>OY783221.1:4328311-4953311 GCA_963678705.1 Panorpa germanica
GCAAAAGACATAAAAGAAATAATGCATCATTTAATAGTTGATATTAGAATAAATAAAACTACCTTCCATCTAAATATTCACAGGAGCAGCAGAAATAGTCACTTCCTTTCGATTAATAATATAACAATAAATCATAGGGTCTGAACCTTTACAGTAGTGTTAGTTTCCTTCACAGAAGCTTTCGAGGTGGAAGTAATTTGTGTATTGTTGAAAATCTACATCCCTCCGACAGTTTTACTTTTTATTTATTGATTCGAGCCATGTTCTATGAGGCAAAGAACTCTGCAAAATGAATAGATAACTAATTAACATCTGCAAGAAGTACTGTAAAACACATAAAAGAAATAATGCACCGTATACTAATTAATATTAGTATAAATAAAACTACCTTCCATATAAATGGCCACAGGAGCAGCAGAAATAGTCACATCCTACTAGAGTATTTGACATTTACTAAGGTAACTTCAATAAGTGGACCCCGAACATGGTGGCAATCTGGACTCTCTTTATTCATGAAAGTATATATTCTGGAACTGTATGAAATGGATTATTATTTTTATAAAAGCTAAATTATTACTTCTACTAATATTAGTACCTGCATATTCTTCTTCATAATAACATCTTCACGAATTTTTTGACTGCATTGGTTGGAATATATTACTGGAATAGAATTTATTAAATTGTAGGAATGTTGAGAGTGGAACGTCTAAAAAGTAATAATACATTGATTATTTAAATTATTTTGTTTAATAAAATGTATATAATTACATGGACCATTTTTTACGTTATGTACATTAGCTGTCCAAAAAAATTATCCTTTGCTCCAGATCTTGAGAGGATCTTTTTGTTTTCGTTTCAACCTTTTTCATATTGAATAACTATTTATAAGCTAAAATAACTTCGTTAAAGATAATAATATAATATTTTATTGTCTTTTATTTAATTTAATATAAAACTAACAAGAGAAGAAAACAATGCGTCCGTTGCTTTTCAAAAAATTTGACAGCAGCAGTTGGGATGGTTGGTACCACTGCTGGCCTGCGCCATTTAAATTATTGTATTTATGAATGAATGTATACTGAATACATTTTTAATTTGACGTGCTTTGCTTTTTTAAATTAGAAGACGTTTACACTAAATTAGTTTTCACGTTCATGATACCCTGATACAAAATCTATATTTTCTCATGTATATTATACACGATTCTCCTTTCCATTTTTTTATGAATGAATTGAAATAAAAATTCATTGTGTTGTGTTAGTTTATGTTACCCTGATACAAATATTATGACAGACAACTTTTCTGTTTACTAGTAAGTTTTGTAATGAATGGTGGAATGAAGTTAAAAAAATACTGGTTTTCGGTGATTTTATGAATAATTTTTCAACCCTTATCTGTTCAAAGAATATTTTAATAAATAGGGTGATTATTAGTGAACTTAATATATAAAATAAATATTTAAAAAAATAACAAAAAATGTTTTTTATTTTAAAAATTAATTTATTTATTTATTCATTAGCAAAATTTCTTACAATTAAAAATATAGATAGACAATGTTTAATTAACACTTATAATCTTTCGATTAATAATATAACAATAATTTCATCGAGGCCTTCGAGGTGGAGATAATTTTTGTATTGTAGAAAATCTACATCCTTCAGACACTTTTACTCTTCATACATTGATTCGAACAATATTCTATGAGCAAAGAACTCTCTCTCTGCAAAATGAATAGAAAACTAATTAACATCTGCAAGAAGTACTGTAAAAGACGTAAAAGAAATAATGCATCATTTAATAGTTATATTAGAATAAATAAAGCTACCTTTCATATAAATGTCCATGGAGCAGCAGAAATAGTGACATCCTTTCGATTAATAATACAACAATAAATCCAATGCTTGGTAACTGCATGAGAACGTCAGAGGTTGTATAGGTCAAAGAGATTTATGAAGAAAAAAACACAAATTCAATAAAATAATATAACTTTTATACATAAATGTTACTTTATGAAAATAAGAAACCATTACAAATTTTTGTACAAAAAGGAAAACTTTTTTGTATTGACATGCGATATGTGTTTTCTAACGTAGTCTTTTTATGCTAACTTTAAAATTGAAAACCATTTTTAACTATCTGCTCAGGTTTCGAATAATTAATTAATGATTAAAGCATTATTTTGTTTTAACTTTATAATAATGTTGATATTTCATGAACCAAAATACCTAAAAATAATTGCAAAATTGAAATCAACATTTAAAATTACGTTAAAAAATATGTACCATCATATGTTAAAACACAATTGTTGTCTTTCTTACAAAATATTGTAATAAACAAAAAAAATACAAAAAATGGACGATAATTAAATACATTTTAATGATCATACAAAAGTATAAACTTTAGGTAAAGGCCCAAATTGATTATAAATAAAAAAAACTATAGTTAAACATTTCTATTATCGAATAATATCTGATATTTATTGTTCAATTGAAGGTACTATCATCATTAAAGTGAATATGTGTATTTTTAGCAACCTTAGCTATTAATTTATCTCTACCCTTCTTTTCAATTTTAATTTTCTTAGTTCTTTTATCAACTCTGTCTTTTGCCATTTTTAACCAATAGTCCTTTTCTTGAGCACCAGTTAACAGATATGTTGATGCTATTTGTTGATTTAATTCAATTGAATCTATTGGAGATGCTAAGTTTGGCGTGGTTGCTTTATTAATTATCTTCTGAAAAGATATCACTGATCCCGGATTATCAAATCGAATAAATGCTTCCATGGCACCTTCGCTAATATCAATGTATTTTACTTCTTGTGAACCATTTCTTACAGCAGCCTAAAACCATTTATATATTTTAAAACAATACATTATTTTAAATACAACATTTATTTTTATTATATGTTACCTTAAACCCTTTAATATTTACACAGGGTTCTAATAATTTTACTCCTAAAATTATATTTGGTGAAAATGCCAATGCGCCAGCATCTAGCTGTGTACTTGTTTCTGTTATACGTTTATCTTTTTCTTGACCTCCATAAAAGTTCTGTTGATAATGCCACAACCCGGGTTGTGATATTCTCGATTTATATTTAATTGTTTTTTAAGTTGTTGCATTTTCTAACGTTCAAATATAAATAGGTCTTTTCCATTCTTTTCTGAAATTGAAATATGTTACTGTAATATTTAATTTAATTTTAAGTAATTTTAATTTTAATTCTTAAAGAAAAAAAACTAAAGATTATTGATTTTTAAAAATATAAAATTGAACCTTTTCATCATTTTTAACAAGATTATAGTCTTCTTTCTTTAAGAAAATAAACTAAAAATTTAAGATTTTTTAAAATATAAAATTAAACTTTTTTTAAAATAAGTTTTAACAAGATTATAATAATCTTCTTTTTTAAAGAATAAAAAAACAGAAAATTTATGATTTTTTCAAATCTAAAATTGAAGTTTCATCATTTTTAACAAGATTAAAAATTTAAACTAATTAACTTGTGCAAAAACTATTGTAAAAATAGATAAATAAAATAAATAAAGCTACCATCCCTATAAATGTCCACAGGAGTAGCAGAAATAGTCAGATCCTTTCGATTAATAATATAACAATAAATCCAAAGGTCTGAACCTTCACAGTAGTGCGAGTATCCTTTACAGAAGCCTTCGAGATGGAGCTATTTATGTATTGTTGAAAATCTACAAACTTTCGACAGTTTTACTCTTCATACAATGATTTGAACCATATTGTATGGGGCAAAGAACTCTGCAAAATGAATAGAAAACTAATTAACATCTGCAAGAAGTACTGCAAAAGACATAAAAGAAATAATGCATCATTTAATAGTTGATATTAGAATAAATAAAACTACCTTCCATCTAAATATTCACAGGAGCAGCAGAAATAGTCACTTCCTTTCGATTAATAATATAACAATTAATCATAGGGTCTGAACCTTTACAGTAGTGTTAGTTTCCTTCACAGAAGCTTTCGAGGTGGAAGTAATTTGTGTATTGTTGAAAATCTACATCCCTCCGACAGTTTTACTTTTTATTTATTGATTCGAGCCATGTTCTATGAGGCAAAGAACTCTGCAAAATGAATAGATAACTAATTAACATCTGCAAGAAGTACTGTAAAACACATAAAAGAAATAATGCACCGTATACTAATTAATATTAGTATAAATAAAACTACCTTCCATATAAATGGCCACAGGAGCAGCAGAAATAGTCACATCCTACTAGAGTATTTGACATTTACTAAGGTAACTTCAATAAGTGGACCCCGAACATGGTGGCAATCTGGACTCTCTTTATTCATGAAAGTATATATTCTGGAACTGTATGAAATGGATTATTATTTTTATAAAAGCTAAATTATTACTTCTACTAATATTAGTACCTGCATATTCTTCTTCATAATAACATCTTCACGAATTTTTTGACTGCATTGGTTGGAATAGATTACTAGAATAGAATTTATTAAATTGTAGGAATGTTGAGAGTGGAACGTCTAAAAAGTAATAATACATTGATTATTTAAATTATTTTGTTTAATAAAATGTATATAATTACATGGACCATTTTTTACGTTATGTACATTAGCTGTCCAAAAAAATTATCCTTTGCTCCAGATCTTGAGAGGATCTTTTTGTTTTCGTTTCAACCTTTTTCATATTGAATAACTATTTATAAGCTAAAATAACTTCGTTAAAGATAATAATATAATATTTTATTGTCTTTTATTTAATTTAATATAAAACTAACAAGAGAAGAAAACAATGCGTCCGTTGCTTTTCAAAAAATTTGACAGCAGCAGTTGGGATGGTTGGTACCACTGCTGGCCTGCGCCATTTAAATTATTGTATTTATGAATGAATGTATACTGAATACATTTTTAATTTGACGTGCTTTGCTTTTTTAAATTAGAAGACGTTTACACTAAATTAGTTTTCACGTTCATGATACCCTGATACAAAATCTATATTTTCTCATGTATATTATACACGATTCTCCTTTCCATTTTTTTATGAATGAATTGAAATAAAAATTCATTGTGTTGTGTTAGTTTATGTTACCCTGATACAAATATTATGACAGACAACTTTTCTGTTTACTAGTAAGTTTTGTAATGAATGGTGGAATGAAGTTAAAAAAATACTGGTTTTCGGTGATTTTATGAATAATTTTTCAACCCTTATCTGTTCAAAGAATATTTTAATAAATAGGGTGATTATTAGTGAACTTAATATATAAAATAAATATTTAAAAAAATAACAAAAAATGTTTTTTATTTTAAAAATTAATTTATTTATTTATTCATTAGCAAAATTTCTTACAATTAAAAATATAGATAGACAATGTTTAATTAACACTTATAATCTTTCGATTAATAATATAACAATAATTTCATCGAGGCCTTCGAGGTGGAGATAATTTTTGTATTGTAGAAAATCTACATCCTTCAGACACTTTTACTCTTCATACATTGATTCGAACAATATTCTATGAGCAAAGAACTCTCTCTCTGCAAAATGAATAGAAAACTGATTAACATCTGCAAGAAGTACTGTAAAAGACGTAAAAGAAATAATGCATCATTTAATAGTTATATTAGAATAAATAAAGCTACCTTTCATATAAATGTCCATGGAGCAGCAGAAATAGTGACATCCTTTCGATTAATAATACAACAATAAATCCAATGCTTGGTAACTGCATGAGAACGTCAGAGGTTGTATAGGTCAAAGAGATTTATGAAGAAAAAAACACAAATTCAATAAAATAATATAACTTTTATACATAAATGTTACTTTATGAAAATAAGAAACCATTACAAATTTTTGTACAAAAAGGAAAACTTTTTTGTATTGACATGCGATATGTGTTTTCTAACGTAGTCTTTTTATGCTAACTTTAAAATTGAAAACCATTTTTAACTATCTGCTCAGGTTTCGAATAATTAATTAATGATTAAAGCATTATTTTGTTTTAACTTTATAATAATGTTGATATTTCATGAACCAAAATACCTAAAAATAATTGCAAAATTGAAATCAACATTTAAAATTACGTTAAAAAATATGTACCATCATATGTTAAAACACAATTGTTGTCTTTCTTACAAAATATTGTAATAAACAAAAAAAATACAAAAAATGGACGATAATTAAATACATTTTAATGATCATACAAAAGTATAAACTTTAGGTAAAGGCCCAAATTGATTATAAATAAAAAAAACTATAGTTAAACATTTCTATTATCGAATAATATCTGATATTTATTGTTCAATTGAAGGTACTATCATCATTAAAGTGAATATGTGTATTTTTAGCAACCTTAGCTATTAATTTATCTCTACCCTTCTTTTCAATTTTAATTTTCTTAGTTCTTTTATCAACTCTGTCTTTTGCCATTTTTAACCAATAGTCCTTTTCTTGAGCACCAGTTAACAGATATGTTGATGCTATTTGTTGATTTAATTCAATTGAATCTATTGGAGATGCTAAGTTTGGCGTGGTTGCTTTATTAATTATCTTCTGAAAAGATATCACTGATCCCGGATTATCAAATCGAATAAATGCTTCCATGGCACCTTCGCTAATATCAATGTATTTTACTTCTTGTGAACCATTTCTTACAGCAGCCTAAAACCATTTATATATTTTAAAACAATACATTATTTTAAATACAACATTTATTTTTATTATATGTTACCTTAAACCCTTTAATATTTACACAGGGTTCTAATAATTTTACTCCTAAAATTATATTTGGTGAAAATGCCAATGCGCCAGCATCTAGCTGTGTACTTGTTTCTGTTATACGTTTATCTTTTTCTTGACCTCCATAAAAGTTCTGTTGATAATGCCACAACCCGGGTTGTGATATTCTCGATTTATATTTAATTGTTTTTAAGTTGTTGCATTTTCTAACGTTGCAAATATAAATAGGTCTTTTCCATTCTTTTCTGAAATTGAAATATGTTAATGTAATATTTAATTTAATTTTAAGTAATTTTAATTTTAATTCTTAAAGAAAAAAAACTAAAGATTATTGATTTTTAAAAATATAAAATTGAACCTTTTCATCATTTTTAACAAGATTATAGTCTTCTTTCTTTAAGAAAATAAACTAAAAATTTAAGATTTTTTAAAATATAAAATTAAACTTTTTTTAAAATAAGTTTTAACAAGATTATAATAATCTTCTTTTTTAAAGAATAAAAAAACAGAAAATTTATGATTTTTTCAAATCTAAAATTGAAGTTTCATCATTTTTAACAAGATTAAAAATTTAAACTAATTAACTTGTGCAAAAACTATTGTAAAAATAGATAAATAAAATAAATAAAGCTACCATCCCTATAAATGTCCACAGGAGTAGCAGAAATAGTCAGATCCTTTCGATTAATAATATAACAATAAATCCAAAGGTCTGAACCTTCACAGTAGTGCGAGTATCCTTTACAGAAGCCTTCGAGATGGAGCTATTTATGTATTGTTGAAAATCTACAAACTTTCGACAGTTTTACTCTTCATACAATGATTTGAACCATATTGTATGGGGCAAAGAACTCTGCAAAATGAATAGAAAACTAATTAACATCTGCAAGAAGTACTGCAAAAGACATAAAAGAAATAATGCATCATTTAATAGTTGATATTAGAATAAATAAAACTACCTTCCATCTAAATATTCACAGGAGCAGCAGAAATAGTCACTTCCTTTCGATTAATAATATAACAATAAATCATAGGGTCTGAACCTTTACAGTAGTGTTAGTTTCCTTCACAGAAGCTTTCGAGGTGGAAGTAATTTGTGTATTGTTGAAAATCTACATCCCTCCGACAGTTTTACTTTTTATTTATTGATTCGAGCCATGTTCTATGAGGCAAAGAACTCTGCAAAATGAATAGATAACTAATTAACATCTGCAAGAAGTACTGTAAAACACATAAAAGAAATAATGCACCGTATACTAATTAATATTAGTATAAATAAAACTACCTTCCATATAAATGGCCACAGGAGCAGCAGAAATAGTCACATCCTACTAGAGTATTTGACATTTACTAAGGTAACTTCAATAAGTGGACCCCGAACATGGTGGCAATCTGGACTCTCTTTATTCATGAAAGTATATATTCTGGAACTGTATGAAATGGATTATTATTTTTATAAAAGCTAAATTATTACTTCTACTAATATTAGTACCTGCATATTCTTCTTCATAATAACATCTTCACGAATTTTTTGACTGCATTGGTTGGAATATATTACTGGAATAGAATTTATTAAATTGTAGGAATGTTGAGAGTGGAACGTCTAAAAAGTAATAATACATTGATTATTTAAATTATTTTGTTTAATAAAATGTATATAATTACATGGACCATTTTTTACGTTATGTACATTAGCTGTCCAAAAAAATTATCCTTTGCTCCAGATCTTGAGAGGATCTTTTTGTTTTCGTTTCAACCTTTTTCATATTGAATAACTATTTATAAGCTAAAATAACTTCGTTAAAGATAATAATATAATATTTTATTGTCTTTTATTTAATTTAATATAAAACTAACAAGAGAAGAAAACAATGCGTCCGTTGCTTTTCAAAAAATTTGACAGCAGCAGTTGGGATGGTTGGTACCACTGCTGGCCTGCGCCATTTAAATTATTGTATTTATGAATGAATGTATACTGAATACATTTTTAATTTGACGTGCTTTGCTTTTTTAAATTAGAAGACGTTTACACTAAATTAGTTTTCACGTTCATGATACCCTGATACAAAATCTATATTTTCTCATGTATATTATACACGATTCTCCTTTCCATTTTTTTATGAATGAATTGAAATAAAAATTCATTGTGTTGTGTTAGTTTATGTTACCCTGATACAAATATTATGACAGACAACTTTTCTGTTTACTAGTAAGTTTTGTAATGAATGGTGGAATGAAGTTAAAAAAATACTGGTTTTCGGTGATTTTATGAATAATTTTTCAACCCTTATCTGTTCAAAGAATATTTTAATAAATAGGGTGATTATTAGTGAACTTAATATATAAAATAAATATTTAAAAAAATAACAAAAAATGTTTTTTATTTTAAAAATTAATTTATTTATTTATTCATTAGCAAAATTTCTTACAATTAAAAATATAGATAGACAATGTTTAATTAACACTTATAATCTTTCGATTAATAATATAACAATAATTTCATCGAGGCCTTCGAGGTGGAGATAATTTTTGTATTGTAGAAAATCTACATCCTTCAGACACTTTTACTCTTCATACATTGATTCGAACAATATTCTATGAGCAAAGAACTCTCTCTCTGCAAAATGAATAGAAAACTAATTAACATCTGCAAGAAGTACTGTAAAAGACGTAAAAGAAATAATGCATCATTTAATAGTTATATTAAAATAAATAAAGCTACCTTTCATATAAATGTCCACAGGAGCAGCAGAAATAGTGACATCCTTTCGATTAATAATATAACAATAAATCCAATAAGTCTTAATGCTTGGTAACTGCATGAGAACGTCAGAGGTTGTATAGGTCAAAGAGATTTATGAAGAAAAAAACACAAATTCAATAAAATAATATAACTTTTATACATAAATGTTACTTTATGAAAATAAGAAACCATTACAAATTTTTGTACAAAAAGGAAAACTTTTTTGTATTGACATGCGATATGTGTTTTCTAACGTAGTCTTTTTATGCTAACTTTAAAATTGAAAACCATTTTTAACTATCTGCTCAGGTTTCGAATAATTAATTAATGATTAAAGCATTATTTTGTTTTAACTTTATAATAATGTTGATATTTCATGAACCAAAATACCTAAAAATAATTGCAAAATTGAAATCAACATTTAAAATTACGTTAAAAAATATGTACCATCATATGTTAAAACACAATTGTTGTCTTTCTTACAAAATATTGTAATAAACAAAAAAAATACAAAAAATGGACGATAATTAAATACATTTTAATGATCATACAAAAGTATAAACTTTAGGTAAAGGCCCAAATTGATTATAAATAAAAAAAACTATAGTTAAACATTTCTATTATCGAATAATATCTGATATTTATTGTTCAATTGAAGGTACTATCATCATTAAAGTGAATATGTGTATTTTTAGCAACCTTAGCTATTAATTTATCTCTACCCTTCTTTTCAATTTTAATTTTCTTAGTTCTTTTATCAACTCTGTCTTTTGCCATTTTTAACCAATAGTCCTTTTCTTGAGCACCAGTTAACAGATATGTTGATGCTATTTGTTGATTTAATTCAATTGAATCTATTGGAGATGCTAAGTTTGGCGTGGTTGCTTTATTAATTATCTTCTGAAAAGATATCACTGATCCCGGATTATCAAATCGAATAAATGCTTCCATGGCACCTTCGCTAATATCAATGTATTTTACTTCTTGTGAACCATTTCTTACAGCAGCCTAAAACCATTTATATATTTTAAAACAATACATTATTTTAAATACAACATTTATTTTTATTATATGTTACCTTAAACCCTTTAATATTTACACAGGGTTCTAATAATTTTACTCCTAAAATTATATTTGGTGAAAATGCCAATGCGCCAGCATCTAGCTGTGTACTTGTTTCTGTTATACGTTTATCTTTTTCTTGACCTCCATAAAAGTTCTGTTGATAATGCCACAACCCGGGTTGTGATATTCTCGATTTATATTTAATTGTTTTTTAAGTTGTTGCATTTTCTAACGTTCAAATATAAATAGGTCTTTTCCATTCTTTTCTGAAATTGAAATATGTTACTGTAATATTTAATTTAATTTTAAGTAATTTTAATTTTAATTCTTAAAGAAAAAAAACTAAAGATTAATGATTTTTAAAAATATAAAATTGAACCTTTTCATCATTTTTAACAAGATTATAGTCTTCTTTCTTTAAGAAAATAAACTAAAAATTTAAGATTTTTTAAAATATAAAATTAAACTTTTTTTAAAATAAGTTTTAACAAGATTATAATAATCTTCTTTTTTAAAGAATAAAAAAACAGAAAATTTATGATTTTTTCAAATCTAAAATTGAAGTTTCATCATTTTTAACAAGATTAAAAATTTAAACTAATTAACTTGTGCAAAAACTATTGTAAAAATAGATAAATAAAATAAATAAAGCTACCATCCCTATAAATGTCCACAGGAGTAGCAGAAATAGTCAGATCCTTTCGATTAATAATATAACAATAAATCCAAAGGTCTGAACCTTCACAGTAGTGCGAGTATCCTTTACAGAAGCCTTCGAGATGGAGCTATTTATGTATTGTTGAAAATCTACAAACTTTCGACAGTTTTACTCTTCATACAATGATTTGAACCATATTGTATGGGGCAAAGAACTCTGCAAAATGAATAGAAAACTAATTAACATCTGCAAGAAGTACTGCAAAAGACATAAAAGAAATAATGCATCATTTAATAGTTGATATTAGAATAAATAAAACTACCTTCCATCTAAATATTCACAGGAGCAGCAGAAATAGTCACTTCCTTTCGATTAATAATATAACAATTAATCATAGGGTCTGAACCTTTACAGTAGTGTTAGTTTCCTTCACAGAAGCTTTCGAGGTGGAAGTAATTTGTGTATTGTTGAAAATCTACATCCCTCCGACAGTTTTACTTTTTATTTATTGATTCGAGCCATGTTCTATGAGGCAAAGAACTCTGCAAAATGAATAGATAACTAATTAACATCTGCAAGAAGTACTGTAAAACACATAAAAGAAATAATGCACCGTATACTAATTAATATTAGTATAAATAAAACTACCTTCCATATAAATGGCCACAGGAGCAGCAGAAATAGTCACATCCTACTAGAGTATTTGACATTTACTAAGGTAACTTCAATAAGTGGACCCCGAACATGCTGGCAATCTGGACTCTCTTTATTCATGAAAGTATATATTCTGGAACTGTATGAAATGGATTATTATTTTTATAAAAGCTAAATTATTACTTCTACTAATATTAGTACCTGCATATTCTTCTTCATAATAACATCTTCACGAATTTTTTGACTGCATTGGTTGGAATATATTACTGGAATAGAATTTATTAAATTGTAGGAATGTTGAGAGTGGAACGTCTAAAAAGTAATAATACATTGATTATTTAAATTATTTTGTTTAATAAAATGTATATAATTACATGGACCATTTTTTACGTTATGTACATTAGCTGTCCAAAAAAATTATCCTTTGCTCCAGATCTTGAGAGGATCTTTTTGTTTTCGTTTCAACCTTTTTCATATTGAATAACTATTTATAAGCTAAAATAACTTCGTTAAAGATAATAATATAATATTTTATTGTCTTTTATTTAATTTAATATAAAACTAACAAGAGAAGAAAACAATGCGTCCGTTGCTTTTCAAAAAATTTGACAGCAGCAGTTGGGATGGTTGGTACCACTGCTGGCCTGCGCCATTTAAATTATTGTATTTATGAATGAATGTATACTGAATACATTTTTAATTTGACGTGCTTTGCTTTTTTAAATTAGAAGACGTTTACACTAAATTAGTTTTCACGTTCATGATACCCTGATACAAAATCTATATTTTCTCATGTATATTATACACGATTCTCCTTTCCATTTTTTTATGAATGAATTGAAATAAAAATTCATTGTGTTGTGTTAGTTTATGTTACCCTGATACAAATATTATGACAGACAACTTTTCTGTTTACTAGTAAGTTTTGTAATGAATGGTGGAATGAAGTTAAAAAAATACTGGTTTTCGGTGATTTTATGAATAATTTTTCAACCCTTATCTGTTCAAAGAATATTTTAATAAATAGGGTGATTATTAGTGAACTTAATATATAAAATAAATATTTAAAAAAATAACAAAAAATGTTTTTTATTTTAAAAATTAATTTTTTTATTTATTCATTAGCAAAATTTCTTACAATTAAAAATATAGATAGACAATGTTTAATTAACACTTATAATCTTTCGATTAATAATATAACAATAGTTTCATCCAGGCCTTCGAGGTGGAGATAATTTTTGTATTGTAGAAAATCTACATCCTTCAGACACTTTTACTCTTCATACATTGATTCGAACCATATTCTATGAGCAAAGAACTCCTCTCTCTCTCTGCAAAATGAATAGAAAACTAATTAACATCTGCAAGAAGTACTGTAAAAGACGTAAAAGAAATAATGCATCATTTAATAGTTATATTAGAATAAATAAAGCTACCTTTCATATAAATGTCCATGGAGCAGCAGAAATAGTGACATCCTTTCGATTAATAATACAACAATAAATCCAATGGTTGGTAACTGCATGAGAACGTCAGAGGTTGTATAGGTCAAAGAGATTTATGAAGAAAAAAACACAAATTCAATAAAATAATATAACTTTTATACACAAATGTTACTTTATGAAAATAAGAAACCATTACAAATTTTTGTACAAAAAGAAAAACTTTTTTGTATTGACATGCGATATGTGTTTTCTAACGTAGTCTTTTTATGCTAACTTTAAAATTGAAAACCATTTTTAACTATCTGCTCAGGTTTCGAATAATTAATTAATGATTAAAGCATTATTTTGTTTTAACTTTATAATAATGTTGATATTTCATGAACCAAAATACCTAAAAATAATTGCAAAATTGAAATCAACATTTAAAATTACGTTAAAAAATATGTACCATCATATGTTAAAACACAATTGTTGTCTTTCTTACAAAATTTTGTAATAAACAAAAAAAATACAAAAAATGGACGATAATTAAATACATTTTAATGATCATACAAAAGTATAAACTTTAGGTAAAGGCCCAAATTGATTATAAATAAAAAAAACTATAGTTAAACATTTCTATTATCGAATAATATCTGATATTTATTGTTCAATTGAAGGTACTATCATCATTAAAGTGAATATGTGTATTTTTAGCAACCTTAGCTATTAATTTATCTCTACCCTTCTTTTCAATTTTAATTTTCTTAGTTCTTTTATCATCTCTGTCCTTTGCCATTTTTAACCAATAGTCCTTTTCTTGAGCACCAGTTAACAGATATGTTGATGCTATTTGTTGATTTAATTCAATTGAATCTATGGGAGATGCTAAGTTTGGCGTGGTTGCTTTATTAATTATCTTCTGAAAAGATATCACTGATCCCGGATTATCAAATCGAATAAATGCTTCCATGGCACCTTCGCTAATATCAATGTATTTTACTTCTTGTGAACCATTTCTTACAGCAGCCTAAAACCATGCATATATTTTAAAACAATACATTATTTTAAATACATTTATTTTTATTATATGTTACCTTAAATCCTTTAATATCTACACAGGGTTCTAATAATTTTACTCCTAAAATTATATTTGGTGAAAATGCCAATGCGCCAGCATCTAGCTGTGTACTTGTTTCTGTTATACGTTTATCTTTTTCTTGACCTCCATAAAAGTTCTGTTGATAATGCCACAACCCGGGTTGTGATATTCTCGATTTATATTTAATTGTTTTTTAAGTTGTTGCATTTTCAAACGTTGCAAATATAAATAGGTCTTTTCCATTCTTTTCTGAAATTCAAATATGTTACTGTAATATTTAATTTTAATTCTTTTAAAAAAAAACCAGAAAATTTATGATTTTTTTCAAATCTAAGATTGAAGTTTCAAATTTATAATTTTTAAAAATCTAAAATTGAAACTTTTCATCATTTTTAACAAGATTATATATAGTCTTAAAAATTTATGACTTTTTTAAATATATAATTAAACTTTTAATCATTTTTAGAAGATTATAGTCTTCTTTCTTAAATAAAAAAAAAAAGGAAAATTTATGATTTGTTCATATCTAAAATTGAAGTTTCATCATTTTTAACAAGATTAAAAATTTAAACTAATTAACTTGTGCAAAAACTATTGTAAAAATTATAGTACTGTAAATAATGCATCATTTAATAGTTAATACGGCAATAAATAAAGTTACCATCCATATAAATGTCCACAGGAGCAACAGAAATAGTCAGATCCTTTCGATGAATAATATAACAATAAATCCAAAGGTCTGAACCTTCACAGTATTACTAGTATCCTTCGAGATGGAGCTATTTATGTATTGTTGAAAATCTACAAACTTTCGACAGTTTTACTCTTCATACATTGATTCGAACCTTATTGTATGGGGCAAAGGACTCTGCAAAGTAAATAGAAAAGTAATTAACATCTGCAAGAAGTACTGTAAAAGACGTAAAATAAGCATAATTTAATAGTGTATATTAGAATAAATAAAACTACCTTCCATATAGATGTCCAATGGAGCAGCAGAAAGAATGACATCCTTTCGATTAATAATATAACAATAAATTCAAAGGTCTGAACCTTCACAATAGTGCGAGTATCCTTCACAGAAGCTTTCCAGGTAGAGGTAATTTGTGTATTGTTGAAATTCTACATCCTTCTGACAGTTTTACTTTTTATATATTGATTCGAGCCATATTCTATGAGGCAAAGAACTCTGCAAAATGAATAGATAACTAATTAACATTTGCAAGAAGTACTGTAAAACACATAAAAGAAATAATGCATCGTATACTAATTCATATTAGAATAAATAGAACTACCTTCCATATAAATGGCCACAGGAGCAGCAGAAATAGTCACATCCTACTAGAGTATTTGACATTTACTAAGGTAACTTCAATAAGTGGACCCCGAACATGCTGACAATCTGCATCTTATTTTTATAAAAGCTAAATTATTACTTCTACTAATGTTAGTACCTGGATATTCTTCTACATAATAACATCTTCACGAATTCTTGGTTGGAATAGATTATTAGAATAGAATTTATTAAATTGTAGAAATGTTGAAAATGGAACGTCTAAAATATAAACATATAGATTGTTTAAATTGATATAAAAATTATTTTGTTTAATAAAATGTGTAAATAATTACAAGGATCATTTTTTATTAGTTCTTCTAGAAATCTATCCTATGATAAATTGGCGTCGCCGAAGTAAAACTTTATCTGCTTTCTTCCGATGCCTAACTCTTTTGGTACTAGATTTCAAATTCCCTCCAGATCTCCAGAGGATTTAGTTTTCGTTTATTGATTAAATATTTATATAAAAATCAAAATAACTTCGATAAAAAAATAATATAATATTTTATTGTTTTCTATTTAATTTAATTTAAAACTAACAAGAGAATAGTCACATCCTTTCGATTAAGAATACATCAATAAATCTTTTAGCTAGCTTGTAGCGTAATAGTCAATATCAATATATATATTGTATAAAATATATAAAACCACACAAAATATATTATTACTGGATAATAAATATATTTTATCTTGTTGATTGATATTAATACAATTATCATAGTTCTGTCTATAATGTAAAAAAGGTTTATACAAATGATTTCTTTTATGTGTATGCCACAAGTTAAGTCTTAGCAGCTTAAAATTTGAAAACATAATTAGTCGACTCCAGGAAGCAACGTTGGAGTTGGTAGCAGTGAATGAAAATGCATGTTTTAAAATAGAAGCTTCTTTAAGGATTATGTTTCAAATGTTGATTCAAAAACATGTTAAACATATATGTTCTGAAACTGATTAATAAAAATATAATTAGAAGTAAAGAAAAATGATAATAATAAACCTTATTTATTGAACATTCTGCAAATTACAAAATCTGGATGATATAATGCACTTGTAGGTATATTTTTCAAACATTTTGATTACAATCGATGTACGTAATACACAAAGAGAGATGAGAAATTATGTTTTATATTATTGACATATCATTTTAATATAAGAATAATTTGCCTTATGTTTTAATTAAAAAACTTAGAATTATTTATTAAATAGGCTCCATATTTTATTTAGAATAGTTTGCATTTATATAGTGATATAAAACCACCAGCAGGAAGAGTGCAACACCCAAAACATTGGAGAAGACAGCTAGTTGAACGTCAGTAATCATTCTGTAATAAATTATTGAATTAACCATTTGATGAAGAAACATACAAATACTGCATTTACAGTTGCGACTGTGTTTTTAATTAAGTTTTTTTTAAAACAGGAAATTTGATTACATTCGCTTTTTTTCATTGCAAATGTCAACCACAACTTTTATTTCATGCAGTAGTTTATAATATTAATTCAGGGTAATATATTAGATAATATATTTATGCATCGATTTACCTGAATTTTAATATAATTAAGTAACTTTAATAATTATTAGAAGCGAATTGATTAATTTTGTTGACGTGTACTAACAATACCGGCGAGGCTCTTGTAGTCTTGCTTTAGATATTATTTTATGTCATACTGACGGGTAATACAGATTTTTCTTGTTGGTATTACAGTTTTCGCTTAGTACATCTCTTATAAAGTATAAGAAGTTCGCTTAAAATTCCGTAGATGTCGCATTTTAAAATGCAAAATTTAAACTCTAAACGATTTATTTTATTAATATTTTGAATAAATGTTATTTTATGTTTTAATTAAGATTTAATTTATATAAAAGAAAGAACTAAACGAATTTATAAAACATTCGCTTGTGTTCTGCAACAACGTGTCTTTAAAATGTAGATCGTAAAAAGATTACATTTACACATAATAAATGAATTGTAATTTCAAATGTTATTCGTACACAATCTGTTCTTCAAAATAACTGTAGTTTGTCAAGAGTGCATAACGCAAAGTGCAGGAGATTTACCATTTGCACGAAAACAAAATAATAGTTTGCAATTGTGCATGCTATAAATGGAGAATGGTGATCTGCAGACCGAACCGAGTTACCGGGCGCGCTGACCCGTGACCCTAAATTGCAAAGTCGCGTTAAGTTTCGTGGTCATAAAGCAGATAAAAGAGATTATTAGCTTTTTAAAATAGTGTACAAACAGGAACAGAACATGCAATTAAATTAATTTTAGTAAAATATACATACGAAATATGTACATATTTAAATATTTTATCCGGTATAAAACCAAAGTTACAGTTCTCGAAATATTTTGATTTAAATGATAAAGAAACTATTAGTATATATTTATAATCTAAAATATAATTACATTTACTGACTGTGATTACCAGAAAGTACGAAAACTCGAACTAAACAATGGTTTGATTTAGTAACGCCTGAAATATATGCAACTTTAATCACACTTTTCTAACATTTGTATATAGAAATTACAAACTAAAACTGTAATAAATAATTATTTACATCTAATTGCAAAGTTTATTAGATGTGCTTCCAAATAGTTACCATTGACAAGCTAAGGGACTTTATAAAGAACATAAATAATATAGCTATGCAAATATCTCGGTCTGCCATTGTAGACGGGCCTGTTTTCTGCATTGAAAATATGGGTCTAGCAAATTTGATTTAGTTGCTAAAATAATTGTCAACAAAACACAATGCATAATACAAATTAATTCACTGCACTTCCTTACTGACTTACTGCACTTCCTGGTAGATACTTTATTCTTTATTCCTATTTCTTTCTCTCTTAAATATTTAAATATTCCACTCAGGTTGCATACGCATGAAAAATGATTGTAATTATACAAATAAAATACATGATTACAAAATTGATAAAAGTTACATTTGAAAATAAAAAAAACAATGATAAATTATTAATAAGGCATTATTCAAAATCAGTATTAATAAAAGAATGAATGTGCCATGCATGGAATGCAGCAGAAGCAGACGACAAAGAAATTGCATCCTTTGAATTATATTTTTGTATTCAACGCCCATTGCAAAAATAAAAAATGTATGTTATTTATTAGTACATAATGAGTACTTAATGCATGGCGAAACATGCGTGTTGCGTGAATGGGTGGAGGTGCCGACTGCCCAATACCGACTGCCAACAACCGACAACCGAGAACCGAGAACCGACCCGAATGGAAGAAAATTTAAATAACAATATCAATGCATATTTTTTTCAGTGTAAACTTTTGTTTTTACAGTTATGTAACACAAAGAATTTAAGATATTTTTCTTCATATCAGATTCTATGATGTATCATTTATTTTAACATAACGCAAGCGCTTTATAAAGCAAACCGTGTACTAGAGCAAATTCCAGGTAACGTTTACGTTATTTTTAAAGTATACGATACAACATGGGTATACATGGGTTTGAAGAAGTTTTAGTGTTTAATGGGCTTGTGTCCTATGTTTTAACTTCTATAAAAGTGTACTATATATTGATAAAGTGGGTTACTAGAACCTTAAATGTCAAATTATTTTTTAATAACTCATTATATGTTAAGAGATATTAACAATTAAAAAAGTCATTTTGTCTCTTTAATTATTTAAGTGGTTTATACGTTGTACACATTCCAAGTGCATGTGACATCACAATCCTTGTGTAAGGTTACCAACCTTACAGCTCATAAATCTCTGCTATATGTATTTATATATCAAAATATCAAATATTATTTACAGCTATTTCAAGAAACAATAAAATTCTAATATTATGTCTGCCTTAGCAGGGTTAAATAAAATAAAAACTTATTATTCTATGACTTGACTTGATTATTTGACTACCAACAGCTACAGAACATTGCCACAGCACTGACCTACACACTGAATAACTGACGTTAAAATGCATTTCACGTCATACAAATATGGCCAACCATTTCTAGCGCTAAAACTACAATTTAAACTTTTAATTGCTATATCTCCGTCAATATTTAGATATTTAATAAAATAGACACGCCAATACATATTTAATAACATCAATTTCAATCAACAATTGAAAAATCGATCACTAAAAAATGAGGACACAAGCCCATTTCTTTCGGAGATAATACCTGTAGGATTATATACATACATAGCCAAGTTTTATACCTATGAAAAATGGTCTAAAATTTTCTCAACAACATGGTCATATTCGCCTGAAAATAATTTATTTTAATTAAATTTGGTTTATTATAATTATATCATTAAGGAATTCCAGTACTTTTAGAATTTTTTCTGTATTGTCTGAAAGTATGTCCTTTAATTCACCACTGATATTGTGGTCAGGTTATTAGTAGATGATGGACTGTTATTTCCGTCAGACAGTTGCTGCACTGCGGAACTGTTGTTTTACTGATTAGATGTTGATGCGTCAATGTCGTATGTCCTGTTCTTAGTCTGAAGATGGTTTTTTCGAATTGTCTATTACTGTGATAAGAAGTTTCCCATTTGTTTATATTTTCCTTAATTAATCTCAATTTGTTGCTACTTATTTGCGTGTTGAATTTGACTCATACAATTTTTATACCATTTTATTAAATCTAAGTGTAATATGTCAAAGACTGGAGTCAACTTGACAGCTATAAAGTTTAAAATGAAATAAATCTGCAAACTATTTTAATAAAATATTTTGTCATATATCGTGACAATGTTGATTCATTGTTAATACTCGTAACAAACAATTTGAATTTGAATTTCATACAACAATATGAATTCTTATTGTTTCTCACTGTAATAACATACAATTTGTTTATTCATATTTTCTGAAATCCGATATTTTCATTATTGTGCAGTCCAGTGCAGCGCAGCGCAGCGCATCCTGCGGCTGAGTGATAAGAGGGCTGAGGGCTGAGGCCTGCAACTTGATGCACGCAAGTAACTAATTTCGGCATGTTACCAACTACAATTTGGTTGCATTTGGTTGAATTTCTCGTCCGTGTCCAAGATGTGCATTGTCCGTGATCGAGTAGCGGTAGCGCAACTATCAGGCGATGGTGAGGTCAATGTACTATTTCGGGGTTTGTTTAAAAAGTTGCAATGTCTGGGTCAAAATTATCCCAGATAAATCACTGTGATTACATCATTTAAACAATTGCATGACAGCAGGAAATAAATTAAGTTAAAACGATTTACGCTAATTAACTAAAGTGGCTTCTTCAATTACTATACAATTTTTGGACTCGTCTGTACTTTTGTACCCATTCGTTATTTGACGTATAAACGACGTATTCGAATAGTAAGGCCCTCCGCACACGAGTCAACTGATTGCAAAAACGAGCCGTGTTTCGTGACTCTATAGAACTTTTAACAATAGCATAATAGGGGATTTCTTGTGTCGTATTTGTATGTATGCATGTATTTAAATACTTTTGAATAGTATTTGTGTACATCTCTGCTCATGATGTCACAATCAAAAGTAAGCAACCAAGCTTCCCTGTGACCGAGAAACAGAATCGCTCAAAACCAGTTTACTTTTTGTTCGTGCCGTGTGTTTTCTCTTACTCGTATACACGTTCGTTCTGTTACTAACAACACAGTTTTATTCTCATTCAGTTCGGGCAGATTCGAGGCTAAGTTTTGCAATCAATCGCCTCATGTGCGGAGGGCGTAATTGTACATGTAGAAAGAGTAGTATGAAATTTGTGTGAAATGGATACTCCTTGCTTGAAAACGGATTTATCTTAGATTTGCACCGATAGCGGATCTAAACCCTTCTGCGCGTGACTCTTTGCCAGTATTTTTAACATAATGGAAAGGTCAAGCAACCTAATCGAGTTAAGTAAATTTCTTAAAGAGTTTTATGCAAAATTGTCCATTTTATTTTGAGCAAAATAACTGTAGCGTAATCTTGTACTATACTCATACGTAAATAAACATAAAAGTTGTAGTGACATTAAGATATATTTTGACATTTTATGTGAGAATGTCACATTCACCAGAAAGCCATGAGAGCAGGAAGTAAGCTTCGTCGAACTGGCGGAACGTCGCCCGTCTCAATGTCCAGACAGGTCTACAAAGTACTGGTCAGAGTACTCAAACGCCCAAACCTCCGGATAGAAGGAAACAACAAGAAAATCATTCAGAATAAACGGTAGACGGTCTGGGATCTTGCACATCGTACTTCATGTGGACAGAAGACAATCCCAGAAGTGGTAAACAATCATGTCAAACATAACTAGGTATTTGAGAATTACTTTTACAAAGCTACATCAACTGGAAAGGGTTTTACATTTATTTTATTTATCTTGAGATTGTAATCTTAGCGGAGGTTTCAAATTGTGGACATATACTCGTAACAATTTGAATACAACTAATAATTTTGGTATTATATATTTTCTTCATGTATTTTAAAGCATCAACGCATATTTAAAATTACATTTAAAATAAGAATAATAAATCAGATTTTTCCTTGAAGTCAATTATATTTTTCAAACTCTCTTTGCTTTCTCTCTCATTGATTTGTCATTGAGACAAATATAATACTTTGAGCATGAAAGAAATATGTGTTTCACTGTTAATGAACTATTGAGACTCTAAATAATATATATTATTCAATTTAAAACGGCGAGAACAATTTGAAAGACGAGAGAACTGCCGTTATACTTTTTAAGCTTGTTTGTTGTTTTATTTAATTGATTACGTACGAGATTTAATAATAATGTTATTATAGTTCAAATTACGAGAGTTCGGCGGCGACTCACACTTAAAACAAGCTGTGGGGTATAAACTGCCGATATAACTAAAAAGCACTGACTCACTTATTTTTCTATAATATGTGTAGAAACGAATAAGATAAAATTATCTTACAACCTCTTATAACCTCTTTCAAGTATAAGTCGCCGCCGAACTATCGTGATTTGGACTATAGTCAGCGGTGTAGCACACATACATATATAAGGTGTCTATACTAAACAAGCTGGCAAAATTGACGAGTATTTTCTTTGGATAAGTTCGAAAAAAACTGTAAATAATTTCTGACTAAGCTATCCAATTTAATTTTACTTAAACATAATCTTGTAACAATTAATCTTTT
The DNA here is from genome assembly GCA_963678705.1 of Panorpa germanica. Lineage (NCBI taxonomy): Eukaryota > Metazoa > Arthropoda > Insecta > Mecoptera > Panorpidae > Panorpa > Panorpa germanica. The sequence goes on from OY783221.1 coordinate 4,351,156, forward strand.
AAGGTGTAACTAGAAAATATAGCACTATTAATTTTCAAAAGTTATTTTTGCCGTTCCAACTCATTAAAAGTCAGTGGAAGAAAGCTTAAAATGTAGATACGTTATTCATCTAACTAATTGCAGCTTTAGATTTTGATTCGCGTTTATAGTTACTTACCTAAAACGATTTGAATATAAAAAAACATGGTTTTTTTTGATAGTATTTAGCCTGTTGTATAGTATCGCCATCTATATTTCGCGAGAAAAAATGACCAAGTATCGTTTCACCTTAAACCCTGTTCCGATTCTCGACCAGAGTTATATTTTCTGGGTTTAGTTGTTATAAACTTATAAGGCAGTGGTGTAGTGAACATACGAGTATATGAGCCCTCGATGAACTAAAATGTTTTAAAATACAATATCACAAAAAGCTAAAATTACAATTGTTAAATTCTTAGAGTACAGTTTACTCGAAAAACGCTGTTTATACGTAAATGTCTCTAGCAACAATTTTTGCCACGAGAGGTATCATTTGCTATACATATTGTTACATTCAGACCCGATCATTTGCAGATGTGACTACGTGTCACCAACAGACACCAGTAGACGACACACAGATACAGAAAAGCCACATGAATCTGACAATGAGACAAACGCAGGATACATAGGTCTGACTGGACGATATAATTGTGGATTGTGCCAATAAAGTATGTGGGGTCACGTTTGAGGTATTTAACTGTTTCGAATATTAACATTTCAATTCTAGGAATTTATTGAAATACTAAGAAGTAAAATTAATTCGATCATGAAATAAATGGTAAATATGTATACCGGGAATTTTGATTACGTCTGTATTACATCTCTTAGTTATATAATTATTGCTCAGTTACATAATCATAATTCTGATAGATCTAAGGCAGAAGTTTAATCATTTATTACTCTACACTACAATATAGTACATGCCAATGTCAAATTACACTAAAGAAATAAATATCCAAAGTTAATGCGCTCAAATAAATATGGGTTATTTTTTAGAAATTAGGGTTAGTTAAATTTGTTTTTTTTAAGTTTGTACATGTAATATTAGCTAGCAGGCTGGTCAGATGCTTGACTGTAGGCGAATATGACAAAAAGGGCATAACCCGAAACAGTTATATTTTCATCCATATAAATATTAAAAAAAAGAAAACATCAACTAATATTTTGCAAAATATATACATAAAATATCGCAAAATGATTTAATAAAGATTAAGACAGGCACATCTGATTAACAAGATATAAAAAGAGCTTGCCGAATATCACCAAAGTTGGTAAAATTACTGTAAAACTTCTCGACGATTTTAGAGTACAATAAATTATATCCTGAAAATCATTTTAAATAAAATTAGTTATAATTAACACATGCTTACTGTTATTTATTAATTATTTAATTTCTTACGTATTATAATTGCATCTTATAATTTTCAATTTTCACATTTGTATCGTAGCAAGTCTCCTCATTATTATTTTGATAGAATTACTTACTTACAACTTGCTTGCGAAACAACAGTGCTTGCGAGTTTTACATTAGTAAAGTTATTAAATTAAGTACAAAAACGTTTTTACTTATAAATTTAATAAAATGTGAAAGCTAAAGAGAAATAGATCGATTATTTGTTGGAATGATTCTTCTAACACTTTTCTATGTTTGTCCACTGTATTAACTCAAATGGTAACGGAAATAAAATCGAACTAAATGTCTATTCTAGCGTTGAATACATCTATTCGAACGAGTACCATTCTATGTTTCCGGTGTGCAAACTCGCCAACTTCAGACACCTCTTTTTATTGCATCCTGAATCCAGGATGAATGGGGACACAAAAGGCTTTAATATTTAAATGTATCTTTTCTCTTCTGACTAAAGAACACCGTTCAAGGATTTGGATTTCTACCGGTTTGTTTAAATCTAAAATCCATGTTAACAGGGTGTTACAAAAATTTTGTGTTTATTTTATAAGGTGTTTTATAAATTGGAAAACTGTCGAGTGCCATCTGATTTAAATAATATAGGATAAATGATCTGTGAAATTAAACTATAATGTTGAGTTTAGAATTGATGTTGGGTTGCTTGAATTTGAACATATATATCTAGATACAGCGGGAGATTGGAAGTACCCAGAAATATTTGATAAATTTATTAAAAATAATTTTTAGTTTTGAATATATAACAATGCAGAAGGACAAAGCTCCCTACAGTCACAGATGTTTTTAAAAATATATCTAAATATACTTTTCTAAAAATATATTTCCGTTTTTTTCAATAAATTTTCTGAGGAAAGTGTCTTTCATAAACATAACGACAAATCGGTAAATATATCTAGTATTTCAATGAAAAAATACCCTTTCCAAAAACATGGCCAATGACACAAACAGATAGCTTCGTGACGTAACAATTTCTATAAACACGTGGCTTTATATGAATACGTTGAAAACATTTGAAAATAGCTAGCTTTCAGGAAACTCGTTTATGTGAAATTTGCGTAAGATTTTCCTTTTTCCTCAAATATCTAAGGCTTGACTTCTAACCGAGCATGATCGCGTGTACCAAAAAACTGTGCCATAAGTGGCCAACATCAGTTAATGTCACACTTTACTTAAAATAATTTGTGTGGAAATTTAATATAATAATGTGAAAGTAATTGGTAATTATTAAATTAGTGAAAATAGGAGCTTTAGTGTAATTTTCGTACGCGGAAGAATTAATTTCGTTAAGGTTTTTTACAAGAAAATCGTAACTCTCTTTTTTTATATGCTTGTTGCTATACTCTTTCCTTTTTACGTCTCAAAGTAGCCTAAACAGACTGGCCGTTTTGTAATATATGTACATGCATAATGGCGCTCGGATTGTGTTAGCAGTAGTCGTCAAAGCAATGAACAAGAAAGGCGAATGAGCCTTTTCTTTTTATTCAATAAATTAAAAGAAATTGCAACAATTATTAAAAAATGTGAATTAATTAGGAAATTATTTTATGAATGAATGAATAAATATAAATAAATGTAAAATAAATAAATCAATTATCAAAAAAGTAGGAAATTATTAAAAGGGCGGCAGTTTTGTAACTAGATACATCACAAAAGTCGTGGAAGTATCTATTTTAAATTAGCAAGTAAGTCTATTAACAAAATCTGTTAAATTATTCAATATATCTCTTTATTACTATTTTCCAAATGAGTTGTACGAAAAAGCAATATAAACGTAAAGTTTTTATGAAGTTTTTCCTCTTATTTCTAAGCTCCAACCTGAATGTACCGATGTAAGGGTTATAATACTAAAGCTTTTGGGTCGGAAATCTGGAAAACGTAATAACACCCTTTGAATGTTTTACCGGGCTCAAATCTTAAACCCTTGATACTCGTACATACTAAAACCTGCAGAAACCAGAGAAATCCTATCAACAAGCATTCAAAATAAGTCCATGGAACCTTCACTACATATGCGTGAGAGAATATATTAGTATATGACTCTATATAGTATAGTATACTATATACATACGTATAGTTAGTATAGCACGAGTATATTCGTAATGTACACCTCAAACCAAAATCCGCTTTGCTTTTGCTTATGAAATGGTATGGCGCGCACAAGAGTAAAGAGGCTGTGAAAATAACAGCCTGCTGATTTAATGAAAATAGAACAACAGTGGAGGAGTTCCATTCAATAAAGAGATGGATCTGCGATGACTATGGTGTGTGTCTGTGTGTACAAATACAGAAGGGAAACATGTAAAAAAGATCTACTTATAAAAAGCGTTTAAATACGATTTAGAGTAACCTGGAAGTGATCTTTAATGTTTTTACGAATCAGCATTTGAAATGATGATTCGTATATTAAAAATTATTAGCGTATTATTGTTGTGGGAGAGTAAAGTACAACCGTCTAAAACAGCACGGTGTCTAAACATAATCTAAACATAATTTAAATGATATTATGCGGTTCACACACAACAATGTTATTAACTATGTTGGTCGTTACTTTTACAGACGAAGTAACCAAGTTTACCAACCAAGTTAGCACAAATCTAAATTCACAACTGATGTTGGTGATGCTGTTGTCAACTACGCCACAGGCGACTCAACCGTGTTACCAAGATAAGGCTTCGCTCACCAAATATCAAAAGTTTTCGATCTTACTTCAAATTCAACGACCAACATGCCCGCAGACGTACAACATCAAAAAATTAGAAAAAGAAATTCAATAAAGAATATAATATGGAGAACCTGGGTATCTAATTTGGTGAACTGTCCTGTTTTGTGATATTTCTATCACTATTGCACTTCAATTATAGTTCGCATCAACTTTATCTTCATTTCTATTCCGACAGCGGGAGTGGTTTCGCCATTTAGATATTTCATATGCACGACTGTACGAAACTAAACAGTCATGTCAAAGTACAAGACATTACTGAAATGCATACCGCTTGTATATTATTTCAAACCTGTCATGGTAGTGTGGTCTCTTCAACAGTTAATTATATTCAAAGAAATTAATGGATTACTAGTTCAAAAGTTTTATTTTAAATTATGAGTTATGCGTTTTATAATAAGTCAGTCAATAACTTGAAAAACATTATATTTTTTAATTAAATTTATTTTTCAACATGCTTTCTTTCTAGGTCGAAGAAGTTTTTCCATTGGCGTTCTAGTTTTAAAAGTATGATTTGTCAACCTCCTCAAATCATTAATTCATACATTGAGTAAATGTAAAAGTAATTAATAGTTGAAATGTTCTGCAAATTTCTATATCTTTTCAGTCCGACACATGTAATGTGGCTCACAGAATCCAATAGCTTGAGGACCAATGATTTAGAATATAGAATTCATAAACCAAGTATTGGAAGTCAATGATAAAGAAATCTGAATACCGTCATTATTATATACAATACACCATTTTCAAATATTGTATGTTATATATACATACACGTGTATGAAACAATATCATAGTGAAACACAAATATTTTACAAAGTGGAGTTGCATATAGAATTTTCCAATAGATATGTGACTCACGTATCATTTTCATGAGCTACCGTGCCGTGTCACAAATCTGCGTGTTTGATGATATATATGATACAATGATATATATTTATGTATAGAATATATATATATTATAATATATACAACAAAAGTGATATACAAATTTATAATAAGAACATATGTATGTGTGTACAGAGTCAACCGTTGAATGATTCATTAGATTTGGATGTTTGTAGTTTGTTTTTGGTGTCAGATGTATTTTCAGTTGAACTGTGTTGATCAATTATTATGGATTAATATATAGAGAATCCTAAACGAAGATCTATCTTAGCTTGAGTTATCTTCCACTAGGAGTACGTTGATCTTTCTCATTCTTTGTATATGACGTAAATGATTAAGCTAGCGATTCATAATTATATTTTTAATAAACATGGTAATAGCAATACAATAAATAAGTTTATATATAATTTATTTACTAGATAAATGTTACGTAAATGCTACGTTTGTATTTATAGGGAACTAGTTTACTTCCTTTGTGGTTTTAGTGAAGTTAGTAGATAAACTGCACTATATTTATATATTCCATTACTGTAAAGGTACAAATATTCCAACTCGACCAACTCAAAATCAACAATACTCAAAGAAGTATTATACGAACAGACGGGTGTACAGGCGTTGGTAATATAAATGTTATCTGAGGTATAAAAACTGTTTGCAAACGTAATTAAGATTTTCAATGAAGGTAGAAATTTTATAGAATTTTTAATCGAAAATAAATGAAGATAATAAAGTATTCAACTGTTAAGTTAAAACTACATGTCTATAATTTGAAATTGTATCATTCCCACTCACTGTTTTAATTTAATTTTGTATTTAATTTAAATTATTTAGCATATGGCAATACACGTAGTCATTCACAGTATCATTTTTAATTTAATTTATTTTTTAAGTTTTCTTAGTTTTTTTAGAACCTTCTAAACAAAGACCTTCTAAAATAAGGTCCAATGTTTTAAATTAAAAATATTAAATTTAAAAAAAGTATATTATATTATAATCTTCAAAATGTGACAATCTGTCAAAATACAGTAGGATTTACTTTTAAAAGAAGTTTAATGTCAGTTTTTGAAAAATATAGAAGAGAAAACAATTTCTATAACTAATTGTTATTAAAAATAGCAATTTAAATTATTTCGCATACAATTTTGTCGAACTGTCACAACTAAATTAACTTAACTTAAATTAAAACACAAATGTGAAAAGGAATGCTTAAACGAGAACTTGAAATCTAGATTACAATATTAAATAAAAACAGTAAAAATAATATCAAAACAGTGAGTGGGAATAAGACTTAAAGCATCTAAATATTGCAAATTTTCTAAGGAGAAAATATTTGATGTAAGATTCGAAAAGACAAATATGAAATTCTAGTACAAAAATAATACCCAAAACGATTCTATTTCATTTTTTTTTTTTAGTTTAACTTTCTTAGGGTCGATAAATATTCGACTTATAAATGCTTGTATTTATTAGCCATTTTATATTCAGTTATTGGTTATCTTTTCAATAATGTATTTATTTATAATATTTTATAAATAAAACATCCCAAAAATATATCTGCTCTGTTTCGATGAACATAATCTATATATTTGAAATAAAGGTATTATCACACTACTTAATATTAAGTATCTGTTATAAAAAACGAAACTAGCATCAATTGTAACATATTTTTAACATTAAAGAAATGATGAAACAAAAAAAAGTTATTCAGAAATATTTATACCGAGTACTCTTAGTGTAATAGTACCTTAATATTTATTTGGAAGTATTTCATATAAAATGGCACTTAGGTCTACCAGCCCGTGCTGGCTTCCGTTTACCTGTGAGCTTTCTAAAAGCTCTTGGCTTTCTTAACACGGTTGTCCTTGAAACAATATTTTACAATGAGGGCTTCGATACGTAATCCATTATTTGAAACGGAATGAAAGATGAACTAAAATAAAACTGAAAAATATGATGTTAGGCCGATCACTTACGGTCGTTCCAAACGTATGGGCGTGGCTTTACTTCCTTCCATTTGGAAGTTAAAAGAAGAGGAAAGTGTTTTCAAACTCACGACACGTTTTTTGGAGTGACGTCTATCTGTTTGGCAGGATGGAAGGACCGTGAGTGACCGGCATAATACTTATCAAAGATGTTTTGTCAAAATCTTAAGTATTAAAGTAAACAACAAGTTTAAAACAATTTTATAAGCAAGATTTACAGTCATTTACAATTGTAAATCTGAAAAACAAGAAATATTTTAAGTAAGTACTATAAAATTAACAGTATTTTTATTATTAAAATAAAAGTACCTACTATAAAGCATTTTAAGAGTACAGATTTTATGGTGACCATATTTCATCTCACCGGATATCTGTGGCCACCGTATGGACTTTACCCGGGGCTATAAAAATGATGTACGTCTTGCGTTGTGTATCTTGTCATGGTCTCAACGGTATATTCCTTAACCTGTTTGTAATTACTAAATCAGCTTCAACGAGTAGCGTGGATTTCAGTTATTGCTTCCGTTTTAATTCGAACTCACAAAACCGCTTATATCGCAGCGTAATTGATATGGTCTTAAGTACTCTATGCTTATAAATGCACACTATTATATAATATGATCTTTGATTTAAATTAAGGAATAAATTATAATGTTTTCACTTATAAAAGGTGATTCAGATCAGGAGGCTCAAAAAGACTCAACATCAAAAACCGAAATTTTGTTTGTTTCTTCTCGCTAATTTAGATAAGCACACAGCTCAATTAATAGTTAGTGAGTACAACTAAACAGTGTTCCGAGTACCTTAGGGCCACTTAATCAATTCTCTGTTAAACTACAGTTACAGTATGTAGTTAAACTACAAGTATAACTACAGTTTAATTAAAAAATAGGTTTTTTAATTATAGTTTTGTTATATATTGATGTCGTAACTGTACTAACGAAAAATGTAACCGATATCAAAAGGAAACGTCAAAGTAAACATTTTGAAGCATTTTGGAGTCACTTTGACATCATATTGGAGATGCGTATGATTCTTTTGTCATGAAAGAGTTCATTTATAGTTCAGTTTCTCACAATCGTTCATATGAAATGTCTGTTTTATCGGCTACAGATGACGGAACCACTCCACCTGTCGGAATACAAATGAAGATAAAGTTGATGCGAACTATAATTGAAGTGAAATAGTGATAGAAACGTCACTAAATAGGGCACTTCACTAAATATTTACTGGGGTGTAAAGCGCTTGTTAGAACCAAAATATGTTTAAAAATAAGCCCCGCATAATTAAGGCGCTATTTAAGGATAGTCTATAGCATTATCAAACCATTGCTAACATTATTAGATAGTCAACGTAGGTTTAACCTAATATTTAGATAGTGATTTTCAATTCGGAAGTGGCTTAGAAACTTGATTTGAAAATTAGGGTGTTTTCTCACAAATTTTAAAGTGAAATTTCTTAAACGCAAAACTTAAAAAGATTATGAATATTTCGTTAAAATGCAATACAAGCGAGAGCGCTAATAATTTGCTTATGTTAACTGATAAATATTATATCAAATAATGAACTAAATTTTATATTAATCTAAAACTTTTAGAATATGAGGTCAACTATTAAAATACACCACTGCGTTCTTCTAGTACGTCCGGTGTTCGGCATTCACTCCCCATTTTTCAAACGATTGATCTCTTATTCACGTTTTAGGTAATGTTCTGGATATGTCATTTCTACATTTTCCAGGATCCTAGTACCCATGTCCAGGATATATATTATCATGTTGACTTTGTGAACTGTAGAGTATTCACATATTCGTAAGTCCATGCCAGGGTTAAATCAGTGACGTTCCAAAGCTCTTTCGTTACCAAGCTATCATTGAAATTAGTCTAAAATTTTATAAACTTGCGAAAGCTCAACGCATTAAGATAATACTTAGTAAATAAAGTAAGTTACCAAGGTGACTTGAAGTTAAATGAAGGAGAATTTCGGAAATTTACACAATTTTAGTTTTGAGTCGCTGGTATGTACTAGCTGCTTTTATAAATTTATAGAACTTCCCCCAGAATCTTTAAATTCCACGTCACTGGTTTGACCACTGTATTAAGATCTCCATTTGGACCAGTAGATGCAATAAAGGCAATGGAGATATTATTCTAGTATATCCCCTGGATATCTTATGTCCCTTCACCGAAATGTCCATATCTATGCAAAGATAACGAATAACTGATAGACTATAGACCATATATATAGAACGAGGGTGATCATATCTACATCATAAGTAAGTCAGTAAGGGTTGTGGAAGGGTAGAAATGGGCGCTCAGGGTTCTACTGTACGAATATAACGGAAAAACCCCAAATCATCTATGTTGAACGAGAATATTTTATATAGTGGGGTGCAAAATCAATTAATACCAAAATTATTTAGGGATGTCTTCTTCGATATTCAAAGGATTTAATATTTGTCTAATGAAACACCCAGTATGTATGCAGAGACGTACTGTATCTAAAAACACTGATGTTACTTTAGATGGGAATTATATAAATAATAACTAAGTGAAAATGAAACTTACTTTTTCGGGAGATGTTGCAAAGTGGAGCGGGCCTGATGGATATTTTGCAAAAGAAGAAGAATGGAAGAAAGTAGATGAAGGAAGTTAGAAGGAAACTACTCACCGACAAAGCGCAGGTGCACTCTCATCAATTGTTGCAGTGTTATCAGCGAGGACTTTATTATACACAAAATCTCAATAGAATAAAACTGACGATATTGCATCACATGACCACTTCTGAAGTTAGCTAGAAAAGAAAGGACAAAGTTATTTTGATATTACATTTTTACGATTTAATCGTTGACAATTAGTTCTCTAGGTGCTGCCTTGTGTACTGTATAGTGCTTTAGACTAATCATATAATTACTATGATGATATATAACTAGATATAAACCGATTAAGCTTAAGCTGCTTAATTTAAAATTGCGGCATCAAGGAGATACCATAAATTAAAAAGCTTATAACATTACTAAATTGTGTGGAATATAGTAACTACATCGAAAATTGGAAATAATATACCATTTTGAACTCACTAGCTCAACCTTTTCCTAATGCTTCCATGCATTTTATAAATATGAAATTGTAACCTTACATTTTAAATATCATATGTATGTGTATAGTCTATAGATTCCAACCTACGCACTTTATATATATATATATATATATATATATATATATATATATATATATATATATATATATATATATATATATATATATATATATATATATAAATAGTCAGTAAAATAAAATAGAATAAATAATCGTTTCACGTAAATCCATAAATATTCAAAGTTAGTGGTTTTCTGTCCTATCATACTTCTGTCATATACAGCTATTTATTTATAGCTTTCGCAAAATTTGGTGACAACTAAATGAATACTAAAGTCTATTTCTATCCCTATCTATACTTAAGATATAGTATAACCACCATTTGCCTAATTATTTCTATTTAATATATACATTTATGTATTCAAATTATTTTCTATAGTCAGAAGTGGGAATGGTATATATTGTAATATAGTCGACATGATTAGCCAATTATAAAATAGAACAATTACCTAATATTTTATAAAGTTAAGTAACTTACTTTATTAATTACATATACGAATAGTACAACATGTATAATTACCATTATAATTAATATATATAATTATAACAATTAACCTTAAATTTTGTGTAGTAATTTATTTAGTGATCTTTTCATTTCTTATAATAATATGTTTAACAACATTCAAATGTAATGATTAGTCTACGAGGCCCTACAATTTATCCAAAAAACAATTCACTTTAATGTTCATGTGAACATTTACTATTTATATTATAGTTGTAGATAATAGACAATGTTTCAGGATAGTTCAGTAAATATAGATTTATTTACATAATAATTTCGAATATAAAATTATTTATAAATAATTCAATTTGAGTTTTTAATATTATGGTTTGGATCTTGTTTTAAGAAAGGCAATTTGAGTAACCTTAGGTCCTTTCTTTATCAGAGAAATACAATTTGGTGTTTTATTTAATTTAGAATAATAATGTAGCATAAAAACATAAAATTTTAAATTTAGAATAAAATGTCTGTTCAGATCACGAAAATGAATTATGAGTATTATATATATCTGAGTATTTAAATTATTATATTATAAATATTAATTACAGGTACTAACAAACTAGGTATATGTGTCTTAAAATGTAAAGTACCAGAAAATGGCAGTAATTTATACGAAAACAGTTAAATGAAACTTTGGAGTCAGTTTTTTATTCCTAAATACAATAAGCAGGAAGTTTCATCTGAAATACTAAAATCAATTAGTATATATTTAATTTTTATATTCTTTTTTAGTAGAATAACTACTGAAAGTATTAGTTACACATTTTTATTAGGCCAGATTTCTTAAGAGGTAGACCTAAAAAGTATATGTGTTTGTGGAACACATTAGAACAGTAGTTCTATGTAGAATATAATAAATGGTTAGATAATAAGTTTAAATCTAAATTTTTTTGGGAGGGTTTTGTTTTGTCAGATAAACCTTAAATAAACCAGGTTATAGTGTAATGAATTTTATTACTTTTAGTAAACTTAGTGCATTATTAATTTACATGTGATTTGTCAGTTGCCAATTAGCGAGTGAAACCTAGTCAGTGAATAAATCAGTGTCACCGTTGATGGACATTTATATGTTTATTAATAAACTAATATTAGCCTAGTGGCATACTAGAGATAAGACAGTTTATCTTTCTCGTAAACAGATTGGGATGACACCTTTTAAGGTAGTTGTATCGTGGAATGACTTTTCAAAGGATTTTAATAAAACTTCATTTAATTGCTCTTTAATTAATTATAAGACATATTGACCTCAGGTCGATTAAAATTTACCATTCCATTATTGAGAAAAACGATATTAAAGTTTTGTTATTTTAACACAGGCTCTTATGGGAAATAGTAATTTCAATGTTATTTTTATCGAATAAAATAAAAACGATTCAAAGGAATTCAATAAAAATTTAATATATTATAGAAACAGTAGTTATTAATCACATAAAAAAAAATGGAAATTATTGTCCACGCCATTACAGAAATAAAATTTTGTAAACATTGAAAATTTTTATAAAATCAAGAAATGACTGTGTATGTGTATGTACGTGTATGTACGTGTAGATACTATTTACATGTAGTGAGAACAGTGAGACTGTACTTTCACAAAAGTTTTTAACGAGACTATTTGACACTAACGTTTCAGCTACATTATAATTTTAGGTTGCTGAGTTATACTTTTGAGCATGACTATCACGATACAACTACCTTAAATACATAAAACGTTGATATTTTGTTGAAAAAGTCTTATTGCAAGTGTGCTGATACACAGTGTTTATATTATAGAAATATCTTTCAATTTATTTTATATCTGTAAACAATGTTATCTTAATCTTAGATAAGTTGAAAATTTTCACAAATTTTTGTAACCTTTGGTTTTTATAAACACTGTATTTAATTCACTTTTACTATTGAATTGATTCATGGTTTAGGATTCTTCAACATTTTCAGAAACAACTAAAGTTGCTACATGTAATTGTATCTAATTTGTCTGGACTTCAGTTGACGTAGGGTCTCGTCTGTTGACGTTGAGGCTGACGGTTGATGTTGGAATATAGAGAATAGTAGAATACTGTGAACAGATAATTTGAGGGAATGGACAAACATCCAAACGAAACGGACATTACACTCATATGAGTATAATGTATTATTTTACTGTCGACTCTATGCTGTCGTACCATTTGTATTGTTAATGATCCGTTCACTATGATCACTTCATTGTTTAGATACGGTTCTTTTGTCTAAATATTTGTATTTGTGAACATGAGCACGCTGCACGGTAAACTGAATTAATACGAGTACAACACCAAATTACTGAAAAAAAGATGATACGAGTATGAAACAACATATAAACGAATTAGAATAAAATTAATTAATTTATATAGTCAATCAAAGTTATAATCAAAGAAATAAGTTTGTGAAAAGAAGAGTGTGAAAATGTTGTAGCGACGCTACTGTTTAAAATATTATTATTGTTTTATTATAAAACATGATTAATTTCTAAATGTTCCATTGTTGGAAACAGTACATTAATTTTCCCATGACTGCATACATTATAGCTATACATCTACGAGTTGGTACATCCAGCCATCCATTGCTATTAATATTCAATACTCGAATATAAATTGTAATAGATTTCCGTAATATTATTGCATGATTAACATGACCTGAACAAAAAATCATTAAAAGTTATAGTTGACATTTATGTCACTTTATATTGCCATCATAAATATTAAATGTAATACAAAATGTAGTATTTAGTAAAACTAGGGCAACCCTATAAGTGCAATAAATTACGTTGTAACATTAATGCATAAGATGAACTTCATAAAATGAGTGTGTACATATATTACATTAAAGCGATTCAATGTTATGTATAAAAAAATAAATCTGCATGTGATGTTACATCTGATAATTTTCAATCTCTTTTATATAACAGAGATGCTTAGGATTATGTGTTTGTTATACGTCATATACTACTAACTATGTTGTGCACCCCATCAAGTTTTATATTATGATTGTTTTAAAAAAAGAAAAATAATCTCGACTATTTACTTCTTTTATGACGTCACACGCAGAGCTACCTACCACAAGTGGTAAAACCGAAATTCAAATTTTAACTAGCTATATTTTCGTCAACTTTTGGATAGTTAAAAAAATAGAAACACTAATATACATATTTTAAGCTATATTTTAATTAAAAATAGAAAAAATGACCTCTGAATCTGAAACATATTGAGGACCTAATTTGGACTTGCTGGTAAAAAAGTGATATGTAATTTAGAGAAAAGAAGAAGATATTTCTAACATATTACTAGAGAACAAAACAGTATAAAAGGTCCATAAGTGGCTAATCGATTAGACGTCAGTTTTTTGGGTCACAGACCGATGCCAAAAAAGAACTTTCAACATTTACCAAATAGAAAAAATTTCTTCATATTTATGCTAGATTGAGATGAGTCAGGGGCGCATAATAACCTTACCATACACTTAAGGACACGCACTATTTGTTGCAGGAAGATAGAGACAATGGTGTCCTCAATGTTTCTGTTGTAAATAGTCTGTAAAAAAAGTATTCTCTTTCTAAGACACTGCCCAGAAATCGTTTGGAAATTTTCTTTAAGAATAGGAATAAAATGAAACTAATTAACCATGTAATGTATATTAAAGTAACACCAAAGAATTTTGTCTAGAAAAGGAAGGATATCTGAAAATGATTCAAAAGTAAAAAAAAAACTATTACTATGTGATGGAATTAAGACAAATTCGTGCCTTAAACTCGGTAAAAAAGATATTTACTTATTTTTGGATAATTATTAGGTGGATTTTATGGTTTTGAAGCCTCATCTATATCACCGATACTATTACCTAACAGATGCTTGATTATATTTAGCATATTTATTTTATTAATTTAATGTGCGTGTCGTTAGACTTTACATTTAAATATTAAATCACGTAATTACATCTCATTGCCAATTTAAACTTAAAACAATTCTAACATTTTTTATACCTTTGTTCCTATATTTTCTTGCTCACTACTCCTCATTGATTATATTTTGGAAATGATAATCCACATAATTTAGTATACAAATCGGATCGTTCATGTACCGAAAACGATCGTAAATGAATAAAAAAAGGATAAACAGAATAGACTAGTTTCCTCTCGACTTCCCTTGACTCACCAATTTATATGTATAATACAATTATATTATAAATTTATATTTCCTGATATCTGTACTGGTTTCAGTTGACTGTTCAGCCATCCGCTGTAATTAAATCCGATAGTATCCTACGGAAACGCTATTAATGCATTTGGCCTGTCGTATTTGAGTGCCATAATGTCCGACATTGGTCGTTCTCGGGTTCAATTTTCAGACTCCGTTACTAGTTCAATGTTCAGTTCACCCATCATATAACACGGACATCATGTTTTAACACTTGAACAAATTAAATTTCGAACATGTACAGTTATCTGACACTGATTTTATTTTAAAATTTAAATATAAAGCATTTAAATATCTGTAATACCTATTAAAGGCAGTCGACTTACTCGTAACGTATGTTGGAGAAAGGGACAATGTCAGTTATTGGTAATCAAATTATATTTTAGGTCATAACCCCTACCGCTGACCTCTACCGCTGGTTTAACACGCGCTGCCTTACGAATTATTATTGTAATTAATCGTATTGAGTCCACGGGTTTACAAATTCAAATTGTTCATGTGATATATTTATAATTTAACTCCTTTATTATTAATGAGTATGTTCACATAGACAGGGTAAAGGACATTTAGACAGGATAAGAGAAATATAAATATCTCAAGACTTCTATTATTTAACGTAATATTTTTTACCTAATATCATGTTTTGTTATTTACTGATGTTTAACATAATTCTATTGTTCTTAATTAAATGAAAAAAATATTAAACATCTAACACTAATACTTAATTTAATATGTAACATTAAATAATCTTGCAGAGAAAGTTTTAATTCAATTTTATACAGCGTAAATTATTTTATATATTCAATTTTTTTCTAGTGTACATATGTTTTGAATTCTATTCTATCCAGTGTAAATATAAAATGTATATCTTTCGCAATAATATCTAGTGTAAATTCTTTATTTTCGGACAGACTAGTGAGCAAATGGTACATTTGTTTAATCACTATGTTGGGGATCCGGAAAAGAGAAACTTTATGGACAAACTTTGGACATTTTTCATAATTAATAAAATATAATGATTTATATCTGCTCTACTGAAAATAAAAATGACATATTTAAAAAAAATCAATATGTACGGTACCTTCCGAAAAGTGCTCCTCTGGTTGTGATTTAGTTCTTTGACGGTGCTCCAAGTAACCTGAAACAAAAATATAAATAAATGTGTATTATGTATTAAAAACATACAACCAACATGTTGATAATGATTGTTTCAAAAATTTTCTTTATCAAAAGTTAAAAGTTTTTACTAGACACCCTGTATATGTATACAAGGCAGTACTTATAATCGTATGCGCTTATTGATGTCAATTATGAACCTTCTACATATTATGTTTCCTTTGAAATTAAATTTGATTAGAACCAAAGTCAATTGCTGATAATTATATATGATCAATATAAATTATATATTATTAAAGAATAATTAGTTTCAAAAAAGTGTGAAATGTTGATTTGTTTTGTTGTTATACGTGAACAAGAGTCATGGACAGTAGCGGATTAGGTCGATTTATATTTGTTGCAAGGAGAGGATTCAATACTGCTTGTAAAACATGGATGTTAACTTACATTAAAGTAATATTTTACTTAAGTAAAACTTTTTAAAACTATTTAATTTAAAGTGGTCTTAATTTATAATTATTCTAAACGCCTCTAATTCTTATAAAGAACTTCTTAATACTTTATAATTTTTAAATAAGTGTTTATAAGAAGTTTTATGAGCATAAATGGGAAAATTAAAAAAAAAATTGAAAAATATTCAGTAAAATGGTTTACATATAGATTCAGACAAATTTTGTAGTATACAGTAAATTACGTAGTATACAGATAAATTTAGTTATGTTAGATAAAATTTGAATAGACATAGCCGTGTTAGCAGTATATCATTTACTTAATGTATTACACATAAAACTACATATATTTACAAGCAGACTTATGAAATCCCAAATGGTAAATTAACTTTAATGATTTTCCGTTTTTTGTTTTCTTCCTTCCTTTATACATTAGTGTTTTGATAAAATTGGAAGACACAACTTAGAACTTCTAGTTAGCAGAATTTCATTCAATTAATTAATACAACTAAGTAACTAAACAAGTCTGTAACCATTTCTGCAATTTAACAAAACAATTACTTTGACGTCAACTTTAGCATCTTGGACATCAAGTCATGTTTTCACGTGTCTATTATACCGCTAAATCCATTATTATATTATTATAATGTATGACCATTTATGTAAATTCTGTTAATATTATTAAAATTATATCTAACGCATAATCTTAAATAAAATTCATACATTTATAAAGTTTTAGCATTTACTTGTTATTCAGTAATTTAAATAATTGTTAGTATTTAAAATGTTATCGCCATCTCTGTTTATCTTAATTGTGAAATATATATTCATCTCAGTCTCACACACATTTAGAGGTAAGTTTCATCGTCTCCACATTAGTCCACGTCATACAGCCTACAAACCATATAATTATATTTTATTGATGAACATGTATTTACGCGTTTCCGTTCCCGATTTAATATCCTAGCGCTTATTATAATAAAAGATCTTGTACAGGGTCTGCTTCTCTACACTCCATGCTTCACATCCCTCTTCGTTCCTCTATGTTTTCAGTGGCGTACGAGTCGATAAGCCCCCTGCAGATTTCGTACAAAAAAAAAAACATCATATTTTATTGTCGCTTATGAGAAATTCATGATAATTTCTGGTTGGTACATGATGGAGAGAAAGATTTCTACTTGCTTGTTCAGTCATGCTAGAAGAGTAAATTCATCGCAATTCATTTCAACTAAGATCTATTCTGGTCTGCGAAACACGCATAAAGGGTAGGTGTAAAAATTTGCTTGCTGCATTAAATGATGAATCTTAAAATCTTACAATATTAAGTTCTATTTAGACTTGACCCAACAATTGATTGAGAGAAAAAGCTCAGAAAGTGTCTAATAATATTGGAAAGAAAAGGTCTAGAGAATAAAGTTAATCACTTTGGTCAAAGGCTCTCTTGCTAATGAGCAAACTATGACTCTAGTCAATACAAAACTGATCTTCTATAACTGTTAATTCTATTCATGATTATTATTCTATTCTATTCATTCATACATATTATAATTATTTATTTTAATGAATTCTATTCTATACAGAGATTCGATTGCGAGTAATTCAATACTTTCTAAAATCAGGATTCCCTAAGTATAGACATTTTTTATAATTTATAAAACACAAACACAAGCGACATTTGTCTTTTATGTGTGAATTTAATTTAATTTCTAATTTTAATTCCCTGTTTAAATTCAAATATGAATTATACCCAATCTAGAAGGTTTTTATTAGGCAGTATAATATAGAAAAACATATAAAATTGCGTCTATTTTATAATAAAGAAGGGGCTTTCAGTGTGTTCGCAGCGCTACTGACTGCATCCCCACAATACTCCGCACCGACTCATTCCACGAATAGACGAATACATATGTAATTAGCGCAATTAGCAATCATCAAAACGCATTCACTGTGAAATCATTGAGTTTTATACGTACATGTACTAAATGTGTGTGTTTTCCTAGTAAATTTAACAGCAGTTTCGTACAAACTAATAACAAATTCATTTAATTTTTTTCTACTGTTTGTATATTATTATATAAACGACTTTTAATTAATAAAATCATATTTCTTGATGTTCCTGTTTTATTTGACTTTCCTTTAATCATAATTAGATGTTAATTAACAAAATGAACCCTTTGCCCGTAATATGGATTTTTTCAATGAGAGACAAACATGAAATAATTTTGAAATATGGTCACAAATCAACCTTTGAACATGCTTACTCGTATATATGCTTACCTACACAAAAGTAAACAAATCAAGCATCAGATATATTTCAGTATCATCTTCATTTAGACCGTAATTGGATTGTGTACATATTATTAAATTGAACTTTATAATTGGAGGCCTCTAGATCAGATAGCACTGAGGGTGATATGTGAGTTTTTGAATTAAAAAATCACGAATATTTTAAAAGGAGACTATCCAATTAATTTCTTTAGTTTAAAGTTTGTAATAATATATGACAGTAATTAAATTAACGGTTTTTACAGCATGTAGCCCATGTTCATGTATGATCGTCATATATTAATTACGGTTAATTGTAAGTTGCGTTTGTTCCTACCTATTTTACAAGATAATTACATCAAGCTATTGTTTCGGTAAGTTTTATAGGTCTTTCTTTTTTAACCAAATACCTTTTTTTTAAACTAATTGAATTGTTTATACTGAATACATATATAAGAGAACTTATGATTTTAAATTTACTTTTTTGATTGTGAATTGGTAGTTGTTAAATGTAATAAATATGTAATACAACATCATTATTTCCGTGATTTTTTTTATAATGTTTAAAATTTAAAGTCATATTTACAATATAGATATCTCAAATAAATTTGTAGATATACTCATATATATACATATATATAGTATACATATGTATACTGCACCAGTGCCTAATTTAAAGTTTTACGATTATCTGAGCACATTTACCTTTATTGGAATACATCCCTCAGGCTTTTATACAAGGCTTTCAGATATTTTTAAATCCAATTGCGTAAAGTTTGTTAGTTATTTGATTATATATTTTTCAGCTGTAATATTAATATTTGTAAGACGTCAGTTATGTTATTACCGTGTAAGTATGGCTTTAGAAAATTTGTGTTTATTGTGTGATTTTTTTATAAATATTTATGGTATGATATAAAAGAAAATTAACGTTATTTTTAATTTAAATTTAAAAACAAGGAGCATTTTTATTGTATATATAAAATTCAAAACGCATGTTAAAATTAAGCAATTTGATATATTTCCTGTCTATTGTATTTTTGATAATTTAGCACCTTTACACTACAGTACCTGAATGATTATACCAACAGTAAGTTGGTCAATTACTTAGATGAATTAAACATCCCGGATTTTGAATAAGTATATGAAACTACATGGAAAGTATGAACTAAAAAGAGGAATATACGACCTGTGTACACCAATTCTCATGACTTTTAAAATTGTAATAGAGTTGTTTGTCGTTATCGTTCCTGCATCTTTTTTTGTACATGTCTCTTGTTCTCTCTCCCACACTGTGTGGTCCCTGTTTTTACTAATGTTGTTAGTACGCATGCTCAATAGTAGCACCTACTAGTATGTGTATCGAACACGTGTTAGAAAAGAGCATGCTTCTTTGAGTAGGCTAGTGAATCGCAAGCCTATTCATTTTTGAGTACGCTATCTGTGAGTGAATGGAACTAATTAACTAGCTGTCATTTATTAATACAGTAATATGCTATTATATTGTTATGAATTGACGTAACTATGTATAGAAAAAATATTAGAATTTGTTTATTAATTTAAAAGATATTCCAATTACAAATAGTATCATCTCATTTGAAACACTCTACAAATATTGAGAAAGATATTTCATTTTCGTTCTACATTTGAAGAAGATTATTATACAAACACGGTAATATAATTTGTTTAGATGCATCAACAGGAAAGAATGCAGCGAATAATATTATTAAATCCAATACTACTATAATTTATTAAAAAATACGATAGTAAATATTTGTAAATTCTAATGATATGACTCACACAAAAATAAAATTCTCGTAGGACGGAGTGTAGCCGTACGGAGGTGGCGCGGCGGGACGCGTCGGTCGATTCGTTTTCATTTACAAACAAAATGTTACGGGTACGGTATTAATTGCGATGACTAAATCTCATATTTAAGAGACTGTTTGTCACTTTTTTTTATTTTAAAGAATGCCATATGTAACAATTTAAAGTATGTCGGTGACTCAAGTTACGTTAATGTTTACTTTTTTAGCTGACACGAGTTTTGTAAATCCTTGAATTTTATTTTGATTAATTATAATAATGATTAAATGGTTTTTTATATAATATAAATAGAATATGATCCATGTTACAGACTAACCGGGAAAGATTGACAAATAAGCCAAAGTAAGACAAATAAGTTTCAAAAGTAACGTTTCTTCGGTATGGTACCAGCAGAATATGATGACGGTGAAGGGGTGTCGCACTCAGAAGTCAGACAAATGTGTGACTACTCTTGGTATAGCCTCGTGGCTTTAGGCTAGCGATGACATAATGCAGAGCTACAAAGATCTATTCATGTGCTAGTGTCCTATGTCTTAATTTCTATAAAAGTGTACTATATATTGATAAAGTGGGTTACTAGAACCTCAAATGTTTAATTATTTTTTAATAAATCCTTCATTCCGTCATTTTTTCCCTTTAATTATTAAAGGGATTCAACGTTGTACACATTCCAAGTGCATGTGACATCACAATCCTTGTGTAAGGTTACCAACCTTACAGATCATAAATCTCTGCTACATATATGTATTTATATATCAAAATATCAAATATTATTTACAGCTATTTCAAGAAAAAATCAAATTTCAATATTATGTCTGCCTTAGCAGGGTTAAATAAAATAAAAACTTATTACTCTTTGATTTGACTTGATTATTTGACTACCAACAGCTACAAAACATTACCACAGCATTGACTTACTCAACAAATAACTGACGTTAAAATGCATTTCATGTCATACAAATATGGGCGACCATTTCTAGCGCTAAAACTACAATTCAAACTTTTAATTGCTATGTCTCCGTCAACATTTAGATATTTAATAAAATAGACACGCCAATACATATTTATTAACTTCAATTTCAATCAACAATTGAAAAATCGACCACTAAAAAATGAGGACACAAGCCCATTCAGATATGCTGAAGTAACTGTCTCTGGACATAATTTTGAAATTATGTTTTATGTATCGGTAGATGTATAGAATTAAAATCATAAATTCATTTAGTAAAAATACTTATTTAAATAGTTAGTTTGTTTGAAATTAAAAATAGTGATTAACTCTGTCTCATGGACACTCACGTTCTGTTTAGCCATCCAACCCCGAGTATCCCCTAGCACCCCTTGACCTTATGCAAACCTAACAACCTCAACAAGTTTTATGAGGCACGTATCATACCACTTGTAAGGTCTGTGGTGAGATTTTAATTGCAAATACAAATACGCACCGTGATTCATATTAAACATAATAAACTGACAAAACTACCATACACCATGCACCATGCCATGGAACTATAGAAGTAACCGCAAAACGTTTTTGTGTATTCTTTTTGTTCCTGTTTTGTATCGCAGACGGTGCGACTACATACGAACGAGTATGACGATGATTTCATGACTCCCCATTCCATCTATATGCCTACTGACTATTGCCATTGCCAATGCCTAGTACAGTGGTTGTTAACATTAAATTCTCGAACTTTTAACAACATACTCCGTGAATGTAAGCAGAAATAAACTTGTGTGTATTTCAATATTTGGAAAACAATTCCGAAGCCATATTGACAATTTTTTAACTTGTATATAAACACGTAAATTAAATAAATATTTGCATACATTAAGCCTCATTCCCACTCACTGTTTTGATATTTAATTTACTTGTTTTATTTAATATTGTAATCTAGATTTCAGGTTTTCATTTAGGAATTCCTTTTCACATTTGTGTTTTAATTTATGTTTAGTTAATTTATTTGGTGCGCATGCATCATTAGTAATATAAATTTTGATAGTTCGATAAAATTGTATGCGAAATAATTAAAATTGCTATTTTTAATAACAATTAGTAATAGAAATTGTTTTCTCTTCTATATTTTTCAAAAACTTCTTTTAAAAGAAGATCCTACTGCATTTTGACAGATTGTCACATTTTGAAGATTATAAAATAATATAGTTTTTCTTAATTTAATATTTTTAATTTAAGGCATTGGACCTTGTAAGTTTCTAAAAAACTAAGAAAACTTAAAAAATAAATTAAATTAAAAATTGTACTGTGAATTGTATTGCCATATGCTAAACAATTTAAATACAAAAATAAATTAAAGAAGTGAGTGGGAATGATACTTAAGTCAACAAAATCCGTAAATCATTAGTGAGATATGTAAATTAATTGATAGATCATAAACAATTTTTAAACAGGAAGCTACCTTACACAAAATTTGGATTAATAGCTTATAAAATTCGAATACGATATTCTAGAACTCGACCGTTTATAGGAATCGACATTTGGGTGATACAGGGTGACTTATTATATTATATTAAGGAGATTATCCGTTTCAAAAACATTTTGGATCAAAAACTGAGGCGAAAGTGTCAGAGCAAAATGCATTATCCTAAACCATAAGTTTAAACATTAAAACACGATATTTCTTTTTCCGAACGTACCCAAATATACTTTTCTACCTTAGAACGTGGCTCGAAAAATTTTACTCAAATTGTACTCAAGCTATTCGACATTACTACGATATGAATGACCGTAGTGTCGTTGCTATTTCGCAATTATTTATAAGCATATGTATTTAAAAGTGATTCGTTTTCGAAAAGGTTAACCACCACTGTCCTACTCAGCGTACTATACACAGAGTTACAGGATGACGACCTCGAAAACCACTGCAAGTGTGTTTATTTGTTTGTTTGTTACAAATAATTAAATTTCAACATCTGTTTATCTGACATTAGTAATCGGGATTAATTATTACAAAAACTAACCTCAAAAAGTGTAGAGTCAGGTTCATTACCCTTAATGTTTAACAGGAATCATCATTGTTGCGACACAATTAGCTAGAAATGTGTCATTAATGACTAGCCTGAATGACTACAATAAAAGGGTTTTTATACGCATTATTTTCGGTATATAAAATATACTATGAATACAAAATCGATTTAGTTTAAAATACTAGGAAAATTTACAAGGAAAAGAAGGCTAATAATTTTTTTTAGAATTTACGTTCGAAACGGCAAACTGTCGTTGATATAACTTGAAATTGTTTGTTAGAGCTGATGTTGCTCTCGATGAAAAGTAATTAAAAGTATTAATGTCTCGTTATGATTAACTACATCTCATAATAAAATTATGTAGTTGAAATAATAAGCATCATATGTCAACGCCTAATTTAAAGGCAACCAAATTAACATTTTTAATATTTGAAACATAATCATTCTAATATTGAGAGCTAAATCAATCAAATTAGATTTTAAAGAGCCTCAAAAATATCAGTTGCACATCAATTGGGACATATACAATTCATGAAAGACTCATTAACATTTTTGAAAATGTCCTTGTAAGTTCTCGTTCTCCAAGTTCTTGGTATGACCATACAAATTATCTAAGTAGTCTACTTCAGCAGAAAATTACGAGTAAGTACACATCGGTATTAAAATATATGACGGCAACTGCATGAAATGATCTTAAAATTTAATAGCCCACTGTAAACGCAACAAATAAGATAATAGTTTTATGGGAACCGTAATACCACCAGAACTATAACAGATAATGAGACTTTAGACCTCAGACCTCAGACCAGTGTCCTTTCTCTAAGATAGCAACAAAATATTATATTTCATATACCAGTAGTATGTATAATATTAATTTTAATAGTAGAGAAACACAGAGAAACACTCAAACTGACATACTCATATCAGGAGCTGTCAAGTGTAATGTTATATACTCGTATAAGTACTAAGTACTTACATGGTTTCTCTGTGTCTGTGTGTGTGTATTGTTTATGTATCATGTTGACAGCTTCCACTAATGCCTGTAAGGCCTTAGGGATTCCGGAGATAGATCTCAGCAGCCTCTTTCCCTCTCATAAAATGTCAAATGTTACGTCATGAATAATAATATTGTATTAAGTTATTTTTAATTCTATGATCATAAGATGAAGGGATTAAATGTTTAATCCATAGAGACAAAATATTAATATTAAGATTGAAAACTAGTATTCATATTTTAGTAGTACAACCATCTCTAGAATTTTCCACATTTTCATTAAAGTATTTATGATATTATATTCATATTAGTACCACAAAGATTTTACTAATCCACAAAAAAAGTCTCATCGGCAGAATGTTGTAAATTTTTATATTATTATAAAGAATATTGTTATCTAATTATTCGGATAATTTGAAGTCTAAAGTTTTAATTATTTGCATAGAGAGTATAGATACGATGTTCCGCTTTCGCACATTTTTTTTATTTAAATAGAAAAACCAATCGGTAGATTTTCTTATAACATTAGCTGAGAATAAATTAATATTTTGCGTATGTATAGATACAAATGTTATTATAATAGAATGATTATTATGATAGTACTTAGTAATTTAATTTTTTAGTGCATCAACTTGCTTATATTTATTAACACTAAATACAACATTTTTTAATTGGCAATCTATAACTTACATTTATAAATGTACCAACATATGTTTGAAATAATGAAACTAAATTAGATTGATGAATATTCTTAAATGTAGTATAAGAATAATATAGTTTTACTGTTAATAGGCTTTTACCTTGTTCACAGATTGGTTGAGGTTCTCTGTTAAATAGGTAAGTGTAGGTAACTCTTTTATGACCTGTCATGAGTCTAAACAGTACCTACCTACATCCAGCTTTCTATTTAGCCCGATTGCTAACAAATAACTTCTTCACTTTTTTTAATTCTGCTAATTGTTTTAGTGTAAACATTGATGTTTCTTTTGTGATTGAATTGTTTCTCTTCCATTTTTATCTATTTGTTTGTTTAGCACAAGACTAATTTAGTAAAGTTGGCAGTAGTTAAAGATGACAATACTGATAAAATGGGCAGTAGATAATTAAATACATATACCAAGGGTCTGTTTTCAAAATTATTTTTTGCATCTTCTAATTTTAGATGTTAAATCAAAACCAGCAACTATTTTACAAGTCTCTTCTATTCGCTTTATAACTACATCGAAATCTTCTCATATTTGTTGGAATAATTCAAACATTTGAACTTCCAAATGTCCGACTGAAAAGTCAATGCCTTATTGACTGACTTTGATTGGTATGTCAAAGTTATCATTCCAAGAATTATGATGACATTCAAATTATTAAGAAACTTACATTATGAACTACTAAAAATGTTGATATTATAACCGATAAAATAATTATTATACCATTATTAAAATTTTATAGTCTCTAAAATGATGGCCCTATTTCCATTCTTAGGCAACCTAACGTGCAATGGCCTGCTTGTGTGATATGTTCGAGAGGAATGCGCGTAATCAAGCTTGGTCGCGTGTGCTTCATGACTGATTAAAATGGTAATATTACCTTATGATGACAATATAGTAGTGGGGCACAACCTATAATCAATGGGCTAATAGAATCTTTCATTAAAAAGAATATTAACAAGTCTTTATCGAGACACCAGTTAATGTTAATGTTAGTTAGTTAATGTTAGTTTAAAATCCACAATAAGAAATGTTTTTGATAAGAAAAATTGCAATATTGTTAAACAAAAGATGATTTAATATATGAATTATTTTTTTCAAATAACATTTTAACTTGTAAATTTTTTGCAAATGCTAAAGTGGCAAAAAGTATGAATAAACAAAAAAATATGAATATTTATATAAATACAGGCCATGATAAAATAGTTACATATCCCTGAAGATACGTAACCACCAGAAATAGAAATACTGATAAAATATTTTACTATTAACATAAAATTAA
This sequence comes from Panorpa germanica, assembly GCA_963678705.1. Classification (NCBI taxonomy): domain Eukaryota; kingdom Metazoa; phylum Arthropoda; class Insecta; order Mecoptera; family Panorpidae; genus Panorpa; species Panorpa germanica. The sequence continues at coordinate 4,377,679 of OY783221.1, forward strand.
ACATTTTAAAAACGATTTCGTGGACTGTAATTAAATAAGGAATTTTGATTGTTGTTATTGTTATTGGGTAGGCAACGCATACTTGTGAATTATATTTTATTTTACGAGTATGTTTATTAGGTACGCCTCTTACCTTAGAGCTATTTCAAATATGTCGCATTATATCGCTACTAAATTTTACTGCGTAAAATAATGCTTCAAAAAATAATATAATGCAATTGAGCTGTTTGTGATGTTAGAATTTGTAAATTTATTTCTAAGAATATTCTGATAATCTTATTTCTACAATTTTTTTAATATCCTTCAAAATAATCATCCAGGTACTACAAATAAACATAATATGTACAGGTTAGTGAATTGATAGAGTTTTTGTGCTCTAAATTTGATTGCCAAACGAATATTTCCAGTACAACAGTTCGATTTCATGGCAGGCTAGCGATGATATCATTCAGAGTTACTAAAGCCTATTCAAGCAATGGGGCTGACGATGCGATCTTAACGAATTGCCGACCATTAATTGTTAGAAAACATATTTCTAATATGTGTTTTAATAAACATTATAATAATTAAGAAATATTTACACTCAAATCAATAGCACAAGTATAGTTTTACATAAAATATCTGTTAACAAAAGTTACATATTTAATAACACATTTAAACATATAACAAACAATGTATTTAAAAGAAACTGATAAAATTCCTATAACGGGTGATTTTTGTTTATATTAGCATGACATAATTATAACATTTCGAACAATATTTACATTAGACAGCATAGAGATGAGGTAATTTAATACTTTAAAAATATTGTAGAAGTAGGAACACACAATTCAATTACGTGGAATTTATATTTGCATTGCTTGTGTAATGCAGAAAATAACAAAATCCAGGATATGCAAATATTTATTTATTTATATTTAGAAATATTAAATACCTTTCGCTTATTTTCAAGTACGAGTCAACCTCCTTTAAGAACCTTTAAACTCAAACTGATTTTCCTTCCAAAACTATACAAAGAGTGTCTTCGGTTTCGATCCCCGCACCAGCGATATATTTTCTGGGTTTTTGACTATTATCAGAATAAGTTAATAGTTGATATATATGAGGCCACTATAAATACTGGCAACATTGTAAAAAGATCGTTGTTAAATAAAATTAAACAAGCTAATTTTATCAGCATGCTGTGTTGTATTTTTAAGTATATAAATAACAATAGCCAAATAATGTTCTTTACCAAAATTTGGACATAAACGTTACAAACAATAGAAACGAAATATTGTTTTCATTTCGGTCAAAAACAATAACTAAATATTCTATATATAAACATCTATAAATTATTACTTTATCAGGTGTATGCTTAGTAAATTATTTTTAAAATAAACATAATAAATAACTGGAAATATCCACAGATGGTTTTTAACTAAATACAAGGAAAATAAATGAATCAACTTATAAAAGAATTTAAACCGTAAACTATATTTTTAAATTATCCGGTTTTGCCCGGTTATTATTATAAAACAGTGATTTAACCATTCTGCTGGACGCACAAAAATTCCGCACTTGAAACCCCCTCATCGGAGAAAGCAAAGACATCCTTCCTAATTTTTCTTTTTATAGTTTCTCGGGCTTCAATGAAATGAAATAGGCTTTTATCGCCCCCTATAATGTTCTTGTTCTTTTTTAAACTTTACATCCCGACAAAAAGTAGGATCTATCCATGGCCACTACCGTCTCAAAAGGAGGTGTTAACAGGAAGGGAAAATCCTTCTTAATTATTTTCACTAATTCTATAGTTCTTGAACTTGGTTCAAAAAATAAGAATTTTTCTAAAATATCCGGAGAAAAAATTAGGAAGAAGCAATTGATGAATTTCAAAATAAAATAATAAAATATTTTTAGAAATTGCAATCTTAGCACTAAAATGTTTATTTTATGTAATGTTGAAATATGGTATTATTTAACACCTACTGTTCATTAACCTAATATTTATGTTACATTAAACAAGTACATGTGTCAACAATAATATAATTCATTCTAATGATGATGATTCCTGCTCTTCAATGTTCTTCCTCGATGAACTTGCATCGAGGAAGCTAAGTCAAAGCAAGGTAAGGCAAGAGTACAGCTGCACTAAAGCATACTATTAAAATCGTATTAGTATATGCTAAATGATAATTTAATGATGGAAAATCTGATATAAACTATCTGAGTATCTCAACTAACAATCGTACTAAATAAAAAGTCTTTTGTACACGATAGAAGTGTGAAGATTAGAAGATTTCAACCACAACGGTTTGTAATTCTAATGCATGACTGACCCTAAAAAATATTTCTCTTGTTTCTGATATGTGAACAAAATTAATATTAGTTAGAGGTCAAGAATCAGAGGTCAAGAATCACTATAACTACACCTTTAAAAATGATCTTAATTGTAATACAAATTTAATAGACAAATGCATATTAAAATTAAAAACTAGTTATTCATTGTTTTTGAGATGAATTTTTTTCTGAATTTGTTAAACAATTCTATTAAAATGCACTGTATATGTTATGAAAATTAATATACCAGAATCCTTTATTAATTTTATTTAATTCTTGCTTCAGAACTGTTCTAAAATTTATAACGTTTTTTTAAGGGTACATCTAAATCTGAATCCCGTTTAACGGCTAGCATTTTTAAATAATTTAAGTCATTTAAATCTGAATCCAATAGTATTTATCGGAAGTCTAGCTTAGATACTTGAATCAGAGATAGATAGGGTCAATATCTTACACTTAATTATCCAGATATTTATTTTCCATTGTAATACCGTCTTCTACATTATAATTAGAAAACAAATATATATTTTTATGTAGATTCTATTATGGTTTTCGTACCGTTGAAGCTGTTTTATAGAGTTGAGTTAACGCACGAGGGACATGGGGCAGAAACGAGGTAAAGGGTAAAGAAGAGAAGAAAGAGGAAGGAGAAGTACGATCCACGGTCATGGATACGAACTGTGATTCTGCTGTACAAAGGTCAATTCAATTATTTCTAATATGATACAAATTACTCGTTGAATCATTGTTGATGTAATAAAAAAAATACTATAGGTTTATAACAATGATTGAGATACTGAGAACAGAGTTGCATTAAGAGGGCCTGTGAGTCACTGAATTCTATAGAAATCGCATATTCGCTGCTTTTTTGTTTTTAATTTAATTTTAGAATATTGTACCATGATTTCACAAATCATTTATCCAATATTGAATGAATTATTTGAATTAATTTTGTGTCTTGTAAAAATTGCAACAGTTTATTAATATTACTGTCTTTGTCATAAAGTACATCAGTAAAATTAGCTGATTTACATCAATCTATTTACAGTAATTCTGATTGAACGCCTAGATAAGTGCGTCTCGCTTACTCATTGATAACAAATAACATTAAAATTAAGAGAGGGGAAAAAGCGTCCTATGCAAAGAACCTCTTTTAGTTTTGGTACACCATTGCTACTCAAATTTGCGATTTTAAAATTTAAAAAAAACGAGAAACCTTAGTCCGCAGTTCGGCTCAAGATTTTCAAATTTATTTGTTGGGGTATATGCGTTTAATGTTACCTAATATCCAGTTTAAAGTTTCTGATTGCAAAGTGCGACCCTGTCTATGATTGCGATCAGTGTTATTGAACTTAAAACACGTAACCCGGTGCGGTGCTGTATTGTTAATTATGCAACGAAACAAACAATTGATTCTGCGTGGTAACAAGAAGCCATCACTACTGTGATTCTATTCTATGATTGTCAAACTTTACATTTTGCAAAAATATTTATAATTTTTTTTCGTATACAACTCATAACTGATTCAATCAGTTCAAGGATTAGTTACTCTCAAAATTTGAACTGTTCTAAACCAATGTCTTTAATAGTATAATCGTGATTCAAAACATCGGATGAAATTTAACAGCGAGTGCATGCGTTTGCAATTTTACCCATATTTCTTAAACCCATTATAGTAAATAGATATATCATATATCATTAAAAAGGATTTTTAACGTTCTAAACCCTTAATTAAATATTTCTTTAATAAAAAGAATGTTTTTTTTCATATAAATGAATAAAAAAATCTAAAAAATTTGAAATTATTCACATAAATATTTTTAACTTGTTTTAACTTTACTATTGCTCCTTAAAACTATAAATAAGTAAGTTATAGAACCTATTAAATACGAGTATAACGTTACTACTAAAAGTGAGATTAACTTAAAAGGTTACTTAATCCTTCTAACTGTAAACAAAATCAATTTTAATTTACTTGTTTCAATAATACGACATTATTGATACTTTTATAAATATGCATGAAAATCTTTATAGGATCAGAATCGTAAAATATATATATTTATCAACAATATACAAGAATCTAATTAAAGGAAATGAAATCAAAATTTTAATTGGTTTTGATCTAATAATATACATATACCAACGCACCACTACATTGCATGGTGTTACAAGTATTATTTATGGGCAATTAAAATATAATTATAATACCATATTTTATGACCAGAAATGTTACTTTATTACACGAAGTGCTTGTATAGTGCAACAAATTAAATCCATATCTGAAGTTTATTAATTATATGACGGCACAGTGACCGAGAGGGTTGAGACTTTGACTCCAAGGTATTGTACCAATTTTGGATTTGGTTGTAGATTTGATTATTATGTGGTTAACCTTACTGGTTATTATTCTAAAAAGACAATGTGTTAAACAAGAAATTAACTCAAATCACATGTAATTGCGATGATATTACACTTTCCTTAAAAAGAAAGAAAAACATTTAAAATTTTACAAAATTTTTCTAAAAAAATTATTTGTTTTTACAAAAGAGCACCATTATTTTCTTTTTGCATATTTTGTAAAAAAAAAAGTTCCCTGAATTTGTAGTGGAAAACATAGTTAAGACTTGTAATTTGTAATAGATAGAAAGTTGAAATTTTTCATATGCATTTCGCTATTGCTTGTGAAAATATTTCGAATTTAGAAACTCATAAAATTGAAAAAAAATAAATGGTGGTGAGAAAATCAAACGGTCCAGTGGAAAACTTTACGGAAAGTTGATATTTTGGATTATGTAATAATATATTTAATGTGAAATTAAAATTGATTCAGCGGTTTAGTAAGCTAGAAAGTTAAAATTTGGTATATAGACTTTGGTACCTAATTTACAAATTGAATAAAAAGATGCATAGTTTTTATTTTGTTACTGAAAATAAAAAGTTATTTTAGAGGATGAATTTATTTCAATAAAATATTCAAATCAAATATTTTAATTATGGAATCAAAATTTGAATTGAAAAAGAATTATTTTATTAAATTTATACTAATACATATATCAAACAAACATCACTTTACGACGGAACAAACGCTATTAAGCATATAAACAATTAAGAAAATAAAAATACACCTGGAATATTATAAATAATTTTCCATACAAAATTGATCGACTGAAATAGACCAATTACAGTACATTTTAAAATAAATGCTTTTTTAAGTACGAGTCTATAATAATATAATTTTTATTGTATCAATATCTAATTATGTAATTTATAATATCTGTTTTAATTATATTATTATTATATACATTATACTCGTAGTTTAAATAATATAGCTTTTATAACCTACGAGCCATGCGCTATTATTCAAGTTATACAAATACAAGTATAAGAATTCTAATTAAGTATTCATAGTATTTTGATAATGACGTAGCACATACAATGTACACAAACATGTACCTCTATAATATAACACAATTAATATTCTAAATATAATCATAATGAATACATCATTAGATATTTTTTTCATACACTAATTACATATTATAGTTGAGGTTGGCATAAAGCTATGATGGCCAAAACGCGGTTCTTGTGTTTTATTGAATTTTCATTGGAGCAGCTTAGCAAAAATAAATGCTAGCATACCGCACTTCTGTAAACCAGCATGAAACATGGGGCGTTTCTTACTTATGATGTAGTGAATGAAAAATGTCTATAAAAAACTGCAAAAGTTTTGCAAAAATTCATAGCATAAAAATTAACATAAAAAGAGCTAAATTAGAAGTGTGCTAAAGCTCCGTACTTATTAGATAGAAAAAAAGCTATAAACAAAAATTGTTGAAAATTATGTTCTCTATGAAATTGATATTTATCGTGAACTCCACTAATAAGAAGATATTTTAAAAAAGCATTTATGACTGCCTTTATTCTAAGATGAATATAATTTGTGTTAAGGCATATTTTCATTAACTACATATAAGTAACAAACGTAACAAGTTTGATGCTAGTAGTCAAATGTTCAGAATACACTTGTGCTAAACAAAACTGAATCTTTATATATTTTACCCCTTATATAATAATTGTAGTGTAGCCCACATATATGCGTTGTCGATGATAGGGCTTAGTATCTGAAATATTTTATACTTTAAAGAAATTCGTATATTTTGCAAAGACACGCACTACTATCACTAGACTATTACATTCTCATAGTGATTATAGTTAAATATTAAAATAGATGCCTTAAAATAGATTCTCTTCCTACCACATTTATAAGGCATCTATTTAAACAATTTGGCCAACTGCCTCATGTCTAATAATCCGGTAGTAGGCAGACTAAAAAGGAAATTACCTCAGGATCTATTAACCAACTAATCAGATTCAAAGATCTTTTGGAATTTAGGGTTGAGTCGACGTGAACACCACGCGCAAGAGACTATATACTTTTTTGACACACTTGTCACTTAATATCGTCAAAACAAGGCAGATCAAATAAAATAAAAAATAGAAATGTGATATTAAATTACAATATGAAAAGTGATACTTTCGAAAAGGTAGAAACCACTATCTGTCATTACTTTAGCAATATTTATCCCAACAAGTTTCTAGTTGACCATTACTGCTAATTATCGTTCTAGAAATGAGCACGATGGTAAAGGTTGGTCGATGGGCTGGCTCACGGCTCATGAGCCCATGGCACACGTATATCAAATCTATTGTTACCAGCCTCGACTGTTATCGTACAGTAAAGCTGGAGATTGGAGCATTTGGAGATTGGTCTTCACTCTACGAGTCTCTCCTATGAATAGCTATTAGTTTGATACTTCCAGTACTGCAGAACTGGAGCCGGAGTGCGTAAATAACGTTACTCCAACACTCCAGGCATATGTTAATCACCATGTTATGGTAATAGCTTATAAGACTGTCACAGAATTTGAATACTGTGTGTTTTAGTTACACCTTGTAACTTAATACCTTCATAGGTAAAAAAGATATAGCTCTGATATAGCTCACCTTGTCAATTGCCAACATAGGTGACATTGTTTCTAGGTACTACATCACCTTTTTCTTCTTGTTCAAGATGCGTAAAGATGTGCCACGTGAAACCTAAAAATTCTCGATCGTATACCGTCTAGAAATATTTGAGATCTTTAATATATTTCAGAATACAAGCATAAAGAGTTTCTCTTACAAAGCATTTATTTCTATAGTGACAAATATATAGTATACAGTGCCGGATTTAACGGTAGGAGCATAATGCACGTGAGCCTGAAGCCGCACAAAATCGCAACTAACTATACATTTTTTTCCAATGACACAAAGTTGATTGTTACAATAAGAACAGCGTGCATCTTAATTTTGAAAAATTAAGAGCGCAGGTAAAACAACAGACTGAACGATTCTGTCTAAGTATTTCCAATGTTATGCTGTGTTTAATCTCTTTATATTGATATATAATGGTAAATTTTGTCGACTAAACTCTCTTTATGCGTCCAAACTCAAGCTACACAACATCAATTGAAACGTTTTTTCTTCTACAAAAAGTAAACAATTATTTAAAAAATGCAACGTCAGAAAAAGACTACCTTATATATAGAGAGTGATTTTTCTTCCGTGTTTGGGGCCTCAACCGATCTGAATCCGCCACTGGTAGTTTACATTGTATATTTGTATGTATCTGTATATTTGTGTACGAGTATATCAATGTACATATTAACTAATTTAATTAAAACTACAGTTTCTGCTCTTTGCAATTTTCATGAATGCAATTAATTTATGATGTTTTGTTGAATTAATTCCGCATATAATATTCAGCAAGCCAAAGCCAGTTTATTCACCCGTAGCTTACGAGTGTGTACGACTATCAAGATAATGTAACTTATTATAATTAAATTTCATTTATTTGACGTTTATGTTAATTTCAATTACTATTTAAATATTATAGTATAAGTATTGTGACATTCACTTGAATGTTTATTAAAATACAATACCTTATGTAATATATATAATATAATATTAATTAAATCTTGCTGTAACATTATTCTCTCGTTGATGTACACAAGAGCTAAGAAATTTTCAGCTTTTCCTTTCCCTTAAAATCATTTTAAGGAAAAGTGGCTAGATAGAGAAGAAATTAGCATACTTGTAATATTGAGAAGCAATATTATTTACATATATAACATCTAGTTGAATTGTTATTTCTTCAAACCCTCGATTTTCCGATTTTCAGACATTTTCCTTTTGCTCTGTATTTTCTTATAATGTGTTTAGTACTTGTAGTTAATATAATACAATACATAAGAGATAGCTGATACGTCAAGATTAGTGGAAATGTACTACGTACATTTGGACTCGCGATGAAAGGCGCTGATCCAATAATTTGACATTAATGTAAATTTACACCAGTGACAAAATTATCTGTGAGTATATTTATATTCAGAAATGGTGACAGTGACATATGGAATTATTCAAAAATAACCATAATTCTAGATAATTCTAGCTTACAACGAGCTTACAAATGAGTTGCAGTATTAAGCGTTTGTAAATATTTAAGATAGGAGCGTTCGAAGAACAAGATGTAAAATAAATAGAAATTGGAAAGAAACCAATGATGTCTTATAAGTAAAATTCAGTACAAGTGATATAAAAATAAAAACTACTATCGGCATTAAAAGAAGAAATTTAAAAATTCAGCCAGAAATTTCAGAGGCATAAAAAAGTAACAGATTCTAAAAGAATGAAACGACATATTGAGTTTAAATTATCAAAATGTGTTTTATATACGGTCTTTCAATAAGAGCTGTCATTTTAAAGGTCTTTTAACAGGAGGTGCCATTTTAAATCAACAGCAAAACAGAATATTTCATTACTACTACTATGATTAAATGATTACGTCGAATAATGTTTTATCTTTAAACAAAATGTGGAGGATATTTGTTAAAATCATCGAAAAAGAAATCTCCAAAATTAATATTCTGTCTCCTATAAATCGCTTTATAGATAACCGACTTCCTCCAAGTTAGGAGAAGCTAGAGTTGAGAACATTCATTAATTAAATACTACTAGATTATAAATAACAATAGACTAGGGTTCTCGCGCCCTATCCCTCACTATTATGTGCCCATTGAACAGAATTCTAATTTATTTAAGTATTGTGTTCTTATTAGATTAGGTTTCTTTTTTGTGAATGAAGATATATTCTTGTATTTTGTAAATGCAAATTAAAACAAAAAATACTTTATTAAATTATAACAACAAACAAATGTTAGTATGTATTTAGCATAGAAGAATTTTTTTTGCAGTATTGCTCTGCCTTTTGGTTTTCCCCTATTATATTCAAATCTATTTCAATATTAACATGCTTAATATCATATCTCTGAATATCGACTTGTGACATCATTAAATACGTCATACGAAGAAGTGATGGGAGGAGATTCCCCAAGTGTGACAAGACGTAACAATGGGTAAGCGTTCCAGCGACATTCAATTAGTTTAACTGCATTTAATTTTGTTTGGTTGGATTTATGAGTTATCTGAATATTGAGTCAAATAAAGGGTACATTTTACATATTTAAATATAAGAAAACTTATTTTATGATAAAATAAACTACAAATGCATATAACCACGTTTCGCAGGAAGTTAAATTACTTGTTATTGTGAAGAAAATTGAACTTTGAACCGCTACAGAGAATTATTTACATTATAATTGCTGTATAAATAAGTATACATTATACGTATTATTATAACTATAGATTTAATCAGCTAATTATTTCAATTTAGATTAACTAGCTAATCCCACAAAGGTTAATTAATCAGTTTGAGGATATGAGTCATAAAATAAAAGTTTAATCTGATCTTCGTATTATTAGAGTTAGGATTATACTGTGTACAATGTAGTACATACATATACATAATGCATCCTATACTTAAATAATATAAATATTATAATCAAATCTAACACCCAGTAATTAAAAGTAAATAAACTTTTTATGAATATAAAAGATTTGCACTTTGTTTAAATTAATCTATAGAGAAATATTAAATAATGTAAAAAGACCAGAGTTGCGAAAACTTCATGTGTGAAATAAGTATAAACACACTTATCATAATTTGTGGGCAATAACTTATCGTAGTTTTGTACAAAGTTTTGAGGCACATAAAATAAAATTTGATTGTGGGAAGAAAAATAGCAAAAAATTAGGAGAAAGACAAAAGAATATTTGTAGTAAGAAATAGAGTACAAGAGAAGTAAGTAAGAGAGTGTAGTAAGAAATAGTTTGACAAATGATTTTTTATTTCAAAGGGAAATGTGATAAATTTTAAAGCCGAGAGGTAAAAACTCATAAATTAATTAATTTAATTGAATTTTTACGAATTCTTACGTCTGTTTTCTAAAATAAAAACTGTGACGTCATTGACGTGTTAAAAATAATACAGTGATTGTCCCTTAAATTTTTGTAACCTCATAAAATGAAGATTTAATTAGTAACAACTAAAGCCATAACGTAATTAATTAAAAATAATTGGGAATCTGATATTTATATAGAGTTTAAGATTTAGGACCCTGTTTTGTGAGCTTTTTACAATGCGTCTTAACATTATACGCTTTTTCAAGCTCATCTAAAGCTATCAGCCGATTTTATATATTAAATAAATTAAAAAATAGGTTCGATAGCAAAAGACGAATTTGAGTAAACTAACGTTATCAAAAATTATTGTTTAAATAACCGTTTTATACCTTTGAAATAAGTGGCCTCAGTAAACACGCTATGAAGTATGTTATAAGCTCTTTATTTATGTCGTAATTAAAGACAGAGGCTGATGGTTCTACATCCCTGTTATGTGAGTGTGAGGTCAAACGCAAAATTGGAATACAAAAAGAATTGCATTCATTATAAAACATAATGAAGAATAGTGTGTAATACATATTTAAAAATGCAATAAAATACTGCAGTAATATGCAACGGACATCCCATTCCAACATTCTTATCAAATAGAAGTATCAGTGCACTTAGATCAGTACTACGATAATTGTATAAAATTTCTTATATATTATTAAATTAGAAAAAATAACATTTGAATTACTAATTTTTAATTACATTTATATAGCAATAATTAACATTAAAATATTTAATTATGCATACTAGTAGTCACACATATGTATCTCATTATGCATTCACATCAAATGATGATTGTAAGTGACGTATGATGTTTTGTGTAATGTAAAAACAGTGTAACGAGTACGACGCCTATCACAGCCACCGCCATGGAACGAAAGAAAACACGAGAGCGCGTATTTCATTTGACTTAAGGCGCGTATAGACGAACTACATAATCATCAACGATCAAATACTATGCAGATATATTAGTATCCGTAGAAATTGCATTTAATTTTTAATATAGAATAATTGTTTGTTTAAATTGTATAGAATTATAATAATAAAATATACAGAGTTATAAAAATAATTAATATACATAATTGATGTCTACAGTATTGTCAAAAAATTATACATAATAACTTTCTTATTTATTAATTTAATTTATTTTTAAGATATTGTAATTCCACAAAAATTAATTAATAACATAAAAGTATAAATTTAGATGGAATGGAATATGATTGTTATATTATTATTACCATCCGTCAAATTTTCAGCGGAGGCCCGTGGCAGAATTTGATTAATTTATAAAAATGATGCATAAAAGCTTTATTAGCAATTATGGATTTGTCGTCAAAAAGTAATATAAATGGGTCAAATCTGAATTTAAATTTGAATTGAATGCATAGATTTAAATTATGTTTGATTATCTTGAAAAGTATAATTTACATAAAAATTTTGTGATGATCTGTTTTGTAGATAATACATTTTCTACAACTTGTATAATAAAAAGGTTATAAGCAGAATTAAATATTAATTCTGTAACAAATTTATCTATATTTTTAATGAACATATTGCATTACAGTATTTAATTACACAAATTAATGTATTATAATAATTATCTTGTTTTTAAAGTAACAACAGAAAGTTATTAATTAAAGTTATAGATAATATTATTATGAAATCTGAGATGTTTTGTTGCATGTCTGTACACGGCTTTAGATATAGAAACAGTTATAACTTGCAACTTATTAGTAGGCATTGAAATTATACAAATAATATGCAATGACATGTATGCAAACGATGACGTTTGGTTTTCAATGTACAGTTAATAATATGAATATATTTTAATTATTGAATTAGAATTAACATAATAGACTGAATTAGAACTACTAAAAAAATACAATAACAAAGTAATCTAATTACTATAATCAAATTTTTGAATTACTCAATATTACTTTGTTGGACACCTAAAAGGTCTAAGATGGTAGTTAACTTTTGTCTGCCCAAATCTTTAGTCAATATTTGACAAACACGTTATTTGAGATATCCACATCCAGGTCTGGTAACCAAACCTTAATTTGACGGACGTATAGCCCTGGTGATCAAGTTTGGCTTTAATTTGAGTAGACGTATTGCGTTTCAAATGCAAGAATGTATGATGCAAGATGCTAATGACTTGTTAAGTAATAACTGCGGAGCATCTAATATCAATATAATTTAACGAATGCGCAATTATATTACAAAAATATTTACTGAAAATCTTTGAAAATACCCTGACAGTTCCCTGGCAATCTGTAGTCTTTCAGACGGTATTTAAAATACTACCATAATATAATAATACGTAATGGTATTCATATACATAGGTATATTTTTATCAAATATCATTTAATTTAATTAAAATAAAACCGATATATACATATCATAATACAGGAAGTGTACACCACTAGTTACTAGTGTGTGCAAGGTGTGTGGTGCATATCATGACGTCTGACGAATCCACGAAAGCATCAGAGTGTGATTAGTTCCATACTTAACAATTTGTGCAAAGAATACATTATGCAAAATAACAATGAAACTGTATGAATAACTTTTATATTAAATGCGTATATATGAGACGGAAGTATGTGATCTAAAAAAAAACTGTTGCAAGGCAAATGCTTAGCATTGAACGGTCTCCATTATTGTTGTGCTGTCATCAGGGCGCCCTCATGTGCTGGAGAGATACGAGTATTAAGAAGACCTTCAGACAACCAAGTGTCTGACAAATGATTATAATGTGCGTACATTACATGCTACTGCTCGTTCGCGAAGTGGGCACACAGGTTTTGTTGCATCAACTAAGTGTTAACGGTTATGCAAATTCATTTTACTATAATATTTTAATAGATTCAGAAAATATTGATTTTAAAATAAATATTCATAATACTTTTGAAATCGACGCAATTTCAAATGGTCTGTATTATTCGATGTTTAAAATAGTTGTGCTAACACAATACTGAATAAGTTCGTAAGATGGCATACAGTTTAGTCAATATAATAAATCTTTAGATAACTTACATATTTGTCATTTGAAATTAATTAGTAGCATCACGCTAATCTGAAATTAACTCCGAAATAACTCAAACAAGAGTTAAGACGTTATAGAAAAATATAATTACGATTATATTATAGGTATTTATAGTATACCCCTATATTTTTTAATTTTTTTACCACAATTGTTTTACATTTTAAAAAACCTGTTGATAAAATGGATCAAAGACAACAAGGATGTTTTGTAGATATAAAGTATTATATTTTAAGTACTTGAGAATTTTAAAAATAAAAGTAGTTCGTACAACAATTATAAAAAATATAAAAGTAGACGTTACTAAATACTGCGGGTACCCATATAAGGAGACTAGCCGGGACTGTGTCAACATAAGATATTCTATATCATCTGCCAGTTAGTTCTTATCGTTTTTCACAAAGAAAAATGATTTTTTTATTAATTGAAGGTTATTTATTATTCATATTTCTTTTATAATTTTTTATACGTCTCATTTTTAATGAATCTCTCTTTAATTATATTTTTTGAGATCAAAAGAAAATAATATTTAAAAATTAATAAGTAATATTTCATAATGTCTTCAAATATGACTGAATTAAATTTTTAAAGAGTCCTTCATAAACATCATGTAAATAACCATTTATATTTAGGCCCCATTTTTGCTAAGAATTTCTTGGGCATGGATTAATGCGGAACTGTATATCTATATAAAAATGTATGTATGTATGATCTTAAGAGAAGACTTAGATAAGAATTAGTAAGGAGACAATACAAGAATCGTTTAAGATATATCGTCACAAATTGAAAGTTGAAACAAAATGAAAACGATACAATGGCCGAGCGCGTTAATACTTAATACCATACAGCAGTGTCGTCGGACTCAATTCCTGACCAACACTATATTTTCTGGATTTGTTTGTCAAGTTAATTGCCAATATCTGTCACTCTTAAATAAGAGTACAACATCTGCTAATACGAGTATCTTGTAAAATTACTAAAACCATCCGAACAACATCATAAAAGAGAGGATGCCAATACATAAGAGTAGATCAAAGATCACGGAATATTGCGATTAAATTTAGAGAGCAAATATTTGATATAAAATTCGTCTAAATTAAAACCACACATGAGACGATCCCATTAAACATAGAATTGGTTTTTGAAATAAATCTTGAACTTAACCCTTAAAACTCTTTGAACCTATTCCATTCAATTGATACGTTGGTAAATAAAAATAGGTTCAAAAAAATAAAGAAAAAACCATAGTAGTCTTATGGGAATTCCTGAGTTATTTGTTTAACGAACCAGAAGTTGGATTAAGAAGACTACAACACATAATAGTATCACAGCTCCTGAATTTTTATTGTTATAATTTTAATATTAAAAAATACCTTATTTTTATGATTTTATCCTTTTACTAAATAATCTAGTGGTGTCACCTTTCAAACTAATATATTCATATTTTAATCCATTAAAATAAACGTCAAATTAAATGATATGGGAATTTTACCAATTCAAATATCCAGTACATAACTACATCCCCTAAGTAATAACAAACATCCCTGGTGTAAATATAATATGCCAGTGATTTAATTTTTTTAAGTTTTATTTCTCAGTGATTTTATACAATTGTTGTTTCTTATCCCATACTATATACATATATAAATCGACGGGTGGTCTTGTTTGTTGGTAACCACGCGGGGGGTTATTAGAGCAATCGGAACGTTTTAGAAGTACATATGATAAGTATGTATTCAATATTAACCTTATTTAAAGGGTCGTAACTCGTAACCTAACCAGAAACGACTCACAAACCGTTTTATTGAACTGTGAATATGTAATAAGCAAATTAATTAATACAATTCAGAGCCAGTTTGTTGAAGACACTGGGAAAGAAAATTATTCAATTTGAAAATTCAGGTTTATGGGATTTAGGGAAAATGAACAATGAAATTATATTCCAATTATAATAAGATATGGATGTATTGAAAGTAGGGAGCACAATTTGAAAACATTGGATGAATTTAATAGGATTGAAATAATATTGATAAAAAGAAATCTAAAATTTGGTAAAAATTATAATGTTTAGGGTAAAGGTAATGAAATGGCCTAACGAAATCTGTTATAAATTCATAGCTGCAATAAGAATAAACAAACGAGCAGCTATGATCACTTTGAAGAAGTATGTGACAGAATAGTCAGTACGAGGAAAAGATTACTGCCAATGCCACAATAAGAAAAGGAAAATATGTTTGGGATAATACTTATTTAATTTATTAGTCCAACGTAATATGTAAAATGTAATTCAAATAGGTTTAGATGTTAGGTGAAGTAAGTATGCAACAGGTGTGCTGTGTTGATACATTTTAGCAAACAAAGAAAATTAAAAAATGAATTATCCCCATGATTCCAAATCATCATACTTTATACTTAAGGTATGATGAACAAAATGAGTATAGATAAAAAATTATAATCATTATAAGAAGTGTTTTACCAAAAAAGTAATATATTTTACTCTGAAAGAATTAGAAGAGTAAAGAGGCGTTCACCAGGACAATCTCGACCAATGAAGTGATTGATTCAGTAAGATGATGAAGTGCTGATTTCAATTTAAAGCTTAAGGTGACGCATAATCCTTCGATTAGCTAACATCAACCATAAGAACAAATCTGTACATAGTGTTTATGTAGTGGGTGCATTTAGACTTAATATATTCGTATTTGTAAATGGAATATTACTATGGTAAATATTTCAAGCATATACAAGCAGAAAAGACGGGCCTTGGCCAGAATTACCTTTTTATAGTGGTGCCGAATTTCTAAATATTATCATTTGATTTTGGCTCGCTATAAAAAGAAATGTTTGGACCGGGACTAATTATATGTAGAGAATATATATAATTTCTTTTTCCATTTCTTCAAAAATTCAACAGTTTGAACAGTAATTCAATAGAAATATTAACTAAAAGAATGATTAATGATACGTCATTACAATATTGCAAACAAATGTCTTTATAACACAGTCACAGTATAAATACAAATAAATAGAATATAGAAATGCATTGCCAGACACTTGTGTTTAATTGACGTATTTTAAATTTATAGAATTTGAAAAGAAAACATCGTAACACCACATTAATCTTGTTCGTAGTAAACTAAAAGTACAGGCACATTTTTAAAAAAATAAACGATTAGTTTAGAATGCATTGTAATGTGTTCTAACGTAACACATCACCATCAGCTGTTCTTAATTTCGAGCCAGGAAGGTATAACCTTTTCTAAAGAATATGAAAAATCTGACTAAATCTGAAAATTTGATAAATTTATTCAATTTTATGTGAATTTCTTATTATGGGTACGATTGCAATGACAATGACTTCATAAATTGTTTGAAAGATTTTTTAACCTTCGTAAATAATAGAATTTTCGTGCTAAGACATTTTGTAACATTACGCTAATAAAGATCACCGCAACGTATGGTATACATTAACCCATGTAGAAAGTTGTCTAGAAGTGCAAGGTTCATGCCACAAGCTAATTCCAAGGTTCATTTTCTAATTGTCATATAGAAATTCATTTTACATTTCAGTTACATTTTCTTATAGTATAAGGCAAAATGTTTCTAGGTTTCTGAATATTGTATAATTCATTGTAAAAATAATTCATACGAAGCTGCACAAACAAAAGAGTGTGGAGAGGAAGAGGGAACCGGTAAGAGATAGTGATATGATTACAAGTGGTTATGAAATTAAATATATTTTGATTCATTACTTCAACTATAAAACAAACTAGCCGGTACAATAATTTACCCTGAAAAAGAGCAGGATGTTCTAAGCAGTCTAAGACAATTACATCGCTTTTGCATAAATTGATTCCTCTACAATGCGAAAGTCATAGTAATTTGATAACAGGAGTATGAAAAACAAAAAGGGAAATTGACTTTATAATACGAATTTTAATATCTTAAAAATTTTAATTTCAGTAATGCAATTGAATGGTCGATATTTAAAAAAATTCAAATTATGGTATGATTTTAAAATAAGAGTTTTTTTATACTAAACTTATACCAAAGTTTTGCAACCCCTGATCAGACAGTGGTTAGGTAGTTTTCTGTATAGGACCATTTATTTCTTTGTATGGTAGTTGACCAACAAGAGCATCAATGGCGTCAATCTTAAGGCAAGCTGATGCAGAGACAGGTAAAGAATGTTAACCGGGGTTTTAGTTTAACCGGCCTGTAGTTTTGGTGTAAGGTTTCCGCCCGAATTTGAACCTCTAAACAGAACAGACGTAACCAACTCAGTTAACTCGTCTGCCATACATGTGGGCTAACATATATAATCGACAGCTGGTGTTTACACACTCGAAATAGAAGGGATAGGCCACCTGGTAAATAAACGATTGTTTTAATGACGAATTAAAAGTAAATTGACGAAAATGGAAATAACCTGCTTGGGGAAAAAAAGTGACCAGAAATTATAAATGGCTTATCGCTGTCACACATTAAAGTCCCGACTGGCTAAAGGTTTTTTAAGACAATTGGACCAGATTTCAACAAGATTCGGATACGACTTGATTACAGAATGGTATGCTCTTATTTTAGTTTTTGTAATTCATACAAACAAATTTTACAACGATAGTTTGTGTAAATCTGAAACAATTTAATGATTGTACTAATTGTGTAAAAGGACTGCATAATTTCTCAGAACGCTTTTCTAAATAGAATAAAACAAGTAACACTATCTAGCGCTATAATTCTAAAATACCGTTTCAAATACGAGATACTATGGATTATATTGACCCGGACTGTAAGTTATTTTGATTTCCGGATAAAAAGTAAAAATAATTCAGTAACTAACTGTATTACCTTCAGACTGATCTGGCAATCGCCAGATATAATGTAAAAAAAAATATAGTGACATAAATAATTTTAAGATTCCCTTATTACATATTTTTTAGGATATGATGTTGTAATAAAAAGTATAATTAGATATTTCTGGTTTGTGACTAAAAATAGAAAAATAAATTTTACCGTTCAATTTTCTACAACTTTTAATTCGACATTTTGGTTTTCGATATATTGTAACTAAACTAACAAAATATATTAATATAAATATAAAAAAAAACAATATTGTATACGTGAAGGTTGAATGCAGTGAAGTTAAAAATGCAGCAACTGCTTTTAAAAAATACACACATTATAAGGGAAGGTCATTCAGAAGAAGTCATTAATTTATATTTATTTATTTCAGTTTCCTGCTGTTTCATCGAAATATCTATTAACTATTCATGAAAAAACACTGACAAATTTATACAGTGCACCTATACGGGTCGTTTAATAACCATACACACAGACGATATACTTTAACATTGCTATTCCATATTTGCGTTTTGTAGCGACTCCTGCATTATACTTGTGGATTCGATGGACAATTAATACATAGAGGTGGAGTAATCAATCACTAATTTGCAAGAGTGTTTGCTTAATTTGTCCAAATTGAACATTCTGAAGACAAGGAGTAGCTATCCCTCTGGTGTGCGCCTAGCCTTATGAATGATCCATGCTAGTCTAAGAATGTTCAAAGCAAAAAAAGTTTTTTCAATTGAAAAAAGCATTACATCTAAAAAATGGTTTTATTATGCATTTCAAAGCAAGAAACGGCCGTTACATTATGCTAAAATTTTGAAAGAAACTGCTCCATGATAATTTATGGGTAATCAAATCAGATCTTAGGGACAAATTCATTGTACTTGTGACCTTTTACAAGCACAAAATGTCCATCACTAGTAACTCATGTTATTATAATATTAGGTTTCCATTTGAAAAACACGTCCTAGGCTATTATTACAGCGTGATAAGGGTGTCTGTACCAGAATATAAATAAATCTTAAATTTACTCTGAACCATTTCCTAAAAACTTGATTATTTTCTTAAAAAAAAAAAAGATAAAAAACCATCTCAAATATTAGTTTCTCTTTGAACATTTTGAATGGACCTTATATATTTAAGGGATTCAGGTTATTTAAAGACCTCTTGCTTACGTCAGCTGATATCTATTCAAGTTATAATTTTAGGGTATTTTTTTTGTTCATTTCTAAAGGTGGAATACCTGCAGTGCAATGAGGTGGTTTTAAATTTTCCAGAAACATCCTGTACGAAATAAAACCATGCGAGTATTTGTAGATTGAATAATTATTCAATTGTTTAATGATAAAATAATTTTACACTTTTTAATTACTTTGAACCAACATTCTTATAATAACAAGATGGTTGGGAATTATGATCTTGACAGTGTAGAAGCCCAAAACACAACTGACACGAATGCCATATCGCTGTAGCGTACAGCAGTCGTCGTATTGTAGTCATGCGCATTACTTCTATTAGAGACAACAATACATTATAATGTTGGAATGCCAACAGAGACATCTTCTTATGTTCTGTACTAATTTTGTACTGAACATAAATTGCCAGCCAGCAGAAGTAGATAAGCTCACAACTAATATCAAATTATACAATGTTACATAAAATTATTATAAACCAATTTACAAAAAATAATGTGAACTTCTTAAAACTATTATAAACAAAATTACACAAAATAACATAAACTTCTTAACTCTATGGTAGTCTACATAATTTTGTGAAAATAATATAAAACAAATTAATTACTATCCTAAATATAACAGAAACCATAATTATCAATGTAGCATACATTATCATTTGCATAATGTACACAACAATCATCAACTCAATAGTTACAATGTTATTGAAACAATTATCTTTTAACAATTCCAACAGTACAGATGTTTGTTTTACATCAATGTTGTAAACATTGCAATTAATATCTGATGGAAGTATTGTATTTGAATCAAAAATTTTATTTGTTGCTTGTTTGATTCGCACCAGCAACACTGCGCTAATAATCTCAAGCTGGGGTATTGTAAGTACCTTACTTGATGGAGCTACACTGGACTTGTAGCAAATTAAATTTGTTTTTATTTTAATATTTATAAAAATAATATTGTGTTTTAAACCTAATGTCATAATACTGGTTGATCTGTTTAATAATGTTTTATAAACCTCCAATAATGAAGGATTGCGTCTAAATCTTTTTTCCAACACATTAAATCTTTGCGGGGCAACTGAGAAAGAATCCTCCAATTCTATTTTATTTACTAGGCTGAGTAATGGCAAATCAACAGTTAAATTATTTTTAAGTGCTACTGAATTCTGAAATTTATGTTCAGCCTTTAAGTAATCCTCAGAAAACTTATCTGATTCCTCTGGGACTTTCTCAGTTGTCCAAGATTGTTCCATAACATTTTTAAGGTTTGTATATTCACAAATAGCAAGATTACATACAATATTATTATGTGAATACTTATTTTGATTATACAATTTTCTTGGAACCACATTTCCTTTATTATTATTGTCATGTGACATATTTTTATAATCTAAACTATACTCAATTGCAATTGCACGTCTTTCTAAAAATGAAATAAATTCTGCCATAGTAGGCAGTTCTTCTAAATTTCTTTCCATGTGGAAAGTGCGGTTAGTAACGATATCTAATTTTCTACTTAAGGCCGAGATTAAAATCATATCCCACTTGTCTACAGGCTCATCAAGATTTTTTAACGCTTGTAATTGCTGTTTTACTTGACATAAAAAAGCCCTTATATCGACTGCAGTACCTTTCTGCATGTTGGGAATATCAAGTATTATATTAATGTGATAAAAGATTAATCTCGCCTTATTTTCATACCGCGCTAACAATAAATCAATAGCCTCTTTGTATGAACTGTTCACAAGCGGCAGATTTATAATTATTGAGAGAGCCTCATCAACGAGATACTTTCTCAAATAAAAAAGTCTTTGAACATCGGACAATGATGCATTATTGTGAACCACTGCTTGGAAGAGCTCATAAAAGGGCTTAAACCTGGTTATATCCTTGCCATCGAAGGTTGGAATTTCCACCGCTGGGAGCTTCAATGGAACTAATTCAGGCCTATTAACTTCTTTTAACTTATTGATGCTAGCATTTAATTTTGCAATAATGTTAAAATACTTCTCTTCAACTTCTTCAATGTCTTCCTCATCTTGATCATCAATTTCTAAAATGCTGTACTGCGTGAGCTCGTACGATTGGAATGTAGTCATCATCTTTTCTTTTTTCACCTGCAGCACATCCACTGTAGCGGAGTCGAGAGCCCTTGGGTCGCTGACGTAATTGTCCATCCGTGATATTGCACTTTTTGCAGCCGTCCGCGCCGATCTAAGCCTTTTCAATCCCTCCATCTTGCTTAGGTGATAGATTCGTACTTATTTGATAGATGAAACGTGGATGACAAACTAATCCAGGTTAATCCAGCAACATGAGAAGTTTTTAATAGATTGGTACTTGCAGATAGTAATAATAACTTTGTACCTTCATGAGTAAAGAAGTATTTTACTCTCCTCCAGCATCCATGTATCCTCTTCCGTAATGAATAATTTTTCTTAAAATATAAACGTGTAGTAATCCAAATTATATGCGAATCCGCTTAAATCAAACGTTGCATTACCCAATCAATGGCAATTGATGACTTGCCAGGCCGCCATAGGGTAAATGTAACAAAATAGCTTGCACTTGTGCTGGTTACTATACAGATGTAACCTCAAAACACCACGAAATCACACGCGGGTACCAATGGCTTGTAAGGCCAGTTTTTTTTTGTAGGATTTAAAACCTTCTTGAAATGTAATTGTAAAATATCCAGCTTCGCTTGTAAGGCTTCTGGAAATGTAATTGTAAAATATCCAAATCCTCCGTGAATCCGCCAAAATAGAGCGTCCCATTTACCCAATCAATGGCAATCGCCAAGGGGCAAATGTAATAAAACGCCAAAAATACAATGAAAAACACACGCGGTTAATAAACTCGAAGGATCGGCTTTGTAAGACTCGAAGGACCAGCTTCGCATGTACGAAATAAAACCATGCGAGTATTTGTAGATTGAATAATTATTCAATTGTTTAATGATAAAATAATTTTACACTTTTTAATTACTTTGAACCAACATTCTTATAATAACAAGATGGTTGGGAATTATGATCTTGACAGTGTAGAAGCCCAAAACACAACTGACACGAATGCCATATCGCTGTAGCGTACAGCAGTCGTCGTATTGTAGTCATGCGCATTACTTCTATTAGAGACAACAATACATTATAATGTTGGAATGCCAACAGAGACATCTTCTTATGTTCTGTACTAATTTTGTACTGAACACATCCCTTTAAGACGGGATTTTAAAGTTTAAATGCCTTTTAAAAGGCCAGGTGTTCTGTGTAGGGGATAGGCTATTCAAGCCCTTGTGACGTCACGTTCTTAGGGTAGGTTTTAAATGCTGCATGGGAAAGTTGGTTAGAAAAGTAAGTGCTCGATTTTAAACTTATTAAATAAAATGTAGATTCATTAATATTGTACACTATTTAAAAATGTATATAAGATAATTATTATTATGAGTTCAAAGGTTCAGATTATCAATTGTATATTTGACAGAACCATTTCGCTAAACACAGTTACGTGTATTAAAGGTTTATCTCATATCACAAAAATTACCTGTTACAAATACAATATTCTTAAATTTACAATGTATTGTGACCTGCTTTTTGAAAAATAAATCTACTCATTTGTGCAATGATATACTCATAACAATTTTCAAGAACACTTCTTTATGATGAAAATAAGGCTCTTGTAAATAGATCTAAAATAAAAAATCTATAAAAAAGAATATAAGGTAACAACCGTGTTTTGTGTTTTACAGAACGTTTACCAGCTTTGCTTCATTTCTGCAAACAACTTTCTGCTTTTAGGATTGCATAATATAATAATATTTAAAATCGGGTTCTGAGGTTAAATTCAATATTGGTAATAAAAATGAATATAACAACAATGCAACATTTTGTCACCTTTAGAGATGCCGTTTCAAAAGGCGCTTTATTTCAAAATCAATTTGTCAATGGAATTAATTATATATAAATTTATAAAACTAAAAAAAAAAAGTTATTTTTTTAATAGAGGACAGCTGCGCGAAAAAACAATTTCCAAAGTGAGAAAACCAAATATTATGTGTCAATTTTTTAAAATAATGTTTAACACAATGTCCAGTGAGAACTGCAGGATTTCATGATAAATGATCCTATCAAAATTTAGACAGGTACACCTGACAGAGAACTGAAAACATCAGGACTCTGCAAATGTAACTCAAGCTGTTAATATCGCCATAAAACCAGAAAAAAGGGTATACATATATTGTCACTTTATTTCATTGTATTTTTGTGCGTACAGTCGTTTCGATTTCATTTGGAAGTCCATCACCTGGTTTCTAATTCGAGCCCTGTCTTCATATGTTCTAAACATGAATGAACAGTTGTTTTCTCTATACAACGTGTTTATTTTTAGTTTTTTAAATGGCATACGTGTATATTTTAAATTGCTATTAAATATTTAGAAGAAAAAAAGTCTTTTAAAAATAAGAAGAATAATTTTTGCCAAAAAATTTGTTAAGTAAGTAAATAAAATATTAAAAATGTTCTTTTTGAAAAATATGGTAGTTAATTTTTTTCTTTTTAATTTAATCAAGATGCATAACTTAATTTTTTCGGTTTAGTTTCAGCACATGCACACATGGCACATTAAATGTTATAAAACACATGGCATGGGTCCATATGTTGTCAGAAAAAATGCAGCAAAATGCAAAGTGCACTTGTGTTAAAGCCAAATGTGTTGCAAGTATAAAGCCGTATTACAATATGTATTGTTAATTTATTTTTGGAATAAATAAAATAAAAATTGAAACAGTGTTCAGTCCTTCACGTCACGTCCGGTTTCTATGGGACATCACAATTGCAATCTTCCAACATCAGATCCTATCTACAGTTGTATAGAGAACACATGAATTTTTTGATATTATTTGAGACCATTCATAAATTACTGTCCTTGGTGTGATGTTACACATTTTAATTAATAAATAATTTTTTGAAGAAATTACCTTTTTTTTAGAGGAAGCTTGGTTTTTTCTTTTCCGAAATTTATCCGATACTGCATGTGACGTCACATCGCTTTAGTCCTTTAGCTAGTAAATTGGTTTGTCAAAATTATGACAAATAAAATATTAGAGTGATAAAAAGAAATTTAAATTTAAAATGACTATATCTCCGTAAATTTTGGGATATTTATGAAATATAAAAACGTCAATACGTTTAATTAACCTATATTTCAATTATAATTTACAAAAGGAACTCGACTAAAAAAAATCATAACCCCATGTGATACAAATAATCTTCTACCAATGACCAAAAACGTGACCAATATAATCATTGGTACAGCATACATTTTGTTTTAATTGTAATTAATTAAACAAATAGTAGAAAGTAATCAATGTAATAATACCTTAACAATGTTACAGTTAAATTTAAAAAGTAAAATATTGTATAAAACAAAACCCGGATGAGTGATGTAAGATACTAGATACAAAAAGAGATACAAGATATACCAGATGCATCGTATATAAGCGTAGTATTACCATATTATGAAGCTATACAAAATGAAGACGCACAGAGAGATATACTTGTAGTACGAGTATCTTGTCCGCATACAAAAAATATATTCGATTACATTTCATATCTTGAAATGTTAAATGTGTATACGCATTGTTATTTCCAAATAGTCAGCTGTCTGAGCGTCTGTTGGCATCGTCTTTGAATAAATACATAAAGAATACAGCAAGTTCAAAAGCCTGCAGGCTTATATTATCTTGTCGTATTTTGTATTGACCATTTCTCCAACCACATAAGTACGAGAAGTCAAATTTTAAATTAATAATTTACATATAAAAATACAATTACGTATTTAAACACATTTTATTAAATTTTATAGGGGTCTGGCGGGGGGTTTTCTATAACCCACGTGTCTTGCAAGGGATGGACGTAATTTCTAATAGTCTAATTTTTCAGCCTTTATAATTTTACGCAGGCCTGACGGGCCATGGCTCTTGGATTATAATGTAATGAAATCATAAGTGTTTGTTGCCTTAAAATGCATTTTAATATCTTCCTCAATAGTATGACTATTTTTTTAAAAAAATTTTGAATTGCAAATGTGAGATTTGAATAAATTGACTAAAGTGCAATTTATAATAGAGAAACAAATAGAAATATAAGTTGAACCTAGTTAAAAGTATTGTAAATTTTATTTATGTGTAATGTAATGTAGTATTTTGTAATTGACATATTTAGGCAAAAAGCCTGAAATGACTTAAACCAAATTAAATTAAAAAAAAAAACTAATAAAGAAATAACTGAGGTTCTGACATAGAATTTTAATAATATGTATATGCTAGTAAGTAGGCACTGAGTTAGTTGATAAAAAATCTTCAGAAAGAAAGGAATAAATAAAATATGAGGAGGGCCGTCTTTATCTATTGGCATGCTACCCCGAAACTAAATACCTAATTACGGCACTGTATATAATGAAATAATGTTGCATGTATAATAAGATAATCATTATCTGAAGTTAAGCATTTCTAACATGCGTGAAATTTTAAATATAAAATTTAAATTATTATAATATATTTAAAATATAGGTGCGTTTAATTATACATACATGAATGTACATGTATGTACATACATGTACATTATAAATAAAACTATATTTAGCATACTAAACTAAACTGACCAAGTAGTTTTATGAAATAGTTATTAATGTTGCATAAAATGTTAAAATTATGAGACGTGATATAAAAGTAAATTAGAGCGGCATTTATTGAAGTTGGGTTGGTACAGTAGCGTCAACGGCCGCCTGTTTGTTAATTTTTCTTCCATATATGATTTTAGCTTGAACTAATTTATTAGGCTAGAGAATACTTTTAGACTATATCTTATCTGGTGAAACTATCTTACCAGATAAATACTAGGTTTCTTAAAAAGTGTATTTAACCTGAATGTAAAACTGGTAATTACTATCGCAAATAGGAGAAACGCTACACGAAAATCGTAGAGATAATTAATAATATTCGAAATACTGTTTAACGGGTTATAATATGATATTTAGAAAAAAGTATATCACAAAAAAGAATTATAGAAAGGTGTTAAAGTAGTTCTAGCATGAAACCACTTTTCCATATATTTTTTAAAATTTTGTTTATAGGCTAAAGAATAATGTTTATAATGTTTCAAAATTTTTGACACAATTATACACAAAGAATCTTTCGTCAGATTTACGTAAAAATTAAGAGAGTAAAGAAAGATGTTTTTAATCATATTTAAAAAAAATAACACTCCATTTTTTTGTAGTCGAGATATAATAATTAAAATATCATTTTTTTTTATTCCAACATTCCGAATTTCTGTTTTGATCATAATATAACACGCTGGAACATTAAAACAGAGATCGGGTAGTTTTTTTGGGCAGTAGCCCAAATTATAATTTCGAATGACCGTATGATTTAGACTATTTAAAAGAACGTATGTGGAATAATTTCTTATCTTTACTTCTTGACAGCCGCGATGATGTGCAATCGTTTGAAACCCATCAAAATATTAAGTTAAGAGTCCTACCTTACGCTGAGTATCAGTAGATAACCTGAAACAATAAAAATCATTTTAACACAATCATCATTTAAACACAAAATGCAAAGTTATGTATGAAATACATTTTTGGCAAGATTTCTGAATAAACTAAAGCCTAAAAAATTAATTATATAAAAAGTGAAAAGATATGAATTTGTAATTGCTTTAGTCTTCGGGAATCGGACCCTGGTTCAGCATAATCGGGCTCTTTTCAACGATATCGGCCACACTGAATGTTTTATTCCTTCATACACTACATGTATGCGTAGCTGCGTGTAACCTTTTGACATGTATTGATTTTAAAACCTCTTGAGACACAACCATATGACATTCCCTGTCCCTGAAACACACCTAATGTTTGTCTAAATATCAACCCCCTCGATTCTCCCACTTACGCACCCACATACTATACTCACACCCTAATCTATTTGCATTGTCAACATATAAGCACCCTTCCATAAAACTTATTTTTATTACACTAATATTTGATGATCGATAAGAGCTATCGTACTATCGGGTTCTTCGCCACCTTTTTGTATACAATTTACGACCCGCATCGTATCTTAATCTTGTGGAACGCATGCGCAAACCAACGGTTTTGAGTTGATTATCAGACACTGAATATTGATAACAATTTATGAATTGAGCGAAATATGGAGAAATTTTTCATGTTTTCTACTAGCAGTATAATTTCGAATTTCAAACGTAATTCTTTTGAAACTTTTTGATGGGAAACACATTCAAAAGAACGTCTAAGTCTACTGAAAATCAGACTTAGACGTTCTAAGATTATTGCCTTCCGCAACAGTGGCATAGCTAGAAACATCGGGTTTTTAGCAGGCACCCCAGTAAACATTTTGGAGTTCATTTATAGGTCAGTTTCTCACATTTTTTCATATAAAATGTCTACTTTATCGCCTACAAATGGCGAAATTACTCCACCTGTCGGAGTACAAATGAAGATAAAGTTGATGCGAACTATAATTGAAGTGAAATAATGATAGAAACGTCACTAAATAGGGCACTTCACCAATTTGTTTACTGGGACAGTTAGAAAATCCTTCTCCTCCCCTTGTTGTTGATAATAATAAAAAAAACGCACAAAACAATTTTGATTTTTGTGTGACCATACATGAAGAACAGCACACACAAGGGATTGGAGCGAGTTCTCAAAATTGAACACGAGGAGGTGGAGGAGCAGTCATAAGTTTTGTTACGTCACATATAATCTGTAATTCGATTTCCAAAAGTAAAAAAATACTGAAAAACTAAATAAGCATAAATTTTTTATTTTTTTATTATATTACTACGATTTCAACAGCTAGGTAATATCTCGCATTAATTGTAACATAATAATTGTGTGTTTTTGTACATTTGATTATTTTTTATTTCTTTATCTTTTGGTGAGTTAATTCTTTGGCAATTATGGAATAAATTTATTCCATCTGAGTGTTACAGGGTACGAAAATTGTGTGACGTAATTTATGGAAATAACAGATAGTAGATCTCGATATAACAGACAAATTGAAGAGTGCATACTTTCCATACAAAGTAAAAAAATTCAATCCATAATTTGGCTGTATAATCGTAAGCTTCTAGGAGAATTTCCACGTGGAAATCACCACAGTCTTTAATTCTACGTGTAGTAATGACCGAAATTTTGGTTCGTCTCATCAATAATCTGTTATACAGAAGTTCGTTAAAACGAAGTTTTAACAAATGAAAAACAAAGAGTGATGATGTATGCCTAGTATATAATCAACAGAAAGATATTAAATAAATACTTATAAAAAATATAACACTTTTATGTACAAGTTTTAGAATAATTAACTTGATATGAATATGGTGTCACACCTGGACCAGGTGCGATTATATGACCAAAGTAATAAACATAGTAACGCATTAACAACTGACTGAATGTCATGTCGATGTCGATGTCGGTGGTAAGTCTGTAAGTACGTTATTAACTGTAAAGAAACACAAACAGAAGGGTGAAAATAGGAAAGGATATCATTTATATCGTGGCATTGCATGGTAAAAAGGGCTACACGGTTATGATACCATGACATGTTTCATGATAAAATGAAATTGGATTTAATTTGGAAGGACATTTGTACGGTCTAGAACCTCTTACCTGGCTGATAATAAAGATATAGGAACTATTTATATTATCACTAATGATTGCCATGGTCATTATATTTTAAGTTAACTTATCTTGCGTCATTATTTATATTTAGTTCGTTGGATGTTTAGTTTTTTTGTATTATTGTTAAAACAGGTGAAAGGAGTAACATTATACTAAAGTATAATATTATTATTATTTATTATTAATTGTGTGTGCCTTTCGGCATTACAATCTACAGTATTCTATTTCTTATTACATTTCATTCTTATCTTAACAATTCAACCTTAAAACTAAACTTTAATAATTTTATTTAAAACTAATTATTTACTTAAAAAAAACTACTTTATTTATTAAAACTAAAAAAAAAAAAAAATATTCTATTCTTTTAGTACTTCCTCTCTTCATGCTTCCCATGCAAACCAGATAACGAGATTATTTATTATCCTGTTTCTATTTCCGACATTCACATCTTTCCTTCACTGCCTCCCTTTAATAGCTGCCCAATATTCATCTCGCTCACTACTTTTTCCTGACAATCAAACTTACTGTGCTCCAGTGTTTCAATCTCCGTTCCGCACACTCTACATATTCTTTCCTTTTTATTTGCCCAATATCTGTTTCCTTTCTCGTCATTTCCCAATCTAAACCTTACAATCCTTCTCATGTTTTTTATGTCTTTTTCTATTAAGTACTGTGGTATCTCTCTCTCCCAAATCCTTTTATATCTTGTCGCCTTTTATATCTCGTTTTTTTTCCATTCTTTCCTGTTGCTGTATCTCCTTGTCCCTTCTCCTGAGCTTCTCTTCTTCTCTCTGCCTCCTCGATCGCCATTGCATTGCTTTCAAAATACTCCTTTCTCTTTTTCGGGCCTCCTCCCCCCTTCCTTCTACTCTCCTCCCTTATTTTCTATACAAAAGTATAAGAAGAATTGTATCAGAATTTAGAAAGAAAAAGCAACACTGAGAGGGAGCTCGAAGGAGTTTGACAAATCTAGACTCATTTGAAACAGACGTTGCTCTGCGCCGGCTAAATTCTAGTTAAAATGTATTATTCGTCATATGCCACTAGTAACTGATAAATAGCAACTGTCCTGGCGGCAGAGGGCAGGGCAGACAGTGTAGGATGATATCGGTATGTCTGATATCCGGACCAGACCATCAGATGATCATGCAAGTACACAGACGGTAAAACGAACGGCTGCTGAGATAGCCAGGTTTACCAGGTTTGCCATGTTCGCCGTTAAATACAATAAAATATTTTTTAATTCATCTGCAACACAGAGGACAGGTGCTAAATTGCCGGTTTTACTGTTCTACCTGTAAAAGGTTCTTCAAGGTGCTTTATCCAAACGGCAACCGCCATAAGGTGCGACCGACTGTAGAATACATTCATTTCTTGAATATACTTGAATGTATTGAATCGACTAGCCACAGAAACATGCTCAGAATTTTAATTTTATTGTGTTTATAGGTGATTTTAACATTTAAAAAGTCTTTATTATAATATGTTAATTAATTTTGTAAATTTATGTTATAATAAAATTTTTAACACTTATTTTTGTAGCACCCGTTATAGTATTACGTAATTGAGTTTGAGGGGACCTGGTAGGAAAGTTAGCTTGCGTCTAACGTCGTTTTGTATTTAGAGAAATGCAGAATCCTTTTGATCTACCGGCAGATCTAGAGGGCATTACTTTATTCAATGAAACATGATAAAATTTCCAGGATAACAGTCAGTTTGCGATGTATAAAAATAAGAATAATAACCAAAAGTCGCTTATCATAGGCACGTAACTCACATTTCTATAAATTGTTCAGTTCATTTGCGAGACATCTCCGAATATTGAGCTTTGAGATGGGTTTACGATTCACTAGTTGCTGATATTGACATACTCATCGTGTGTCAAAGATAAAATATCCGGTATCCCAATACCGTGCATGTATTATGGAATAGCAATACTCATTTATAGAGATATGAATATAATTCAGAGATCAGTGCTGAGATCGGATACGGTTAAGTCAGGCGGTCGTAGGGGCATGCAAGAAATGCGGTCGCATTGAGCGCCAAGATAAAATGGGAGCTAAACTGTAAAAAGAAGGGGTGCCAACTGAAAATTAATGAAGGCCAAATCATCATCAGCTACACATTTCTTTAGTATCGGTGCTGGTTGGAGTTTGGGTCATCTGAACTACTTCTGTTGATTAAATTTAAGTGATTTTTAATCAAAGACATGACTCGTTTGCCTACAAATCTATAGCATTCCTAACGCTATTCAGTGGGCACAGACAGCATCGCTTGGTACTGCTTAACTGCACCACAACAATATTATGAGAGTATACAAGTGCCTCAGTTACGTGTAGGTTTATTAGGATTATTAATCCCAAAACTAATTTAATATTTATCTTTCTCAACTTCCATAATATAAAATGAGAACGGAATGGTCAGCAAGTGAGCAGCAAATATACTAGCGGGTTCAGGATCCATATTCATAGGTACGAGTACATACAAGTAGTTACTATACATCCAGACAGATCAAATAAAACTTGCACCATATAAATGAAATAGCAAATATACATGACGTTGGAACATCATAACATTCACATCGTAAAACATGAATTCGTAATCGAGCTTGTCCAATGTTTAAAATGTGTTTGTTTTATATATGTGCAAATGGAGTATACCGGCCGCCACGATGTATGACTACACATATGAAATTTGCAACAAGGCAGGGCTATTCAACTTTCTGCTAAGTAACAAACAAATTTAAACTTTGGGTAGAACTAAGATACTTCGGTTTGAAACCAATGTCTCGCATTTTAACCTCTATAATCTCTGGTGAAATTTTTATCTTTTTGAAATTGTTTTTTTAAGTAATTAAGTTACCATATCTTTAACAAAGAGAAGCAAAATTTAAAAAAATAATGTAAAAACTAAACTAACGATTTTTTGTGTTCTAACTTAACGCTCTATAGGTACACCAACAATAGTTTGTTAACCCCTGTTTATCAATTTGATGTATATGAAACATGGAATTTAACTCTCTGCTACATATTATATTCTCGACATGGGTTAATACTATAGAACCAATATTTTTAATTCAATATTATAAATAAAAAACATAATAAAAACAAAATGCATTAAAACCACATTTTTCTAAATATATAATATGTATCAGAATTTAGAGAGATATTTGTTTAATACAAAATATGAAGTGGACAGTTTGAAGAGAATTTTGAAATTGAATTATAAAAGATATTTACAATTGTTTGTAATATTTATTTGACACCATAATTGTTTCTTCATGAAACAAGGATCTAAAGGTGCACCGGAAATACAAAATATCCGGATTTTGGGTGATTTTTAAGTACATGAGCAGATGTGATGGCAAATTAGTTCCCATTCAAATAAAAAATATATATTTATAAAAAACCGATAGTAAAAGACAGTGGCGAATTAAGCTGCACAACGGCTCCTGATGAAGTTATTTATGGGGCAATTAAATAGAGACGAATCTTGATTATATATTGTATTAGGTCCTCGGACATTGTCAGATATAGGCAGTTGTGGACAAGGACGATGTCGGGGTATTAGAAAGGCAGAAAAATATGAAACTAATATGATCGCCAGGTTTAGATTAGGTAACGAAGAAAGAGAAAGCAGGTAATGGAGAGGAGATGATAACATGTAGGAAATATTGGAAGGAGGAGGAAAATGCTGGAAAGTAAGTGTAATAAGGAGTTTGATAACAGAGTAGCAATGTTGCAAAAGAAGAATGAAGGAAAAAGGTGGATGGTGGAAGTAAGAATAGGGCGAAAGGAGAACACTTAAAGAGAAGGAAAGTGTAGAAAGAACTGTCACAGAGATGGAGGAAAGGAAAATAATAGCGAAAGTAGTGGGGGAAGTTTAAAGAAGACTGAGGAGACTCAGGAAAGGAGAGAAAAAAAGGAAAGAGGCTAGTTTAACTAAAGTTTATAAGTTTGGCAGATTTTATTTTTAATTATATTAGAGTAAGGTTAAATTAAATTTAATGGACTTTGTAAAACCAAAAGACATAAACACATAATTAATTTTGAATATAAATTAGGGTACAAATATGTTTTAAGAACATGAACATAAAAATACATTTACAACATCTCTTTAACATTGTTTATTATTAAAGTTTAATTATTTTTACAAAAATAATTGCGAACGATTTAACATATTTCGAATAAGTACATCGCGAATATAATACAATCAATATTTTAAGTTATGCCATACTTTGTTGCATCATCAATTGTTGTTACTGGTTCCATCATCATTATATCAACTGCAACAATTCTTAACAATGTTTCCAAAGCAGTAAAGTATTCAAAATATGCCGCAAGGATGTCAGCTTTATTATATTTATTATGCAAATTTGTTATTTATGTTAAATGGTTTCGTAAGTTTTTTTATTTGATAAATGTATGTTCAGTTGGACCGGTTTCACAGTGTTGGCTACTCTGGCTGCAGCATCCGAAGCACTCCTGCTCATTGGCTCCATGGAAGCTACACATTTACTGTGATAAAGAAATAAATAAGGACATTTATTTGACAAGTTAATTTAATATAAAGTTGAATTAAATCATTTGATCCTGCAGGAAGGCGTAAAATCGACCACCTGATGGTAATATATATTTAAAATATTGCAAATTAGTTATTTATATCAGTACTCTATTTAATATAATTAAAGGAAGGAATAAACATAAAGATAAGTTTTGTTTCTTTTGTTGGAAATTTACTTTGATTAAGTTAACCACCTTGGAATTAAGTTTTTATATAACGGAATTTTAAAGTGACCATACACTTTAATAAAGAGAGTATTCTGAATCATATTGTGTTCTAATTATTATTATTAGAGAAAATGTACATAACATTACAATAACGCAAATTCCACGTGAAATGAACTTATTCTCAGTAAATTACGTTCGTAACAAGTTGGTAAGAAATTGTTTCTGTAAAACGAACAGTATTTTTATGATATTTCATTTCAATGAAACAAAGTTAGCTTTAACTTAGGTAGATTTCGAAATGAGCTTTCGATCAGCAAGACATTTCAACATAGACAATAATATTTCAATGATTAAATTATGAAATTGAATACAATTCCTTTTTGTTATTAACAACAGTTCTCCCAATTATTTTTCAATCATTCTCATCTTGCAATTCTTCAAGCATTTGCTTCTACCCCCTCCTTCCTCCCACCGCACTTCTTTCATCCTTTCATTTATTTCTCTAATTAACTCCAGAACAGATTCCCCCCACTGCGATAATTTAAATAACTAAAATTGTTATATCTGTAACAAATCGGTATAAAATTTCACCTGTCCTTAATTTAGATTTGGAATGATATTGCCTTTGGTAAAGGGCCCAGGGCTTATGGCTTTCTTCATCTTTTATACAACAAAAGAAAGTAATATAAAATTAATTGAAAGCATAATAGAAGGGCAGATAAAGATAATAAGGGTAAAGAAAAGGTAGTAAAAAGTATAACAATAAAAATATATTGGATTGTTAAATGGCAGAGTGTCCTTAACATTTTTTATTAAAAATAATTATTACTGTTTTTTTTTAGCAAACGGTAAAATTTATTTGTATAATTATACATAGCATTAAATTTCTGGTTTTTTTTTGAGGCTGTAACTTTTTTGTTATTTAATTATAACTTATTATTTATAGTAATTAGTAGTAGTTTCTTAGTGGTAGTAATCGTAGCAGTTAGTAATATACCAATATGCGTCTGTGTTCCTCTAAACAACGAGATAACATTGGATATTGAGAGATAGAAGTTTCATCGATAATACACAGATAATTTTGTAGTTATGACAGTATACAAGACTGTTAAAAACATGCATCTATAGTTATATCTATAAAATAAGTAGGTTGTTTTTTGGGGAGAAAGATCTTTGAGAAATATATTCATAAGTATAAAATATTTAAAAAAAAAATTAATTCATTACAATTTCTACCGCAATATCCCTACAAACATTTTTGCGTATAGTAGTAATGTGGAATAGCCTGATTACAATTTGAGTAAGATTTTTCGAAGCACGTTCTAAACCACAGAAAGAAAATATATTTGGGTACGTTCAGGAAAGGAAATTTCATATTTTAAAGCTTATGTTTATGGGGTGGAGTAATGCATTTTTGCTTCTGAAACTTTCGCCTCCGTTTTTGATCCAAAAAGCATTCGAAAGGGATACCCTTTTATCAGGTTCAGTTCTGAAATATCGTATTCGAATTTTATACGCTGCGGATCCAAATTGTTTCTAGGGCTGTGACTTCTCTGTGATGTATTAACTTCAGAAGATAGGAGAACAATATTATTTGATTGTGGAAATTCACATCACCAACTTGAGCTAACATTCCTTAGCATTATGTCCACTTTTTGGATACTCTAATGCAAAAGGATATATCTCTCTCTGTTATTGTGTATATTTCTGAACTCTACTTAAATACGCAAAAAAGAATCATTAATAAAATACGCATTTACTTCAGACATTTTGATGTCAACATAGTCAACAATGGTCTATTATTGATATTCAACCCTTCCAAAGAACCACACAGGGTAGATTACCAGTTACAGAGAGACACAAAACCATATGTCCATAAAGTGAGACTGAAAGGCCTCACCATATCTATAACGATACCATTTATATGCCATTCATGATATATGGTGGGCATAACGTTTATATAGGCTGGCATACATTTAAAGCAAGCAAACCTCTATAAACAAGAACATTTGCCGGAGAATTAATGGATCACATGACAATGTACAATTACAGGACTAGGACCAGGACTTTAAGGATATACACTACACACATTGAAAGTTTTGCACAATTTAGACAGCTTTTGTAATCATTACGAAGCATTTTGCTTATGAGTGTTTAAGGGATGTTTACTAGACTTGGTTAGGGTATGAAGATTTAGGGTGGTTCAACCACAAGGATCATTGACAGCGTGATAATTATATTTCTGTGTTCTAACTAAAATCGTTATGATGGATTGTTTGTTTCATGAGTGTAATCACATCGTTGTTCTTTAAGAGGATTGTCTCAGAGGTAATTCAATCAAAATCGTGATAGCATATTTGTTAATATTGGCAAAATAAAAATTGTAATGAAAATGAACAAATGAATGCCACACTTGTCCAATTTATGACGCATGACGTCAGAGAAAGAATTACAAAAGAAGGTCCTTAGTTAGACAGAATTTACGCCTAAACATATAAAACACAGAAATGGTACGTTTACTGCGTAGATTAGTAATTCTGAAAATGTGATAAATATTTTTCGAAAACGTGTGATATAGAGGTGCATCCACTCTGAGGGTATGTTTCAACAATAGAGATATAAAAATAGAGTGCGCAAGAGGCTGAATACTGTAATATAAGCAAAGAGAGAGATAGTCACGAATGTCCTGTGTGTCTCTTTCGAGCCGAGTACTGTGAATAGATGCTTTGAATATATTATTTATAATTTACTGTATGCTACACTAACTATTTACAAATATTTTTATCTTTATTTTTATTTTAACAATAGCGTCTGCTTGCTTGTTTACCCTCTACCATACCGCCAATCAACCAAGCCAGCAGCAGCGGTTCGGTTAGGAAGAAACAGATAGGACACTTGGCAGCTATCTCTCGTTTTGCATCTATCACCCTCTTACACTCTATTCTTATATCTCTATGGTTTCAACACAACATTACATTTGTTACAAATTTAAGTGATAAAAACAATTATCTCAGCCATATGGAAAACTGAATTATTATCGATATATGAAATACTTTATTCCAAGAACTTCCAGCACACAAATATGTATTGAAAAGTCTATTTATAGAATATGATACTATTCAAACATACGTTTATTCATTCATACATTTTATAGCGGTACTAAATTCAATAGTTTAACTTTTAACACATGGACCTAAATTTTTATTTTGAATAGATCTATATTTAAGTTAACAGAATATATACTATTTCATCCGGCAGCCGGCTTATATTCATTTAAACATTTACAAAAACTCAAACATCAATGAAAAGAGGGTTGTAGAATGTAGACTATACAATGCCAAAAAAAGGGTAGGTTTAGTAACGGGAAATCAAATGAACACACAAACTTTACTACAAACACAGACTTCAAAAACTAAACAAATCATTTTTTTTCACAAATCTGTCATTATTTGTCATGAAATGAATCAGGCGGCTTTAACTAAAGGGGTGAAAGTGAATGCCTACGGGGTTGCGGCTTTGCGAGGGTGTGGATCACCATTCACCATTTAAATTACTAATATTGCTCATTCAAAAAAAATTTATAATAATATTGCATGAAATTTTTACCTTATGTCAGAAATTGACGTGTGTTATATTGAAAATAAATATGAATTAAAAGAAAACAAAGTTTGCATATTGCATATACTAGGTAATTGCAAAGGTAGGTGCATATTTAAACATTGCTGTATGTACATAGTATGTACCGTCATGTTTATTCTTTCATGTATATGCAATATATATATATATATATACACGATATTATTTTCACATTATTCAGCATATATGAATTTACAGGGAATATTTCATGTTATGAGGGGTTCATCGGAACAATCTCTACCACACAGTAATATTGTTAAAATGTACGTACACTTAGTTGTTCTGTTATAGAAAATTAAAAAAATTAAAACAAGACACGTACTTAACGAAAAATGTAATCTAAGTATTTTCTTGGTTAAACCGCAGTTACAGTTATTTTCGACCAAAACAAATGAATAATTATTATAGATCACTCAAAATACAACTCATAATTACTCAAAAAGTATTACTTACCACAGAATAATAATCCTCCAACATCGCACAGTGAACCTGAAACAAAAAATATCATATTAGTGTTTTGAATAAATAACTTTTACATGAGCAATTGTAGGTGTATATAAAGTATTATATCTGCTGCATCTTGTTACAAATTTCACAACATTGACTTTTCATTACATAAGCTAAAGTTTTCTCCCGATGACCCCTAAGGCCCTAACCTAAGCTGTAACGATCGTAACGAATAGCAACACGAGGTGTCAGCAAACACTTGCCCTGGGTGGGTCTGGGACTGGGGCTGGGACTGGGTATACCATATACCATACATCGTACGATGGATTCTATAAGACTATTAATAGTTCTCTAGGTATATGTAGGATTTCCCGCGGACATTAGGCCTACTAAGTGTAAGTGTGTTCAATAGAACATTAAGCTCATATGGCTTAGGTGTATATCTTCACCCCTGTTCAAAGGATTATATGTATAGTAGCAGTAAGAAATACTTCAATACTAATTTATCTATCATTTCTATTATCTAATTCGATTGTTTCTTCATGTCATTCGAAAGTTTCAGTTTACTATTTTTGTAATATAATAAATATTGATAGAATTTAAAGATATTTAAAGCTTCAGTTACTTTTTACATGAAAATTTAAAAAAATGACTGTTCTTTTGTGAATTACAGAAATGTTAAGACCTCTCTAAGGATGAATGTAGTAGTTATAAAAGCTAAGTGCAAAGTAACGAATTTATTAACCTCAAATTTCCTTTTTTTAGTGAAACAGTGTAAAATCTTTCTACAAGAGATGACCATTTTGCAAATTAGCATTTGTTTAATCTCCAAGCATGGGTATCCGCGAAAACAAAACGAAGAACCGCAAGAAATTTTTCATCGTATTAACTTTTCGTCGCTTGGATTCTGAAAGGAAAAATGGTTTCGCATGTTGTAGTCGATAATTGTCGATGTAGTCGATAGATTTTATTTTGAAAATTCCGACACAATTTAGTAATTGTGTACCACAGAGTACTATTTATTTTTGAATAATAATTTTTGATACTTGCAAATAGAACACTACAAACATATATAAATACATTAACACGTAATACAAAACCTGTGAAAGTTTTGCCAGCTTATATATACATACAATATGCAATATTTAGTTCCTTTAATATAAAAATTCCACTGCACAGAACTTGAAGCCTTACAACTCCTGAATAATGTACGTACATGTTCACCATTGAAACTGCAAAACTATTCGCGTCCGATTAGCTTCCACCCCATCCTCTTACTCCCTCTTCCATGTACCACCCACCCTTCAATACTCCCGTTTCAGCCGTCTAACTTGATGGACTATATCGCGGCTTATGTTACACATCATCTATTTCGAAAAGTTACTAATTGGTCTGGCAGATAGATTTTGCTTTTGTGGTTCTTTTTTAAACGAGGGTGAACTACATGGAGAATGTTTTTCCCTTTTTTTTAGGATTTCAATGCATGTTATATTATTTTACACAAAAATCTCGTTTACAATAAAAATTGAAATATAAAATGGAATTATTTCACATTGTATGTTTTTTTTTTTTTTACAAAAAAAGATATCTTTGCAGGATTTTTTGTTGTACTTTGTATTGAATATATTTTGACAGCAGTTTCTCTTTTTAAAATATTGTAGCTCAGTTGTAGAATGCAAAGTAAATACAGAGTCGGCTGTCTAGTGGTGTTTTGGGTACAAAAGGCCCGGTAAATAGGTAAAATTGCTTTTCTAATTTATTTATTTATTGTGCTTTTTTTTTTTAATGTATAAAATGCGATTCCTAATTTTTAACCCAATAATATAATGCTGGGGCCTCAAACTGGAGCATGCCGAGCTCTTGCATCCGTCCCGCTGACTCTATTGTAAAAAACTAGGAAATTAAATTCAATGAAGAATACTCGCTGCAGAATAGGAAGTAAAAGCATTCACAAACCAATGCACTCGCACATTTTGAATTTCTTTTTTTTTAATTTTGAGTTTGCCTAATTATTGTATCATAATGAAGTAGGGTTATTTGATCATTTGAAAAACTTCTTTTTTTCAATATAATTCCTTTTTAGCTCGATATACTTATTCCACCGAATTTTTCAATGTGGATTTATTATTAGCTCTCCTGCGTACAAGTCCGACCTTAAGTAGATTCAAAATGTAATAAAAATTAATGAAACACCAAATTTTAATATGTGCTTTTAAATAAACGACCATATTCAAATTAGTATAGCTAAATTTTAAATACTTTATAGATAGAAAGTAAAACCTAACATATGCGTGTCCCATTTAAGCTATGGACCATAAAGTTAAGCAGAAATGGAACACAGAAGGGCAAAGGATAGAACATAGAACATAGAATAGAGGTCATAATTTTCATACTAAAACAACAAAAACATACAACTACATGTTATTATATTCATATGTTCATAAAACTAAAAGTCATGGCATATAAAATGCGTTATGGCTTCAACCTACAAACTTAGGCACATAAGAGCCTGTAAAACACTAGAGAAGTATGGTTTACATTTGGATTTAATTCAGATAGCGTCTGGAATGTTGACTTATTATTATTTATTAAAATTACAGTGGTGTTACTACTATTATATCACTAAAATTGAAGAATGAATCAAAATTCTAAATGTTTCATTTAAAATTACTGCAGATTTTCACAGTACGATGTAAGCTCTCGAAGTGTCACCTCTTATATGCTTTTTTCTTTAAAATAACCTTCAATTGTGATTTAAAAAAAGTTAATGTATGTAAAATAACTACTTTAAAATACCGATATCAATTACCACAATATACTAAGGTTTATCCTTCTACCTTTAACTTCAGCAATTTTTTTAACTAGAAATCTATAGTCTAAAGATACCAATGTAGATTCAATAGAAATTAACTACAGATTTCTAAATTTTGTTTAGTTAATCCTTATTAATTTCTTATACAGTGTTTTAATAATTTTAATTTCGAAACATTTCTTTTTCGAAAGCTACAGAGTGTTAACCTAATAATTACAGAGTGCAACCTAATAATAACAGTTTTGCAAAATTTTATAAAATTTCTTTAAAAAAAAAATTATAAATGGTTGTTATAGAAATCTGTTACAGATTTTAAGATCTGCGCTAAGGTTTTATTCAATTTAAAACTCAGTTTTTATCTTCACTAATGAAGTATTAAATTAATTAATTTTAGTTCAACGAGTATAAACCGTCCTTTCAACAAAGGGACACCTAACAAAAGCAAATGCAGGGGATAAGCACATTACACCACAAGTCTGACTTTATGTTTATCCGAAAGTGTGATACATACGATGTCTATAAAGTATGAAGTGTGTTTTGCTTACGAACTTTACTGATGTTAAAATATGAATCATAAAAACCATACATAAACCTCAAAAAGCGTTCCGAGAAAAACTATAAAGGTACCTCAGAGTTCGAGGCAATTTTAATGTGCAAACAGTAATTCATAATATAAATACATACATTATATATCAATGTATGTATTTAAATATACTAGAGTTTACCCCCGTCGCAATGTGACGTCTTTTTGGTGTGTATCAATTGAATCCAATAAAATAATTCGTAATTACATTTCATATTTAACTCTATTTTTAAATTGAAATAATAAACTCGCACACATATAAATTGACTAAAAAAATATATTTTTTTATCAAAATAAAAAATATTTTCAATTTGTGCGTTATTTGACCAACTTTTTTTTTTAAATTTGGGTTTTTTTTTTCGATTCGTAAATAAGTTACCAAGGTTAGCCTATATATAAAATTTCAACTTTCTAGCGCAATTTTTACTCTCGGCAAATACTGCCCCCGTGCCCCGAAATAAAATTTTGAATTTTTTTTTATTAATAATATACTTAATTATTCTAGAATCCAGAATATGAACTTTCTCCAAAGTTCCCTACCGGGCCCCCGCATTTCTTCAACCCCCCCTTTTTCAATTTTTGAATTTCTAATTTTTGAGAAATGTCAGCATTAAATACCTTAATACACATGCAAAATTTCAACTTTCTATCTTTTACGAATTAAAAGTAATACAGCAAAAAAGAGCTCACTTTATTTCCAGTTTTTCCAAAATTACGGGTTTCCAGGAAATTCAGAGACAAATCCAAAAGAAAGTCTTAGAATTTTTTTCTCTACGAAATAGGAAATTTTCAAAAACTTCACTGGAGCCGTTTTCGAGATGCCATACAAAATTCGAACCAAACATATAAACATATAAGAATATAAATAAACACTTGGAACATTATAATATAGGATCTTTACTTTTAATATTATTCAAAAAGTAATATAAAGGTTGTTGTTATGATTCTAATGATCCTAAAATGAAACAGTAATTTTATATGTAAAATAAAATGTGATTAGTGGATTAAATTACAAATAGTACTGTCTTATTTAAACACCCTGTCGTTCATACATGTTGTTTATTTATTATTACTTTTTTTAAGTTTCAATGGCTTCTTATTGGATTTTCTAATGTCAGTAAATACTTTGTAAACATGAAGCCCCTAGTATATTTTATAAGTTTTATTATTTATAAAATTGTTCAGACATAAACAAATTATTTGTGGGAACCAGTATGTTGATATCTAAGGCCATCTAATAATAAAATAGAAACAAATTTTAATACATTTGACAGGGAATATTTTTATTCTGTGCACTGTATGAGTATTTGTATACCATTGCACTGTGAACGAGTAGTAGTAAAATTTCAGAAGTAATAAAATAAATATGTTTTTAAAATGTAAGCACAAACATTGACGAAGCACTGCATATGAAATAAATACCGCGGTTGATAAAGTCGAATGA
The DNA here is from genome assembly GCA_963678705.1 of Panorpa germanica. Taxonomy (NCBI): domain Eukaryota; kingdom Metazoa; phylum Arthropoda; class Insecta; order Mecoptera; family Panorpidae; genus Panorpa; species Panorpa germanica. The sequence continues at coordinate 4,420,826 of OY783221.1, forward strand.
CAGTGGTGCATAACCTTTATACTACGTGCTTTTACTAGTAGATAACTGGACGAAATGTTAAGATAAATATGGTAATAAAGATGTGAAAAGAAGTATTGATATTACAGATTGGAATTTGTGAGCAGAAAATACAGTCATTACGAAGCACAGAACAGGGAAGAAAAGATGTGAAGGTTGAGTACAGAAATGGGTAGATTCAAAGAGAAACCTGGAATAAAGAAAGAAAAGAGATAGAAAGAGAAAAGTGTTTGAGAAGAGGATTCTAAAACGAGGTATAAGTGACAGGAAAATTAAAGAAAGGAAGAGGAGAGAAGAAAAAAATGTCTAGAAATAGACCGAGGTAAGATGCAGAGAAGGTATGTTGCAGTGACGTATTTTATTTAATATCGATGAGTAAAATGAGTAATATAATAATGAGATAAGATAATAAAAAATATACTTTATAGCGAACAATAATAATGATATTTAACAATAACAATTACGTTGTTACATCAGGTTTACATTATTATTATTTTTACGTAATTTATAATGTAATTCTTAATAATAAGTTCAGCAATATAATAGTTAAGTATCATTTGTGCATCAATTAGTATTTGGCTAGAAGAGTAAATAAGCCAAAACCTAAAATATTAAAATATGTATTTATCATACTATGATAACCAGGGACGTATGAAGCGATGACTATAGATGACTTAAGTAAGCTTGCAAGTTTTGAAAGTGGAATCATATAGAGCCTTTCAACAAGAGCAGTCATTTGAAACGTGTTTCAACAACAAATGTCTTTTTAAATTAATGCAATATTTCCGTGAAAAGTGGAGATATTTTTATTTTAATCCAAAGTACAACTTCTGAGGTTAGTAACGTGCTGTTAATGATGACAATTAAGAAATGGTGCAAAATTTAAACACATTTCCAAAAAATATTACATAATGTAAATTTTTATTTGACCATGTAATTCTAGACATCCGTCACTTCAGCAAAACGTTCTTTGTTTAACCCATTACAAAAACGGTGTATGCATCCCTGAATTGTATACGAAAAAAAGACCGGCTGTTCAAACATGAAAGCATATAAATGTCTCACAGAGGGCCTTGGCGAGGTCTCTAAGGATCCCCAGGGCCCAGAGCCTGGCTTTTATAGCAATTTAATTCATTTTATAGCCAAAAACGTTTGTAAACCGTACCCGCAATATTCATGTAATACTCGCAGTTTGAAAATGTAGATTTTTCGTATATATTTTTTACGAGCGTTTTTTCTCTTGCAGCTATAACACTGACAACTCCCATTTTTGATGTTTAAAATGAATTACTGCCTGCAACATATAAAGAAAATGATATGTTGGGTTCCAGGCCACCGACAATAGACATTTTTATTTTGTTATTTTAAAATTTTACAATTTACTACCTTTTATCTATACGAATACGAGTATGCATGGAGATAAAGGTTAAAATAAACAACATTAAGTTCAATTTTTATTGATCTCGTTGTAAATTTTTATGTTTAAGTTACTGATGAAATTTGTAACGGATGATCAATTCACAATGATTATTTTATTACGTCATAAAAAAAGTTCAGCAAAATAACTATTCAAATAGCGAACAATAAGCAAAATAGGGGGGCAGGAATGTTATTTTACTAGGAGGAACCCCTGTGTTTGATAGACAGTTGTCAACGTGGTATGGTCAAATGTGATAGATGGAGTGAGAAATTATGCAACATACGAAATACAAAAATATTTTATAATAGTTTGATTTAGAATCGATTTTTAAATAGTCAGTAAAATTCAGTAAGCGGGTTTATCAAATTTTAATTTATTTTAATCAACCAAGATACTATATTACTATATGTCTTACATCCTGATGACTAAGAAATATAAAAATCCATCTTAGGGTCACCAAGAAGTGTACTGTAGTGTGTAAAGTACTAATTTGTTTATTTAAAAAAATAAATTAGAATCTTTTGTGTTATTAATATCTAAATGTAGCAAAAAACACTCTCATAATTAAATACAAGAATTAAATTTAAAAGGAGTTCATGTAATCAATATACAAATTTAATTAATTGCAGTTATGTTTGCCATTATTAACTAATTATGGTTTTTAACATAATTTTACTCTAATTTACTGGTCGCTGTATAAATTTATGTCTGTCTAGACATTAGCGCTGAGTATAAAACAAATTAAGTTATTGCATTTCATAAAGCGCTTTCATAAACTTAATTAATCATTAAATTATAGTAGAACACTTAAATTAAAATCCAGCAATATACACCAAACATAATAAATGTTACACTACGGCAGCTAATTTAACTTTTAATGATAAATTTCATTGTTTTAATTAAAGTTAATACTAAATTATAATTTAAAATATAATGTTTACGCTTTTAAATTTTATTTTTGTTTTTAATAGTTAACGCTTATGCAGCAGAAATACATGAAGTCGTCTGCAAGTTATAAAACTAATTTTTTATTCTTTTTTTAAGTCAAATTAACACATAGTAATTGTGATATTATAACATGGGTACATATTTATGTAGTTTAGTTTACAGACGGTAATACAGACTTTACTGGGGCCTAATTATGGTTTTAAAAGCTCTCAACAGGACTATGAACAAGCTCATGAACCACGCATAACAATAAACTAGTGATGGTGTTGAAAAATTTATATTAAACATGAAACTTACTTAAAGAAACAAGACTGCTTAATGTTTTCTGCAAAGAATATAAAGTTATATTAGGGTAATCCAAATGAGGTGCCATGTGAGAAGCGTAAGACGACGTATGCTTAAGAAAAGTTCTGAGTAGCTAAATACAGTTGAAATGTTTGGTTATTATTAGACTGGTATAAAAACTGCTGAAATTCAAAAGGCATTTTAAATTTCTCATTAAACGATAAATACATTGACAAACATTTTCACAAAAGAGTTTTAAAATATACACATTTTGGTGCCTACGATGTTTCTGTTCTGAATAACTTTTATAAGATTTAGTATATCAGACATCATTTTTGAAATACAGACTAAATTTAGTAAATTGGCTAATTTTATAAAAATAATCGACTTTATCTTTGAACAGCAAAGTGGGCATACAAAATTTCCTTATCTTTTTGTATCTTTAAAGAGGGCTAAGGTTCAACACTAAGTTGATATAAATAAGCCTTCATATGTCAGAAATTTTCTACTCAAAAACAAAAAAAGTAGAAAAGACAATTTACTAAATTTATTTTAATAATGCTGATTCCAGTTTTTTTAAATTTCTTTTTTTAAAGCTTCTGATAGTAAAATATTGCTCAGATTGTAATGAGGAAATATTCCAAGCCTACCATTTTGAGTGCAAAGTAACCTCATGTAATTACGCAAACCTAACGCTGATGGGGTATAATTATCCGGCTTGGACAACAGATAATTAAACTGGATAGAATGGAATCTGCGACAAACTTACACTTGATGATAGATAGAAAGGAATCTTAATTTTTTTCTTGAACTTGTTGACGTCTTTTCACTTATCTTTCTATATACAAATAATATATACTACTTTAATTTCGATGTTTTCCGCTAGACATTTCCATTTATAACATAAGTATTATAATAGAAGAAGAAAATCAAACCCTTCCCCAATATTTCTTCGCCATTAATACGTCACTAACAATAATTAATGGTATTGTTCTTCTTTAGTAAGTTTTTTCTTTTGAAAATCGTGTTCATCCATTGCTACTTGTGCAATATATATTTTAATAATCACTCGACTCGTACGCGATGTTTCCCTCTACCAAGAATCTTTTAGGAATCTTCTTCTTCGATATTATTTTAGCTAGGGACGTATATTCTGCTATTTAGTTCATTCTACCAGAATATTTAATTGCCCGGCAACGACAAACTAACCAACTTTAGATGAAAATATATTTCTTTACCTAGTGCTTCCATTTTTGTATTAGATAGAGCAGTGGTTCTCAAAAAAACAGCCTGAGACAGTAACATATTAAGAGTTTAGTAGCAGTTGAATTCTAGTTTCTATTTGTAATAACACGACTTGAGAAACTCTGTGCAGAAAGCAGCAACTAAAAAACATCCAATTTACAAGATGATTCTTTTTTCCTTATGTTTTTCGTATTTCTTATCCTTTACTTTTGTACTTAACAATGTTTTGTTATTTTTAATTGTATATTTATTGTTATTACTTAATTATATTATTTTAATTGTCCGTAAATATTAGTTGAAATTGAAATGGAATGTTGTCCTTGGTCTTTCTGTTTTTTAAACAATGAAGTAATAATTTATCTAATTCAAGTTCAAATTCCCCTTTATTACCCAAAGTTGTTTATTATTTTGTATTCTTTTTCAAATAATTATCTTTTAAAAATGTCTTTATTTAGAGCAAAATGAACTGGAGCGAAAACTTGCGTTAACAGAATGACTCTGAAATATTTATTCTATAAAATATTATTATGATAAATCTGCAAATATTATTTAGAGGTTCAAGGATTTTAAGGACTCCATATATTAACTTTTCCATATAGATATACGTACATGTATATTTAGCAAAATATTTTGGGACAAAATCTATGTTTTCCGGTTTAGCATATGAAGGGAAGATGGTAGTAAAACGGGAAGGAATATTATACTATTGCGTCGAAGCGGTACTTTAACCGGAAGTAAGTGCGTTTTAGGAATTCCGCTAGATGATTTGTGCCACCTATTTACTTGTCCTAGAGCCAGTTAGGCGCCCGGCAATATATCAACCCTTATTGCAAGTTTCAATTCTCGGAATGATCATTGAACTTGTAAGTAATATGGTAAATACGAAAATGTTTCGATCAAATTGCTGATAAAAGTGTTCAAAAAAGTCTGATGCCGTCGAGCAGGTGAATGTTGCATGATCGTTCTCTTGGTAGTGTGCTACTGATACCTACTGATTATTTCGCCCACTGAGCATAATAAATTATCAAGCATGAAATCCTAAACAGAGCGCGATTGATTCTTTATTAGTAATCTTCCTCATTTTCAAAGAAATAGGCTTTCGCAACTTCTTGGAAGATCCTCTAGCGTTCTTTTAAATTTGGGCTTAGAGATACTTCGACATTAAAATAATTCCGAAATTAAATTATTGTGTTTTCCAGTGGTGATGTCTTTACGAAACGCATCACTTAGCTTAAAATGTATCTTTTCCTTTAATAAATCAGTTTATTTAAGGTACTAAATTCATCATTTGGTGAGTTATTTTTTGCTACTTATATAATACAATTATTCCATCTCCGGAAAACGAGCCCGGACTCAAGCATAGCTGAGTGATAGAGTCTACAACATAACTAACTCGGCCAGGCAGAGAACAATTTAAAATTTAATTTACACTCGGGCTAAGTACACTTAAGGTGTTTACGAGTAAATAAGATAGTGAAAGTTCATATATTTTGCATCAAATTGCATTTTCCATCCAGATAACTTCATCAATTCCTGATGCTTTTATGAACACGTATTTATATTTTTATTCTTCTTCTTATAACTGGTGTATTAGTGTTGTTTTCTCAATGTGTGGTATAGTGTGTTATGTTTTATAATTTGTAAGGGTAAAAAATGTTAACTGTCACTTTGAAGAAAAACGACTCCATCTATCTGGCAAATATGTTGTACTTTCAAAATAAATATTGTCAAAAAACTGACATAACTGTTTTTGAAAACAAAATGTTAAACTTTTTCTATATATCTTACTTTAACAGTTCAGTAAGTTTTTCTAAAACTCTTTATATGTTTTTACTTTTTTTTTCCTATATTTTTCTTCTGTGATTTTAAGAAAATGATATTTAAAAAATATGAAATAGTTTGAGAGTGTGACACATCATTACTTATGGATCTAATGTTTTTTATTCAGTGATTTTGGGTAAGGGAATGAAAGTGTCTATGAACTTTCTTGAATCAAATCGATATATATTGTTACATTAATTGGAGTACAGAAACTAATACTAATTGTCTTTTTAAGACAATTTTCCAGGTTTAAAATATTGAATAATTAAATTCGAGAATAAAATTTCGAATTGTGCGTCACCACCATAAAGCTACCCCACCCTATATTATGCAAGTAAACAAAAAATGTGTACTGCATTTATAAGGCATAGCAAGTAAAAAAGAAGGAACGAGAATCCTGAGCAACGTTCGTTAAATATCCATGCCTGTTTCATTAAGTCTGTGGGATTTCATTACAGGTTTGTTCGATGCACGCTGCAAGTTATATGTACATTAATCAAAGAGTAGATATAATTATAGACATTATTATTAATTAGTGTAATTAGTTAGATAAACATATTAAAAAATCAATTACACACGTACTTATATTACCGGATTTAATCGACTCCCTGGATACTCGGATTGCGATTGCGTGCAAATGTGTTTTACGTGTTACATTCGTTTCCCACCATGGCGAAATATAGCGACCATAAATTTCTAATTCTAAACAGGTATATCTCAATCAAATTATTGCTTTTTAAGAAAATTAAAAATGCAATGGACATATTTTTTAATGAAGATTAAACACAATAAAAAAAAATGAACAAAAAAATGTTAAAAACTAAGAAACGGAAATGTTGCTTTTACGGTAGGTTTGTATGAGTATATTAATATATCATATTTCTTGCAAAGTTAATTCAGTTTGCAAATGAATGCTTAACTTGACGTCGTTACTTAAGTCTATAAGTTCATTAATTCTATTTTTATGTCTTCGTAAACTACAACAAGTTGGTAGTGCAGCCTTCAACACTTTAGACGCTGCTTTGTCTCATACATGCAAAAGTTTTATAAAAGACAATGATGGTCAAACACATCTTACTGTTACCATTCATAAATTACGATTATCATTTTTAAAACAACGTATACTTGTTATATACCATGTGTAACCATTGCTGTGAACGAAACAAAAAATAACTCATTATAGTTTTTGTAAAATGAAATGTAAAGTAAAATTATAGTATAGAATAGATATTAAAGAATTATAAATTATGTAATGCAAAATGTATATATTGTTTAAGTGCTAGTAACTATTGTAAGTTGATGCATTAGAAAAAAAACATTACAGAGAAAGAAAATATGATAATAAGCTGATAGCTGCTAAATCTATACTAAGACAATAATAAAGAAAGTGTAAAAAATTAGTTTACAACAGTACTACTGTATAGACAAAAGTGAATTCTCAGATGTATCGCAAGAAGTCAGCTGCGAAAAATTTTGGTTAAACTAAAAAACCTAGTTGATTATCACGTGTGAAAACAAATTGTGGGATGTTAATTGGTAATGTTTTTGTAAACAAGAAGGTAAAGAAAAGAAGATGGTCGCGAGATTTAGACTAGGGAATGAAGAAAGAGGAAGTAGATATTAGAGTACAGAGGAATAGAAACTACGTACGATGTTTGGAAAAGGAAGTGGAAACATTAGAGCATATTAGACTCGACAAGGGAAGAAGAAGTAGGCGAGAGAAATAAAGCTAGATATATAGTTTTAAGAAAGAAAAATGGTTTATGTAAGAAAATGAAATGTAGTCAGTTGAAGTTAATGCGAAAGAATATAATACCTAAGAGCACATATGTTAAATTAATAAATACATGTACATTATAACATAAATTGTACAAAAATTAATTGTGTGTATTATTATATTCTTATTATTCATAATAAGGGAATATTATTCATAAAATTTTTGCGAGTAAAGTTAAAACATTGAAATAAAATCAATAAAATCGCTCACTTTCATATTTTAGACCTCAGTTTGTCCACATTTGATACAAAGTATAACCAATACACTCATAAACATATGTTCATATAAAGTGTGGCATGGTGAGCCGTTTTGTTCGGTTCCCGCAAAATTAGCATTCAGATTCATCAACGTCTAAAGAACATGACAGCTGCCTTCTGGTTGTACCGCTGCTGCTGTTTCCTACCACATTTGCAGTTACAGCATGCGCTAACAACAACTCAAAAATTTTCGTAATATTTTATAAGTACATGTACGTATATACCTTTTCACTTCAATGTTATTTATACATGTTAATCAATTATAAGATGTTATACGGTAATTAAAGGAAATATTGGGAAAAACAAATTGTTTAAGTAAATTACAACCATTTGAACATTGCAAGTGGAACAGGAAAGTAAAGAAATTAGAATGATCCTAAGATACAGGCTAGAAAACCAAGAAAGAGGAGGTAAATATTGAAGAGGCGATGAAGAGATAAAATATTTGGCGAGGAAGATGAAAAGCTCGAGCATATGAGGAGTGGGTTCTGGGAGAACTGTTGCAAGATACGTAAGAAGGAATAAGATGGCCGAAGTAAGAAGGAGAGAAAAAGGAAGAAGAGTAACGGAAGGAAAAATTAATCAAATGAAATGTAAATTATTTAATATGCAACATTATGCTAATAGATAAACAGAAGATAGAAATAGAAGGATTTGAACCAATCCTTAGTTTTGTTCTTAAAAAATCTTTCCTGGAACAAGACTTTTAGATAATGATAGAATTAATAGATAATGAATGCAAAACGAAGCTCCGGAAATATTTCAATGTTTAACCTGATCTACTAGTAAAACTTTCGTAAAATTGTATCCTTTTATGATATAGATTTACACATTGTATGAAGATTTTGCGATTGAGTACAATTATTGTTTTGATACATGAGGTACAGTACGTCGTACATCACTTTGAACAGTCCAAACTCTAATTCTGATATAACTTACGTGACGGTGACACTTTTAACATTTGTTAAGCTGAATCCCACTAGAAACAGAAGCACATACCTTATATACACATCCAAAACAAGTTTAATCCAGAGTTCAGACCGGCTTAGTGTTCAGTGTTCCTGTCCAAGTCCAACCATCTACCACTATCTACCAATACAACACCATAACCAATGTGTTTCTCAAACTAAGATACATTTTTCTAAGGAATTTGTAAAATTGCTATAGCAACACTGGACTGTCTTAAGATAGTCTAATAGCTCAGTGCAGTCATGGAAACATAACGAAATACGTATATTTGCGACAATCATATCGACAAAATTATCTCTTTTGTTTAATCATTGCGGAAATAGACTCTAGTTTAGTCTCTAATGTGCGTGCGCTCTAATCCAGCTCAAAATCAATTATATATTTCAGCGAATTTTATTAATTGTGAGAAAAGGTTTCTCCTTACTTAAATCATAATCAATATTATGTAAAAAATTGTCTAAAAAATAAGGCTGATTGGATTAATGCTGCAAATTCATTGCGGTTGAAAATTAGGAGAATTTCGATGCAGAATTGTCTCGAAGAATGGACTCAACTATTTTGTGCCATCTACAGAACGAGTTACACATCGTTAGCGTTTGTGAACTTCTGGTTTTAGAACAATGCATTATAGATGTGTCATCTATCTATGTATGTATGTTTGTATGTGTATGTAATATAGAACTCTCCAGGGCTTCAAGGATAAGCTTTAAGGTGTTTTGTTTTTAGTTTTTATCAAATGTCGATAAACTGAGCAGTGGACAGGACAGTACAGTACTAAAATAGTAAAACAAGGTACGTACATCCAAACAAGTATGTATGTGTATGTATATATGTAGTGGTATACACTTGTCCTTCCATATTGTATTGTCTAGTAAATCCTAAGCCCCAAAATCTAATGAAACCAAACTACATTAGGACTAGATGGTCTACAAGGGGATTACGGGTTGTTATGGCGAAGTACAACTGTGTTATTAGATTAATGAAGGGGGTTGTTTCTCTTTGATTCAAATATCAAAGGTATGAAGGTATTCTAAGGTGAAAAAACAGCAACGAACTTTGCTTTGCTTTCTTGTGGCTTTAAATGTATTATTAATAAATATTAATGACTATCTCAATTTTGATGAATTGTTATTATATGTACAGGTTCAGGCAGCGGAGTAAGTACACGGAGGCAACGAGACAAATGAATAGATATGCAATGATTTATATGCTTATTTGGAACAAATTTATAAAGCGTGGGAGGAGAGGCTAAGGAAAAATATTTTTCATTATTTACCCAGGGTGCTCAATTTGCATCTTTGTCCTGTTGTCCTATAAATGCCTAGTTAAAGTAAAAAATATTTTGGAAGAAAATTATTGATTTTACTAGATCTTTAATGTATTTATTTTTTGTTATTTATTAAAAGCGTTTTACACAACGTACTTTAGAAATCATTATTTTTTAAAGGTAGCGCGTCGTATGTGTGCATATGTCAACACCGCAAACAAAGTGTAAAGCATTGATTTTAGTGTGATTTCTATGAATTGGAACTTATCTGCTCTAAACCAAGGGTATACCCATCCATGACCACCTATTAAAGGTTAAAGGATAAAGTTTTTTTCTATTCTTTTTCTCTTCTGGCAACATACAAGTAAGCTGAATAAAATCTACATCATTTACCTCTTTCCTTGTCTACTAAACGGGTACGCGAATTAAAGTAAGCATTTTATTAGTTTAAAGAACGATTATCCGTGCCTACTAACTGCATTACGCTTTTAATAAATTTGCGTGATACAAACCGCTCATTTCAGAGTTTTCTACATGCTTCCACGCAAAAAACTCTAAACAACAATAGCAATCAATACATGTTACACATTCAATATATTTGGAGAACTTTTCAATTAAAACGATAACCGCTTTTTAATGAAGTTCAAAACTTCTATCAAATTAAAACAGGATGTTATAATTAGTATTTAAAACAAAAAGAGAAAAGGGACAATTTTTTAAAATTTAAATACAATAAAAAAATATCCTGTTATTTATAAACAATAATAATTAATTATATATAATTAATATAAGTTATATTAAATTGAACTCTACTATTTATTATATTATGTACTATACACTCAATATATATAGAAAAATACCCTCCACGTTGATATAAGACAGGCGCCTAGCCAATAACGAGATAACTATAGAAAAATAGAGCATTCTGTAAATAAATAAATAAATACTATATAAATAAAAGATAATAATAACATAAGCAAAAGAAGCTTATGGGTTGTGTATTGGAATATATAGTAGTAGTGGTATCATAGTGAGAGCATAGAGAGGTTGCACCATCTAGGTCTAGGCGAAGGCACTATAATACCTACATATACTATGACTAGTATAGCGGACTCACTGCCGGAGGGCTAAAAACATCATAAATGAAAGCAGAAAGTTATATTCATATTCAAGTCATATATAAAACCTTATCACACGATAAAAACATTAAAAGAATATTTCAAAATTAATTTTAATAAATTTAAGAACGTGACTTATTAAATGGACCATATTTTATTTTGTTTATATGTTGTAAAATTAAAATTTCGTTTAAAAAATTAATCCAAAGACACTGAATGAGTGACGCTTTAACTGTTCTTACTTAAGGACACAATAATTTAATTCATGTTTTCATGAAGGTAGAATATTTAAGACGCTAATATTTAAACTAAGATAACTGATTAGAATAATATCTTTTACTGACAATTACATTTCATTACATAAAAAACTTCATGAACTAAATAGCGATGAATACTAAAAAGTTTATTCTATTATATAGTTTTAAAACGTTATACATATTTTAAAACATGAATTGTTTTATTTATTTCAGAAATTGTTAATTTTATAGTAAAGATAATATATTGTCTGTAATATATTACGTTTAACATAATATTTATGCAAAAGGTTCAACATTTTATCTTAAGTAAACCTCAAATACATCTAAGTCTCCAGTGGGTATAAATCAGCAATGTTATTGTTGGGATTTGCAAATTTAATCATATATTATTAATCGGCAATGGTGTAGGATACATACATTTAAGCCTACCATACGATAATCGACAAATATACTATGTTATAATTCTTCTAACCAATTTAGGCGTAAGCAAAATTTTGGATAGTGGATAAATTTTATGTTACTATAAACAAAAGTATTAAAATTAATGCATGGAATTAGTTTATATAGGAGGAGGCGAACGGAAAGGGAGAAGAAAAAGAACGATGAACACAGCAACACAGTGGAAGAAAACAAAGTAGGAAAGATTAAGAAGTAAGAAATAAGGACCTTTTACATATTTTGATTTACTGCTATATTTACTTCATTAGAACGTAAAACCAGAAAGCTAAACAATACAAATACGTAACATTTTATTCTACAATTTATTTTCATTTATTTTTAAATCGCTTAAGTACAAGTATTACACATTGAATTTTTGATACTGAAATGAAAGTGTGATAGCGTCCTAATAGCTCGAGCTACATTCAGCTATCATCTGCTGTACAGCTGTCATATGGTAAGCTGTGATACGAGTCAAACACGAGTTTTGTTGAAATATTTCGCATTTCAAGTGCTCTTATCCGATCAATTTTATGCTTCAAATACAGGATACTGATTACATTAGAATCTGTCTATTTTAAAAATCAGCAAAAAATTAAAACTATTGCAAAAATGCAGCAGTAATATTCAGCAGTAAAGTATGCAGTATTTATTAGGTAACATTGTCTGCATTTTAATATTAAATTAAATGTAGTTCATCATGATTCATCAACGGGAAAAATAAAATTAATCCTTCAAACCTAATCAATTATCCACTGTCAATTAAAAACATTAAAAAATGAACATAATACTTGTAATAAAATTTTTAATTTAATTTGATCTTTATATCTTTACGATATTTTTATGATCTAATATTTTGAAATAACTAATTAAGAAAAACAGTTAAAAGACAGTTTTGTTCAGTTCAGTTTTTGTTTGAACCATATATTTCAAAGCGGACGTCGTTAAATTTGCCCCGCCTGCAAAATGTCGTTTATATACGTATACCTCAGGAAAAAAAAGATATATATGTACAAAACAACAAAATAATAAAAAAGATGAATAACGCATATCATATGTCAGAGGAGTTGAAGTTATATTTCCTTCTAATTATAATTTTGTTATCCTAATTTATTTCTTTTTAATTGTTTTCTTTGAAGCAGAAAAATAGCGACTTTGATCGATTATAAACCATCAAACAAATCGCTAGTTGCAAGTTCTTGCTATTCAAGCCAATTCACGATTAATCTCGAGCTAATTTTAAATAAGCTTCCGTGCAAAATCAATTGTATTTAGTCAAGGTTACCTTTTCCAGAGAACAAAACTCCTGCGAAATCCTTCCTAGTAGCAACAATAGTAACAATTTGGCGAAGTGTCCCTTTTTGTGACTTTTCTATCACTATTTCCTTCAATTATAGTTCGCATCAACTTTATCTTCATTTGTATACCGACAGATGCAGTGGTTTCACCATTTGTAGCCGATAACATAGACATTTCATATGAACGACTGTGAGAAACTGAACTGTAAATGAACTCTTTCATGACACAAAAGTCATGCGCATCTTCAATATGATGGCAAAGTGACTCCAAAATGATTACTGGGTTTTAGACTACGGATTAATTAATCCCCGATTCTAGCAAGCGGGATATAACCTAATATTTGACAGTCGGCCATAAATCTATGCCGTCAGACGGCCCTCGCAACAAGTTAGAGCATTAATATTCGGGGAATAAAATCTCCCGTTTTACAGTTCCTGCCCAAAATCATTCAATTGGAATATATACAGAAGATTTTGTCTTTTTTATAGGAATTAATTAATGTAATTCTTTTTGGTTGGACACTGTACAATATTCAAATTAACATTGCTCAGTCAATCATGACTCTATATATATGTAATGTAGTTAAAACTTCCGGAACCGGAAAAAAATACAAAAAAAAAGAAGATGGAATCAAAATAATAGTGCGTAGAATTTAGAGACCAAGAAGTATGTCTTCTTCTTTTATGAATGTGATGATCCCAACACTATTTATAAAATTATACTACATTTTTAAACATAATTACACTTGACAGGTGTATAACATGAAAAATAGGTAACTCGAATTAAACGTACCGTGGCGGTGTGGTGCGTAATAGTGACTATACAGAATGCCATAAAATGAGAAATAAAGTCACAGCACTCACAGCGTTCGCAGAGGTACAGAGTTTACAGGTAAGGGCGTTGTAAATGAGTCGAGCTATGGAAAAAAACCAAGTTTGTACAAGGTGTGAGGTACGACGATGTCACGAGTTTAGAGATATCGGTGTTTGTTGATGTATTCTACATTTGTAGAAGCATATATGAACGCTGTTATGCATTCATGTGTCAAGCGCCAGATACTGGGATTTGAGAAAATTAACATTCTAGTTTTTCTAATTCAAATTGTTCAGATAAGAATATTTAGAATTATTTTTAGAATTATTCATTGGAATATCATGAATTTAAAGAATAACTGATAAAATATAAAAAAATATTATTGCAAAATTCAATATGCTTAATTAAATTTGTAAAAATGTTTCAAAGTCTCTTGACACATAAAAGCAAATTAACTTATGGACTATTTATATTAATAAAATAATTTAAGGTTTATACTTCACAAATTAGAATTGGATTTTTATTGGAATTATTCTTTTATTAAATTTATCAACAGTGACATACGAACTTTTTATCAAAATTACATCAATAGTTTTTAAGTGATATTAATATATTCTAACATTGAAACGGAAGTTATAACAAATTTCTCATCAATAAATTTCTAAATAATAATATGAAAATCGTGAATAAAAATTATTATTTTTTATTTATTTAAGGTAATATTATTTTTTAGTGCTCTTTTTGATTTATTATTACTGATTCTCATCTTCATCATCAGGATCAATGGCGAAGTCTAATGTGTTTCCTAATGCTTTAGGCGGATGAACCATTTTTGCAAAACGAGAATTCTGCATTGAAATATTGTAATAATAAGTTTAAGCTTTTACATCGAATGCAAATTTTTTTATGACATAGTTCATAAAAAATATTTTTATTTATTGTATTAGAAACAACATTTCGTGCTTAACTCAATTTTTAATATTTTGGCGCTTGACACATGAATGCATAACAGCGTCCATATATTTATTTATATATACTTACTTTAAAGCCTTGCAATTATTATAATTATTATTATTTAATTCATTTAATGACGATATAATGAGTCTTGGCACCGACGACTGTTATCATAAAAATAAACCTCAGGAGATCCACATCAAACGTGAAGGAAAGCGGGAGAAAAGGCGTACACACTCACCAAATGACAAATAAATCAAAAATTTAACAAATCTACAAAAAACACACAAATATTATATTACAATTTATGTGAGATGTCACCTAGCTGTTGAAATCGTATTTATATAATAAATAAATAAGTAAAGTATTAATGTGAAAGGTTAAATCTAAAGGTCTATAAGTTCAAATTTTTTGTATTTGAATCTCAAAAGAAGTATCCTAAATATTACAAAAATTCGTACCTTTTTAGAAATTAATTTATACGTTTTGGATGCATATATTTCTTTAAAATGTTAGCATTATAAATATTTTTTTTTATCTTTAATTAATATATTTTCTAAAGAGAAAATATTTTTTAGAACATCCGAAATACGAAGACGAAGATTTTCTTTGAAAATCATAATTTTGTGACGATTTATCAAGTAGGCCTTTTAACTCTCTACAAATTGACGTCACTTGTACAGTAAAAAAAAGAGATTATATAAACAATAACAGCTAGTTGACTGGACTACAAGAGGGGCCGGGCCGGGCAGAGCGAGAAACTATTTCTAATAAAAATGTGGCATAATCGCGTGGCTGAACACATTGGAGTGTTTATCGTACTGCTATCTGATTTGTATTGTTTTTGTTTTGTATACCAGAACTATAAAAAAATGAGATTAAATTTTATTATTAAAAACATTTAATTTTTATTGTAATTTAAAACTCAAGGTAGTTTTTATTTTTTATTTATATAAAATATTTTATTTTTTAAATACAGTTTTTTTTTTTATATATTTATGATATTTTCATGGGGTAGTAATAATATTACTGTACCAATACAAAAGTAATTCATGTTTTGATTAAGGGTGTGATAATTACGAACCTGCAACGTTGAAATGTAATAAGGAATAAGCAAAACGTGACTAATTTATAAAAGTTTTATTACGTTTTATGACATCTACTGGGTTAGTTGATATTAAGAACTATAAAACAATAACTTTACTATTATATTAGGTATACGAGTATATAAAACATAGCAATCATTTGGGCTTTGTCAATATCTTTCCAAAAAAATACTAAACGCTCAGGCAAATTTACTATAAAATACTTTATTACGTTTTAACATTAAATGTTAATGTAAAATGTATTCTATAGTTTAGAAATTATTGTTAGTAGAATGCGCAAGCTTACAAACTGTAAAACTGTATTATATATTGATCACGTTGGCTATTAGGATCTCAATTCTTCATATTTTTATTTTTATTTATTGTGGCTAATATTAAAAAAGATATTAAAGAAATAGTTAATATTAAATGCACAAATCTATATAAAAAATGGTTTTCCACTGATAAATGTCTCTTTCCATTTAATCAATTTTTATATATATGTATCTGTAACATATTTATACGAGTAAACATACAGATACCGTTTTTTCTTCCACTTTTTATTGAAAAACACATTCACACTTACAGTCAGGTAGAGAGGTTCCCCGAGTTTAAAAAAAAATATTGAGAAGTTTTCAAAACAAATATTTTGGAAATCATAGTTACTTTCATCAATTTCTATCCTGCGTCAGAGTTATGTAACATAGTTTTCTCCCATAAAACGCAAAGCGCGGTATCGTTGTACTCCTACGTACCTAATAATGTGCTCACTGCTTTATATAATTAGTTGTAAAGCTAGCCAACACACACATTATAAATTATCAGCAAACTATAAATACCAACATCAACAAGTTCAAGTTTACGTTACAATATGCTGTGCCAAAAAACTGATTTACAATTTGCTAAATAATCAGCTGTAGTTGAATAAATTTCCCATTGGCATCTGTAGCTATACACTACACTGTATAGGTATACATATGTGGATGTACCACGTTTTATGTGGAGATCTTAGCAATGAACTTGTCTATTCAAAAAATTTGGCACATATTCTCTTTCAACAAACAAACACCTGTAGCATTTTGTTAAACTTAAACATGATGTAAAGTGGGGTATTTTGGGAAGGTATAGGATTTGTTATAAATATAGAAATGGGTTAGAGGAAAACAGCGATGCACAAATTATTGAGGACTGAAAAATACTGGTATAGGACTACCAGTGCCCGAATTAGCTTCTAGGAGGTTCTGATACATTTTGTGAGACATTTCTATTATTAATTTTCTGCATATTTTGTCCATTATTTTCAGTGACAAACATGTGAATTTCCTATTATTTATATTCAGTCAAACTACTGCATAAGTAGGATTTAATCTGTGTAGAATATTTTATTGAATGCTTCATTTTGTGTTATTATTATAAAATGTTGTTACATGTTCATAAAAATTACGACTTCTTTCTAAGTTTGTTGCTATCTTTAACATATAGAAAGAGAAACATTCTTGTAAGTCATTCATTCAATATTTAAACTCAGAAAATTATATTTCTGAACTGAGAATCTGCTTAATTTCTAGCTCTGAACAAAAGAATACCAATTCTAGCTTATATAGTTCAAATCGCGATAGTTCGGCGGCGACTTATACTTAAAAGAGGTTATAAGAGCGGTATAAATCTATACTACGATAATGAATTTTATTTATTCGGTTCTATATACATTATAGAAAAATAAGTGAGTCAGTGCTTTTTAGTTATATCGGCAGTTTATACTCCACAACTTGTTTTAAGTATGAGTCGCTGCCGAACTCTCGTAATTTGAACTATATTTATATTATTCTAAAATCATAATTCTAAATTAAATAAAACACACGAAAACTATTTCCTTCATTAAGAAGAACCTATGTAAGGCTAGTCTAATTGCCCGTCCAGATCCGTAACAAAAAAGTATTTACAAGAAAAACCAACACAAATTGTAAAAATAAAAGTACTGTTACAGATTTTTTTAAGGAAAAATACAATGTCTTTTCCGTCACATACTAATGAAAGTGTAATAATACCTAATGCTACTCTATCTATCAATTAAAACTGTCATAGATTAAGCCTTTTACATTTTTGTATGACAGTTTGTAATTTTTTGCGTTCTTTTCCATTTCAATAATATATTATTCAGTATCATCTAATATAATTGTATTTTTGCTCTTGATGCTTTTACAAAATATTTCTTTTACTTTCAAAAACTGAAAGTTACTTATACATCTTGTAAATAATTGGAAAAAATATACAACATATTTTTCTAATAATAATATTTCAAAATAATATTTTTTTAGTTAATTTGATGCACTCCTTAGCAATAAAGGGACCAAGAACAAATTGGCATCAATTTAAACACATCTCAGCCGCTACTAAAATTTGGCGACGTAAAGTCTAGTAGAGAGTTTTAGTCTATTTGACCCGGTGTCAAAAATTCTTGTACATCTCTGACGTGGACGAATAAATAGCACAAGACCGCGTCAATCATGTTTTCTTATATAACATTATAAGAGCACGAGTAGGTGTTCACTAAATTACGTACGTAAATTACATTCTTTTACTTCGTTTGACAAAGTGACTTACCACACAGTACAGAATTAATATATTTATTTACTTGTTTATTTATTTAAAATCCACGAACAATTTAGATAACAATTTATCAAATTAAAAATATTTTTCTGTTACTTTTTCTATTTGAAATACATAATACTGTTACTCAAATGTCATGTATGAATTACAAACACTAATGTTAATAATAATGATCTTGTGGAAAACCAGCATGTGTGAAACAACAAATTACAAATTAAATTAGCAGTTTTCTAAATACAAATGTTGTGAACGAAATTCTTTTGCCATACTTTACAAGTTACAAAACAAAATAACGGTATTCAAAATCCCATCCTCAAAGATCAAGCGCACTTAAGTGAATATAATACAAAAAAATAAGACTTTGAGTTGCTAAAATTCTTTAGAAAAATATGATATAATTAAAATATATCTCATTTCTTCATTTCTATATCAAGAAGTTGCAAAAAGTATTTTTAATGACTTAGATATTGTTGACAATTTCAAAAGCACTTGAGCTTTGTAGTTCATTATATAGAGGCTTGTATATGTATAACGAAAGTATATAATAAATACACTTTAGAGAAATTTAAAAGCTTTGTATGGACTTTTTTGTACCTAAAAACAAATCTTTTACCTTTGATGTTGATATTTAATTACAAAAGAATTTTGATATAATTATGGTTATAGAATGGTATTGTTATCTGCCCTAATTAAAACAGTAATGAATGTTAGCTAATTAATTAGTTGACTAATTACGTTACTAATGTTTAATTATTGAAAATTTCAACATGACAACAAACAGAGCAATTGATATTGAAGATACAAAAAAACAAAATTAAAAACTAATAGAAGCGTTCAAACGTATATTTTGTTTTAATTAGAAAAATATTTGTAAAATACTGAAAATGTGAAAGTAGTGAATCTATAATATTAACAGAGTATCGGATGTGTCTTTGTCAAACACCACCACCATTATGAGAACATAATCAAATTAATTCTAATAACAAACAAACCCAGTAGAATATAGCGCTGATTCGGGAATCGACCATGAAGACACAACTGCCTGTCATCAAGTACCACCGCCCTCGGCTACTATGCGTTGTCAATTGTAATAATTAATTAAATAAAAATTAAATTTTTTTTGTTTCTAATTTTAAATAGATACACAAATATTTAAAATTCCGATGATCCTGATGATAAGAAAATGAATTCTGTTGGTAATTAACAGCCAACAATTTGTATCTGTGTTATATTGAATAAATTATTTAAAACTAATTCGTTGAAAGCACCGTTTTACATTACTAAAATATAATTCTTTACAAAACAATAGTGAATATGGAAAATACATTTATTTTAATAATTATATAGAATTAGTAACGCTTTAGTTATTTATAAAAGGTGACTCAGCATTAAAAAACAAAATGAACAAAATTTGTATAAATTATGTTAACAATATTTTTTTTTTTTAATAATATAATCTGTATTGTTTAAATTCTTGCATATTAAGTGGTCACTCAAATAATATTAAGTTAAGAAGGAATTATAAAGAGGTTAAAAGGTTTTAACATTAATTTTTAGGGTATTTAATTAGTAATAGAGATTATTTAATTGTACGCTTCCGGCCCCGGGAATGGGATGTTGGTGGACTGAATTTTATCGTTGTAACCTTTAAATGTATCTATCTGCACGGTTCCATAACTGGACTAAATGAGACTAATAACTAACTCTCGTTCATAACACCATCAATCAAATTAGCAAGCGTTTAAAATATGTAAATTACTTTAGTTGTTTTTATCTATCATACATGCATGTAAAAAATAAATGAATTTCATCGTTGGGTGATGAATAGAACGTTAAGCGAGTTGTAGTGCCATAAGCCTCGTCGGTTGAATGCTATCCAGTAACATCAATGATTGACCGTTTCGGATTAGAGTTTTTTTTAAACAAAATTTGAATCATTTGCATGGAAGCTATGGAGATTGTACAGTTTGATGTTGTGGTTACACTAGTTTTCTATTTATAACTGAAACTAGAGTTTACCCCCGTCGCAATGCGACGTCTTTTTGGCGTGTATCATTAAAATAGCCTAAAATGGGAGAGATATTTTTATGCGTATGTGTAAAAGAACAATTGATTTTGATATTATCGAAATTATCCTACATTACAATTTGCAGAAAACATAAAACTAATAACTAGGCCCTATTATTCTTTTTCTACTTGGATTTGGCCAAGACCCGTAAATACCATCAAATTAAATACTATTTATAATCAACAGTTTTTCATGACTTACAATCGAGAACGGTTAGAAACAATTTCTCTAAAAATGTTTGGGACTATATTCAGTCAATCTTTCTTTTTGCTTAATGTTCTATGTGACTTACAAAGTAAAAAAAACTTTTCGATTCTAGTGTTAAAGATCTGATTAAATTCTTTTCAAATCTATTCTAATAACGCGATTCAATGTCATGCAAAAACATGTTATTAAGATCAAATATTTGCACAAATTACAATACAATTTGTTAGAAAAGTGTCTACGACGTATATAGGCCATAAGGTCAATATTTAAAAAAGGAATTTCGTGTAATAGGTCAAATGTAAATAACATTTTAATATATTTAAATATATGTAACAACCTTAAAATATATGTGTACCTATGTTTCAACATTGTCTAAAATGTGAAACACTTTCAAAGTATCTCTCTTCCAGTCACATTACGAGTAAATCCTGATATATAGTTAGTTTCATTTATACACTAGGTCTTTAGTAGCCATATATTTTAAACTAACTGCGTGATTTTTGAACCTTTAGACATTAGACCTCCTTTTCTCATTATTCAGTATTATGTTTTTCTTCAGTAACGCGTGTGCGATACTATGGTGTGTTTTGTTGTTCCCTTCATCTTTGTGGACTTACGCTTTTTTGAATCAGATAAAGTCTTCGTTAACTTTGCATATTAATTTCATTACGTATAATGGCATTGTGTTAATACAGGGTGCATGCAAATTACTTTACTAATATATTTAAGTAAACTATTGTATGTTATAAAATTTTCTATTTTCTTTTATGCATAAGTCGTCCGATTCAGTGCTATGTATTAGGTATCGTTTTAATTTCATTAGTTGTAAGAATAATTTAACATAAGACAAAATGCGTAATTATTTTCTGCATACGTTTTCCTTTTAATCTTAATTTTAGTTTTAGAAGTATGCATACTTCATACTTTCTAATACTAAAACATAAAACTTGACAGTATAGTGGTCTTTTTTATCGACCGAGTTAATAATCTACAATCTGTCATAAGAAAAATACAGATAAATATTATGATAAATATAGTAATTTATATTATATCAAATAGAGATCATAATTAATATTAAAAAGTGTAAATATATTCAAATACATTCAAAATATAATATAACTAAAAAACTGCAAGAAACGCATATATTATTTTATGACTAAAACATACAATTTAAAATTAACACAATAGTTTATTTTAAAACTCTCTTATTTTAATTTATATATATATAATAAGAAAGATCACCTCACTCTAAAAAAGAATGCATCATTCTAGCAAGTGTGGAGCTTAAAAAAAACAAAGAGTACAAAATTTAATTCAAGCATTTAATAATTATATTATTGAATATCACACTTCTGTAGATTTTTCCTAAGAATCTCGTCAAATTATAAGAAAAAAAACTGCTCTATTTTTCTTTAGATTATGAAAACAGCTCAATCGGTAAAGGATTATTAAGCTTGCTGAATTATTGAATGTCGAATTATCGAGCTTCTAATATATTATGTATTATTATTTTGTTTTTTTTTTTTATTATTCATTCATTACTTATTGCGGCAAATGTAATAACGATGTGGTCTTATTATAAAATTTTCAAACTTGTCTTTCTAAAATAAATAAATATAAGAGAATGTAATATCATACTTAATTATATTAACTCGTTAGAATTTGTGACATTTTCTAAATTAAAATTAACACCAATAATAAAACAGAATATATGATTACATTTCTATGAATGTGTAGAACTAAATGTATATGTCTATAAATTTATAAAAGCAACACTTCTTCACTCTGTGCTACATTGCAGTAAAAACAGAATAATTTCTGCTACTAATGTCACAAAGTTATCCTACATGAAATACTAGAAAATTAAATAACACCAATTTGTACAGATAATTTGTAAAATTGAATGTCAAAACTTTTACAGCCGAAAACATCTTCATATCCTTCTGGAACTTGTGCATAATTTAAATTGAGGGGTGTGAAGTTATATATATATATACATATATATATATGTGTGTGTGTGTGTATATAATTCTAATAATGTGTAGAATATAAATTAAAATACATTATTCATCATTCAAAACCCACGGGCGTAGCAAAGTTGTTTGAAACTTAATACATATCAACGTTTTGTTGGTCGTAGTTCAGTCAAAAGAAAAACGAAATTGTAAGGATGCTTTAATATCCTTCGAAGGATAACTTAATAGATAACTAACCACTGATAACGATCAGGGTTTGTTACGGGTTACATCACCTTCAACAGAAATAGTTTTTTCGCATTGGCCCTATCAAAAATATGAATTTTACATATCATAAAAATATATTTTCCCTTGTCTACAATCTTATTTATCTATTAACGGTATCATGACCATAAACAACCCGCCAAAATAAAAAAAAACAAGTTCAACTGAAAAATAAATAGATCTATGCAAAAAGCGCGGTACTTTGTTTAGTCAGGTTAACATGAGATTAAGTCAGTTAGTTACACCCCTAATAATACGTTGAGATATTTTCTCATACCGTAATTGCGAAAACCTGTTCTTTTTTGGTAAAGGACATGCAAATTTTTGCAACCCTAGTTTCGTAAATAATTCATACTAGATCAGTGACTTTTGTCATCTATTCTTTTGTTTGAGATCTTTCGGTTACAGGAGCTACATAAATGGCTACTATTACATAATAAATAATCCTAGATGATCCTGTTTCGCAAACAACTTCTTTGGAAGATGGTCATGTTTATATTTAGTACAGAATACAGGATAGCATAGTACTGTTTCTTTCTTTGATAAGATATTTATTCCCAAGATACTTCTCGAGAAATCAATATTAGCGAAACCTTAAATGTTTTGTAAATGTTTTACATTCAAATCTCAAATTAGTAAAGAGTTGTACTTTCAGAAAATATATACACTAGTCAAAATCGAGAAATTACCAAATTTTACCATACCACAATTTACTGAGTTATAACTTTACCATAAAATAATTGTTCTGTTACATAAGTGTTAAGATAATGTAAGATTATAAAACGAATGCTACATTTCGATGCTTTAACAAAGCTATTTATGTAAGATTATATATCAAACTAATATAGTTTGTAGTACAAGCTGTTTAATGTAATTTGCATTTATTTTTTGATAATGTAACAGAATTATTCTAAACTTCAGCAAATAACAAAATGTAACGTTAATTCAAAAGTATCACGTTAAGGGGTTAGGGGTAGTCAGAATTTTCAAAAAATCGATTTTTTTTTTTTTGCATTTTCTTAAAGTATAATATTTTAAAAATATTGTGTGAAAATTTGAAGTGAATCCGACAAATTCTTTTCGAGTTATTTAACAATGACCAAAGGACGCTCGGGTGCTACGTGGCATTCGATCATCGGTATGCAGAAAGAATGGATGCTGCACGTATCAAAGTAGCAGATAAGCGCGCTAATGATAACACCCGAGAAGGTCGATTGCAACGTAGGCACCAGCAAATCGATATTTTGGAAGCTGCTATGACGGCTGAAGAGCTATTATATGGTCCAGGAATAGATGACTCAGTGTAAGTTATTAAATAATTCTTATAATTCGACATAAATCCATAGCAAAACTTTAAATGCGTTTTTCTGAAAACTATGTTTTCTGAACTGGTGATCACTGTAACTTAAAAACTGCTCGGTAGATTTCAATAAAATTTCTTGTACTTTTGAAATACATTAAAAACTCGTGCCTGATCGAAGGATTTCTTTTTTTTTCAAAGATTTCGATTTTTTTTTAACAATAAACTGTCGGTTTTTTTCTCGAAAATTTAAAAAAAATTTCCTGAGGCCGCCATTTTGTTAATTTCGAAAAAAAAAAAAAAGCTTCGATCAGGCACAAGATTATCTATTAATAAAACTAATTTTTCTTGTCCGATTGATTTTAGATGAATCTCCAAGGACTTATGATGATCACCGCAAAGGACTTCGGGAGGAACGGGCTCTACAAAAACAGCGATAACTTTTTGAATTATTAATTTTTTTTTTTGAAATTTTCGTGAAGTCAAATCGAAACGTGTTCTAATAAAGATATGTTTTTATTTTTGTCAAATAAAGTAATTAACTACAAAAAAAAAATTATTGAAAATCATCATTTTTTCAGGCCTCTGAGTACCCCTAACCCCTTAATACAAGAGTTTACGTTTTGCGTTTAGAGACTATATATGAATAAATTTAGACTTCAGGAATCGAATGTATGCGATAGACAATCTTGTAAAAAATTATCTTCAGCTTCAATGAGGATCAAGTATTAAGTAGAGAATCAATCATTTAAAGACGTCAAATACAAAGGTGTCAATAGACATGCTAGCACGTAAAGTAATGCTATTCTCAAGAAAATCAAAGAGAAAGAGAGACACCTATTCATTATGATGTGCTGATTCACGACTTATAGACCACAGAACGCGTATATGACAGCAACTGTTGGACACGGGAATTCCACACAGAACGTTAGACAATACACTTAGAGTTTCAGCATTGGAGAAATAACACCAAGAGATTCGTCCTTGACCTGACATACATATTTCATTGGAATAGATTATTAATAAATGAATGTTATATAATTACTGACATCTAATTGAGAAAACCCTAACAATACGATAGTGTTATTCTTTCAAACTTCAGTGTCATTCCTTGAAGTGGCATGCACGGTGCTATACTAAAACTATCCAAAGCAGCGGCGCGACGGCCGCGCTTGCACTGCAGTTAATGCATACACCTTAGTACCTCACCTTTCACATTATATTACCCTTCTGACATACGTTCATTTCGTTTGTAGGTAACTCAGTAGCATATTATTTAATAAAGTAACATTTATGCTTCCATAATACCTACCAGAAACCTTCACCCTCCACCCATAACTTACCCCTTCACCCTTCTTTAAAGCGTTATCCTATTATCTTTCACCGTGTATACTATCTTAGAGGGTTCGATTTGTTAGAGAGGAAAAAAATAATATGTAAGTAATATGGGTTCGTTACAAAATACAGACTTAATTTGCATGAAATATATTCTAATATGAGTACGAGTATAGGTCATTTTAAAAATATCTAATCGTGATTTGAATATATAATCCTTATTGTTGAAAACCCCTTTTAATATAAATATTGTCTGTGAAAGATTCGAAGATGACCATTCATAGAATGAAGATGAATACAATAGTAGATTAAGGTGATTTTACACATGAACTATGATTTATTTTCCTTCTAATTTATCTCAAAGATATGCTAAAATTGAAAATGAATTATAACAATTATGCACAGTATGGATCAAAACCTAAATTATAGTTTTGCACGGGGCTTTATTTTTTAAATTGTAAATTTAAAGTATACGTGAGAGTTTAAGGGTTGTTCAATTATACGACTGGTTTTTATACACGTACCAAACGAATCTTTAGCAAGTCTTTTCCTTCAAAGATGAATTCCCTTCCAACTTTTTGCAATGATTGCATTTGGTTCTTGAATTATTCCTTTTTGTAACTAACATATTAGCAAATGAGTTTTAACCCACGTTCATGATATACACACTTCTCACGCAACAGACTTAAAAGTACAAAATATGAAATGAAAATACACAAGTGTAGTATATATATTAGCTAAGCGGTTATGGAAATAAATATTAATTAAAATCGAAAATAGAATAATCTAAACAAGAAACGAA
Organism: Panorpa germanica; assembly: GCA_963678705.1. Lineage (NCBI taxonomy): Eukaryota > Metazoa > Arthropoda > Insecta > Mecoptera > Panorpidae > Panorpa > Panorpa germanica. Next base: position 4,447,359 of record OY783221.1, read on the forward strand.
AACCAAAGAATAAAATATAATGTAAACCGATTTGATTTTGGATAATGTAGTAGTACATAAATAAAAATAAATCAAATTTCAAAGTTATTACATTTTATCACATACAAACCCCGATATCCTTTCCCCACCCACAACTATAGTCGAATTGTTTACCTGCAATATCAATATCAGTATTTTAAATACAAAAATAATAGTGTTTTACAAAATCTTAAAACATCCGATTCTTAAGTGTTTCATAGCACGCTATATTGCCATAAAATGAGGTATTACGGATACAGTGGTAGATAGGTACTGCTTTAAAACTACATTGAGTTTTAGAATACTGCGCGACTCGAACAAAACAGCAATATTTCAAGGTTATACGTTATTTATATTTAGTTATTGACTATAGATTATAATTACAACTTAGCAATACAAAGTACGATGCATCCATCTTTCGAGATAGGACCCAGTACTTTTGTTGAAAAAAAAAACACATTTCGATTGAACTGAATAGTATATATTTTAAACAGTGGAATCTATCGGATACAAAGTGTGAAGAACAACTTTTTCAACACTTCTTTTTACAGTGTAACTCGAATTGAAATCAGCTGAGTTACACATGACGTCGTAAAAAAAACTTGTTAGTTTGAACGTGTTATACACTATTTTATGCATTAGTCTGACAGGTTCATATTACAACTGTTTATTTTTCAAAATAACATATGAATGTACAAGGATAAATTAAATATGTATCAATGTAAAAAATACAATATTATTTAAACGATATCTGAAGCCCGGACGTGGGAAGAAATTTATTACTGATAATTTCTGTACACCTTTCGCAGTTTGACATTTGATAAGCAAGGACAGGCAAAACCCAGTATCAGTTAAGAACGAAATTACTAATCCTGTGTAATTTATAACAATATTAATGCAAATACATTAACATCATTACTGGATACCGGCTCATAAATACAAGATATAGTTGTTTGCTAACAAACATATTATAATTCAAATGTCATTTAATGTATGCACTAATTACAGTTTATTATATACGATTTACAAGTACAAGTTTTAAAAATAAAATAAATGTACAATACACGGCTTACCTGGAGTTGGAGATGCTATAATTTACTGTCACTTGTCAGATATTGTTCATACTACAGTTTTTAGCAATCCTTTATTTACACAACACAAACACTTTAACAATAATCCATATGCATGTCAATACGCAGACATTTATTTATAAATGCATTATTATATTAACGCTGAGCAAAACACACTCTGACTTTAACTAAAAAAAAAAATAACTTGCACTAATTTTGAGGTTAGAATTAGAACCAAAAATGCACTTGCCAAATATGTTTATATCAAGTAACACATTCACTACACATATATCATAAATGACATCGTTTATATTCTACACATTGTTATATAACATTGATTATGATATAGATTCTATTAATTTATATACATAAATTAATAAATCAGAGTTCTTCTGCTCCTGCAAACTGACCCTAGACTACATACCCGTATGACATTTTTAGCAGAGTGAAGGATGTAACAGGTTATGCAATATAATGACACTTAATTAAAAAATAACGATGTACCAAGAAATATACAGATTGACAAAAACTATTTTGAAAGAATATTACAGAATGGTAGTAATAAGTAAATATTAGAAGTTACACACTTTACTTGATATATACTTATAAATTTATGACAGATGTAAAAATTAATAATCGCGTGGGGCCTATGTAACTAATGCCGTGCGAGTATGGGGCAAATGTATATAGTCGTCAGCGAATTTTATTTCATTACTACTGACAGAATTATTGTTATGGTTAATGAATGAACGAAATGCAGTTACTATATTATGACATACAACTTAATTTAAATATTATAACATGTAACAATCTACTTAGATCATTCAACACGTAAAAAATTAATGTTCTAGGTATAATGCAAAAGTATGTTACTACACTTGTTGCAGGTGGTTGCAGCAGTTAATTAATAGGTACATAACTATATAAAAGGTGCAAATTCGAATATCTTATCCTATATTGAACCTATATAATTTTAAACTATGTACCTGTCTTTAGCTGTTTCTGAGTTAGATTATTCAATTTAAATATAAATTGTCTAGAAACAGTGGGTATTCCGAACTAATTATAATTATTCTTTATCAAATGAACAAATTTGAACATGTATATTGTAGGTAGAATAAAGGCATTCAGATTAAATAAATAAATGTAATGTCATGGTTTTCTATGCGTCTTTAGAGCACATAAATTTCTTAAATATAAGAATAAGCGTAACACAGGCAGCAGTCGTTATATTTCTAAACCAGTTATAATATAAAGAACAGTAATAATCGTAATATGACGCATACTAGAAAAACGATCTGATCTTTAGAGAACATATTACGTAGTGATTTTTTAGAAACTATAAACTAGATAAATTTCAGAAACTTCATTGTATCCAATGTAAATTTGTATAATCTTGCAAGAAAGAATTTTCAAATCAGTATCCAGTGTTGTTGATAAATTCAATTGCAACATAATTTATGTTATTGGAAATTATTAAAAAGTTGATAAATATAATATTATAATATTATTATATATATATTATAATATAATATTATAAGCTTATTATAATAAGCTTCCTCTGCGAAACACAGTTATATATATTGTATTTATTTTATGTTTTTTTGCTTATAAAATATTGTTATAGAAAAAAAGTTGAGAATTGAAGTTTCTCATTACATCGCTTAATTCACAAATATATAACTAAAATAACAGGCAGTCAAGAGAATTGGTCAACGATTTGGGATTAAAGACATGGAAATAATACGCTGGATGTTGTACACGAAACAAGTTTTTTAGTAGCTTAATGGACTGTTATTAAAGTAATGGTTGTTCTTTATCTAAAATAGAGTTTTTTTTTTTTTCGAATTATTTTGTCAATATGAAAGTTTTGATAACTATATTATTATGTTTGTATACTTGCGTTATTTAGATTTAATCTAATCTATTTTTCTAATTGATTATTATTTATTTTAACTCTGGAAAAGTGTTTAATATATCGTGATATTTTACATAAATATTACGTTCTATGTTTTCTAATATACAATGTTTCGTGACCTGTTTGAATGCTATTTAAAAAAAAAGGAATGTTTTATTTTAGACACTCTTTGGGAGAGATTTATCTGTATACAAAACAACCGTGTGTTTACCGTGATAGCGACAAAACGATACAGTTGAATAATATGCACTTTCAATACAATGGTGTATTGAACATTAAAGCAGAAGCTTCGTCTCATGATAAAGTGCGAAACAACTCAAATACATTCTACTGAAAAAGTCGCTTTTTATATTTTTTGATATTTATTAGAATAGTTTTCAATAAAAATTGAGAAGATGCGATCAAAATCACGTGGTAAACCAGTCGTAAATAAAGTTGGTACATATTACAACAGTGCAAAATAATTAAACCACGAGTGTGCTTCATAGATAAACATGTTTAGTAATTAATACAAGCTAACTGCTTTTTATAGCGCCATTTTATTTACTATAAAACTTGATACAGTAAATTAAATATTATTTATAAAACTCATTAGTAACTGCGTTTAGAAAAAATGTTACTAAACGTGTTAATATTTGTATTTTGCAATTTAAATTTACATTATTATTGCACTTCACACTTTATAGTACTGGTTTCCATGAATAAATTACTCATTTTAATTGATTTTGAATCAATTAATTAAGTCATGTTTTAATTAGATATGTTAAGTACAAATGCAATGAAAAGTATATCATTTTCTCATTAAATATACATATAATAAAAAGTGTATTAATTATCATCGCTTGTAAACAGATGGATATATTAATTAAATGCAATCTAATAATTAGCAAAGTTGATTTATATGTCACTAAAGATACATGCAGATGATGAACAAAAGGTCTTCATTTAAAACACACATAAACACGACACAGGGTGAAAAGAAAACATTGAGTGGTAACTGCTATGCTTTGAGGTTCGATTCACAGAGCAGCGCTATTAATTCGATTTTTGATAGATGCGATATCGTAGATAGATGCAATATCGTGGTTAAATGCGATATCGTAGATAGATACGATACAGTTGCGTAACAATTTTTTATAAGATTAAAAACCTTTATATAACTCTTATAAAAAACAGAGTGCGTGTGGCCTTGATATAATTCTAATGCTAGCTACTTAGAGAACGGTTTATTACTTAAGTACATACTAAATTGATACTAAAGTGATTTTCTACGCATAATCATTTTAAGAGCATTATAGTAAAAGCTCTCTGAGGTCATCGCGAATCAAGAATTTTATTTCAAGAATTTTAATCCGCTTAAAAATAAACTTGATATATAAATATATTAGAATAAATACTCGTAATGCGACGAAAATATTTATTCATACTTAGTTTGTTCGAGGAAAATTTCTTTTTAAAACGAACAGCTTTTCGCTGGTATCTCGTAATATGTGTGGGTATTCATGTTTTGAATTTCTGACAATAGTAAATGTGACTAGTTAGTTATTTTGCGCTCTTTTCAATGCTTTTATATGAATATATAAGAGCAAACTTTGTATGCATACCTCCCTTAACTCTCTTAATCAATGACGAAACAAAGAATGTCATGCTGATCATACTGCTCATGATCTAAAACGTAAAAGGAAGAACAACATATTCTTCTGGGCCTTTGGTTTAACCAACCTAAGTTCGCCACTGCAATCATGCTATAAAATTTACACAAAAAGGGCTAAAATGTTATTTAATTGTAAAGGTAAAGGAAATAGCAAAATACCCCCTAAAAAAAAACTACATAAACCTTAAGATAAAGAATTAAAAGGACCAATATAGGGTGACCCCTGGTACCCCCATTGAAAACTCAAGGCGAAAACATACAAAAAAAAAATAACTATAAAAAATGTTTACCACGTTTCGCTATTCAACATTGTTGAAGTACGTTTAGTCACGCAGTGTTTAAATAGTAATTTACAGGAACGCACAATGCGTTATTATAAGTTAGTATTTACCACTCAAACCGGAACGAACTGACGCAGCAAAATGAGCCGGAAACAAAGATGTCGTGAGATTTTTAAAATACGAAAATATACGTTGCACGAAATAACAAATATAATACTCCTTACGCTTATAACGGTCATTACATAAACCATTCTACATACCTAGATTATTTACCTTAAGTTTCTTACATTTATTATCATAATATTTATTTATGTTCTTAATTTGTATAATATATTGTGTTTAAAATCATTTAAATTTAAATTTATTTTAATTGTATTAAAACTTGCAACGTTTAATTATGTACCACCAAGTAATCAATTACAGCAATTTAGTTTAAAGTTAAAGATCTTTTATATTACATATTTTGTTTCACTTGCACTTACAGTAATGTAATTACTGTGACTGAAACATAAAATATGTCGCATGTGATGTTGCTTGGTCTGGACGGATCATTATATTAAAAAAATAATTATATAAGTTACACGAGAAAATTGTCACAGTATGTAGTTGGTATATACAGGGTGTCTCAAAATTCAACGATAAGCGGGCACCAGAGGGTGGTCCTGCTTATGATTACACGGGAAAAAAAGAAGAAAAAAAATTCACATTTTGTTTTAAAATTACAAAAAAAAATAAAAATCTTTCGAAAATTGAAACACCTTAAAATGTTTTTAACTACCATGACCACAATTTTTCAAATATTTCTGATTTGTTTTTTCTATCGGCAACCTAAATAGCACTGCTATCCACCACAACCATTAAAACTCCCAGAATGCTGGTAGTTTTTACACAAAAATCAACCCAAATTATTTCTTTCCCTAAAATTTTTAAATATTTTTACTTTCAGTCCACTTTAACTTGTCGTGGTTTAAAAAAAAAGTATGAACACTACTATGGCAAGTTTTTTTTTTAAAATTGGTGCAACTCTTCAGGATCCCAAAATGGTATAGTACTCCAGGAAAACTAGCAATAAAAAAAATTATGTATACTATTTCTAAACAAGAACCATATTTCATAAATTGTTGTTGTTGATAATTATCACTTTTACAATACCCAAAAGAGGTGTTTTATTGATTAGACCTTTATACGCGTGCGCTGTACAAAAAACATTAATTCAAAATTGAACATTCTATTTTTAATTCTAAATTCATAATTCTTAATTTAAAAAATTAAAACATGCAAAACTGTTTTTCTTTGTAGAAGAAAGAACCTATGGCTACTAAAACTATCGTTGTTATAACAATATTTCAACACATATTATAGTCGCACTATAGTCGTGTGTACCAGGTCTAAGATGGTTGGCAACCTGCAAATAAACACTCATATACAATTTAAATAATTCATTTATTGAATTATGAATTTGGTAGTATATACAGTATCTCTATACATCTGATATTCTAGAATATATTACTGTAGACATAGAGCAGAGGCGTCCAAGCATAGGGCCAACGAGATACTTGCGCTTTTGAGGTTTAACCTACATAGAAAGGAGTCTATGACAAATATGCATCTAGTAAAATATAATCTAAAGTTTTGCTCCCACTTATCATACTTTCAGCGGACGCTCCTGCTCTGGTGCCTTGTTCCATTTATTCCACGATATTCTAAAACAAACAACATTTGGTTCAATGGTTCCTATCGCTGTGCTGTTGTTTGTTGCTCCATGATTTGGTTCCTCCAGTCTGTTCGACGTATCTTGATGTTTTCCCACAATAATATTGCATTAAAGCGGTCAGTCGTACGAATGCTAAATACCAGTTTTGAAATAAAATGTATGGCATTAGGTATTTAATGTTTGTGTAAATTTAAATATTTAAATACTAAACACGGAGACACTTCTGTTAAATCTACGTTAGTTTTGAAATAAAATATTGTTGTAGTAATATTATAAAAAGAACTAGTTTAATTTGAACGTAGTAACTTACTGGTTACGTTATAAAAGTGTCAAGTTACATGATGTTTGTTGTAATTTGATTTCTTTATTGGACATCGTATTTGTTTTGAGAACTTGTTGAAATTTTACAGATGTTTAAATCTTTACAAGGATTGCGTACTTAGTATAGGGTCTTTCAATAGGAGTGGTCATTTTGAATCAATAGAAAAACGCAATGATTCTATGACATTTGGCAGATATTGTGTTTCATTACTAACCTCAGAGTTTGTACTTTATTAAAACTAGAAATCAATGAATTATTTTACTGATTAATGTTAGTACAGGTAAATTAAACATTAAGGCTATATATTTTTGTCAAATTTAAATACATTCTTATAAAAATCTTTGACATTAGAATGCTTAATAGTTCATGTTTAAATAATTCATAAAAACACCCCTAGGAAACTACCGCTCGCATTCTGCTCCGTGTGATTTTGTACCTAAACCAAACCTGAAACCAAATCAGATAATCAACAGCGAAATACTCTTTTTCTGCTCTCTTTGCTTATCATATGTTAACACGCTCTCACTAACTATACCCGACACACACACATACTAAAATCAATATATTATACATATGACTACACTGTAAAGTAACAAATCTGTTCAATCTGGAGTATTATGAATATAATTTACGATTACATTTATTTTTACGATTATAACTTGGATTTGAGTGGAAATAAAATTTGTGCAGTTCGTAAATAATATTATTTATGACATGTTTAAAAAATAGGTTAGGTTTATAAGGTCTGACACAGTGCGCTGTCAAGGGTGAAGGGCGAAGGGTAAAGGGTAGCTAAAAGGTGGTTACGGGTTGGTATCTTCTCTACAGTGAAACATAAATTGAAAAATATTGAAAGTGTAAAATGTTCACTTATTTTATAAAAAATTGGTGTGATATTTTTAAATTTTATGTGTATTTATGTTACCGTATGCAATTTCTTTGTAGAAATTGAAGTAGAAAAAATAATGAACCGAATGAAAGCAAAATGTAATATTATTACAGGTAAACTTCTTGTGCAGAATATATATGGGAATATATGAGCGTATAAATCATCCGAATTTAAGAAGCCATGGCTATAAAAACAAGGCCACTGTGCTGTTAGTACCGATTTGTTTTAATTGAAAATTTTAAATCATTACCGTTAATCTTCAAACACTATCAAAAGTGAAGTGAACCTCAAAAATACAGCTCACAATTATTACAAAAAATGAGCATAATATAATTCATGTTTTCCTTTTTATGCCTTGAATTTTTTCGGGCTAAACTTAAACTGATAACAGTAATCGGTTGATAACAATAGCCGGATATTTGATGAACTATACATAAGTGATAACATTTGTTTTGATAGTTCATTGCATTTTATATTAAGTCAAAGATTATAATATTACTATCACCAACTTATCAATCAAAAAATAGTTAATGGTTAAGAAATATAGGTACTATTTAAGAGTACAAATAGAACCTTTAAATATGTTTGCAGTATGTACTCGTATCTTTGTGCCATTTTACCTAAAAATATTTTATATTCGAATTGACAGTAGGATCTCAAATGGATTTTCTACCTGGTACGAATTTTGAAATTTATGTTCTTTATGCTTTACATTTTTTTGATAGGTTTATTTATCCTGTTTGCTGCTATTTTTAAAATTCGTACCACAAACAGGATAAACCGACCGATAGATCTACTGACAGATGGCAAACGAAAAAGTATGCATGACATTTCCTAATATATATAATATCCCATTCAGCTTTCATTTTAAAGGAAGTATAATTAATTCTAAAATTTGCAGTCTTGTGTATTTTTTTATGGATTTCCAAATATGTATTTAGATGCACCTAAAATTAAAAACTTGAAATCAAATTACAATGATAGATGATGTTTAGTAGGTAATATCTGGAACAAAGTAACGTTTAAATTACGTTTTGTTGATTTTCTGCTTTTATTAAATTCATTATTTATTTACGTGTTAAGTATTTCATTTATCGTCAGCATCGTCTTTGAAAAGACTTTGATCTTACAATAAGAAATAAAGATTTTCTCTAAATCTTCAAATGTATTGGTGCGATGTACATTTAAATTTATGCTGCTCGACCAAATATAGTCCCGAAATATAAATGTTTACATAAAACAATTTGACAACAATATTAGTCTATTAAATTTGACAATTACAATCAAAGCGCCTAATAAAACTACTATATCTTAAAGCTCCATCAATAATAAAAACATGTTTAATAAATTGTATTAAATATTAATAAATAAATGTTGACACCGCTGCATTTATATATCGATATAAAGTCTGATATGTAGTTTCGATTAACAAGGTAATAAAATTCGGATCTCCACCAAACAGAAACCCACAGGTGTGTGCTTGAGCTCGGATCTCGGTTCTCGGTTCTTGGTTTGCTATGTTACGTTTATTTGTTTGTTACTTTTTTATTATTTTCTTTCCAATGTTTGAATATTTTGGCTAAAGCGATACATATAAATTGTGTTTAAAATGAACCGAATCGACTTCAGTTTATATAGCAGTTTGCTTGTTTTTTATTTTGTGTTACTTTATTTTATTTTTCTTTTAGAATTTATCGATATAACTTTTTTTTTAGCTTGAGAAAATTATTTTATATTTACAAATACAAAATATTTGACTTTTTTTAAATTTAATTTGATTTGAACTTACAAATCCACTGAAGAACTATTTTTGAAAAATGAGTAAATGATATAAATCAAAATTTGATATAAATTTGTAAAAAATGTCTGTGAATGTTATTTACATTATATTTGTCAATTAATCTAAGCTACTTTAAGTACAATGATCTTTAACAGCGACACCACGACGACTGGTGGCGCCGTCGTAATTATCACATCGCTGTATTTGTAAACAAGTTGTTCTTTTGTAATTAAATGTACATTTAATTAATTCACAGAAATGTTTAGATTTTAAATTTTATACTAAAGTAAACCAAATAAGTTTGCTTTTTTACCTAATTTAAACTCATCTGCCACTGTGCAAATACTTCCAAACGAAATTATTATTTGTTGCATTATAATTATGTATACCTTATAATAACGTTATCAAAACGTTATTATAAGTTATCATAACATTATTATAACGTTATTGTAACGTATGAATATTTAAATATTTCAATTTAAAAATGGAATTAAAATTTTAAATAAAATTACGAATTATTTTATTGAATTCCAACTATACACAAAACAAACGTTGCTTTGCGACGGTGTAAATGTTAGTTTCTTTAAATAATAAGCAAAAGTGCCTCATCAGATCTAAACGCAAAGTAAACGCGAGTAACTACCATTTAATCATAATAAGATTTTTTAATTATTTAAACTACGAAACGTTATATATATATATGTAATTAATGTAATTAGTATGTTTCAGATAATTTAATTAAAATAGTATAACGCATATCTGGTTTAAAGTATTTTAACAATAATTAGAACTAATTATAACTAATTAAAATATTCTAAAATAAGAGTCTCCTTAAAACACTTAACAGTTAATATGAAAAATAAATACTTAATTTATACACTTTTCAATTAGAAAAAACATATGTTCAATGGTGTTTGTATGAGTCTGTTTTAAACAATTAGTTGAAGTTGTAAAACTTGTATTAACAAACTTGATAGCTAAGATAATTGTTTAATGTCTCGTTTTAAATGTGCTAGTTTTGTTTTAGAAATGTGAAGTTTTTACAAATAACGTAGGGACAACATTTTATCCGTTTTTGTAAATTTTCGTATTGCTGTTACTCTACAAACTTCATTGACCAGAATCGTATAAAATTCGAACGAATTGAAATGAATCGTTTAAGATTCGTACGAGATTTAGAAAAATTGTTTGTAGGGTATATTACATGCTTTTTAGTAAAATACAATTTATTTGATCTTCACCTGTATGAGAACATGCAGTAACTGCAATTCAACAGTTCATTGAAACATTTGCAAATAGATTGTAGTCGTAGGCAAAAGGGTTTACACATAAGTCAATCTATTAGAAACATTCTATTAGTTAATCTTGCGAATATCGTTAGAGTCAATATATAATTAAGATAGTAACTAAGCATAATTAAGGTAATTACGAGTAACGTAGAATGCCTTAGACGGGCCTCGTATCAAAAGTTGTTAGCGGCCCAAGTGATGGGCAAAGATTTTTCACAGAAGGAACAAAAACGCTCGTATTGAATTAAAATAATTATATATTGATTATACATTATTACTTAAGTTAATAGTCTTAGGAACTAAGCTAAGTTTGGCCTAATTGTGGATAACATTTTACGAATTTTTGCTTACACACATTTGGGGCCCCTGTAGTCCGGGGGCCCCGTATCATTGATACGGTAGCTACGCCACTGGTTAGAGTATATAAATCAATTAATATATTTTCCATTCTGAAATTCTTATATAAATAGAACCACAACATTACCTAGTAGCAACGTTTTTGAACGCAGCATTTAAAGTATCATTAGAACATCCAAAAAAGGACATTTGTTTTAAAGACACATTTATAATTAACATTCCCATAAACAGATATATCTAATTCCAATCTTAATGTTTCACAACTTATACCCCATTGGTCATGGTTGATGATGATACCTACATCTCTTTTTTTGTGTAATTTTTATTCCTTTTTAGTTTAAAAAAAAAGAATCTTTGTGAACAAATGCGGTCCTTTCAAAGACTTTTTTTCTAAAAGTGGATTCCAGACATTGTCCCAAACGAACTGTACTGTGATACTTCTAAGTTTTATTTGAAAGTCGATGGAGGAACTGAGTCTCGACCTCGACTCAAGGCTCAAGAGATTGTGATAGGAGGACCAGTCAGGACGGAAGGGCTTTAAGGATGAATCTCAAGATTTAAAAAAAAGGAATTCATTACTAAGCATGATTGTACATACACTAAGAAACCTCCTGTTATCCTTCTTGACTATCTAAACACGTTTTGTATGGTCGAACCATCGTAAAAAATATAGTGAAGTCAATATACTTACAATTATGTAGAGGATATCGATAATCTTAACTTACTACTGTTAGAATGTATGATTACAAAACATATTACATGCATATTGAAGTATATTCATCTGTTATATACCTTGTGTGTCGAAGCCTATGTAATATTCATATATGCTCCACAATGTAAAAATATCTTGTATATATATTGCATATACATGAAATGAATAAACATGATAGTACATACTATGTACATGCAGCAATAGGACGTACAGTGTAAGTTTTACATCACAATAGCATATACATAGGATACGCAATATATGAAATTGAATAATGCTTGAATATAGTATGTATATTCAGTTGATTTCTTGGGTACATGATGCTTTTGAAATAAAATAAAGAATAAAAATTTATCACGTTTATTTAAGTTATACGTAAAAGAAACTTCAAAGAAAGAAAAAATAACTAATTTTCTTTTGCATCATTATTTAAATTCGCCTATTAATGTGTAAAAAGAAATTGATTTAATAATTTTTCCGCAGTTAAACGAAAACATTGATTCAATATTGAATTTGTAGATGCAATATTCAACATTGATTGCAATATCCGAATTTAAGAACCGTTAGGGCCTTGGGGGTCACCAATTAATTACGCAAAGGGGGGGGGGGGGCTCTACCAAAATCTATGCAAAAAGTTTGGATGATGTGTGACGTAATTTATGGTTTATGCCCGTTGTTTTCTCTTCATTTCCCAATCTTCTTATTCGTCTTATGTCTTTGACGAACTTTTACAATGAATTACTCACATTTTAAAATAATATTTGTGTTATGAACACCACTATTTTCCAGTATCCTCACATCTGTACAATTCGTGTTCTCCAGGGATATAAAAAGGACCAAAAAGATGCACCATACTATACCACACTACCATACATATACAGAAGATGACGTAACAAGATATCTAAGACGCAACTTACATATGTAATATTTATTATGGGCTCAGTGATTTGTACTTGTCAAGATTATAAATGAAAGATATTTATTGTATTATGTTTAATATTCTATACGATTTAAAAATATATATTATAAATAAAACTTATTTAATTTAATACTTTTCTATAGACTTAATTTACCATGAAAATAAAATTATACTAGGTCGTAAGTCGAAACGCGTTCAATTCGATTTGATTCAAGGTTTAGTTTCTATTAAGGTGACACGGGAACCCTACAGCTCCAAGAGCTTTTCCTTCAAGTACTTGAGATTCTCTGGTCTATGAGATTGTCTATGTTAAACTTGTTTTGAGACCGGGTTATCTAATACATACTTATATTATCTGTACGCAGAACTATCTTTAAAGTACTTGAGCGCTGATCGAATTACTACCTTTTACTTAAAAATGACACAAAAAGCTAATTTGGGATTTAAAGCGATGGTAACATGTAGCAGACTAAAGGCTCTATTCTAATTTCCAATTTAAGAAATATAAACAACTTGTTTGTTAATTTGTAAGTAAGCTATTAATATTATTGAAATACTATTCAAATAAGCATTGAAGATATTTATGGCCAAGAAGATTAATAACAATGACCTCAAGACTAAGAATGAATCATACTGGAGCTCCGAAACATCTAGCAAGAAACAAAATCATTCTAAACTCTAAATGCGAATGTGGTGAAGAGGAGGCAGACCCTGACCACATTCTGTGGCAATGTAAAAATACAGCAATGGCAAGAAATGGACACCAAAGGGCGGTGCTACAGACTTCGCAGACGCTTCCTGTTAACACCGCTTTTTTGATTGAGAAACCGAAATTTATAACTGCAGTAGCCATGAATAGATCATTCTTATTGTCTGGATATAATGTATAAGAAGAAGCAGAACAATATTAGGGTCGATAAAAGGCTACGTGCCTAGGAAGCCCGAGAAACTATATAAAATAAAATTAAAAAAAAACATTGAAGATATTAACCGTAGTTAGTACTTGGTTGGATGAAAAAAAGGATAGAAAAAAAAATCTATTTGTACTCACTTTTCTTTCACTAATACAAATGCTAAGAGATGAGTGTGAAGATATGCACTAAATTCAGAGCCATACATATATATATATATTTAGTTGCAATATTTATTGATAAGACTAATAATAGTGGTCCTGTGCTTCATTAAAATTATAACATGTTATTAATCTCTATTGTAACGGTGTTCTCTATAAAAAATTGATATTCATAAAGATTCAACCAGCCGTCAAAATTGAAGGTTACGAGGCATTCATCTGTGGCATGTGTGTGTGTATGCATTTGTCATTATGATGTGTTGGGCAATCTTATCAAGATAAATAATAGATTTTTTATTAAAATGATCAAAAATCTAATCAATATTAATATTACTTTTAACAGTAAGAATAGTCGGCAACTGTTAAGATGGTCTTGGAGTGTGGAAATTCTTATTGAAAAGATTATATTTGTATATATTACAGTATATGTACGCTGTTAAGATCAGTTATAGGAAAGGGGTACCTGTGTACTCAAAAATTGGATCCAAGAAATGTAATTTTTTATTGTATATCTTGAATTTGCTTAGTTTTTGCTATTCGAGAACTATTTGCTCATTCAATATCAAAATAAATAAAAGAAACTTTGTTAAATCTAATTAAATTTAGTTTACATTAAAATAAACTAGTAAAACAAGCAGGCTAAAGAGACTTAGCTTATTATTATTATTTATTATTATTAATTGTTCGCCTTTCGGCTTTACAATCTACATTCTTAATACATTTCATAGAATTTCAACTTGAAATTAAACTTAAACTATTCTAGACCTTTTAATTTTCAAAAGTACTTTCTGCTTCTTCTTCTCTTGACCCTCTTATTTCATTTTCCCTAGTCTTCCTTCATTCTCACCGTTTCCTCACCTCTTGTCTTCTTTGTCTCCTCTCGGCAAAAACCGTTTCCTGCTTCTCCTTCCTTGTTGCCTGTATCTTCATCTATTACCTCTTGTCTTCCTTGTCTCCTCTCGACCAAGCCCTCTATTATCTTTTCACTATCCTTCCTGCCTTCTCTCTTCGTTTTCACTTTTCCACTTATGTCTATTACAGGCTCTATCTTTACTATTTCCTCTTGACTCTCTTACTTTACTCTTTCTTCCTGACTCTCTACCTTTACTATGTTATTATTGTCTCTATCTCCGTCATCTACCTCTTGTCTTTATCTCCTTTCCGAAAATCCTCTATTTTTCTGGACTGCAGTTTAACTGTTTCCTCGCTACTTCTTTCTTTCTTCTGCTTCCCTTCACACTTAGCTTATTGACCTCTCAGAAAGGTAACGGTTTGACTAGATACAATTAACTTCACATGTAAGCTAAGAAAAGAAATGGTAAATCCAAATAAACTGAAGACAACTTTGATTAAACACAATTAATTCCGCTTGGAAATAAAGAGAGCTATTTAAATGAGTTTGCAAGCAATTCTCAAAATATTATTTAAATTTATTTTGATTATTTTGTTATTTCTCTGTTGTGCAGCCTTATCAAAAGCACCTGCTACTCAATTGCATCGACAACTTTTTCAACAACCTTGTCAATGAAATAACATACTTTATTTATATTTCCATGTAAAATACATTATTATTAATTCCATGTTTTTGTTATTGTGTTTGTGTTCCTAGATTCCAGATTCCAGATTTCTAATAAAGATTGTTCAATCAATATATCCATATCACATTCCACTACGATTCAAGTCAATGTGAATCACTGTTTAAACATGATTGATTTGTGTTCTATATGTGACATTAATTTCAATCCATATAGTCAGTCATAGCATAACTAGTCGTAAGTAAAAAATGAAACAATAATTCATTTTCGAATTTCTAAAGCGTTGAGTAAAATAATCCGTCTATGTTACAAAATATTTACCGTTTGATAAATTTCGAATGGTTATTGATATGAATGGTGTTGAGAGAAAGCTCTAGGGGTGAGTTTTGTTTTACCCCCAAGCCCATCATCTACACGAGTATAGTCATCTACACTATAATGTTAAGTTACAACATTCCAGCCACCACCCGCGATGGATCTACAAACTATTTATAGGGGTGGATATTTTTAAAAGAAATCATATTTCTTCGGCATGTTTTTAATACAAAATTTTTTATTTAGAATTTGGGATTTTGAAACATACTTACACTAAGATCGCCATCGAGTCTATTAGATAACAAATATGTTACTACATATTTGTTATCTAATTAGTTTTTAAATTAGTTGGCAGTAACCAACTATTTTAAATATTCCATTGCAGTTCCTTTACCGAATTTCTATACTTATTATCAATCCAACATACATAGGTATATAGTTGATCTTAATATTTCACCGAAGAGGATTACGATATCTTTTAATTATGAAGAAGTACATACGTTGATTTTAACAAGAATCAAGAAGAAATTAATAGTTAATATAGTCGTATGTCTTATATTATTTTTTTGTATTTGATTGGTGAACAATAATATCGAACTCAGAAGTGGGAAAACAATCGATCGTTGACATGTAGGTAGGTAGATGTAGAAAAGTGTAAAAATTTCATTTATGTGTATTGTAATATAAAATTTATGTGTAATATTTTGTAATTTAAATATGTAAGCCAGAACGCTGAAAATGCTAAAAGAAAAATAGACATTTAGGTGATTGATCACGTGAGTAGGAAAAACTAAATACAAATTTATGACAATAGTTGTTGATTTTACTGTAACATTCAGCCTCAGATCCGCTAAAGTTAACCGATGTTTTGTCGGCATGTAGATATGGTTTTGGAAGATATTAAGTAGGCTCTAGATAGTATCAACCGATCTTCTATAAGTTACAAAACAGCCAAAATTTCTGCCAGTTAATATTCGTTAGTTAATATAAATTTATGAGTGACTGAAATGCCATTGAAGATTATCAAGTCCGTCTTGGGCGCACTAAATGAGTTTCACTTCTGTATTTGTATCATATCAAACAATTTACAAGATTCTAAATATATTTGAATGATACAGAGATAATCTCCAGTTATTTCCGGAAAACAACCTATTTGAATACATCCCTGACACCACCCCTTATCATTGTATCTACAGTTTTTCCCCGCCACGCCGCGCCCCAAGCAACTCTCATGGATTTTTTTCGCTCTATAGAGTTTTGAGTCTGGGCTCTATATAAGTACCATTCATTTTCAAGTGTTTGATATGTTTTCGAGACTCGCCTGACTGCTTTCTATATAGTTTGTAGGTAAGTGAAGAAGAACAGCTTCTCAATTTTTCTTTATTTTTATATACGTCATCTAAGTATACTGAATTGTATTTAGGCGATTGGAAAAATCAAGTAGAATTATTACACAACAATCCTTCAGGAATCAACATGGACCCAAGTGTAGCTCAGTGTTGGAATACCTCGGCTAATATATTTATAATGTGATAAACAAATCGAGAATACCATCTTCTTTATTAAAAAACCTATAGAGTTAAGTATTTTAACCGTGAGAATACTTATGTTGTTTTAATTTCCTTAAATACCTTATAAAAAATCAATAAATAATATATTCCGATTCCTTAAATGACTATACCACAGAATTATTAAATTTCTTACAAAAAAATTGTTGTTGATTTAAAAGATTTGACATTATTCGAATTCTAAAATCAAGATAATATATTTTGCTTATAAAGAATGTTGTCTTTCAGAGTTTGGAGGGTATAATGTATTATATATCTATATTATATAATGTATTGTATATGTATATAACGAAGGTATAGTTATAGACATATAAGGAATAAGGACACATATATTGTATACCCATAGATGCTTCTGTGTGTCTGTCTTTTTAAAACTGTTTGACTTTGATTTAACCTCTATTTATCATGACCTGTCACCACAGTAGTTCTGTCAAAGCTATTCTATAAATGATGCTTTTGGATGATTGAATTGAAATAGCGAATTTTATAAATTGTGTTTTCCTAATGCTCACATATATATATATCTATATATATATATATATGCTTTAAAGTAGGGTACGCAAAATGTTTCTTAAATTGAATTTAGTTCATATTGTTGATTCATTCTTTTCTATCGTGTATAACAATTACGCCGACTCTCTCGTTAGGCTGTATTCGAGTTGTTTCGCATTTGCACACTTATTATGAAATGAAGCTTCTACATCAATGTTTATCATGATAACTTATTTTTTAAGAAATAGTTCTTCGAAAAATCGCGTAATATAAAGATATCTGAGTGCAACGCTGATTTTGTAATAGTAGTTTTCCTAAAAGAAAATTTCTAAATTCAAAAGCAAGACAATATTACTTTTTAAACTTATTTACCGTCGGTTTATTTTTGAATCTTAGTTCTATCCTTAGCACCCCTGACCTCCTATAATATTGGCAGAGTTTATTACATCGTGGCTTCATATATGTAGGCTACACTGCTGCTACATAAGTTTTATGATTATAGGAGCACATATTTTGATACCAACCAAACATAGCACTGGTCCGAGGATCGAACTAGCAATGCTCTCTGCACTGTGCCGATGTATATTTACACTATATTAATTGTGTAAACTTGTAGGTGTGTTACTTTCATACCAGACACGAAATAAATATATTTTTTTTGAGCAGGAATTGAACCCTTGGTCAGGTTTAGCAGAGTATTATAGTGTATGACCTAAATACCCCAAGTATGATTTAAACTAACACATTTTTGTGAATTGCAGCCACTTTGTAATCATTTCTGAATCACATTTATAGAATGTACCATTAAATGTTTCTTATAGTAAGATATTTTTTTTCGGAATTTTTTTTCTTATTGTAGTAATAATACTTTTCAATTTAAATCCCTTTTACCTGACTTTAAACATCCGACCTTGACGTTCCTACTATTCTATTTTACTATCTCAGGTATCAGTTAAGATAATAAAAAACAATTTAAAAAACATCCTAACTTATTATGAGGCCATCTGCACTTTTATACCTTCACTCAAGTTTCAAATTAACTAAGAATATATTTTTTAAATACCAATACCAGTTTAAATGGATACCATACATGAAATATTTAAAGGGCCTGCGTTCCTGTGTGGTAAAGTAATGCAACCTGGTACATTTTAAAAATATTTTTAAAAGATTTTAAATGGTGTAACAGCTGGGGTATATGACACCAATCGATCAAATTAATAAAATAAGCGATACGACTAAACTAAATATCCGTTTTAAATCTATTATAATATTTCTGTATAGATAAAATGTAATATAACATTCAGAAGAAATAAAAAATTGTGGTTACCAACTCTCAGACAAAAATAGAAAAAAAGAAATTCTACAGTATTGTGATGGATATTTAGAATTACCTATGGTCTTCAAGATTATATTTCAAGTATTATTGATGCTTTATTACATCATAAGGAAGTAATTCTTTCTCAGTGATGTAGCGACTGTATTCTATCCAGTGAAAATTTACATTTAGTCAAGAGGCTACGTTTACCCCAACCTGCAGAGCAACCCTTGTTTATATATAATAGTTCTAGGTAAGGATTTGGAATCGCCATCCAATTACTAGGTATATGTTCAATAAAACAAACCTTTTATCATAGAAAACATAACTTTATTTTAAAAAGATACTATCAGCTTTCGAGCCCCCATACGAGGTCATCTTCAACTAAAGCAAATTGTAACCCTACTTATATATTATGGTGGTAGTTTACTTATTTTAAGAGAGCGATTATATTTTTTTTTTTTTTATTTATTTAGGCTTTGGCTTATTCAGCCTTCTTGCCATTGCTTTTATTTATAAAATTATATAAAAATTTACATATAAATTATAATTGTTCTAATAAATACAAAACAAAATGATTCTTTTAAAAAATTAAACTTAAAATTAAATACATACTAAATAAAATATTTTAACTTAAATTACACTTCTATATTATTTTCTATCACAAAGTTTGTTAATATTTCCGCCGTTGCTTCACTTGTCATTAAACAGGACATATTGACTGGGAACTGTGTTACATTACATAAATCATTTAAAAGTCTATCAATTTTTGATGTTAAAAGATGACACCCTAGAATTATATGGTCCAAAGACCCTTCTTCTCCACATCTACAATTTGGTGTGTCTTTTATATTTATTTTGTACAGATGAGCTGGACATCTAGAATGCCCAGATTTCATTCGACAATTTGTTGAAATATATCTTCGTGAATGGTTTTTATTAAACCATGTGGTTGTTGGAATTTTTTGATTCGCTGCAAAAAAAAATTTTCCAGTACTTTGACTTTTCTCATTATATATATTCTGCCATTCTGCCATACAATTTTCTTTAATTATTTTTTTGGAATCATTTATTGACCAATTTATTTCGATTATTTCCCCATCTACACAAGCTTCTTTGGCCAGTTTGTCAGCCATTTCGTTTCCTTTTATGCCTACATGTCCAGGAATCCAAATAAGTTTAACATTGATATCATTTTTTCCCATTTTTAAAAGATATTCTTTAATTGAACATATTTTGTTATTATTATTGTTTTTGAATTTATTGTTATTTAAAGATACACAAACACTACGAGAATCTGTGAAGATTAATATATTTTTATTGTCAGTTTTTTGTATTATTTCTAGTAATTTCATAATTGCTGTTATTTCTGTATTATAAGAATTTGTGATGTTGTTAAGTTTGTATTTGTACTGTTGATCTGTATTATAATTGAAAATGCCAATTCCTCCAGTTTTAGAGTTTTTTTCGAATGAACCATCGGTAAACCATATACTCCAGTTTATATCATCTTTTGTTATATATTCCATATATTTTTGATAAGTTATTTCCTTACTGTCATTCTTCTTGAACAAATTTATTTCTGTATGTATTGTTGTCATGCTTATTTCTAATGGAAATTTGAAAAAAGGTATAATGTTGTGTACCTCTAAGTTCAAGTTATTATATCTATCAAAACTAGTTAAAAGTGCCGGTTTTTTATGAGTTGTCCAATATGGTTTATTATAAAGAACATATAGTTTAGATAATCTTGTATTTAAGGGGCCACATGAGTTATGTCTGTTTTTACAAAAGAAACTGTCTGATATTTGTTGTATTCTGATATTTACCGGAGGAATATTAGTTTGATAGTTGAGGATTTGGATTGGTGTTGAAACCATTGCACCTAATATTATTCTTAAACATTTGTTTTGTATAATTTCAATTTTTTTTAATCTTGAGTTATTTGCGGTGCAGATCATAGTACTAGAATAGTCAATATGCGGTCTAACAATAGCTTTATATATTTTTATTAAGGTTGTTGGGTGTGCGCCCCATTTGTATCCTGCTATACATCGCATCAAATTTAAGCCTTTTTGACATTTGTTAATAATATGTGCAATTTCTTTCGCCCAAGTGCTTTTCGTATCAAAGAATATACCCAGAAATTTGGTATTTGAAGTAACAGTTATATTTTTATTTCTGATGGTTATTTTTGGACTGCAGTTTATTCTATGCCTTGTAAATATAACTATTTTACTTTTTTCTGACGATATATTTAATTTGATTTCCTTTAATAAAATATCTAGTTTTCTTAATTTCGATTGTAATCTGTTTTGAGCTATATCTTGTGTATGACCCATACTATAAATAACCATGTCATCTGCATACATCAGTACTGTTGTGTTGTTATCTGATAATGTTGTTAACTTTTCTGTGTATATGTTGAATAATAAGGGAGATAATATTGAGCCTTGTGGAATTCCGTGATTACATAGTATAGGACCAGTTAACTTATTATTGTATCTAACTGTTATTTCTCTATTTTGGAAGTAGTTTATAATCCAGTTGGATATTTTGGAAGATATACCTATGTTTTCTACTTTTTCTTTTAATATTTTTAGATTAACATTGTCATAAGCAGCTTCAATGTCAATGAAAGCAGCTATCATATAATGATTTTTACTGTATGTTCTTTGAATATCGATATTCAATATGTTTAAGTTATGCTGTGTACTTCTTGTTTTTCTAAACGCAAATTGTAACTCAGGTAATCTTTTATGATGTTCGAGATACCACTCCAGTCTGTTTTTGATGATGGATTCCATAGTTTTGCCCATACATGATAGTAAAGTAATTGGTCTGAATGATTCTTCTTTGTTTGGATCTTTTCCTGTTTTTAATATAGGAACAACGATATGTTTTTTCCAGTCTAATGGTATATCAGCAGTGTTTAATGACAGATTGTATATTTGTGTAAGATGATTTATTGCATTGTCAGGTAAGTTTTGTATCATTTTGTAATTTATTCTATCAAATCCTGTGCTACTGTTTTTATTATGATTTAACGCGAATTTTACTTCATTTTTATTTATGTTATTATCTAGAAAATTATCTTTTACGATGGTGGTGGTAGTAATATTTAAATTGTTGTTCTGTGGAAATTTTTTTTTAATGAATTCTTCTATTAAATTTTCATTATCACTTATCCTTTTAGTACTATAGCTTTTATTGTTAATTTTTCTTATATTATTCCAGACAATGTTGGTTGTTGTGTTTGGGTTTAAATTCTCGCAGAAATTTTGCCATTCTATTTTTTTTCTGGCTCTAAAATATCGTCTGGTTTTAGCTTGATGTTTTTTATAATTTAAATAATTCGCCATTGTCATGTTTTTATTAAAAATAGTTAGTGCTAATTTTCTTTGAGCTATCATTTTATTGCACTCAGTGTCCCACCAAGACGGTTTTATTTTATTAGGAGTTATATTATACAATCTGGTAGATGGGATATGTATGTCTGCCGAATTATTAATAACATCTCTAAATTGGTTGTATTTGTTTTCAACATCTTGGGGATTACTTGTGATTCCATTTGTGCTAAGGTTTGAAATTCTGCTTTCTATTTCAAGGCTATATTTCTCCCAATCTGCTTTTCGGAAATTTCTCCTCGTTAAATATTCAGATGTACGGTAACGGTCTTTATTATAGTCATTCAAACAGAAAAAAATTGGGTAGTGATCACTACCTAAGCTATCTGCAAGAACTTGCCACGAAGTAATTTGTTGTGTTAACGTCATTGATACCAATGTGAGATCCAATATACTGTCCCTTGTACTGAGATTGCTTACTCTAGTTGGTTTATCATCGTTGATAATATTTAGATTTTCGTTTTCTATGAAATCTAACAATTCGTTACCTTCATACTGACTACCTGGACAATTTATATCCCAAGCAAGATTAGTCGCGTTAAAATCTCCAGCAAGTATAACAGGAACATCTATTTGTTGTTTTATCTGTGACCAATTAGAATTAGATAGTTTATGATTCGGTTTAGCATAGATTGATAAAATACATATTACATCAGTTTCGTTATGTGTTAAAATTATTCCAACTATTTCGACCGAATTAAATGGGTTATTTAGCATTACTCGTTTATATTTTATAGATTTATGAATCAAGATAGCAACACCCCCGTGGGGATTATAGTTTGTATTCTGTATCCTATCTTCTCTTTCAATAAAATAACCTTTGATGTTGAAATTGATATTTTTTGTTAAAAACGTTTCTGATAGTATGCATATATGTATGTTATGCTTCTGTAACATATGTTGTAGTTCCTCTTTAATATATCTGACTCCTCTGCAATTCCATTGAATAAAATTTATCATTTTAACTGTTTTAATTAATTATTGATTTTTATATCTGTCCTTGGTCTTGTTGTTAGATTTATTTATATATTTTATTTTATTTTATTTTCTCTCCGTTTATATAATTATTGTTGATTTAATATTTTAGTAAATTTATTAAACGATTAGGTTTAGTGATGTGAATAGATTTTTTTAAAAATAAACTTAATTTATATATCGATGTTTTCTTACGAGTTTGGCCATTGTACACTAGATATTTGTTTCTTGTAGCTTCTAAGGGATTGGGATGTAATATTTGGGTCTTTGTTTGTATTTTTAATTTTGTCATCATTATTTTTATTATATATTGATGTATAGCAGGTATCATTATCATTGTTTTCCATTGTAATATCAGGTGTCTCTTGGTTGATTTGCTTTCTGTTTTTTCCTTGATTAGTTATCTTAAGGTATGTGTCGCTTTCTTCATTGTTAGGTTTCTTTTCTTCTCTTCTTCTTTTTGGAATTGGTTCTTTAGTGGATGTCGTAGGTTGTGGTTGACTGTAAGATCTTTGTAACGAGTTACCTGTATTTGATTTATTCACTCTGGTATTAGTTCTTCTGGTTAAAGGGTTTGGTTTGTATGTTGGAATTATGTTGATACTATTGTATTTATTAGTGATATTGGGAAAAGTCTCATTGTAGTTTAGAGCTTCAAAAGAGTTTTGAGTTCTTACTGAGTATAAATAGTCTGTATTTTTTTCTGTTAATTCTAATTTTGCTTCATAAAAACTGAGATTGTGTTGGGCCATGAGATCTTTTATCTTGATTTGTCTTTTTTTTTCAGGACATTCATTGTCTGTAGCCTCGTGGTTAAGTTTACAATTTATGCATGTCGGATTAGGAGATGTGCATGCAGTACGTAAATGATCTTCACTTCCGCAGAATTTACATTTTGCTACTTTTGCTCTACATTTTGTGGCTGCATGTCCAAATTTAAAACAATTATAACATTGTATCGTCTGTTGTACAAATGGTTCACATGCTCGTCTCACTCTCCACATGTAAACATAAGCAGGAATAGCAAGTCCTTCAAAGAATAATTTCACTGTTGTACTGGGTTCATATTTAATAGCTCCGTCAACTCTTAGTTTTCGATTTAACCTTTGCACTCTCGTTACTTTAAAAGGTGGACACTCTATATTATTTAAAATTGTATCTTCCGAATATTCAATATCAACACCTTTTATAATAGCAACTTTTGTGCACCAGTAAAATGGGATAAACGCTTCATACCCATTGTTTTTCAGCAATGTTGATTTGGTAATTTCGTTAGCTAGTACTGCATTAGCACATTGAACGATTACTCTATTTCTTCCCACTTTTTTAATTTCTAGTATATTAGATTTATTGCTAATTTTACATATTATTTCTGCTAATTTAAGAGAACTAAAAAATGTATTTCCATCACTATTATTTTTAACTATCATTACTTTATACGAGTCATATTTTGTTTCTGTGTTGTATAAATTATTAAATATTTTTTTAACATTGTCACTATTGTTATTTAAGTTTTCTGTTATATCACTGGATGTTTTATCTGTAGGAATTGATTTGTTAGTCACAGAGTTGTTTTTATTGATCGGATTTTTATCGGGAGGTTCAACCTCCATATCCATATTGTTAATTAACCAGTGATAATTAAATAGAAGTTACTTCACTTCTAATTAATAACACTTAATAATAATATAAATTATAATTTAAAAAAAAAAAAAAAAAAATCACGAAAAAAAATATTATAATTTGCAAAAAAAAAAAAAGATAACTATTTATTTTATTGTTTTGTTTATTGTAAATACGTGCGCTCACCAAGAAGACTCGATGTAAACTGAGAGCGATTATACAATCCTCTCTAGCGAAGGGTTCTTTAAGTGAAGCGTATCACCTTGAGTCGGATGACCTAGCTTATTGTGGATGTCTTATAGAACCTCTACACTGGTTCATATATCAATAATTAATGAATCTATGGGACTGTTACATAATTATAAAATTACACTCTCTACGAACACACTATTCCTTTAACAATATTGGTCCTCATATCAAAACATTTAAAATCTGAATTAATACAAAATGACTTCTGTTATAGTGAAGCTGTATCAAAGATTGATATATTGATATATATATATATATATATATATATATATATATATATATATATATATATATATATATATATATATATATATATATATATATATATATATGCGTGTCTGTATACCTAAGTGTACGGAGTCAGACATATACCCTTGAAGCAAATATTTTTCATTTCGGGACAGGAAATTAACATAGAGCCCAGCCCGTCTCTATTTGGAGTCTGAATAGAGTAAACTTTTCTTGCTAGACGAGTCTCAGAAACCTTGTAGATTTTGTGGGCTGGCAACGTTACGAGACATGGAGTTGATACAATACCATAAGCGATTTTGTTATGTAATAGTCTAACCGTATAAAAAGTGCTATGGAAATTGAAATACATATATCAAAATAAAATTCAAATTCTCTGACGACATTCAACTACTGAATTTTATTATAAAGAATATTTAAATGTTTAAGAATTTCAATGATTTTGTTTTTTTCTTTAATTTTTAATATAAATATTACTATATATTCTTTTGTCGGCTTTAAAATTATGTTTTATTAGTAATTAATAAAACTATTAATAAGAAAGAATTTGTGAAGTTGGAAGAATGTATTAATTATATTGATATATTGCAAGCTGAAGTAATAACCTTCTGCCCAATGTCATTTCTTATTAGTTATATTTTTATTGGCAATATAAAGTAGACTAGGCTTATACTCCGTTCCATAGTAACGCGCGTAAAATATAATTGATTTATCTTATACTTATTTTTTTGATTTAAAATTTATATTTTGCTTTGGCTTGGTTAGATATAAATACTTCTCACTTTTTGCCATGTCAAACGAATAGAATAATTTCGATTTTAAGCCCTGAGTTATTAATATATACAAAACAACTTAAAGCAAAATTAAACGATTTCCTTAAAAACCAATTCTGTTCTTCTTATGAGCATCATCCATCAATAGTTCTCTTCCTGGATGTAGTTTCCTTTTAAAATAAATTGCAGCTATAAAATAAATATTAATGGACGAGCCAATATTTCATTGCATTATCAACACCATGTTCGTGCAAATAAATATATTTCTTCTTTTCCTTCTTAGATGCTCTAGCTATGTTGGCTGCGCTGGCTCTGGCTGTGCTACATGCTCCCTGTGCATTTACCGAAGCTAAGGAAAGCAAAATGTAACTTTGACACATCATATATTTGAACTGGTGTATTCACGCAATTCTCACCTACTAAATTTTAGTTTCAATTTTATACTTTAATCTCATATGTAAATATCATCTTGTGAAATATAAAGATACAACAGTAATTATATTAAATAGAATAATTTATATTAAATGCACACTAAGTACATTTAAAAGAAAAATCAAACTGAAACAGTAGGTGAGAATATAGCTTTATAATACGGTACAATAACTAAAACGGACGAAGGAAGTGCGGCTATATCTATAACTACACAGCATCCTCGCCCCTGTCTTCCAATGTATCCATGTTGCAAATAAATTTGTGGTTTTGACGTCAAAGGCTGAACAACATGTTCAGTTTCTTTACAAAGAATAGGAAAGATACAGAGTGAGTCTAAAAGTAAGCGTCCACAGGTCCGTATGGTTCGGGTTTCAATACAGCATCGATTCATTTACATACTTCCGAAAAGAACAATCTCTTTCACAGTGTTGTCCTTGATTTAGAGTTAAGACGACCACAAGTTGTCAGCTTTGTCATTATGCAGCTGGGCAAGCACGATCTACATTTATAACTATAAACTAAATAAGTATACTATATACTAACTAAGTGGTGTTTTAAAAATGTTCTCATTTCAACACCTCATTTACAAAGTATTCTAACATTATACAATAGCAGAACATTGCTTTTTTTACGCTTTTATGAATTTAAGATCTTTACGAAATATACTGTCACAGTTGGTATCAGGGATTATTGTTTCAAGACGTAACAGCATCATCACGTTATGCGTTAACTCACGTTATTCTTGTGATTTTAATATAAAACAGTTCATCAAGGTTTCCTACGCCTATATCAGTCTACGTATAAAAGATTCTTTATTTACAGATATCGATAATAAATAAAGGATTGTTTCATTATAAATATCAGTAATGAATGTATACCATTATTATTTGTTATTAATGTTTCATTTGATATATCATGATTTTGATAATATCGTGAATATCTCACGACC
This sequence comes from Panorpa germanica, assembly GCA_963678705.1. NCBI lineage: Eukaryota > Metazoa > Arthropoda > Insecta > Mecoptera > Panorpidae > Panorpa > Panorpa germanica. The sequence continues at coordinate 4,475,233 of OY783221.1, forward strand.
ATCCCGGATATCCCACTGAGGAACCTGTAAATATAGACACACCCTGTGATTGTGTAAAACTCAAAGAAGGCAAATAGTGTATACATAATCTAAAGTATGAGAATCCTGAAAGCCATTTATACACTATACAAATTTAGTAATTTTAATTTTTTATATTTGACAAAACAAAATATATTTTTTAAGTATTTCTATTCAATAAATTTACCTAATTTTGAATTTCTTTTTTATATACATATGAAGCAAAGTTATTTGTAAGTTCTGTGGTAGAAGGAGAATATACGCAAGACATGAAACAGTAGTATAAGTGCACAATGTTGCTATGACTATCTTTATCGTCAAGCAAATGGTTTATAACGCATGCAGATTATTCATAAATAGTATCATTTTTAGGGAAAGAACTAAAAGAATAAAGTAAGTAATGCGAAAAAGAACAGGATAATGTGGAAGGAAAGTGGGCAGGAGGCAAGAAAGGAAAGAAGAGGATGGCAGAAGTACAGAAAAAATGGAAGTAGGCAAATATGAAATGGGAGCAGAACAATGAGAGAGAGACACAAGGCATGAAGATATAGACAAAGTAAAATAAGATTGCAAAGAACATATTAGTTGTTTAAAGTATATTTTGTAAAGTTTTGTTAAGTTTGTATAATGTTAAAGGAAAGTTAGATGAAATATAATAGAGATTGCAAGGTCGTAAGACAAAAACAATTATGGGAAATACAATATGTAAGATGTAGTATTATTACAGGTAAAGAGAAAAAAATTTGAAGACAGTTAGTTTTAGGCTTCCTCAGATAAATAGATAAACCTGGTATTTGTGAACCAAATAGACAACGAAATGTAGACCAGGTATTCTATTTCCAAAATATTTGGTTGTAAAGTGACTGTTGTTTTGTAAATTGTAATGTCAATTGTACTAATAACGTTATAAATTAAATGAACCATTCAATTGCAAAGCCAGAAGCAAATAATTAATAAATAAAAGCTTTGATAGTTTCATGTAGTGTACATAAGGCTTATCTCATAAAACCAAGTACACACATATTTGTACACATGGATATGAATGTGTTTATTTTTTCTTCAATGTATTGATGTATATATTTATACATTTATATATGTGTGTATGTGATCTTTACTCAATATGTGCGTGAGAGGGTCGCCTAAGGATGTGGCATTCTGCTTGTTGGATCGCTGGATCTGGTTCTGTGTCGAGGCACTAGACTAGGCAGGGCGCCCTGGGTATTGCCATTCGTTAGGTAGATTGGGTAAATCGTTGGTACAGTTATAAAGCGTGGGCGGGGGATGGAGGTGAAGGAAGAAACCTCAAAATACAGGTGCGAATTTGATATAAAAATACTCAAACCGAATATAGGATACTTAAAATTGTATCTTTCACTGCTTGATCAGTTAAGAACTTCTTTCAGCATGTTTTAATAATAAACATCCCCATCAATAGTCTATACCTAAGAGAGAAACACAAACGTAATATACAAGAGAGTGAGAAAAATAGCCAATCTACTGAATACAGCTCTGCATATTCTTTTAAGCCAGTGTAATAGAACGTAGTTACATAGTGTAACGCCATGACTTTCCCCATAGGAGAGTATATATAGGAAAGTCCCTAGAGAAGTACAACAAGATTGTTAAAGTGGTTCAGGAAGGGCGTATGAGAGACTGAAATTGCTGGAAATGGGGCCACTGTGGCTCCGAGTGATGTCTCACATGTCACACGCGTCCAAAAAGGGTCCTTCCCCTTGACACATGGGGCACATCGACATCGAACCATCTTCCTGTACGGTCGTGTGGGTCTTTTTGTATACTATAGGTACCAAACCAATATCGAAGTTGCAAACTCCAAATATACATACAACACAAAAACTCTTAAGAGAATGCGATACGAAAACAACACTTCAGTTACTTCAATAAACGAATATTCAGATAATACGACGTTAGAATAATACGAGTGTGTATTCACGCAAATATTATTTGTGAAATGTGATAGTATTGAACTAGTGAATGTGTTGGTATCTTACAAGAGTGCTATCGACAACATATTGTTAACATATTTCCACATTTTCTTATTCGAATTCTTGAATAAAATAATTTGAATTCTCAAGTGATCTCTTCCTTGTAGATGTCTTGAATATTTATACCTAGATTATAGCTCATAATTCAAATGTTTAAACAAATTGCATAATTTGTTTGCATTGCATTTTTTAAACAGAAAATGTGCATATTTCATTAGATAAATATAACATTTTATCTAACAAAAGTAAAAGTGTTTTGTTTCTATTTTATGACTCAACTGATTCGTTGAAATGTTCTTCAGTGGATCTCGTGGTAATGATAATAACACTAGTGTTATTTAAAGATAAACTCATGTTTTTGTTTCTTGGTCTAGCTTAAAACTAACACAGATAATGTAATATAAAATATCGAAGATCTGGACTAATTTTCTTGAGCACTAGCGCTGTACGGTGTCTAATATTACTTTAAACGCTGATTTTACTGGCTAAGTTTAATCATGCGATGGTTTTCTGATAAACAGAATATGTACTTAGAGCGGTAAACTCTGCAGTAGATGAAAATGATCTATGATAACTTTAGGAAATTTGAAACGAAGGAAATGAACCTATTATAACTTAGATTTGTATGCCCTTCTGTTACAGAACAGCTGTTTTCTTAGAAAAACGAAAATATGCCAATTTGTGCAACTTTTTAGTTTTGGTATGTTCCACAAATCTCAACATCCACAATATTACGGGTATTTTAAATTTTAAATGGCAGGAATTACACATAACACCATATGTTTAAAGACATGTGTCTGCGTATACGGTACACGTTGGGGGTATTCTACGTAACTTAAATATGTTCTTGTTATGTTGTATACTAATACAGCGATGGTGAACCTTTTGAACCTGTGCCAAGTACGAAAAATTTATGCTATATACGAATTAAACAAAATTGAGAGCTAAGAAACAAAAGAATGGCGTTTAATTTAAAGCACGTGCACACACCAGAAAGCTTCACTTTTAAATGGGCTAGTGCCCTATGTCTTAATTTCTATAAAACTGTACTATATATTGATAAAGTGGGTTACTAGTACTTCAAATGTTCAATTATTTTTTAATAACTCCTTATATGTTAGGAGGTATTAACAATTAAAAGTAATTTTGTCTCTTTAATTATTAAAGGGATTCAACGTTGTACACATTCCAAGTGCATGTGACATCACAATCCTTGTGTAGGGTTACCAACCTTACAGCTCATCAATCTCTGCTATATGTATTTATATATCAATATATCAAATATTATTTACAGCTATTTCAGGGAACAATCAAATTCAATATTATGTCTGCCTTAACAGGATTAAATAAAATAAAAACTTATTATTCTTTGATTTGACTACCAACAGCTACAGAACATTACCGCAGCACTGACCTACTCAACAAATAACTGACGTTAAAATGCATTTCACGTCATACAAATATGGGCGACCATTTCTAGCGCTAAAACTACAATTCAAACTTTTAATTGCTATATCTCCGTAAATATGTATCTAACCCGTGTGTTATAGGTTCACCATCCCTATATTATTGTATACCATGTGACATGTAAGGATTTTAAAATTTAAAAATGAACAGGAACATGGCATAAACATTTCATAGTATACAACTCAAGACACGCCTTCACCTACTGGGTACTACAGGAATGTGTTCCTTTCAAACATAAGAGATTCATTTTATATTTGTTTGTATAGTTTTTTCTTTAACTTTTTTTTTTATACAAAATAATAATAGTTTAACAAATGTCTACTTCAACAACAATCTGGTTTACTTCTTTATCACAGGAATTGTTAATTTATACAGAATAATAAACCGGAAACATAAGATGCAGTATTTAGTTTCTGCTATTTACGAAATTTTATCAGTTCCTATTGCAATATTTGTTCAGGCTGAAATATTAGTTTGAATATAAAGAAGATATAAATGAAATAATTTCAAATACGTTTTCACTTATTAAAAATATATTACACTAAACTCTCTTTAATCTTCTCTTATTACCACAGCACTGACACCTACTCAACAAATAACTGATGTTAAAATGCATTTCACGTCATACAAATATGGCCGACCATTTCTAGCGCTAAAACTACAATTCAAACTTTTAATTGCTATATCTCCGTCAATATTTAGATATTTAATAAAATAGAAACGCCAATATACATTTATTATCATCAATTTCAATCAACACTTGAAAAATCGACCACTAAAAAATGAGGACACAAGCCCATTTGCTAGCTTCCTCCAAACTAACATCAAATGTTACAAAAAAACCATCCAAGTTGATGTACTACCTAATCAAAAAGTGTCATAATCATTCTCGCACCTTGTTTATTAAAATGTAATTACAAGAAAGATCTTGTTCAAGTAGGTGTGGTAGGATGTGAAGATGATGACCCTGCTATTCTGATCTTCAGATTAATACTTAGGCTCAGTAAACTTTCATCTATTTTCGTTTCTCTTCCACAAACGGCACAGTCATTCATATACCCTTGATAATTATATCAATCCGTGCTCGTGAAGACCTTGAAACATTATTTCAATTCTAAAGTCATTGATATCGGAAATTGTTTCACATTTTAACAAAGTCATCATAAGGTTACATAGATTAAATATATAACATATTTTAATTGATTGTAATAATAATATATACAAGGATAAAGTAGGGATTCAAACCCTGAACCCATACCCTGTTTTTTATATGGTCAAACCGCAACCATTATACGACTATCTATATTTTAGTGAGAAAGACCACACCACACGTGATTACTAAAGAAACCACAATAATTTTTTTCCTTTATTTTAATTATAAAACCATCACTTTGATTTGGGTTTTCTTGGAGATATATTGAAAGGTCATTAGCAAAGTTCATGGCCTAAAACTAGCTTATATAGATTTACAATTTAACTCATAGATTTAATATTTTATTTATTATTTATTATATTAATTGTGTGGCTTTCGGCTTTACAATCTACATTATTATATTTCTTAATGCATTTCATATAAATTCAAAGTTAAAACTAAACTTAAACTATTCTATACTATTACTACTTCGAATAGTACTTTCTGTTCCTTCTTTTCTTGATCCTCTCTCTTCATGTCCCCTACTCCTCCTTTATTCACACCGTTTCCTGCTTCTCCTTCCTTATTGCCTGTATCTTCATCTATCATCTCTTGCCTTCCTTGTCTCCTCTCGACAAACCATCTATTACCTTTTCACTATCCTTCCTGCCTTCTCTCATCGTTTTCACTTCTTCACTTATGTCTATTACAGGCATAAACGCTCTATCTTTACTATTTCCTCTTGACTCTCTTACTTTACTATTTCTTCTTGACTCTCTTCCTTTACTATTTTATTATTGTCTCTATCTCTGTCATCCACCTCTTGTCCTTATCTCCTTTCCGCAAATTCTCTATTTTCTGGACTGAAGTTTAACTGTTTCCTCGCTACTTCTTTCTTTCTTTTGCTTCCTTTCACTGCCTCTTTTAGTACTTCCTCTCTCTTCATGTTCCTTATGCAACCAAGCTACGAGCTTATTTATTGTCCTGTTTTTTTTTCCTTTTTTCTATTTCCGCCATCCACCTCTTTCCTTCACTGCCTCCCTTTAATAGCTGGCCAATATTCATTTCGCTCACTACTTTTTCCTTACACTCAAACTTAATGTGCTCCAGTGTTTCGTCCTCCGTTCCGCACACTCTACACTTTCTTTCCTCACTAGTTTCCCAGTATCTGTTTCCTTTTTCCTCATTTCCCAATCAAACCTTGCTGTTCATAACTCATAGATTTAATATTCTAATAAATATAATATCATGTTTCATATTGAAATCTTTGTAATCATTCAGATAGGGTACTTGAATCCATGTATTATGTTTATTATAGCTATTAGATGTAACAGATTCAAAATAATTCGAAAGATAAATCATTTTGTTAAAAAAATAATTTAAATTACAATTCATTTAAACCTTTATCAGATAGGTATCTATAAAATATCTATTTCCCAATTATTACTCAATTCATGTCAATTACATTTGAGGTACAAATATGTAAAGGATGTATCAATAGGAGCTGACAGTTTTAAATTTAAAATTTTCTTTAAAATAATATTTGAGATTATCTTTTTAAGATTTTAAATTAAGAAAGGCAGGGCTCCAAAGTATTTAAGGAGGTAATTTTAATCTAACAAAATACTGTAAGTGTAAAAATAGTAAATTTGAAAATAGTAAAAGAAACATACTCGCATAATATGTCAGTACTCAATACCATGTGTATTATATTTTTGTATCAATTTTAATTATGGTTAATTATATTTAGTAATTAATGTAAAAAGTTCAATGGGTCTTCAAACATTCATTTATTATTTTAAAATATAAAAATGTAACATAACTTCACTCGTCAGCTCAAAATTTAAAATGGATAAAAAAGTATCTGATATCATTAATTATTTTTAATGAGAATTATTTTTTAAACAAAAAAAAACAAAAATACGAGTATATGTATAAATATACAAGTATATACTTTTGTATTGCCAAGCCAAGTATTAAATTTCAAGTATAAATCGGTTAGTTAAAGATTAAAAATAAATCTCGCTGATATAATATTCGTAATATACGTCTCGTTATCCAGTGAGACACTGAGTAACGACGGTAATGCGATTAATGGTAATTAATCTCTTTTATAAATGATAAAAGGACGTATTAATAATAACCGAGCCTAAATAAGGATTAGAGAAAAAACAAAAATTTAAACTATGTATAGAATTTGAAAATTCGAAGAAAATGGATTTAAAAAATATTGCTTTGTTTTTCATCATCCGTATGTCAGTATTTGTACAATTTATTTAATTTATTTAATAACGAGCTATTTTTGAGAAGTGGAGGAAGGGGGTTAATCAAAACGTATATGATGTCTCATCTAATCTAAAATTGATGGCACAGTGACGGACTGCTAGGTCATGGGATTCAATTCTCGGACCAGCGTTATATTTTCTGAATTTGGAAGTTATCAAAGTTTAAGAATTGATTTATATCCCACGTATTTATAAATTTATTAGGCAGCGTTGTAAATCACATATATGAGGTCTTGACACCATAATAATTGCCAACATATTAAAGAAGAGAACACAACTTTTTGAGCTATTTATCGTTTAAATTGCTAGTTTATACCCGCTGATCATTGTCCTTTTTAAGCTTGTTTATAAGGCACATCTCAATGATGCAATCTTCTCCAAAGCGCCTGTCTTGACATCATAAAATTGTCCTTCAATGTTGTGTATTTTTCAGATGGCGTAGTCCTTTTTGACAATTACAAGAATTGCATTGTGGAGGGGGCCCTTTCTTTAGTATTTATTGATGTCCCTTTTTATCCTATTATTGTTTTCTCGGATATTCCTGTTCATTATACGAGGAATATCGTATTATTATTAATTGTGTGCCTTTCGGCTTTACAATCTACATTATTATACTTCTTAATGCATTTCATATAAATTCAAAGTTAAAAAAAACTAAACTTAAACTATTCAAGACTATTACTACTTCGAATAGTACTTTCTGTTTCTTCTTTTCTTGATCCTCTCTCTTCATGTCCCCTACTTCTCCTTTATTCTCACCGTTTCCTGCTTCTCCTTTTTCCTCTCGACAAACCCTCTATTATCTTTTCACTATCATTTCTGCCTTCTCTCTTCGTTTTCACTTCTCCACTTATGTCTATTACAGGCATAAACGCTCTGTCTTTACTATTTCCTCTTGACTCTCTTACTTTACTCTTTCTTCTTGACTCTTTATCTTTACTATGTTATTATTGTCTCTATCTCCTCTCCATATTTTCCTCTTATTCATTCCTCTTCAACATTTTTGATTAGAAGTTAAGTCGGCAAATATAAACATCTATTTTCTATTACAACTAATTCTTGGAATAGAAATTGCTAGATTACAATATCAGCCAGCAACACTGTAGCAGTAATTATTTTCCAACTTGTCTTAACACCTATTTAAACAAATAGCCACTTTGAGCAATAAATTGTTTATTTAAACACAACCGTCCGGTTTATTTAATCATTTAGTTCAACTCTAATATTAAAGTAAATGATATCACGTAGAACAGAAACGAATCAAACAGAGCGGTTAGGAGCAGAAACTTTATTATTTATTTATTCTGGTAAACCAATGTACTCATGTGTCATTACTGGCTAATAGATTTAACTGTGGTTGTTGCTGAGGACGTACCATACATGTTACGTCCAGTTCACGTTCATGTAGTATGGATGTTATTGACATGACGGTACACGTGCGATTAATGATAAATCTAATGCGTTCTATTTTGTTTTCATTAGATATTTATAGTGCATGTGTAATGTATGTCCGATACTGGCGTACAAGGGATATATTGAGTGATAACGTATATCATTTTGTGCATATCATCTATGAACGCGTTTAGTCACTTTGTATTAAGAAATATGTTATTTATTTATTATTGCGTAACTCGGCTAATATCCGGCTGTTAGGCTTGAAACAAAAACAAGGGTGGGAGCATCCACTGCTGATAACGCTACCTATCTAGAAGTTATTTGACAAATATTGATACGAATTAAGTAGTTCCATCAATTATGAATCTATTTATTCAATATTTTAAGTCATTGCTGTCAATAAATACATTAAATTTCATGAAAAACGTTCGCTATAGCTAGTTACCTCTCTCGCAGATGATGACAGCAAATATTCTAATAAAAGTATTGGTAAAACTTCCAATGAATGTATTTGCTGCTTTATAAACAGCTTGTGTCAGCGACTTTTATATTCATCAAACAAAGGAAACCGCAAATTTTTTAGGTGTCACCAGTGTCTATAAATTTTATATTCTGGCTTAAGGGGGAGGGTAAGTTAAAAAAAAAATGATAAAAAAGAAGCATATTTTCGATATTGTTTTTTGACGGCACAATTAATACATAATTATTTTTATAATTACTACATGATAAAATTACATTTGAAGAATACTTTGTGAAATTTTCATAAATAAATGTCAAAAAATGAGGCATTGACAGCGAATCTCTGCAGACGTCACAAAAAAAAGTAACATTTTGGTGCCATAACTCATCACTGGATTTTCTGAAATCGAAAAAACAAAATGATTTCATTAGTTGGTAAGTTTCTGAAGGTAACGCCGTCGAGGTTTTCTTTTTTTATTTATTTTTCAATCTTTTACAGCACTTAAAATTCAAAATATCGATTTTTCATGAAAAAAATCAGAAACTTTGTTATTTTAAAATACGTTAAAATAAAAAAATAAAAAAGAACTCGACAGCGTTACCTCGGCATTTATGTAAGGAGAGAATGTGGAAAATTTCAAAAGAGTCGGTCCAGTAGATTTTGAGCTAGAGAGGGCACCGACTCTGAAAAAGCTATGTGTGAGAAACCGCATTTAAAAGTTTCAAAGTAACACGAAAGCAGGCCAGAGTGCTGAAGACATAAAACTCTATATCTCCGACAGTTTTACTCCAATCGATTTCAAATTTTTACACAATAAACTTAATATGTTGTACAATAATATAAATAGTTGAAACCTTACCCCCTTAAAAAACCTTAATCCTTTGGCACTATGGTGGAATAAAGCAAAGCTTAATAATAATAAAGCAGTACTATTTCTATTTAATTTACGATATTTTTAATAATTATTAAAATGATAAAAATTTGTCTTTAATAACATCGTATCACGTGAGAATAATAATGCAAGAAATAAAGGCGTTAAAGACATTCTTATGATTAAAATAATGACTCAATGATTGGTAATTTGTTATGAAAGGTGTGACAAATGATGAATTTATCTATGTAATTGTTAAATGAAATATGATGCAATGATTAATAAAATTATTTACTAGTTATTTATCGTTAATTAATATTTTAAACGTTTATTGCATTCTGTGACTCATTATATATAAAATAATTTAGAAAAAAATGATATTTCGTGTTTTTTAAAATAAAGTGAATTAATCATTATATGAAACACATTGATTAGTAAGTGATAACAAAACGTAACGTTAATTAAAAAATATTTTATGAGTTTTATGATTAGAGGGTCAAAAGTATCAAAAACCCCAAAACAACTCACTCGTTTGGTTAATTTTAACTTACAAAATCTATCTCAAAATAATTTATGTGTATACAAAACTTTGAAGCTGTTAATTTATGTGTATTTAATTTAATTTACTTATTTTTTATTTTAAATTTTAAATGTGATGTTTGTATAACACAACATAGGAAATGCTACTGTAACAGATACAGCGCTGATAGGGAAAGAAAACAATACTGAATACAAATAAGAATATTACTGGATCATGTAGGCCTGGGCACCCAACTACATACATACTTCTACAGCAGGGATTGAGAACATACTACACGCGTATTAAAATTATGACTCGATCAAAAGAGATGTCAGCAATCTCGTAAATATTATTTGTAAACTTTTGGTACACACATATAAAATGGTTCGCAATCCCTGTCCTATAAGAACAAGCTGACTGTAAACGTGGACCGCCTCATAAATATACATTACATGTAAAATGTTGAATATTTAAATTTTGTACCTTAAAACTGGTATATTTATTATTATAATTACAATGGAACACATATGTGGTTTAGGTTTCCTTCTATACTTGCGGTCAGTTTTGTGAAGGAAATTATAATTTAGGGTGTTAAAAGTGCATTCAACCATCTTAGTGGTGAAAGTGGTCTAAGGAAATATAATTTATTTGATAAGGAATATAAAAAAATATACAGACTAACGAGTTGCGCTCGAGATTTTTAGCGATGTTTGTGACTAACTTGAAGATTTAATTTCAAAGCTTTAGAAATAAAAATATTATACATCCTCTACCAGTTACTCTAATTTTTAGCCTATTGGGCGTAACCTAGGCCTTTTCCGTTGAATTCCTCAATTTTTCTCTGAGTGTCTTTAGCCTTCTTTACACTTCCTCTACTACTTTGCTCTCTTTGTCTTCTTCCTTTCTTTTCAGTATTCCTGTCCCCTGTCTTCTTCTTACTTTCGCCATTCATCTTCTCCCTTCGTTCCTTCCTTGCAACAATTCTTCTATACTCATTTCTTCACTTCTAAATCTACTCCTAATGTGATCCAGTGTTTTCTTCTTGTTCCTACACATCCTCCACATGTTCTCTGCTCCTCTTAGCACAATACTTGCTTCCTCTTTCTTCGTTCCTAATCTAAACCTGGCGATCATTTTAGTTTCATTACTTTCACTGCTGCATTGAGAATAACATATATCTCTTACCTTTTCGAAAAGTGAACAAAAGAATTCTTTATGAATTAATAATAAATTAGGTTTATTAGCAAGAGGCAAAGAGGTCTAGTTTAACAAAAGTACTTCAGCTATAATTAATATTATATTATGATTCTTGATATAGATTTGTTCAGTTTCACTCCACTTCAAACACATGTCCCTGAATTTGAAACGAACGCCATGTCATTTAGTAGGCTTACTCATACTTACAAAATCAATATTGTTTTAATACAACGGTAAATATGAAATAAAAGGTTCAAATAAAAAACTGTAGTGTTCTCTTACCTCTTAAAACAATTGGTAAGGCTGAAAACAAGTTCAGCAGCTCTCGGTTCATTGCTGTACAATTAGCACAGATGCTCTACCATCTGCGTTATGGGTTATAGCACATGGGGTATATACAGGGGCGTATTTATTTAAGAACTTGCTTCATTTTTATCAAGAATTGGTAAAGATATTAAGTAATATATTAGTTAATTTATTTTTTAATTGAAGTATAGAATACGTAAATGGCTGACGCATACATCTTTAAATTATCTAATCGATTATTTACGTTTTCTCTATTCGTTCTAGCTTTATTAGAAATTACTCTTCTTTTTTGATAAGCTTTTAATATATGTGATTTTGAATCAAGTTCAAATTTTTAACTGGGAATGAGATACCTATATTTATCTGGATACATATTTTTTGTAATGATTAGAATCATTTATAAATAAAAAACGATAGTTTATATATACTTTTGAGCAGCAGAATTATACAAAAAGCTTCTTTATATATAAAAGTTCATCCTGCGTATGTTTATGCTCGCAAAACTCGAATAGTAGTGGGTTTGATTAACTTGAAATTTTGACACAACGTTACATTGGAATAGGAGCGTGTTTTCTTTCCAGTTGATCGTCGCATGTGTTTGTGTGTGTGTCTTTTATTTACTTTCCCATTAATTACATATCATACTAAGCCACCGCAAAGCGTGTTTGTTTTAGGTAGTTATAAAATAAAAATAAAATGAAATATATGTAAAATATTCCCTTTTGTTTTTGCTAAATATGAGTATGTAATTTATTTTTGATATATCAGCTGATTGGACTATAAAAATCCTAAATCCGTCCCTGTTTTTAAGGTATGGGCTGCAGCATACTACAGAGTATGTATATTATATTTACTATAGGTATATTTTATGCTTCATGACACTGGATTTAGTTTGTAAATACAGGGGAGTACAATAGGACTAAATAAACTGATTTTGCAGAATCCGTCATACTGCCCGTCCCTCCTTTCCCTTCCGTTCCCTTCACTCTTGTTTAAATTTCCTTTAAATTACTGAGAGTAATTAACTGACATGGTTTTAAAAACAATATTTACTTACTATATAAACCATGGCTCTGTGCTATATTCGTATATGTTTAATTAACGCATCCCTTGCTGATAGATTTTAACCCCTTCACGATTGGGAGCTTTAATTTATTTTTCTTGTCACAGTGTGCTATACACAGAATAATACAATGAACATGGGTGACAATTATGCTGCTAAAACAAATGGGAGCTTTTAGAGCAAGAGGGGTACATATGCAAGGGAGGAAAAAGTGTGAGAAGACATGAAAAAGTGGGGGATGAGTCAAAAGCTGCGTGACGTCACAAATCTTAAATTCGACTTCCAAAAGCACAAAATAACAGTTTATTGTGCAATAGAACACAAAAATAACTTTACTAATTTAAAGTTAAAAAATTAGGTGCAACACCATAATATATAAAAAGAAAATAAATTGAACTTACCATACGATTGCAAAGAACCTGAAACAAAAAAAAGTTATTATTAAAAAATAAATCAAAACTATTTATTTTTTCATAAAAATATCTTTTAATTTCTTAACCTTATTCACAGTTTGTAGATTGAAATCGGATTAAAGAATGTGAATGTTTAGAAAAATCTTAAATGAATTAGAGAATTATTTCCAAACAACCATAATCGGTTCTCTGAAGACCACACACAGAATAACATCCCAAATGATAGAGGGCGGTAGAATATTAGAATTCCACAAGTCATTGTATTAAAACCACCAGGAATTTGATAATTTATTAGACGTAAAATATGTATAAGACTTTTGTATGTATGTGTACATATATTATACAAGTGGCTGTGACCGATGGTCTTTACGCCAAACTGCTATATATTCGGGTTCGAATCCAGAACAAGCGCATTGTTGATTTAACATCATTAGAACTGCCAACATATCTTAACATTTAAGATTTATCTAACATATCAAAAATAATTAGTAAGGTAAAATGTTTACCTAATATACAAAGTAATGTGACCTATTTTTAAGCTCTTTCAAGAATAAGATTGCCATTACCATAATCATAAAACTTTTAGGAAGGCCGTTTTAAGGATTATATAATGTTAAGAACACCATTTTAAAGACTAAAGGCTTTTAAAATAGCTATAAACAAATAAAATAAGACCCTTTTAGATTAAATATTACTAGGTTTTGTTTAAGTAAAATATTAAATGACTGTAAGATAATATTCACGTCTTTTTCTTATTTTAATAATTCTAAATGGCTTTTTTTGAGAATATTATGATTAGATAAAACTTTTTAAATAATATAGTAGATACAAATACTTAGTTTTTTATTTTTATTAATTTAATGTGTGTGTCGTTAGATTTTACATTATTTCAATATTAAATCACGTAATTACATCTCATTGCCAACCTAAACTAACTCTTTTAATAATTCCAACAGCAATGTTTGATTTTTATATTCTTGTTCCTATATTTTCTTGCTCCGTACTCCTCACTGTTTCTCTCCCTTTACTGAACTGAAGTTTAACTTAGAATAGAAACATAAACATAGTTAATTATTTATATGCTAAATAGCATGCTTAATCGATTACCTACTCTAGCATCCTGACATTGAGTATGTTTTCGATAATGTGTTTTGATATATATGTATCTCTAATCAGTAAATTCAAAGAAGAGAAGACATGAAGGTTGATGATATTCACATGGCGGTCGGTAACCAATAGCTATCTTACAGATCTACATTTGTTTGACAGGTTGTTTTTCGTACATGTTTTACGTCATTCTAACTGAACTGGTGGCTTAAATTTGCCGTGGGCTGCGGTTAGTATTCAAACAGGTAGACTGGATGCGAATTTATACTGTCATTGAATATATTATATTTATAGAGTATCTGAGTAGGTCTTAGATTGTATAAACTTGAAATAACATATAGATAAAAATGTTCATTAGGACTTGTTTAGGTATATTTTGATTAGTCACTGCGTTGTTGAGGATATGAACGGGGAAGTGAAAGGGGAATTAAAGAAATAAACACTTAGTCATCCTGTGACATTACTTTTATAGCGGTTCTGGTATTGCTTGTAGCATTTCCATTTGTTCCTGATATGTAAAATTGCGTAAAATTTAACTATTATGCTAAGCAATATTTCCTAATACATACTTTTGTATTAGCTTCTTTCCAATTTTGGTATATGTTGTGCTGAAGCAAGAGTAATTTTTGGAAGACAAAGTGGCCGAGAGTATTTTTGTTTGATGATATATCACAGTATACTCGTAACTGTCGCTGCATTCACTTTCTACGTTTTATTCAATAAAACCAATACATTTGATTGAAGCAGAGTGAACTTGCTGAGTAAGCGTATTTATTTAAAAACGTTTATGTATTTAGACGATACATAGCATTGTTACATTATAAAATTCAAAATGTTTTCACGATAATTATTTTTATTCCAAATTTTTTATTGATTTAAAAGACAACGCGCTTCATACGTTGCCAGAATTATTAGATTCCAGGAAGAAAAAGGTCAGGAAAGTATATAAATAGTATCTATAGTTAATTTTTTAAAATCAGAGTAGTATTTAACACAAATAAATTTAAGAAAAAATATATCAGTTAATAAAAAGTAAAGCTAAACTGTTTTTTTAATCTTGCCAAAAATATGTCAAAATTTTGCTGTGAATCTGCTGAACAGATAACACAGATGCAAACGCGTTTATACACACATATATTTATAATTTTTTTGCAAGTTTCCCATTACATTTAAAAACATATGTTTTAAATAAACGAATACAGTCAACACTCTATCGACATATATCTTCAAGACCCATATCATATGATCGTATAACACCTGACGTCGTTGAATTTGCCCTAGGGCCTTCGTTTTGGGTACGTGTTCGGGTTCAGGCCCTCAACAGGCTTATAAAGGTATAGAGAGAGAGAGAGAGGTACAGAAAACCTTTATGGGTACTCACAGGTTTTAAGAGAGTGGAACTGGAACCCTGCGTATGTTTCACCGGGAACCACATCCGATTTCCTGTGTCATGTCACAGAACCCCTTTTTCCCTCCCTTCAACAATTGTAACTGTAGCCGTATCGCCATTATGTTAGTTAAAGGGCATTTCAGAAAAAGCTAAGAATATTTTTATGTTTTTAGTAGTATTCATAGTATTCTACGCAGAAATCGCAATATTAAAGGTTTTAAACTTGCGAATGCCGTTTCAACCACACTGTCAAAAATACAGTGTACCAGGTTGCTATAATGGTTTTATGATAAAAATTCATGTCAATTATTAATTGATGCTATTGGAATTATTGTCATAAAATCATTATACCATTATACTATTTCACATAGTAATTTGTACTGCGTTGTGTCACAGTATCGATATCTCTTGGCATTGAACAAGGAGTTTCAAAACTTTCTCTGTAAAAAGTTATTATAATGATAAGTCAATAGAATGCTTTATTGATGCCAAACCACAATAAAAGCCACCATTAATAAATTTAAAATTTGTAAAGGATAAATGAGGGATAAGTATAAATAAAATATCTTAAACGCTTTTTAAGCTAAGCGCACATTGGAAACAAGACTGTCTAAATACAAATTGATGTATCTGACAATATTCTTTACTAAGTAGTGCAAGTGCAACAAAATTAGTGAATCGTGCTATCGGTTTGATATTAAAAGCGTTCCAATACCAATTAGATTTTAAATTGAATAATTAACCATATTACACAATTATGTTACATATATAATTATGTTATTCCAGGACACATATTCGATTTCCTGATCAAATTAATAATTTAAGAATAAGGAATATTAATTTCAGCTAACAAATATTCCATGGACTATACGAATGCACCACTACAGCGGTCAATTTTACAATATTATACCATTGTATTATTATTTAACTTGAAAACCGATGCTAAAATAAACGAACAGAATGTAAATGTATAGTTTGACTTCTAATTATTATGTATTATAGTAATTACTATATGATGGCTCTATTTAGAGACACTGTTCTCGTATATATTCTTATAATGCATATTTTATATTTGTGTGAGAAAGAACATGAGGACGAAGTCAATGTAATTACCGGTAGTATAGTTGAGATTATAACAGAGCAACGACAAGATCCATGTTTTAGGTTGCTTGTGGTCTAAAAACTCTAAGCAAACAGAAGAACAAACATGGCGGAACATAGATTGCAGTTTTAAAAATATTCGATATGATAGTAAAGTGTTGACCAATAAAATGTTATTAACCCTGCATGTGTACACTGGGTCTTTTAAGGAACAGTTGAAATTTCAAACTCCTATTTCTCTATCATTCTCTAAGTACAGAGCGCGCTTCACTTATGCCCCAAATCTAATTAAAAATAATAAAAATCTACGTAGTGGTAGGGACTTAAGGTTCCTGCAGCGTTCGGATCTGGCAGTTTACCGGCAAAGGCGAACCAGTGAAACTTGGGTCAGTGTACACACGACGTTAGTACTTTCCAATGTTAGTAAATGCACTTTTTTTTTGGTTTTCTCGTTGTTTTACAGATTTTCCATGGTTAAAGGAAATGTTTTATGTAATTTAATATATTATTTCTTAGATTATATATATAGATATTTTTTTATTACTTCATCTTTTTACTACAATAAGTTTTTGAAGATGGGTGACAATTCAACGGTTGCGCACCGTAAATTCTCTTTTTGAAACTAATATTATTTATTATTTCATAACTTTTGTATTTTTATCAATAAAAACTTATTTTATGCAGAATAATCACCGTTCCGTTTATTATGACATGCCTGAATCCGTAAAATATTCCCCACTTTCAGGTGCACAAATAATTCAACTTTTTGGAGCCCACGCCAAAGACACTACAATCTTTCGAAAGCTTATAGTCTAAGATAAAAAAGTCTAAAACCGTTTTTCTTAATATTTGTTTGTTCTAAAGTTATAAATCTTTTAACAATATTCCGTTTTTTACGCGTTTTTCACTATTTGTGAATTTTTATTAACAACGGTTTTAAACTTTGGACTTTGGCAACTTCTGGACATGTAGTAGACACTTTAAGAAGTAATCCAGGATTTTTTCAGATTCTTTGAAAGAAAACTCAACTGTTCCCTCAAAGACCCAGTGTACACACCATGTCTCGAAGAATATAGTGTTCACACGCAGGGTTAAAATTAAGAGAAATAATATTTTTAGAACAACTGGTTAAGTCATGACTGAAATTTAAACGGTGTACTTGTTATTTCTATTTGGACTAATTTATTCATTACAAAAGAATCATCGTTGACTCTAATTACACATAAACACAAAATAAATTTAGTAGGCTAATTCATTAAAGTAAAGCGTACTTAAAATTTAGGTGGCCTCATAATTTATCCTACGAATTACCTACTAGTTCCTAGATTAGATCATAGATGTCATTATTCTCAGCGGATGTTTAATTATAAACAATTTTATTGACCTAACACAATACCAGACCCAGACTATTTAGTTGTACTCACATTGCATCCTTTCAACGCCCGCACAGTTAAACACTTCGAGTGATCTGATGTCGTCACACATTGATAATTTGATGGGTTTTTAGTTTTCTAGTTTTAGTATACATTGCGTATATTATGTTTTGTGTAGTGTAGTACAGTGTATACGATCCGTTGCACGGCTCATATGTTTTGTTATTATGGTTGAATTATACAATATTATGAGATGGGTCATTTAGATTTAAAAAAAAGATAATGTTTACATTACAAATAATGTGTCGGTTTACTGTTTGCATGGCTACTTTCAGGCCTGTTGATTCTCAGAATTAATTAAATATATTTTTAAATATTTGTTGTAGTTTTCATCATATTGTACGATATCATTTACAAGTACAGGGTGTATATATTTTATAATATATGATCTTATACAATATTACTTTCTATTATAGAATTTATATAGCTTTAGTTTCTTAGTATAGTCTATATCAATATTTACAACCCCTAATACAATGATAAAAATAAAGGCACAAAACTACGTACCCTTTAAACTTTTTCTGACGTCATTTTTTAGTAGTTCTAAGGTAGCATGACATTATTAAATAACAATATTCAAACAAATAATGAATGACGTCCGTATATACCACTCAAAGACTACGTCAGAATCTGTTTGACGTCATTTTACTACTATTTCGGTACAAGTATGACGTCATACACCATTTGACTGAAAAATAAACAATTGTTAGCCTTATTTACTTAACCTAGTGCTAGCGATGACATCACGCAGAGGAACAAAGATGCCTATTCTCGGCTTATGGGTTACAGGATGTGTATCTGAGGGCAACTGGTAGACACGTAGAACACTCAGTGTTTCGGTGTTGAAGAAAGCATACTTAGAGACTCATAATTAGACCTTCGAAACATAGGTATCGGTTAAGAGACCTGACACTATACATATTCGATTGGAATTGATTATTAATAATTGATTGTTATATAATTATTGACTTTTAATTGAAAAACTCTTTTCACAATAAATAGATAGCACATTTATAAACAAGTAGTGTTGCATTTCAAACTCCCTGCACCTTATAATCTTAATTTAATTGAAATAAATAAATAAAATGTTTAACAAGTTTTTTAAAACACTTTTTTGTTTATTTGTTATAATATGTCTGGAGTTGGCAGGCTGGTGAGTATTAGGTCGTTAGCCTACTTGTTATATTAATGCACTTTTTACACATAATTTTGTATTGTTTTAATTTCTATATTTTTTTAATCTGATACAGAATGCATTTACAATTTTTTTATGGGTCATTATTATTAATGGACTGAGCCAAGAGCCATTAATATTTATCAAGCAGAAAACTAATTCAATTAGGTTGCAAGAACACCATTTATTATTCCTATACTCCATACGCTTATCTTTGTTTATTCTATTACCATATTGTTTATATATTTAGTGAAGGCTATTAATGTCAACACGCATGGTAATGATATTTATATGTATATATATGTGGGCTCCTTTTTACATTCATTGATAATATTATTTCACAATAGTAACGGCATTGACAGTTACACTATTGCTTTAAGCTGTGAATATAACGCAATTACATGAGTAAATACTAAGAGCGGTCGCACACTAGCAAGTGTGTTTTCAGAAAAAACTGTGTTGAATGCGAGCCATGACAACTTATAGACATTTACGTTGAAAGAAAGTGGAAACAGATTTTCGAAAAGATATCGATATATTATAAATAGGAAATTGCACAGAAATATTTAAATTTTGTTCAAAATATGATTGTGAAGATAAATAATATGGCTGTTTGAACATTAACAATCTCAAACCGAAAAGGCGATTAAATGAATAATTCATATTAAATGTTATTTCATGTTCAACTTGGACAAACATTTACCGACACGGTTGAATTGATGCGAAAACTGGATGGTATCGTATCTGGAAGTTAACACCATTGTATGAGTAAGATGGCCAGTGAAAGACAGTCGAGAGTACGAGAGGGATGACAATACATAATTAGTGCGTTCACAGCTTATCGATACAGTGCGTGATATAATTTAAAAAGAAGTTTCAAAAATCTTAGCACCCAAAGGAAACGAATCAACTAGCGACATCTAGATGTAAATGATAGTAAAGTATAAGTTTCCTTGACATTTATTTTGAACTATTTAGTATTGCCAAACGCTTACTTTTAAGCCTTAATTAAAACATCTCTCTAGAAAGTTAAATGCATTCAATAAAATATAACTCGAATCACTTTACTGTTAATACAAACCGCAATATTTTATTTCCAGAATTATTTTCACAATCGTTAATATCAATTTAATTCTTCCGGCATGTGGTTTTACATTATTTTAAAACTAAATCTAAAATATAAATATAAAAATAAGCTGTTAATAAAATAAAGTTATATTGTATATCACAAGCAAGCAAACTATATACTTAGCTTATACTACTTCATAGAACGTGTCCCCCCCCCCTCGCCCCTCTATTTTAAAATTTGAAAAATGGTTTGTAATATGAGAAATATATAATATATATAAGCCGTCGTCGTCGTGATTTTCAGACCGTGACTAACTATACCTTTAAAAATTGTATGGAATAATATGGAGCTGTTATAACAGTGAAGAACAACATCAGGTCCGAGTAAGAGTTAGATTTGTTGAGGAATGTATTTTACAATCATTTATTTATGGATTTAATAAACGCTATTAATATTTAAATATTTTCATGTTATATTTTAATTTATGTTATAAACCAATAGAGACTTATTTGTTTAGATACTAAACTTAAAAATAGTTTGCAGGTAAAGTATCAGTAACATGTGCTTAAAAAGAATAATAATTTGTGATGGTTAATTTTAACTGTTATTTTATTTAACCATCAACCAATAATTCTAAAGAAGGCTAGTACAATTAATAATAAAATAAAAGATACATGATGGTGTAATAGATGACCCTATAGAAAAACAACTAGTTCATTACTGTATAAAGCAAACCTAGTATTATATGTTAAACGATTAAAATCGTGCTTAAAGTGCTGTTGAAGTGTACTTGTGTAAAAAAGGTTCGTGTTCCTCTCGCGCGTAGAGATCTTAGTCTAGAAACAGCTGATTCCGTGTTAAATGTTCTTTTTATAATTGACGCAAATATAGTTATCATAAGTAATGAGTAATGTGTGAAAAAAACATTAGTTGTGAGTGTGATAATAAAATTTTACGGTTTGTGTTTATTTTTATTAATGTCTAGTTATATAATATGTGAAACCGTAATTTTTCTGAAAGTCACGAAAGTGTTGACAGACTTTTCAGTTTTAGAAAATATAGTTTGATGAGTGTAAAATGTGAGAAGATATGGGTCATGCAAGTTTCTGGTGTAATCTGGCTCGAAAGACCATGTAAAATGTTGGGAAGATGTGGGGTCGTGCAAGTCCTTGAGTAATCCGGCTCGAAGGACCATGGAAAACGGTAGGAAGATCCGTAGTTCCGGATGCATACTCTTTTTTACCCGCCCCCTTACTCTTCCAAGTTTTTTATGATAGTCAGCTCTAGATAATTAACATAACAGCTTACATAACAATTAATATGTAAGCAACTAATACATTTATAGATTTTCTTACACAGATTAGTCTACCAAACATTTGTGTTTGATTGATTCAACTTGATGAAGGGTTCCATCAACTGGACAGTATCTGTCAATCACACATTATTAAAGGCTTATGTCTGTTTTATAATTATCCAGCATCTTTCATCTATATATTTTATGTTATGAGTACATCTACACTAAACATCAACATCACAGCATCCAGATTAAAATATCACATTGTCTGGGTATCTTTATGATATCTATATAAACATAATCCTGTTTAGTGAAAAGGAAAACTAAATATAATAAGATATAGACGTGTAACTAGCGTTAAAATCAAGAACCGGATATTTCAAAAATATAATCGTTATATATTGTGCTTAAAATATGATACAATACGCGACTTTGTATGGAAAAAAAGAACAAATCTTTCAAATCTAGTCATAAAACTTTAAAACTTATAATACCTTTATATTCTCTATACCAAAGATTCTCAAATGTAGTAACTTAAGCTTATAAATAACGTGGTAATAATGTATGCGGTCTCGAATTTATATGTATTTTACAAAAATATTATGGAAATATAAATTTGATTTAAATTTAATAAAATAATTCGTAAATTTATTTCAAGTTTTTATTTCATTTTTAAATTAATTTTTTTGATTTGAATTGACTTATCTAATTGTTAACATCCTATTCTCAAGTTTTAATAACGATAAGTTAATTAATTAATTTAATAATGATCTGCAGAGCCACCTCTCTCCTAATTTAATTTTATAGTTGGATATGAATTTGGGATTTCATAAGTAAAGAACTATTTTACTCGTATTCAATATTTTACATAAAAAATTTTATCTGTATATCTCTATATTTCTCAGTTTCTCCCCCCTGATCAAAGCCACTCAAAAGAAAATGTTTTTTAAAATGTATTTTACATTCAAATATACATCTTTGACCACCGCGATTGAACTAAATTTTATATATTTAAGAATATATATAGTAAATTATAGCTCTCTATCTCTTTATACGTTTCACTTTCCGATTCCATGAAATCGAATCGGATCGTACTAACTCTTAAAATCTGAAAAGTAATAAAACTAATCGAAACTGAATCTGATTGGAGAACTTATCTGATCGTCAAAAATGGCCTTAATAAATACTTTTTAAATCAGATTTTCACAAAGAAACAGATTTTCTGTTCACAATACATTTTTACTAAGAAGAATTCCCAAAAAAGGAACAGTGGCGTTACTTTTAAGCTTGTTATTCTTTATTGTCAACACGTAACACAGTTTGAGGGCTTCAGTCTTAAATAAATTTCCATCTCGGCACCTATTCGAGCTGCATTTTCAGAGATATATGGAAGTTAGTATATATTCCAATATTCCTGGGATCTTTGAAATACAATATATTCCAACGTCTGGTATTTTTTTGGTCATAAAATCTATGCAAGTACACTTTGCGAAGCTTTACTTTAGGGAGATATCCATTTTATATACTTACTTACTTACTTACGTGTATTTTGCAATAGTGTGACGTCAATATTATATTTAAAAATATTTTTTAGGGCTACCGTTACATTTAATCCACAACTACAAGGGATTAAATATTGTACGCTGCAGTGTTTTATTACAGCGTATCATTTGATTTATTCTCTGTATATATTATTATTACAACAAAACTATTTTATACATTTATAGTTTATAAGATTTATATACCTATAAACTATCAGGATAATCTTCAAGAATTGCTTTTTTATGTAAATTTTTAGAAAAGAAAAACTTTTTTTAGTAGTCTTTAGAGGTAAGTAACGTTTTAAATTTAATATATTGTATTGGTGTCTTTTACTGCAATGATTCTTTTTATACTAATGTGGATTATGGAATAAAACAAATTTTGTAAAAAGGGGGCGGGGCTTTGTTTTGTAATATAGTTTATGCCACTATAAATAACACCTTCATAAACAATAATATCTGTTGTAAGTGATGTTACCATTACCCTAATTTTTGAAAGAAATGTTTTGTTTGTGGAACAATAAATACATGTGCATAGTATATGGCATGTATGCTATTGTGTCCAGTCACAATTAAATACACAGGCGAGAAAATGAGCTTTTTAAAGGGTCATTCATCGACCTTTACCGATACGCGTACACTTGTCAGACAATCAGATCAGATCTTTAATTAGTTTCAAATTACGATGAACGATTCGATTTTATATCTAACTGAATGGAACTTTCAGATAAAGATCCGTCGTTTAGAGTTTGGTGTTTGCTTTGATATCTTGAAATCTACTGAAACTTGCAGCGAGAAAACGGTGGCACGAATAGAATCGGAAACCTAGTCCCAATTCACCCCCTTTACTGGAAATTTTTTTGAGAACGCCCATATATTCGAACATCATTATGCATATATGTATATGTCTCTCATTTCAGTTATCAGAAAGGTCCATTCAGATGTTGGACACAGCTTCCCCATCGACAATACCCGTTGCAACATTATTCTAGTTTTCATTTTATAAGATCCATAGCTGACACCCAATCGAGCAGGAATAAAGAAGGTCAAAGGTCATGTCTCTGTCGTCATACAATGAAACTATTTTTCTCTTTGTATGACAAGAATTTCTTTCTCTTTTTACCTTCCTTTGAATATTCTATCTCACTTTATAACTCCAGTTTTCTGATCCTTTGTGAATATTTTTTTTCTAATCATACATTTTAGTTGAATCATTGAATTTATCAAGTGAATTAAATCGATTATTACAGACAAAAAAATTGATTGAAAAAAGTAAATCGATTTTTTTATGGAAACATTTCTTGCACATAATAAAATTGAACATGAGTTTCTTTATTCGATGAATCTATGAATAAGAATACATTTTCTTTCGTTCAAATGCTATTCGACTAGGTAATGAGACTATTTAGCTACAATAGAAAATAGGAATGTCACGATTTCAAAGGTTTTAAATTACTGGAACAAGTAGATAATGTCTACGAATTTATCTGATGACTGGTCATTGGACATGATCATTCGTCTCTGTTACAGTTTTCTAATTTTTTATATTTGCGGAAATATTTTCAACGCGAATATATAAATGTAGTTGCGATTTGTATTGCTGTATACATACTAGAAGCAAGGTATTCAGTAGATATCATTAGATGTTGTACTGTTAGACTATGTATTGCATTGTAACGTAGAGTAATAAATTTATAATTATTAAAAGTATAATCAACTAAATTGACAACAACCGAGCTCAGAAAATGTAGCATTAGTCCGAGAATTGAGCATCAAGCATCAATGTTCAGTAATATTTAATGTAAGCTAAGCTAACAAATTTCATCAAATACTACTCTAGTAACGCCTGAAGTTTATCTTTTTTATTTTAATTTCGTGATGCAGTTTCTCACGATGGACAAGGGTTTACTAGTTTACCATTCGCTGCATCCTCAAAACCTTAAAAAAACAGATCAACATTAAAACTTCATTGTTATTATTGAGATGGTTTAGGCTCAGATTTTCTTTGATAATGTAATATCAGTTCTATACAGGGTTGCGAGATGTGAGTCGATCTCGTTCAGGGGTGAGGGGTGACTTGACATGTACAATGACATAAGAAGACATATATTACAGCTATATTATTATATTAAATATCACCGCATATTTCTAGAAGGGTTGACAAAAGACATGTTGAAATTTTAGCGTATACGTAGTATTAAGAGGTCTTTTAACCCCTTATGTCTTTGTTATTTAGGTGAAAAATCACTTATTGTTCAATTCGAGAGTATATGTAAATATACGTATTTAGGGGTTGGTTGATCTGGTCTGTTTATGTATGTAGATAGGGATAAAATACCTGGAACAATGTTTTATTTGAGGGAAAAAATGTAAAATCTTGATTTTAAATAAATAAGAGAAACTAGATTTCAGGATTTATATTATTGTGGATGTTTTTACAAGAATGCTTAAATAAATAAACACTAGTACGAAATAATAGTAATTATTACGCAAGATTTAACAAATTGAAGAGGTCAATTAGCATATTGAAAATCCTAACAACAGAAACGTTAATTTATCCCATCAAACAGACCCTTCAAGAGGCACTGGATAACGACGAACTGAAAATCAAAAAGTGTGTGACAATGGACAACAGTTTTTAAAATAAGTGGTTCTTCTTACAGGTTTTATAGAAAAGCGTAATACAAATTAGAAATCATTTGAAGAGAAAGAAGATTAAGCAGAGATTGTTGTGAAAGAATATTTTCTAATTCAACTTTTTTTCTAGTTTTAATTGGTTTTAATGTATGTGTGATAACAACCAAACCCAGAAAGTCTAATGCTAAACCGGGGATGAAACACTAGATACACTAGACGTACCAAGCATAAATGCACACATCCACTGTGGCGTCTTTGATTCTATTAGTGAAACTGCAGCGAAAGACAATTTTCTAAAGGTAATTAAAGCTTCTATTGTTACGTCAAAACCAAAAATTTAATTTCTAAGATCTTAGTTTAAAAAATGTACAGAAAACTAGCAGAAGCTTAAATGTTATAGTATATACAAATAAGGTTCCGAATTTTGTAGAATATTTTAGTATGTCTCTGCCTCATATCTTATGATTAATTGCGCGGATTTACCCTACCTTCACAGACCGTCACTGCTGTTTAATATTGCAATAATTCATCTGTCTAAAAGCATAAACATAATTCATGAATTGTGATAAGTTTATAACGGAGTACATTACATTATAATAATCATTTATTTTATTTTAATATTTTTATTTTTATAACATTTTATTTTATTGCACGAGTTAGTCCTCTAATGATGCACGATTCAAATCTTCAATGTTTTTAAAAACATTGAAGTAAATATAAGAAAGAGGAAGTACTTGTACAGTACGGAATAGCTATCAGCTATCCGACCTGAGTCCGACAGACAGACGGACAAGTTTACTTCATGAGAACTGAAACATTTTTAAGAGTCAGTTACTTGAAGTTCACGGGGGTCACTTACACAAACGGACTTACGGACTAACTACCACGAACCGCGAACAATCGTCGACTTATAATTATCTAGACAAACCACTGCAACAGATTCCTAAATAAAATTGTTGTCTTTACGAATCCGGGCTACTCCGATGTAGACTATATTTAGTAACCTTATAAGAACTCCATGTAACACTGAGCGATTTTACAAAGAAAATTAGGCACTTTAAACTTCAATTGACTCGAAGCTATCAGCTGACCTTAAATAAATTGCTAAATAAGTCCCATTTGAAACCAGGGAAAGTCTGAAAAACCTTTATCAATAAAACAAATTTAATCTCTTTATTTTAAGTACCCATACTGGTATCTATAAGTTGTAAATTATGTATTGTAAATGTTTATAAATGTATATATTGCTTTAAGTGCTAATAACTTTTTAAAATGATGCACTCAAATAAATATTTAAAAAAAATAAGTCGAAGTGGAACAGGAATAACTAACTTATCTATTTCAACTATAGAATTATCGTTTTAGTTAAGGTGCGCCTTAAAAAAGTTACAAAACAAAAACGGCAAATCACAAATACCTATCTTGATGGTCAATCTAGCAGAATAGGTTTTAAATCATAAACGACAAATTACCATTATCGTTAAATTCACCATGCCCAAAATTGACAGAGGGTATTTGATGTATGATACTACCAAGTAGGAATAATTTACTAGTCACACAATTTCTGTAAGAGGGTCTGTCTAGATATTTTATGATCGAAGCAAAGAAGAGTTTACCCACCATTCGACCATCACACCGCGCACTGCTGACCGTTGCATTTTCCCCATGACGTATGTTATCCAACGCTGTAATTGGCTCGTTTGACGTTTAATACTATACTTGTCATTGTTTTATACTTTGTTAAATCAGGTTAAATATCGTGAAGATTCTCTAACGCGCATTGACGTTGTAGCAATTCATTATCAATAGTAAAATCGTGCTTTTTAAACATTATCTAGAACTAGATAAAAATCAAATTAAAACTCCCGCTAAGTATATCAATCCCAAAATAGGTAATTTCATGATTTTGATATCAATAAAATAGGTCATAGAACGTAATATAATACTTTTCAAAAATATTATGTCTTTGGTTTTATCATGACACGAAAATGTAAGTTTCTAAAATCTTAAAATCAAATAGAAATTTAAATAAATTGATAGATTTACATACGGATAACATTTCGTTAGCATAGGAAAATGCACTTTGTTAAATTTCTCGACTTTTATAGCATAAAATGTTTCACATACAATTTGTTAGTTTTATTTAAATTGACATTTATCG
Source organism: Panorpa germanica (assembly GCA_963678705.1). Taxonomy (NCBI): domain Eukaryota; kingdom Metazoa; phylum Arthropoda; class Insecta; order Mecoptera; family Panorpidae; genus Panorpa; species Panorpa germanica. Next base: position 4,503,273 of record OY783221.1, read on the forward strand.
AATAAAGAAAAAGAAAATTAGAAAACTTGTTGTCACTTCTTCAGCAGAAAGTTTTATATTTAAAGTTTTAAATTTTCTGTCAAATGCATCACTATCACTATTACTACAGCAATCGCAATTTCAATCGCCACCATTACCAACGACTTTTCTTTCAGCATCCCTATCCCTCTTTCTCATAGATCTTATGGATTTACTGTACTCGGGCGTGTTTATTGTCCATTTAAATACTTTGCAAAGTTACTGTAGCTGTAAAGTTTCCGCCTTGTTCTGTTCCATTGGAAACAACTGTAACTATCAGAAAGTTTAAGCTCTACTTGCTTTTACGTTTGTTTATCAAATAGTGATTACAGAAACTTAGTCCTATTTTATTTAAAAAAAATACAGTCCGTCGATTATAACTTCTTTTCTTTTATTGTGAAATACATCATGAAATTACGAAAAGAAATTTTCACCTCATGAATGTACATGAGTAGTGTAACAAAGTCGGTTCTGGAGTAAATTGAAGCAATCATGATAAAGGGGCAGGATCAAATTAAATTGCACGTACGAAAGTAGTGGGGGTAAGTGGAGTGGATTTTGTTGTTATTACACATCGATTTATATTATATACACATATAAATGTGTATATGTATTTTGATAGCTGAAGCTAACCACCAAAAACAGAGAAGCAGAAAACTCTAGACCACTCTGTGCCGTTTCTCATAATATACAAAGTATTTCTAAACGTTAATTTTCAAATTAATTCTAACATGCGTAATTTGAGTTCACAAAACGTGAACTGGTAATAAATTTAATGAACATCTAGCCATAAAAACAATTTCTAGAAGAATAATAACAATGTCCATACCGGAAACAACTTACACCTTCTGAATTTAAACTATAATGTGAATATTGAATGAACATGTTGAATGTTAAAAGTCTAATGGCGTTTATTGCTTTGCGGAACATCATCAGGAAATTGCTTTCAAATGTAACTTGTTCTTTTTTATTGAAATTACCTGTTAATATGTAAAACATATTTAAAACAGAGCAGAGAATAGAACAGGTCAAGTAGCCGTAGCCTTACTTACAATTGAAATCTTATAACACTCGCACGTGAAAACCAGAATTAAAACTTGAAGTTGTTTTACTTTAATTTGATTGCATGTAGTCGTATTCACTTGCTGGTATATTTATTTGTATTACATTAAGTGTTTTAATTACTGGTAGATAAATTGCTTTTACGAGGACATGTAATGAAATGAATAAACGCGCAATGTTTAAGTAGAAGACGTTTGAACAATAAAAGCAAATAACTTGGTAGTAGAATTATGTCGTGTAAGTTCAAGAGAATTTCATCATTTCTTTCAACAAATGTTTTTTCTTAGTTTATGTATTTTAAGTGCCTACTCTTTGCAAGGCTTAAGACACATTTCAAATATGAAGCAAATTATACACCTAGTAAACATTTTGAAGTCACCTTAACATCATATTCGTATGGTACAATTAGTACAATTCAATTTGATTTCACTCGTTCAAGGGAAGTGTCAGTGATATAAACAACAAATGGTAAAATCACTTCACCTGGCCTCACTACCGTATTGTATTGAATGAAGCAATTAAACTATTAAATTGTAGTGGAGACATATATATCTTGTTTCTTTTTCTAAGATATTCTGATGAAAGAAATGTGGAATTTTATCTCTACTAAAATAAATATTTTCAAATATAAAAGATACAACAACTATTTCTCCATTTAAATCTATGATGTTGGAGAGAGAATAAATATTCTTATAAAAGACTCTAACAATTTCTCATAGGTGACATCTATCTGATATATGAGCGAAAAACAATTGATATGCCATTTCACCAAAATGTATACTTTGTAATTTAGGATATAAATATTCCTTTTATGTTTATGTATGGTATTTACTTATTGTCAATCGCAAGGCTTTACATTCCTCTTTAAATCATCTTGCTTACATTTCATTTTCTCTTCTATTATACTTTAAATTATTCTAATACATATGTTCATTCAGACTCTTTCCTTACTCTCTGTCTTCTCCTTTTAACATTTACTATATCTTCATTTCACTATCTTTCTTAAATTCACATTCCCTCCTCATGTGTTTCTCCATTGATATTCAATCGGGTAGAGAAAACGACATCCGATAGTTTTAAATTTTACTATCTCTCTCTTACACACTAATAACGAAAAGAAATCATACGAGAGAGAGAGAGAGATCATTTCCATGCAATGTATACAACGTAATTGACCTTTTTAGGCGATTAACTTTTTCTCAAATCATCTGTGATACCTATCACATTCATTTCTCATTATTATTTTAGTTTATTTGCATTATGCACAAGCTTTCACACACAAGAATTTTTAATTTGATTCTATGAATGTATGCTGTAATAAGTGAAATGAGATACACGTTTTAGATGTTATCTTCTAGTCTGATAAAATCAGTGCAAGTGCACAAAAAAAGAATGAACTGCAATGCACTTAGCGAATGACCAAGCAGATATACGAATTGATAATCATAGCCATGGATAATTCAACTTATGTGAAGCAGAAAATGCAATTATCCAATCAAGTGATTATAAAACGCAACAACAACAATTGTGGATTGGGTATCACGGCTTAATCTCTACCAGATGTTATAAAACAGTGATGGTGATAGATTAATGATAGTCTTACAAGTATAATACAGTTAAATGTTTGAGAACTTCTGAAGTAATACAACTAGCTAGAGGCGATATCTATTTCAATGTATCAATTGTACTATTCGATTGTTTTAGTTTTATTTATTTATTGTTTATTTTTATTTGTGTTTAACTGCGAGGTAATTTGTTAAACAACGGTAAATCTATAACTTCTTGATGAAGCAAAAAAAAAATGTATCGTAAAACTACAGTTAATTTTGTAATTCTACTGGTTGCTATAGATCTATTTTGAATCAGGTTGAATTTTAGTATTATTTTTGTTTATAGTATTGGTAGACCACTACTCTCACCCTGGAGTAGTCTACTTGCATGTACCAAATTACACTACCCACATAACATTAGATATTCCATGTATATTTATATATGCTCCATAATGTGAAAATAATATTCTGTATATACGTGAAATGAATGAATATGCCAGTATATACTATGTTTAAATATGCACATGCATATGACATACACTGTAGATTTTACATCACATCATCATATACATAGTATATGTATATGCCTTGAATATAGTATGAATATCCAAGTATGTATATGTATATCCTATATTTAACAATTAAAATAATATAACCATAACACTCATAGGTTTATTTACATAATACTCAGAAAATATAATTTTTGATAGATCAGAAGTGGTTTGTATTTCCCCTGCTGATAATTCGTTATCAAGTGAATATTTATTAAATTTGGTCAGCTGTAACAACTGGCTATGCAGCGCACACTATTCAGGGATTATTCCTCATGCAGTTGTAGCTGCTGGTAGTTAGTGGTTGGTAACAGTGATATATATGTTTACAATTCCCAATAGGTACATGTCTGTGTACGCCTTTACACAAAAACTCTAAATAAAATCGATGTTTTAGTCGATAAGAATAATGAGGCCATTTATCACAGCGAGGTATCATGCAGGGTTGCATATAGATTTATTTTATATAAATAATATTGAATTCGTAATATTTCAAGTCAAAATAAAATTTGAAATTGTCGTAATTAGATTATAGAATAAGATCACAGAGCTGCCGTTTACCTTATTGTAACTTTGCTACAGTAGTTTAACTAACTTCTAAGATTAGACTAGATTATGAACGGTCTCGGTTTATTCTTGTTGAGCAAATATGTTAAATAGTTTCTCATTAATTCTAAAGGCGCTATAAAATAGTGTTTATGGCAATTAATTTATATTGTTTCTTTCGAATATAATTTGTATGAATCTCATTAAACATATAACACTTAAAACAACTTAGTGGTGACAGAATAAGAAGGATGTAGGTGGTAAAAAAATTATCATATGAAACATAAATGAATACATAAAATAAAACCATTAAACACATATTTTTTAACGATATTTTTTGTAATTTATTCATTAAAACGTACAGTTATTTAGACTGCTATAAAGTTTGAACATATTTTAAAAATAAAACCTAATTAAAAATAATTTTTAATATATAATTAGTATTTTATTTGTTTTAATTTTCATCTGTCTACAAATTATCCCTTTATTAAAATTTTATTAGTACTTTGTGGGCACCTGCATTTATTTTTTATTACCTTCTTTAATAAACTATTACGTGTAATAAAAGTGAATAGAATTATATTATTCAAAATGAAATAAATTGTGTGCAAACACTGACTTCTTTTATGTAATTAAAATAAAAATTGTTTTAAATTATAGAATTAAATACTTGTTTTAACAACATTTGGAAAAACTATAAAATAACACGGCATCTTTCTTCTTTACCATTAATTAAATTTTGAGTTTGTTTTTTAATTAATGATCTATCATTACCAGTAGTGGATTAATAACTATGGGCGACTAATTTTTAATATTTAAGCCAACGTTATATAAATAAATAAATTGCAATCTACATAGATTCACCTCTCTTTCTTATAAATAAATTGCAGACTTTTAAGATTGTTACAGCTGATGCTCAACTGGAATTAAGAATTAAAGTAAAAAAAAATTTATATAAAAGAATATTGTAAAAGAAAATTTAAAAACTTTTATTTGACAAGTTGACTTTAAAATTTAAATGCTTAAAATATTTTTCAAAACTGGTGTAATAAATTTTTAATCTGTGAATTTTTAAATTTTGAACCCCTTATTTTAAGTGTGTTCTCATGTACACATGTTTTTTATTTATGATTTAGAATTATTAGACCACTATTGTGAGAAAAATACATACATACGAATATATGTATATGTTTATTATATTTTACCTGTGTTAAAAAAAATAACGTTATGTATTATATAATATAATGTAAATCACATTATTTGAAATGTAAAAAGAGAAATAAATTAACACTATGTTGGGTCCATACAATACGGTTGTATGGTTATTGATATATTGCTATGCGATGCAGAGTTGAGTTGAGTTTGTTTGTGTAAAAAATATCATTAAATTTATAAGGGATTATAAATTCAAAAGTCAAATTGTATTTAAACTTTACAAAGAAAGTTACTATGTAACTAAAATATGGAATATTAATAGTATGCTTGCGGTCAGTTTAGCAATGGTTGCTTGAAGGTTAGCAGAGGTTTTGAACCTTTCCTGCTACGTCTCTTTGAATTTGTGAGACAACTGGCAACAAATGTTCTAAACAAGTTTTGAAAATGTAATATAGCAAAACAAAATGACAAAAACAAACGATAGCACACCTATAGAAATATATTTGGAAACTTTAAAGGAAATTATAGAAAACAACCGAAATGAATATTATAGAAATTATGAAAAGTTAAAAAACTATTATACTCATGAGCATAGGCAACAAGGATAAGAAAGTAGACGTTGCGAAAGGATGAAATAAATCTAAAAGTGAAATATAAGAGTTCTTGTTGTAGAAACACGATTCTTAAAATCTGTTAGCAAAGTAGATTATTTCTTTCAAGAAGCAAGAATAAATTTTTAATTAAACAAGAGGCATCTACTTAGCTATGTTAGTTTAATCAAGTTGACTTCAATAGCATCTTGGAATAGGAAACCTATTTGTACTTGTAGAGTTGTGCCCCCATCTGTCTACCTTACTGCACAATGCAAGAGCTGCCATACACTGTCGTACTGTATTTTATTTTTCTATTAGTCTTTTTGTCTCTTTGTCCGTAAAAATACACATTTTATATTGAACTGTTTGTAGTTCTCTACTCAGCAAAATTAAAAAAGAAAATAGAAGTAATAATTAATTATTTAAAGATACGAAAGAAACTGCAAAGCAAACGTCTGCTTTTCTGCTGTAACGTTAATGTAATATGATTTGTTAAGACAAATTGCAGGGCATGTATATATGTATTGGTTGTAATCAAAATTATTTTTTAAAGAAGTATTTGTACGAAGAACTTCCCGCTGATTCCATATCTGGCAACCATTTTGAAATCAGTTCATAATTTGACCTATAAAATGCCAATAACTCAAAAACCGGTAGTCCAAAGAAAAAATAGATTGCAGATTTGAATTCAGCGTTGAATTTTACTATAGAATTCATTCGAATTTTCCAAATCAGAAAACATTATATTTTTTACAGCGAAAATATTATTTTTTTTCGTGGCGAAAATACTACTTTTATCGATCATACACGGTAACAGTCGCATCTACCTTAAAATGTATATTATCTCATGAACTCAAAGAGATAGAATTTTGAAATTTAAAATGCAGGTAATAGAATATGCCCTCTATATAATCCAATGATTGCTTTTTGCTCAAGCACCATTGGGAGCGCAAAAAATATATTTTCGCCGATTTTACCTTACACACAATGTTTTAGTGAACCATTTTACTAAGATTTCAAATTTACTTAATCTGATCGGATATAAAGACCTTGATTATAAATTTTTATATTTAAAACAAATAGGTTTGCCGTACTTTCTAAATAAACGGTTCAATTAATGGTTATATTTATGTAAGTTGTTATATAAATGTAAATTATTAATTAAGGTTCTGTAGTTTTTAAGTGTTATGTAATACTCCTATTTTAATAAATGTACTAACACTAGACGCTCTCTGCAATTAATTAAAAAAATATCATACGATGAAAAAAGCAGTGCATGTTTATAGTGTTTATGCATATGTTCTGAAAGTTGATGGTGTAATAACTGCTGGAACTGCTGGAGAGTTTGAACTACTGGAGTCCATACATATAGTATTAGCAAATGCTTTATTACCAGCATGATTTAATGATCTGGGCGCTTTATAAATGATTTTTTGTCCAGTAAAGAAAATGATTTATGAGTTTTTTCTGTTTACTTGCAGCGCGACTGGTTGTGTTCTGGTACAAACGGATAATCAGCTGATTCAGATTATACTACATATGAATTATATTAACTTGGTATGAAATTTCTTTTTTTATAAATTATTTATAGTTTTAAAAGTAATCAAATTGGGATAAGTGCGCCAACAACATCTACATATTATTTAAACATATTATAGTTTCTTTTACATATTAAAGAGCTATTACACCACTATTTATAATGTAATATTTGCATAAAGAAATTGCATTCAAAATTTGCATTAACATAAGCCACAAAAATTTGGTTCAGATATGACTAGATATAATTGCTTTGTGCGGGATCTAAAAAATGGTAATGATTCAATAAGATACAACTGGTTTTGAGTGGAATCTAAAAAAAGCATAACTTTTGACAAGATATATGTAGTAAACTTTATATTTCGTCTTAATCCTCTATAACTCTTAGTACGCCACTGACCTTCACGATAACTTTCTTAACCAATACCTTTTATATAAAAGATTTCTATCAAAAATACATTTAATATTTCGTAATTTTATAATAACACAAATATATAGTTATAAAAAGTTGATGATTGTATAACAGGATATGTATATGTTATACTGATATAACAAATTAACAAAAATAACCAAAATTTAAACAATTCTATGAACTACTAACTTACTAACTATGATAAATACATATGTATATTAAAAATATGTTAAAAATATTTCAAGGAAATTTTTGTTACCATATCTGAGCGAGTAGGCGCGGCGCGTCCAAACGCTGTAGCTCATTAGTTCTGAGTAATTAACGTTTATCACTTGCATTATTATTACATAAGCTGTGTATTATACTAAGTAGAATTTCTGGGAATTGAAACCATCTCGTGCTGACTATCAGAATATTATATAAATATTTGTATGGATTATAACATACGGAATGACTGCTGTAGCTCACGTAAGCATCTAATGGAAAAAATGGAATACGTATCTCGTCATTTAATGAGTACATTTTAATTTTGTCGACGAAACGTGTGAGGTGTGACACATACCTTATTAAATTCTATCAAATATTTAGAATTAAATTCACTTGAGTATGCAACTATGAAACTTTTCCCTTTATAGTGAACAAATTATATATTTGATATCTTAGTTATTTATTAAATATCTAATTCGTTCGCTATAAAGAAATTGCAAACTATGGAAGACACATAGCATAACTTATAACGAGATGGTGAACCTGTTTTATGACTTGTGCAAAAATGAGAATTTTTTTTTTTTCATAAAAGCAATAATTTCTTTTTTCAACTGTACGTTGTTCAATACAGGGCTAACTTAAGGTAAGTGGTAGATTTAGAGCAGAAAAAGGAACACACATTTTAAAAAACATATATTTTAGCAAAAATAACTTAAAAATAATATTTTGCAATATGTTCAATTTAACAAATAACATTTATTTAATCATAAATATTATATACACGTCGCTTTGCGACGGGGCAAAGCGCTAGTATAACTAAATAATTATATGATATTAAGTAATTATATAACTTAATATTAATTATAGTCAACTGAGAACTTGTTAAATGACTTAATTTTGCCACAATTAGTTTCATCAGATTGTTATCCATATGACTTTTATATAATTAGAAAAATAATTTGTTATAACCGGTGCGTTGCGTTCATTTAATTAATTAATTTAATTTGACTAAAGCAATTACATTTGTACACTAGTAGTGTTCTATGAATTGATTACTATACACGGGTGGTGACCCAATAACCTTGGCATAGGAACTGGATATTTGTGCTTTGTTTGTATATGTAAATAATATGCTTTTTTTCTACGACAAGGACAAAATTATTATAACAGTCGAAACTTCAGTTTATGATTGCGTTATATTAACCGTATTTGCTACTATCAATACTTTCAGTGCATCGCTGTGACTTTAATGCAGATCTGATTATGACATCATGCAAGGGGACCACGGATTTGTGATGGCATCTTCGACACATACGATCGGTTAAAAGAGCTTACATTATACATATTCGAATGGAATTGATTATTAACAAATGATTGTTATCTAATTATTGACTTTTAATTGAAAAAACCCAATGTTAATTTTATTTAAAACCTATTTCTAGAGATCATAAATGTGCGCCAATTTCATAAGTACGGTCCTGATTATATAAAACATATATTTTATTTTAATAAATCAGTTTAGCTTACAATGCAACCATATTTGTCCAAAATTATATAAGCAGTAGGATTGATAAAACACAAACACATACAAATATATACATATACATACCACACATACACACAGAAACACATACAAACTGTTTTATATCAACGTGCGTGTTGAATAATGACACAATAATGAATCTGCTTCATGCTGGGTTAATCATTGGGACCTTACGCCGGTGACGTGCGCCACAGGGGTCCCTTGGGCCATGGGTTTGCGTACTATGTTTTTACACAGTATATGAAGGGGGAGCTAGAAATTTCAAAGGGGTGCCTCAATACCCAATACCCCTCCCTCCCTGTTTCTATTGATGGGCCCATCAATACTATAAGCAGTAAAGGACCGTGGACAATACGGACCCGGTTTGTTACAGTAGCATTTTGCAATTATTTCAATAACTTAACTGTTTTCTGCTTCGTACAGTTCTATTTATACATTAGGGGTTTTTAACCTTAGAATCTGTCGACCTTAAAATGTTTTTGTGTCATTTTTATGATACAAAAAGGTACGTAATATAATTATATGTTTATGTCGATAGGTTGACAGACACCATTAGGTAACTTTAGGACAAACACTGTCGGAATAAGTTTTGTAAAAATCTCAGGTAGGTATGTAAAGATCTGTAATTAATTTAAAGTTGTCTTCAGAATGGCTAAGGTCTAGGTTCGATTCCCGGAGATGGAATAAATTTATTTCATAACTAGCAATGAAATAACTCACCAAATAATAAACAATATCAAAAATCAATAAGTGTAACACATTAAAAAATAAACAAGTAAACAAATTAAAGCGAATAATTAATTTTGAAGAAACTTGCTTTCTAATTTCTGTAATTATTGTTGGTAAGGTTTTTAATTTTGACTACATACCTGCCGAATTTTAGTACCCAACCAAATATTCGGTTGATTAAGACGATCACTGGGATCTTTTTTCGGATTAATAGATTTATGAAATTTCGTAAATATACGTTTCAAGGATTACATAAGCTTAATAAGATAAGAGTTAAAGGATTATAAAGTATTGACTTAAGCCAAAATTTGAACCAATTTATGTGTATTTAACCATTAAATTTAGACCATTATTAGACCAAAATTATCATATGTATCCGACCAGACTCTGGTGGGGAATCTAAAAAATTACAAAAAATCAAATAAAAGAGTCTATTAGTCTTTAGATAGAAATTCTATCTCTAAATTTCAAGCCATTTCCAAGGTTCATTTTCTACTTGTGACATAGAAATTGTAACGTAGTGTGTAAGATTCAACTTACTGCAAGCTAACTCAAACATTAAGTTTCTATCTTGGTAGTAGCTATTCCTTTTAAAGTTGAAATCTAAAGTTGAAGTTTTAGGTTTGAGTGTAAAGTAATATTTTCTTTGCAAGGCTTAAAAATACTTCAGAAAAGTAGTTCGTCAATTTGCAGCAGTTATGACAAGTTTTGAAAGCGTCACCGACTTTATGCAAATACTAAGTACGATAACTAGATTTTTGTTTGTTTGTCAACGTACAACAAACAGTAGTTACATAAATATTTTGATCACATGGAAAACCCAAACAAAGCATTTTATAAATTTGATACAAAATAATTCGACAGCGTGAATTTGAATACAATTCCCTTATAGGTATACATCAATTTACGGTTAGATATGTTTTATTTCTTTTTGTCATATACTCGTACTTTAAACATACGAACGATAAAAGGGGTTTTTTAACAATATGTACTTAAATATCCACATTTCAATACAAATCCCTTTTTTTTAAATATATTTTTTGATTGAATAGTGGTGTTGGGCCAGTGTCCGCTTCGCTGATTTCTTTACATCCATTTTGGCATTGGCATTCATTCGTTCATATACGTACACCGTACAGTGTACAGCATACCGCTATGTCAAAGCAAATAAAGGATCCACTCGACTGCATTGCATAATGCCTGGAGTACTATGACTCTACTAGTGACTAGGTAGAGAAAATTCCTGGAGCTGATCCTGCTCCTGCTCCTGCTCCAGCTTGCTTCTAGTATCCTGGTCGTCCGGTTCAACTGATTCCTAAATCCAGAGGGAACTCATTTAAAGAGGGTCTTCTTGTGGCTGTACGAGACTCTCGTTGTGTGGCAACTGGCAAGTAACGAGGACCGACAAGGATCATGAATCTGAATAAAACTGATTAAAAAGATTCCTCCACATGGAAAATAAATTATATATACGAGTATACCATATTTCGACAATGTTACTAAATAAAATTACATTTTTTTATGTAAAGAAAATATTTCAGTTACAATGTAACGATGCTAATTCGACCCGTTTTCTTAATATTACGGTTTTTAAGTTTCAAAAAGCACGTTTGGGAAATAGTCGTATCTTGTTATTTTTTATGTGGGTATACGTTTCACGTTTCAATAACATGCTGGGGGGAAATAAATCTGAAATATTAATCCGTGCCTAACGTAATCTCTCTATTCATCAAGTGATTAAAAAATCTTGTTATTTAGAATTCAGAGTTGATACAATGAAAACAAAAATTGTTTTGGTAAGGATTGACTTTTTATTAGATGTTTCCATCAATTTGACCATCGCTGGCGTGCCAACAAGATCCTAGATTGTGTTTCGAATCAATGGAATGATCGCCCTAGCATTACACCAAGTTTGTTTAAATATTTTCCTTCATATATTACTTCAGTGGTGAGTAAATTTGTTAATTTATTTATCAATGAATTGTATGTAGGAGACTATTCAATTATTAGCTCCTATTGGAAGATAATCATAAGAATTAACTAGCTCATAAGATTTACAAGTAGAGACAAGTCAAATTCTAAAAATCCGCAAATACTTAAGGTTTTGATTTAAGATTTTCGTTTCTTCAAGTATGAATGTATTTTGTCAACGTACATATAATATAACACCACCATTTTCTTGAACTTCTGTCAACTCCGGATTAAGCGCCTAGCAAGCCGTAAAATGTAAATCCGTCACCAGGACAACAATTGAGATCGGGTAAGATCACTATCTGAAGACGAGATGATGTTCCAAGCATAAAATGCATGTGATAATAATTTTATTCGACTCAGCATATGGATACAACTAAAACCATTGTTGTCGCTGACAAAGTTTTCCATGACCCATCCCTTCCCTTCTATGTTTAATTGGATAAATCCAATACGATTGATGCAAATCATGCGGGACAGTGTTATCAGTACTACTACGGTTTCAATGAAATTAGAGAATCCCGTTATTTAAGCATTCTAAGAAATATAAATAGTTTCAAAACAGAGAAATCAAATTTAAAGAAATCTTAATACTTATTTATCAATAAATAGTTAAATAACCGCTATAAGTTTGAGTCAACAACACCATAGAAACTCGGATCAAAAACTAAAAAGAAACAAACAATTTTCAAGTCAGTTAACTTCTTCAGTAATTAGTAGCTTATTTAAATATATTATTAACTAGAATATATTAAAGATTTATCTGTTACTAATAGAAGCAATTTAAATATTACAAGATTGTAATTGAACAGGTACCAATTTTTCAAAATGATTTACAACGTTGCCTAATTATTACACGATAAATTAAATTTAATGGAAATATTTTAATGCATGTAAATTCTGGTTTTAACAGGTTAAGTGTTTTTCTTTATTAAGGCTACGTTTATAGTTCAAGTTTTGATAATAAATCGAGATCTGCTACTACAAAGCCTGTAATTATATTAGTAGTGCATTGTATAAACATATTCGCTGCATTTCAAACGTATTATTAGATCTACGTATGCGTGTTCGGGTACGAATGCTCAATGGTATTTAAATATGTATTGTTGCACTCACAATTCGAGTTCACAGAGCAAAAATTAGTATATTCGTCCATGAACGCGAACATTGTCATTCTAGTAGTGGTAAATAAAACATATCAAATCATAGGAGTCAGATAATAGGCAAAGAGCATAAATAGGCGAACACGGAAGTGTGAAGGAATATTATGGTATGTTTACAGAATATCTTGTGTACCTAACTTTCAAGTAAATTTCAATCCAACTTAAACATTTAATCTTGAATTCAAGTATTTTCCAAGTCGAAACTATCCTTTAGTCGTATTATGTTTTAATGTTCGCTACTTTAGTAATATCGTACAATGATTCACAGCGATGTAATAGCTGATGTACTGAATTATTAATATCGTTTTAACTAATGAATCACTAGTAACAAATTACAGTTAGTCTGATTCAGATATAATTCTATTTATAGAATTTATTAAATAGAAAATATCAACATATAATCCATAAACACGTGGTAGGATTGTCGTATTGCGATGTCTAATTAAAAAACATCGAATGATATGAGTATTATTGTTGTGTCTTGTTAGAAATGACAAACCATAATATTGATTAAATATAACTAGAGATAGTTTAACCGGTAATCCCCTTCCGTTTCAATACCCCCTACCATTTACCTGTTCGCTCACCTCACGTGTGTGATAGCTATTATTGTTTTAACTTTAAATTGGATTTTTATTTATTTCTATGATCTTAATCCTTATTTCGTGTTTACAAATGATTCAGAAATATTCAAGGAATTTGCAATACTTGTATTTATCAAACAAAAGTTATCACAAACATGCTGAAAAGTCAATAGTTTCAAGGGGATTGATTCTTGTATGCAGTGACGTAGATAAAGCTTTTGCCGTTCTCCTTTTTTTATAAGTTACTTATTCTACTGCTTTTTCACTTTTCTCGAGAACTATAATGGTAATCGTTTTTCTTATTAGTAGAAACATATTTACATATTTTGTTACCAAAAAAATTAACAAAACCTATTAGAACGTTTTCCTTTTAAATTTCTCCCAAATTTCATTTTATCTAATGTTAGAATCAAACTTTATTAAATTCAGTCTTTATATTGTAAAAATGTCTGTCTGAAAACCCAGTATGCGATTATAATTAGTTGTTTAATGAACATTTTCACGGCTATCCACTATAAATTTTGTCACAGGTTCCACATAATCTTGTCACAATGTACATTGTTTTGAAATCTTATTTTTTGACTGTTAAGATGTACCCAGCATATAACCCACTTCTAATACGTAAAAATATTGTTTGATTTATAATCACCTTTATAGTCAGAATAGAATTTATATTCACCTGTGAAGAAAAACCAGCATTGCTTCAAGATACCTATGATAGTGGTCGGTAATGTGAGGCCCCGGAACCGCATGCGGACTAGACACAAAGAAAAGAAAAAGGTAATCTCAGTTTGGATATCTAAAGAAATAGATGTACCGCTGATATTCGGCTCTTTTGACTAATAGGTTTGCTAATCACTGTACTATACGATGATGAAAAAACTTCATTTATAAGTATATTATCAGAATAGTAAAAGTTTATTTTTGTTTGTATTTAAGAATTACCATTTTTCTTTAATTTCTTCGATTTATATGCCGGGACACAATTAAAATAATTACGGACAAATGGTAAAGAGAATTGTAAAATTGACAAATATAATATAGTTAGTAAAATTTAAGCATTATGTACATAATATATACTTAATACTTTTTTATGTTCCACTCTCATTTATTTCAACAAATTAGTAATATTTCCTATTAGTGAATATATTTTCCACATTTAAAAAAATCACCTTATAGCACAAGCAATATATAAAGTAATTGAAATGCTCTTGAATATTTGGAGTACGTAAAAACGCTGAGGCTGAAATATTTTTAAAAGTTCGGGAGCTTACTCATGAAAAAGTACACACAGAAAAATAATCTTTATAAAGACAGAATTTTAATATTCTCTATACTTTGTTAGTCTTTTAAAATAGTCTAAAAATTTTCCAAATTTTACAAAAATTGAAAATTCTAAAATTGATATTGTGAGTCTTTAAAGGAGTATAATTATTTTCGCTTAATGGTTGCTTGAATGTAACATTGTACGAGGGGTAGAGAAGAAACTAACACTAGTATATAGAATAAGAATATTAGGGGTTGCTAAATGGAAATGGACGGACGGTGGCGTCAACATCAACTAATTGAAAAGATCAATTATTTAATTGGAATTAATGATCTTTTAGTTTTAATTGGTTTTTGACATGATATTGTTTGTTAAACATTAGATTAAATTACAGAAAGGGTTAAGACTTGATGTTACAAGTAGTTTTAATAAAATTGTTGAAGCTACAGGTTCTATTGTATTTATACCCCAAAGAAATTAAAGCTATATACCAAATCTATAAAAGAGGTCATCCATTAATTACGTCACATAAATTTCATGGATTTTTAACCTCATTGTCACAGCTTGTCTCACTGCTATGACGTCACTTTACTCTTATTTTGTGTTTGTATCTTATTAGTTTTAATATACACCTATATTCTTCCGGTCATTTTTCAGATTTCGCTACTGTAAATTGAATTGAACCATTTTAGTTCTCAATGACAAAGCTCTCTCGCTCTCTGAGGATATGAAAATATCTCTCTAAAATGTTCATATTTCATCACAAAATTTGTTTTGTGTACATATTATTATAGTTATACATTTAATGTTACGCAATCGACTTGGTCGATACGTTGTGCTAACTTTCTAGACCCCTCTCTGTCTTTTTCATCCATTGAACTACTGAAAGAGCACCCCCTGGTGATCTCCATCTCTCAGTCACCCCAACCCCAACCCCAATCTGAACAAACCATTAATCCTAGTGATGGTCATTTCCACACTATATCTAACCCAAAAAGTAATGAAATTAACAAACCCCTATATAAATATATTCAATTATATTACTTTATTATAGCATAAATTAATTGTTGATTTATAATTATATCATAATATTCTATTTCAAAAATAACAATTCACTTTTATGACTGTTTCACAGCAGCTTGATTTAATTGCGTTTGAGTTTATATTTTATGACTTATGTGTAGTGCAGTAAAAGAAGAGAGAGAGAGAGAGAGAGAGAGAGAGAGAGAGAGAGAGAGAGAGAGAGAGAGAGAGAGAAGGAAGAATGAAGACTGCGAGTGAGTCAACGAGTGTTCATCGATAATCGAATTACTTATTTTAATCTAATTTAAATGAAATATAGAAATATTATTCAACGATTTTAATAAAGTTAATCTTTCCGTCTCTTAATTTCCATTTACAATTGATGATATCATATATTAAATAAATCAACAATTTTAAAACCTACTAAATAGATATTTATATAGTACTAGTATATAATTAAAATACATGCCTTCGCAGATTAGTATTTGTCGGTCTGTATCGGCGTGTATTTAAAAGCGTAGTTTATGGATAATCGTATTTTCAACAGATTTCAGACCGATAGCCCTGTAGCACTATAAAAAAATTGCCAAGGGAAAAGGATGTAGATCTTGTTGTGCTTGCTTATGTATTGGAGAGGAGAAAAGCAATAGAAAAGGAACGAATACTCCTCCAAAAGTTAGTCGAAGAAGCAAACCCATCTACGCTATTGACATATGCAAATTTTTCCTCCCGGTTTAGTATAAATAGATAACTATCCATAGAAATAATATTAAAATCTATTTGACATGAAGCATCGATGCTTGCGGTGCTGATATGTGCATGTACAACATTAACCAAGATACAATGACTTTAATACTGATATGTGGATCTTTGTTCACTGTTTTCACATTTTCTGAATAGGCTTAAGAGAAGAATTCAGAAAAGGAAAAATAAATTCAGTCCACCTTGTACCTTTAAGTAGAGACACGCACACTTGCACACACACACTCACATAAGAAACACAGATCTCTTGTACTTGTGCAGAAACAGTTGTAGTTTATTAATAGCTTGATATGTCAGATGTTTACTAATAAAATAATTACACGCATTTTGTGTTTTAATACGGATTTATATTAATCGTTACATCTATCATTCAATCCGTGATTATTCTAAATCTCGTAAATTACTAATATAGAAGTATGAACGCACTTTACGTTCAATTATATATAAAAATGTCTTAAATTTTTATTCAAATTACATTTTATTCCGGTAAATGCAAATTGATTTTTTTTATTATATTACTGCGATTTAAACAGCTAGGTTATATAATTCAAATTACGAGAGTTCGGCGGCGACTCATACTTAAAACAAGTTGTGGGGTATAAACTGCCGATATAACATAAAAGCACTGACTCACTTATTTTTCTAAAATGTATATAGAAACGAATAAGATAAAATTCATTATCGTATTATAGATTTATACCGCTCTTATAACCTCTTTTAAGTATAAGTCACCGCCGAACTATCGTGATTTGGACTATATTCGCATTATTTATAATATAATAATTGCATGTGTTTTGTAGATTTCAGTTTTTTTGATCATTATATTGTTGGTAGATTTGTTTATTTTTGATTTTCATTTATAAATTGGAGAGGAAACACAAAATGAAAATATATCATTTACTTTTCTTTTTACTTTGATTTATGTAACATAATCCTTTTGCCGATGCTCAGTTCTATCTCGAATGATCTCCTAATATTGTCTGCTTTTAAGGTGTCGAACCCTCAAACGAAATGTATCAAAATTTCATGACTATTCGAGTATTAGTTTACGAGTTATAGTAGGTTTTATAAAAATGGAAAAATCTGAATTTCATGTGTTGATTATTGCTTTTAATAGGAAAAAATACCGAGTCCAAATAACACTTGTCAAGTCAATGCTTTGCTTAAACGGTATTTTTAAAATTAAATAAGTAGTAACAACTATAATTTGTAAACTAATGCTCGGAATGTCATGAAATTTGGACACATATTGTTTGAAGGTTGGTACTATCTAGAAAACATATGGATTTGTTAATAGGGGCGCCATTTACATGTCACCCTTCGAACTTATTGAGTAATGTGTTATGTGCGAACCACGTCACTGCCTAATAAATTTATGATTAGCTAATATTTTTTATGCAAAAAAATCTTAACTTTGTTAAACGAGCTCTGACCGAATTTAATTAATTTTTATATGTGCATTTAATACGTAACGATTAATTACAGCATGTGTTGTTTAAAACTAAGTGCAACAACACAATGCAAAACTCATGTCGTGCTATAAAACAAACATTCATCTACGAGTGTTCATCTCGTCCATCTAGTCGTAGTGTTGTACGTAATTCAAGTCAACACATTATTTAAAATGAGTTCACACTATAAATTATCCAAATGTAAGTCTGTTCATATTTAATCAATTAACATACATCAGGTAACCCTAAGAAAGGACAAAAAACAACGAACTGTCGGGGTATAAGTATAGCGGACAGTAGCTACCTTCTATTTATAGCCATTAATT
The DNA here is from genome assembly GCA_963678705.1 of Panorpa germanica. NCBI lineage: Eukaryota > Metazoa > Arthropoda > Insecta > Mecoptera > Panorpidae > Panorpa > Panorpa germanica. The sequence continues at coordinate 4,521,722 of OY783221.1, forward strand.
CTAGAAACATACACACATTATTCTAAATACAATATATATATATATATAAAAAAAAGAAACATTTCAAGTTATAATCAACTCTAGATAGGGGTAAGATAAGCGTCTATTGTTACCACAGATAACCAGTTATCCGATTGTTTATTCGTTTTATGTTTTGTTGTTCCACTATTGAGGACAGTAGATTTTTTGGTGACAAATCTAGCTTGGACTAGTCTCTCAATTTATATTTGTCACGCAAAAAAAAAAACAAAAGTGATAAATGATTGTAGAGAAATCCAACATTGTAATGTCGCTCTGTTGAGTTGGAAAATGTGCTTCTCAAACTTTTATCAAACTGTGTATTTTGAGAATTAAAATATATCCTTATTGAAATGTGTCTTTAGACAATTTTGTCTTAACACAATAAAATAAAATATAAACACTTTGAAGAAACAGAGAGTTTTTTTGAAAATCTGTGCCCCGTTTCCTACAGTTTTAAACCGTGTTTTTAAAAAAGATGGTATTTTTAAATATAAATAAAAAAACATTTTCTCTAACACTAAGAAGAATGATTTGACGTTATCTCGCACTTATGACAAATGTGTTTTATAATCGTTAATCCAATCACTGTCACGAAATGTTTGGAAGCTATTGTCACAGAAAAACAGTGTTCTATTTAAACGCTAGGACCTGGTCTTGGATTTCGTCCTTGTCTTGCTCGCAGCTTCTATTCCTTCATATTGTACTTTTAATGGATTTTAATATTAAAGAGTGGTTGCTTATTCTGTAATGTTGTAGATTTAGTTTTATATCACTATCATTTTCAAATATTTCTTCTTTGAATTTATTTTTGTACGTGTATAAATTTTGGGAATACATTTAGAAAGAATGAACTTAGGGCTTTCTCAGTGTCTTCTTTCAGTAAAGTGCCGCATTAGCCGGTTTTATTTTAAGAAAAAGTTTTCATTTTATTGTTTATTATTATAACACTGTATGTATTTCAATTCTGACATTAAATTAAATGCATGCATATCCGTACATAACGTGAGAAGTGGTTTCGCTGTGTGCAGCCCATAACAGTGACTCTTTCATGATATATTGTTACTGAGTATATACATATTACTTACTTTTATTGCTTAAGGTAAGCCTCAGTGTGTCTTTGATGTTACTTTAACCTTTGAAAATTTAACCTATATATAATTTAATCTTATTACGGAAAATATTAAGAGGATTTTCTGCTATCATCATGAAAGTATGATTATTAATACATTGGAAACAGATATGTACACTACCAACTACACCACCGAAGATAATACAACAATATGAAATCTTTGATGAGAGTCTACTCAAATTTAAATTTCTAATTTTAATTTACAAAACTATATGTAAATAACATGATGTTCTAGCTACTTATACCGATGTTCTGCATATGATTTTGTTCTTCTTCATGTTTCATATTAATATTTATGAATACATTTATTAATTACAAAATTCTATTTTCCAGAAGTATCACTCTATCATTTTATATTATTTAATTCACTAATTTACATGTTCTCTATTATCAGAATAATCTATTAACTAAATTAATTATCAGTCATTTATATATAATTTAATCTTGTTATAAAATCAGTTTGTAGTTGAATAATAATAATACTTGTTAGTCCAGAACTAGAAAATTTAAATAATATATAAAAACAAGCAAGTCCTAAAAATATGCCACGTCATCATCATCAATCATGAACGCATTATAATTCAGGTACTCGGCGCTAGAAGTCAGGACGGGCAGACTATTGATCAGGGGTTGTTAACCTTTTTGTAATTACGCAACAGTTTTGACTAGAAAAATACACAAGCACTAATGTTACAATGAGTAAAGGTTAGAAGCCACTGCTATAGACTGTAGATGTAGAGAAACACTCTATTACAATATTGTGTTGAAGCACCTTAATGAACAGTTAGAAAATAAACAAGGATTACAAACAAAACGAACAGAAAGGAAATGAAGGAAGGGGAGAATGAGAAGTTCAAAGCAGCAAACAAGGACCCCAATTATAAATATCTATAATTATATATACTTTAATTATATATTATATTAATATAATAAGAATCGATTAAGGGCTGTTGCAAATAGGGATGTTAAATAATTATGGAGGAGTTTAACATTCTGTGTATTTTATATTGTTTTATTTTAATCATAGACGGTACCAAAAAAACACCACAAATACCTTTAGGGGTGTAAATTAAATATCTATAAAATAATAATCAATTTTCTTGTGGGTGCTTTTAGTATCGTAGATACCTTTCAAAACAATTCGTGCAAAAGCAGCTTTCCAATCGTGGTTGCAATTAAGGTCTCTAGTGTGTGTGGGTATCATTCGAGTTATTTCACATTAATACACTTTAACATGAGTAGATCCTTCCACTTGATTGTTTATTAATACACTACTGTATATTTGTATCGTTTTCACATCTAACCGTTTGGATTTCTAACACATATTACATACCCTTAATATGTTCACGTTATGTACGAATAGGCATGTATCTCACTATAGTCCATATCTACGCGATTGCAACTAGATCATAGTGCAGCACTTTAAACCATTTTAGGAATACATACAGTGGTGTATTAATAAACATTAAAATAGAAACTTACTCTCATAGTAAAGTCTCTACTAAAAAAGTCGCAAGAAAACGGTTGCAGTGTGACCGAGACTACATTAGCTAGAATACTTAACCCCGTACTCATTCTACCCCCTTACAGAATAAATAATTTACTGGCTAACTGTACCAAATTTCAGACTTCTATCGTTAAATTATTACTACGAGTATAAGAGTCTCTTAATTTTATAAATGTTCAAGTATTGTTCCATTACATAATAAAGAAGTTGTTAATATATACAATATTATTCCACAAATTCATAAGTTGAAGACCACCTGGGAATAAAACATTGATTTTAATGTATGATTCACTGGTCTCGCTCATGGATTGTGTTTGTAGCTATATTCTTTGACATGAGTTCAATAGGCTGAAAGAATATAGAAGCACAAGTTACATGTAATGGGTTTGAAGAGTCACGAATAACGAGTAACGAGTAGAAAGACTAAATAACAAGCCAGCCCAGCCTTAAAAAATCAAAAATTCTTTGACCCTTGTGATTAAGTTGACACCATATATAATTGTGTTTTCTTAGTTATATGTTGTAAGTATTGTAAAAGATCCGCTTTAAAAGACTTGCTAAAATAGGGCCGATTCCAAATGTAGAGGAATAAGAAATACCGGGTAACATAAAAATATATAAATAGAGAACTAATATTAATAAACCAATATAAGCAATATAATAACAAAAAATATTTTTACAAAATAATGAATATTGTTAATGTGAGCGTTACTTTTAACGACAGCTTTCTTCATAAGTTCCGCTTTGTATTTCCTCTCTACAATCCATTGTTCATATGGTACTAACTTCGTAATCAGTTGTGGATCGTTATCAATAGCAGATCCATAGTAACAACTATCTTTAATTTCCCCACACACCCTATGGTATCCTTGAATAACTCCAAAAACTTTTTGATGGGACAACGGTCCACAGATTAGAATAGCCCCTCCATCCCATTCGCGATTGTTAAAAGGTTTGCTACTACTCCACGTGCAAAATGTATGAGAAACATTAAACCTTAAACTTTTATCACTATGTAAAAGTGTACATCTTTCTTTATCAATAACTTCGGTGCGATACTTTCGTAGACTTCTAGGCGCAGAGATGGTATTATCAACTCCCCATCCAACTATAAAGCATTCCTGGTACTTTTCTTCGGGTTCGTTACCTAAAACGCATACCAAGAGCCTAATTATTGAATCAGCCAGTCTTTTTAAATGAATTATAGTTGTCTATCTCACCGTCACAGCGGCTTTTACTCAGTGGTGCCAATCCTATTTTCATTCCTAATTCAAAGGGATTAGCTACTTCAATCAGGGCAATGTTATTCTTTGTAATCTGCGAATATTCTTCATGGATGGCAACAGTAATGACATCTCTCATTTGATAAGCTAACGATTGATTACTTGGACAAATTGTATCACCTGCTCCAACCTTTAATGTAGTGTTTCCATGCGTAATTGTGTCGTTTTCCATAGGTTTTTGGACGCAGTTGGCAGCTGTCAAGCACCATGTTGACGATATCAGGATACCTGCTCCGTAGAACCATCGAATGCCTCTGATGTACACGACATACGGGTATAAACTTACGTCCACTACTAACGTTGCCGATTTGTCGTAGTTTTCAAATCTTATCTCCTCGGAACTGTGTTGCTCTTCACTGTCTTGTAGTATGCTTACTTGTGCCTCCACTATCAATGCGCAATATATTGAGTACAATAAAAGGATTAGTTCTAAGGAGGCCATCAAATATTACGTATATGATATAATGACAATACCGTTAAGAATTATATATTTATTAGAAAATTATTTTTCAAAAATTTAAACAAATGAATAATTGTTTTTTAATATACTTTCATCATCGATATTTTTAAGAAACTGAAAATTCTAATTCTAATTGCAAAATTAGAAGCTTGCTTTTGTAGTTTTTATTGGTTAAATTTTTTAGAATCATCATTCGTTATCTTAAGCATCATATGCTAAAGAGTTATAAGGTGCCGTTTCCGGTGAAATCTTGAACGCCTACCGAGATCTAGTATCTGTGAAATTATCATTTTCATTGTAATGTTTAAACTTTCTTGACACAGCTTCTTACAGAAACGTTTTTGGAAAGAACTTGTAAGTGCATCCGTAAACTTATTTATATTTATTTTACGTAAATCTACATTTGCAATTTTTATAAAATGTATTCAAATATTCCGATTTATATTTGAATGACCATCGTCCTTTTTATAATTAATCTAAAAAGGTGTAAATGAAGACACTTCATTACCATATTATTCTTAAAAAGGACTTCTTCAGATTTTATACTGTCTAAAACGGTTTACTTAGGAAGTTAGCAGGTGAAACGATATATTTACTTTTTTTAAAGTCACAAAATGTTGTGTTATAGGTAACTTGTGTTATTTAAACCTTAAAAGTGTTGTGTTTAGCAATTAATTTTAGAAAAACAAAATTGTTATTTGAAAAGCAAAATAAAAGATTTGTTTAATTATTCGTCCTGCTTAGAATCTAAGACTATCTTATAATAAGGAGGTGATTACATTATTATCAAAGCCGCGCCGAGACAAATTATTCCCAATAAAGTTAATCTTACAACATTAAGATAATAATAGTTGAAACGGGCCCAACATTTATGATCTTTTCTTCTATATAATTTCTAGTTGTGAAAACCAACCAATGAGAGAATTTCTTTAGAAATTGACATCCTTTTTATAAGATAAAACTTTATATTATATCAACATTGTTTATATTTGATAAAAATAGATACTTGAGTGAATCACCGAGCTGCTGAGAATCAAGAAACAAGAAGCGAGAAGATAGATGGTTATTATTAGCTGAGATCTTGTCAAATGAATTACACGAAGATGTCAATATTTGCTTCACACGCACGAGTGCGTTCTTGATATATGATACGAAGAAACCCCTTTCTCCTACCTTACACCTCCAACCCAATCTCCTGCCTCCTGTCATCCCTCTATCTAAGCAGAAGACACAAAATGAAGTGATTTCTTTAACGCAGAGTATTGGAATATGATTGATACTGTGTTTTACTTTTATTTCATATTCTGTTTTATCCAATTGCGGTGAGTGTACAATAATATCAGTCAGAAATCACCTCGATAAATCGGCAACATGGAAATGCTCGATAGAGTAATAAATATATAGATTATGAATTTTTAACTTACCAATTATTTTCTCTTGGTTTCTTTGTCAAGAAATCTGAAACAATAAATTTGAAATTAAAATCATTGTTGTAAGAGTTACTGATTTCATGAAATTTTTGAAATACTACACTTTATATTATAAAATACTACATTAACTAAACTTTTAACAATGTCACAAAAATTTCAGAGTATTCATACAGGGAATGCGAGAAGAATGTTTCACAATAAATAACATATGCAAAATACGAACACAATTTACAATATGTGGTAATAATAATATAATTAATACATAATATAAACGTGGCTTAGATTGAAATTTATGAGAATAGAATTCGGTATTTAACCCTCATATTGAAAACCTATAAAAACATTTATTTATATATACAAATACATGCATACATTTATATATTTACTTATGTATTTATGTTATCTTAGCTTATATATAATTTACAAGAATAGCTATTGAAAACCGAGAACCGAAAACCGAAAACCATAAACACGTGTCTATCAGAGTTTCAATATTTGAATTATGAAATACGTCGTCGACAGTATGAGTAGTTCGTTTCGTAGTGATGTCAAAAATATTTGAATGTTTTTAAGCATTCGCTTCGAGAAATCGATTTTCAAAGTCATTTTAAATTAATAATTAATAAATTGTGTGTATTCAATATTCAGTAGCTGTAATTCTATTTTAGAGTTACTGGTGTTGTAGCTGGGATTCAATTTCTAGTAAGTCTAGTAGTCGAAGTAAACAATTGCAACCAAAAAATGGCAAAATTTTCACGTTTATATCACGTAACTGCACGTAACACTTATATCCAAAAAGCTAGTCATGTAATTTTGCTGGATAAATATTCGAAAACATTGCAAATGTTCTTGGCGATCTATAACATTTGCTTCTGTCTAAATACAAAGTATAAGAACCTTTTTTATATTGTGGCCAAAGGGTTCTCTCAGGAGAAAGTTTTATATTTTGATATTTATGATTACACCACTGTGGTATTTCTTACATCAAAATATCACACTACGATCTACTCAGAGTCGCATAGTTCCGAACCATGGTGGCATATATGCATATTCATATATAACGTGAGCTGTATCAAACTTCTCTTGTATTTGGGAGTGAAACGATGAGAGATGAAAATGATACAGATATACAGGGCGGACAGTACAGCTGTACAATGGTGTATTAATAGGCATTAAAGTAAAAGGTTTATCTAATTATAAAGCGTACTAAAGTGAAACAATTTTTTTGGTTGAAGAATTGTCCTAGATACTTTATGAACATTTGCATGCAAATATAATCAACACATTTGTTATGCTACAATGTATTTTAATTTATGCGTATGAGGTTTTGATATCTTAAAACTGCTAACATTTGTATGATGTTATCGGTGGCAGAACGGATATCGGAACTAAGCCCACAGCTATAAGTAAGTTTATCGAATAGTACGATACATTTTATTCTTGATTCACCCCACTAGATCGAGTATTTGTCGAAGGCATTGGTGGCAGTGGCAATGCGTATTATATGAAACGTTGGTGTACGTATTGCCTATAGTGTGTTACTGTTTGCTTGATATATGTGTTTTTAGGGGGCAGCAATAGCAATAGCAATAGCAGAGCGTAGCTCTTGTGCTGAAGCGGGGGTGTTTTTGTGTAAGTGGTTGACACGTTTCTAACTCGAACGGGAAATTGTTGGGGTAAGAATATATCGGGATGGGTATTTGTAAAACCGGGAATCACATGGGAAATATATTGCGAAATGTTGTAATAGGATAAAAAATATTAAGGAGCTTGAAATGTGTATCAGAAAGGTATTAGCTTACATTGAGAGGTGATTTAAAAATGTAATATGCCTCAAGCTAAAAATGTCACTTTATTCTGAAATAATTAAAATTTATTCTGTCTCATTTTTTATTATATATTTATTCATGATTGGTAATTTAATCCTCGATTTTAATATGATTCCTTGTTTCGGTTTTTTTCAGCTGACGTTGATTTTGTTTTTAGTAATCAAAGCAGATTGGGGGACAATGGAAGGGGGTAGGTCTATATATAGTAACAGTTAAATTATAACAAATCAATATGGCGACCAAGCAAACTCTGAACTTCTACATGCAATTATACAATGTAGACATAATTAAATCCACGGAAAAAGACAAGAAGTTTTAACAAGAATATCAAGTCTAACATTAATCTCTTGTGCATTTGTTGATGCAATCACTTGTTTAGGTAGATTATTTCTTTTTTCCATTCATTTCAATTTATTCCATTTCCGAAAATCGAGCTAAACCTAAGACTAATTCATTGTTAAAAACTAAGACAAACTGCCTCAGACATCCGCAGGATACCTTTAATTTTGAAGACGTTAACTGGTTTTTTGGTTTTTTTTTTTACATTATGCTGATAGATAATACTGCTATCATATTTACTAAGTATTAGCGAACTACAGCCTAATTTAAACATAAAAGTTATTGAAAACAAATGATTCAAATTTATAATCAACAAAATTAAATTTACAAACACGATTTAACATATTTTGCATTTTATTAGAAATTACACCCACTTCTTTCCAGCAGCACTATGGCCTTCCTTCTGCTCCTGTCAACACCGCGCCGTTGAACTAACTCGTTTTCTGTAACTTATGATCTAGTTTTATATGATAGTTACAGCGTATAAAGAATGAATACAGTTTCATACATTATTGATTCTAATCTTTTTCATTGAAAATGAATTTCTAAGCTGCATAATAAAACATTGCAGGCCCCCAATTCGCTGCGGGAAGTGCTGAAAATCGTGGCTTGTTTGTTAACTACCAGAGGCGCACTGTCTGATTTATTATTGTAAATTAACACAAATCTTTGTAGATTGTTGTTTGGTCTATACTCTATTGTGATATGTCTGTATTTATTGTGAATTATGCCATTTATTTTTACTAGATAAATAACTAAATCTAGAATATCTCAGGAATAAATAGTATTATAGTATATAATATTGGTACAATACTATTTGAAATAAGTCTAGCTCAAGTAACTTTTATGCCACTCTGCGTAGTCCAAACACCTAAACTCTTTCCCAACTTGAACCCAGTTCAGTCAGACTCATGTAGTAACCTTTGCAAAAGTTATCAGAAATGTCTATCGTCATTTTGTCAGTTTCAGGGATTGTTTATATTAAGATAATGTATAAGCTGGTCTAGGGCTGTTCTATGAATTACAGGATGAAATATCGCCAGCTGTTTCTTAATTCTTCTAAGGTTGCTTATTCAAATTAAATTAGTATAATATCCTAATGGTGGTTTACGTATTTCTCTCTCTCTCTCTCTCTTTTCATCATAATCATCATACGAAAGTTCTCTACTCCGATATCTGCTTTCCTTCGTTTTTCTTGTTACTTCCAGTCTCCTTTTTTCTCCGTTCTATCGCCATACATTCATTTCTTCATCTCGTTTCCTTACTACTCTACTTTTTCTTACTACTTCTTCTATTTGCTTATCTCTTTTCTACTTTCTTCTGTCACCTAGTGTGCCGTCCTCTACTTTGGTAATTCTTATCTTGTCCTCCACAGCCTTTTCTTTAACAACCAAGAATAACCAACACATTTTGGTACCTGAGTAGGGCACAGTCCTGCTGTAAATTACTTGCAATAAACTAAGCCGTATAAATTGTTACGATGATGTTAATCCACTGCTTGCAACTCTGGTACAACTATTCTAGAACCTTCTTCAATTGTTTCACAGGATGAACGAGATTTTTAATTCTTATTTCCAATAATTAAAATCTGATATATCATCTTATTAAAAACAACTATCATTGAAGAACACACTCATTACGTGCTAAGAGCATGACTAGGTGATTTCTTCACATCCGGACGTCTATGTGTTAGCATCGTATGGTCCGTCCCGTCCATCTCTAGTTCAGGGCTCTTAGCGGGTGGGTAATGGAAGTATTCCATAAGCCCCTTTAGGGTGAAAACAATTCTGAATTGTTCAATGTTGAATGTTCATTGCTGTTATTATGAAGGAGATTAAATCGGATCAGTAAGATCAGCGAATGATTTGCTATTTGCCATTTGCCTAACGTGCACTGTACTGTACTAGGAACAGAACAGAACAAAATAACACATACTATTAACTATTCAGCAACTACAATAGTACCCGGAATATCCATCGTTACAGCATCACGTGATTAAGCGTAGTCCAGGGAAACTATGACTTTCAAAAGTCATTTTATTATTGACAATTAAAATAAAAATTCATTATAATTTTGTATATTAAATTAACAGTGAGTATTATACGTATCTTTATTATAATTTATTAATAACGTAAAATTATATTAGAAAACCATTTATAACGCACCGCACACAAAATGGTTTTATTTTACATTCACATAATATTTTATTTAAACAAGACCTAATAATACTTAGCCTAACAATGTCTCATTTTATTATTTCATAGCTATTCTAAAAGCATTTTATTCTTAATAATTCTTAATTGTCCTTAAAAAGTTTGCTAAAAGCTGTTTGCTGTTTGAGTGTGCTAAAACGCAAAAAGGTAGATTTATTTTTCAAAAAGCTGTAGAACGGGTCATAAAACTTTGTATATTATGTAAATTCGTTTACGTAACATGTACTTATGTTATGCTAGATTCACTATTATTACACGTTAGTGTTTTTAGCGGGAATGAATGAAGTGAATGCAAAAGTACGTGATCCCCTGTGAATTAAATAAAGAAACAAGGTACAATTCAGTGCTGGCTTATACTAGATGACACCAAACTACTCATTTTTTCTTATTTATAAAGGAAACAATCAATTTTAAGGAACATATTAGCCAATTAACTGTGACACATCTCTCATTTCAAATCACAACTCCCCTGTAACATGCCCTGTATAGACGCCTTCTGCATTAGAAGATTTCTCAAATTACTATTCCCGTATTTAATACTATTATTCTAATTAATTATATTTATGGAATTGGACGTCAGCTGATAACTTTGAGCGAACTTAACAAGTTCATTTTAGTCAAACACAGGTCTCGGAAAAATCGTCTAATATTAAAGGCGTCTTTACAAAGTTATAAAATGGAGACCCCTGTCATTACTGAATATCAACTTTCTCTCAATTTTAAATTCATTTAAATGTAGAAGTTCTACTGGACTATAAATTCATAACCCAGCAAATATGCACGCCACAGAACATCAACAAACATAAAAGGATATTGAAGTACGAGTACAGCAGCTGTACATTGTTGAGTTTTATTCAATTTGATTTGAACAACATTCATACTATACATAATCGTAATCCTCTAAGCAATAAGCGTCTAGCCCCACCAATATTCATCAATATTCTCGTAATATCACAGCGCTAAACTCATCGATTAGTATTTTAAAATATATTTCTTTTAAACTCATTGAACCATGAAATGTTATCCATGTTTATTAATAAATAAATAAATTTCACACTTTATTTAAGAATCAATTGCGTTCTGTTTGTATAAAAAGTTTTCAAATGCAAATGTACAAAATACATGAATTAAAGTAGAAAATCTGTATTATAGAAATAGTTTTTGAAATGTTGCAAAATTGTATTTTATTTCAGTGAACCAGAGCGATGATGCGTTACAGCAGATTGTTGAGTATTTGGGTTCGATACACATTTTAAAAAAATGTATTTTATTTACTTGGCAAGTTGAGAACTTACCCTACCTTCTGATTTTCGATTTATTAAAAAAGTCTGTTTGCAAAACTTATTTAAAGATAATAACTAATCAGCTTGCTAATTAGAAATGGCGTATTACGCGTGAACTCTATGTTACACAATCGTACAAATATCTCTGAAGAAGGATACTGAGTGAACTGAATATACACATTTAAATAAACAAACAAACCATACATCGTATTGAAATTTCAACATCACGTTACACAATTTGAATATAATCAGAACTTATTTTAAATAATCAGTTCTCTCTCACAACAATAATATATTATATTTTATGTTTATTTAGAACACAAATAAATCTAAATGCAAATATTGATAGTAAATATGAAATCAAATAAATAAACAATAGATATATGATATACGAACATACATATGAGTATATTTGAAATAATATGTAGGTATATTGAAATATCAAAAAGATGGTTAAATAGAATATCACACCATGAGGACTGACACAATGCACCATGATTGTTAGTTTTATCGTTTTGTTTATTTTTTAAAAGGCCCGTAATTTGTAAATATTTATATTAGATATCACACGAGGATTCAAAATGTTATCTTAAGATTAAAAATGTAACATATATATTCCAGTAAAAATACGATAAACACTAAATATTATATTTAAATTAGCTAGTAATGAAATAATAATATTGTTATATGATTTTTAAATAATAGCTAGTTTCTTTATACCTTAACACACATACAAGTATACCTAATTTGTTAGTACTTGTACCTTATCGAGAGATGTACAAGTGACTCACTGCACTCTATTTTTAAACTCAGAAGATCTCTATCTTCTAAACTAATTATCATTCTAGTTTCGTACTGTGAACAGACAGCGTCAAATTCAATTTTAATATTTTGTTTTATTCTAAATTCATAATTTAAAGTATATATTCTAAATTCATATTCTAAGTTCTTATTCTAATTATATAAAAACTATATTTCATGAAGACGAAAGAACCTAAGGCTTAAAAATCTTTTAGTGATGCTATACTTATGTGATATATATATATATATATATATATATATATATATATATATATATATATATATATATATATATATATATATATATATATATATATATATATAAATATAATCTTGCATAAAAACTTTTATTAATGTCAGAAATCGTAAATTTATGGTGAAAGATAACTTTTATTATCTAATCTTACATTATATTAACATAAGAAAATGTTATGTAGCAGGTTAACTTTTTTATATTAAATAAAGCTTAAATATAGGTAACTGTGTTTAGCGGGATATGTATGGTTAGTCTTAGATGTGTTATCGTCGATATTTTCAACAAGATACCTTCGAAAATGAACTGAATCTCACAAAGACGTTGTCAGTTAGATATTAGGCCCGGAGCAGTCATGCGTATGCCTCCTAGATTTTCTTATATATATTAACATATATGACTTAGTGTAAGGTTATGAAAATGGTAACAGTTAGAGGTTTTTGCCTTAAGGGCCTAATTTGTCGCAACTTTATATGTTCCGATAGCCTATACTTAGTAGCCGGACTGTCTTGAGACAATGGACGTATATAAATCTATATACTGCTTTCTATTTTTTTTTTTTTAAATATTTTATTGTACCACAAATTGGCGCTGTGTTTTTTATCAATAACGACAAACATTTGCACAGCGGCGCCTTCAGTTAATCAACACAACCTACGTGTATATTAATCAATTAATTATATTCAATTAAAATGAAATCACTATGAATGTTCAAACCACAAGTTGCTGATTTGTTGACCAATGTTGGCAAACATTGCGTTTTTATAATTTATTCCACTTGATAAGTCCATTTTAATATAAACAAATAGTGTAATCTAACAAAGTAACACATTTTATAATAAATGGATATAAATTACGTCCTGGAAATAAAAATGACATGCTATGAATGCCAAGTGCCAAGTAAAAACCACCAGGTGTAAAACTTATATTATATTTTAAACAGAAATATAAAAATACACAATTCATTACATCTAATATACATATGTATATAAATATGAGTAATAACAGAAATTTCCCACATTTTTATTAAAGTAATTCATATTATTATGTGTTTACAAGTGTATGTGTATGTGTCATTCTTTGTAGAAGTATAAAAAGATACATGGCGAAATTGTTGATAAGCAAATATTTACGCATAGCATCTTCATTATCAAAGTACTAAATTAGAATTATTAATTGTATAATAATGATATTAGAAAAGAACCTTATCCACCACTTCAATTCCGTGGAATTAATTTGTTAAGGATGTTGTAACGCTACAGCTGTTGGAGTTTACAACATTTTTATTAAGTATTTCTTGGTTGTAGACAGAGGCGGATTAAATAGAGGGTGCACGAACTGTTAACGCTATTTGACCCCATGAATACTCTCAGTACATCGCTGTGACTCAATCCAGGCCTGACCGTGACATCTGTATAATAATTATTAATATATTCCTTAAGGAAGGTGCTTATTCATTAGATATTCTGATTCGGGATTTATGGACCACACGACGCGTGTAAAAATATTCGATTGGAATTGAGTATTAATAATTAATTTTATATAATTATTAACTTTTAATTGAGAGAACCCTAACCGACCTAAACCCACAAACAAAACCATTGCTTTTCAGAGACCAAGGACAGTTGAATTTGAGACAAACCCAACAGGGAATGTTACACAGTAAACTATTTGGTGAAATGCTCGCTACGTGGTGTGTCAGTCAACGCAAGAAGCCTTCTGTAGTGCGCATCAAATTTTTCATCGTTGGAAGTTTGAAAGGTAAAGTGTTTTCTCCATTTGTAGTACATGACTTAGACATTTCTTATGAACGACTGAACTATGACTAAACTTCTTCATGGCAAAAATCGTAGTACCTTAAGTAGGTAATTATGTTTAGGAATTATTCAATAAAGGCTAAAATAAACGTTTTTTAGTGATTTTAGTATCCTCTTTCCAAACAAGACAGCCTTGTATGAGCCCTAAGCTGAAAAGTTATATGTTACTCGAATGATATTAAGTAAATACTAGATCGTAATTGTTATAACAATAATTAGAAAATATATTAAAGCGCGTCAACAACTTTAAGACCAATATGAATATATTCTCGTTAAAATAAGAAGATACGATTCTTGAAATAATTAATTTGATCTTATAAAGTAAACAACCCAACGCAACGCTTCGTTATCGTAATTAGAGTGAGATATTTATGTTGATAGTACTGTTTATTTTTAAATCATAGTATCATATTTATTAAATAATTAATTAGTTTATTTATTAAATATGTCATGTGAATGACGCGTAGTTAGTCTACTTATCTAATTTTGATTCATATTTTATTAATTATCATTAATTTTCTTATAGTTTACATCTGTTGATCGAATAGATCTAATGAGAAAAAGTAAAGTGTATCGACAAAGGAACTTATTTCTAATGTTTCATTAGAGGCGATAAATCAATTAGCGGCATCTTTATACTTAAGAGATATGTATAAACATTTTGATATAAATTTTTCTTTAATTATTATACGTTGTCTTCTTTTTTAACTTTATATCACACATAGCAGAGGTGAGCCAAGAGTCAATCGCGTGAGAAGAGCTAATATGTCATGCTATTCATGTAGAAATTGTCTTGCAGTGCAATTTTCAAGTTTGCTAGCTTACAACAAGCTAATTAAAGTGTTTCTTTGCGTTATATACATTGCCAGCTGGCTAAACGTACATATGCTTCGATTGTAAAAGCACTTAAACGCTCTATTGTGACAAATCTGCAGAACGTGTGAATAAACAAGACTTCTATGCCCTACAAACTCTATTTCAAATTAGAATTTTCCCGCTAGTCACCCTGCGCATATGCATGTCGATATCTCCACAGTAGTTAAATAGAATCAAATAATATATCATTACATTTAACAACGTGTTGAGGTCCAATGATCTCAAACAACAAATCAGTAGAGTTGATGTCGATATACCCGAATAAAATAGCAAAAATGTGTAGAGAAACAAGTAGTACATAGGGCGGTCGTCTGACGACTGACAGATCGGGTGGTTGAGGGTTTGTTGGGCGCCTGTAGGGAATTACCTAGCACGTGGCCATGGTTCACGTCCCCAAAACGAGATCGTAGTGGAATAACGAGGACAACGGGAAAACTGAACCGGGATAAGGTCGTTTTGTCATAGCTTTAATTATGTGCGTTTATGGTATTAGGTTTATAATAATCGTTTTTATCTACATGGATACCTTAAACTCCGTAAGATTATATATGTGCCTAAGGGCCGTTTTTTTCCAATTATCTGTTAAATGGGGTTTATTATTCACCTTGGTTGATACTTTTGTATCTGGACCATAACTGTAGTTTAAGCAAGCAAAATACCTCGGTTTTATTTTGTGTTAGTTTGCTGTGATCGATCTGTGACATAACTAAAATTCAAAAACTCCATTTTTAGGTTAAACATTTATGCCATAGCTTGTTTTCAGTAGGACCACAAACTTATTTCGAAACTTCGAGATTTTGAGTGTCCTGTGTTGTGATGTTTCTATCATTATTCCACTTCAATTATAGTTCGCATCAACTTTATCTTCATTTGTATTTCGGAGTGGTTTCGCCATTTGTATCCGATAAAGTAGACATTTCATATGAACGACTGTGAGAAACTAAACTGTAAATGAACTCTCTCACGACAAAAAAATCATACGCACCTTCAATATGACGGCAAAGTAACTCCGAAAGGAATACTCCTGCAATACTTTTAAATTCTACGAGATTCTATATATCACAAACAGAGGCGAATTATGTGCAAGGCACAGTGGGTCACGACTCAATTGTTACTAGATACAACTGAATTTACAGTGTCCTCAATCAGGTGATCGCTACTGGAAAAGTGATGATATTAGGTTATATTGTATAAGTTTTTCTAATGTTTCTAAGTTATCATTAAAATTTAAAAATACCTCTTTCTAAAGGTATCTAAGCACCTAAACCTACTTACATATATTTAAGGTTTCTACAACCTACAAAAAATTACCTGTAACATCACGTTTAGGTTTATATTATTATATTAAACTACATGAAGTTACTTGTTGTGTTGAATGTTGCACTAATGAAAATTCAGCTTAAGATTTAAGTGAGTAAGAGTGGACGATTAGTCCTAAACGCCTAATTTAGTATACATATGTCACAATAAATGGTCCTGTCGATAAAACTCTCTCATAATAACAACATAGCATTAACAATTAATGTCTTCTGTTGACGCAATTTGCTACAGACGCTGATTTGTTGGTTTCGATCTGTACTAAAGTATTGTAATTATCCAGTTGATGAACCTTTCACCTTAATCCTTAGTTTGAACGCACTCATACTTAGGGTGAACACAGGAGGCTGTGTGGAAGAGGTGACGAGGAGTAGAGGGGTAGAGGGGTCGAGGGGTGATGCAATTCAACATTGGAGTTGAAGGGTATGGCGTAATGTTAGTGTTGGTGTTGGTTGGCTTGGCCTGGCATTCCCACATTCATATCCCGCTGTGAGGGTTATTAATTTAGAGCTGTGGTCGCGAGTTCGCATGTGCTATAGCTACTGTGAGTTACGTAAAAAGGGGGTGGAAAAAGGAGACAAAGAGGAGGGTAGGAAACAAACCGCGGGGATTCATGATGGAAAACAAGGGATCTTAATCAGTGCTTAAAATGGAATAGTTATTAAAAAAAATTGTGAACGGTGACGTCGACATAATTAGAGTTCATAAGGGTTCAATGGTTTTTGAATGATCTATTTGTTAGACTCATTATAATCTGTTAATGTTACTTTTCCCTTGTTCTTCTGTAACGTTTAGGCAAATCGTTGGGATTAAAATAATCTCGCAAACATTCAGGTAAATATTCCCGTTGGGTAATTGATTAAATTGCCAAGAGGTGTTACTTTTCTATGAACAAGTAAAATATTATTTTCCCACTAAACACAAAACATGGATATCAAACAGAACCTAAATATTTATGAAAAATTCAATTAATTTTTTGGAAAATTTGTTTCTTTATTATTCTAAATAACACAAGAGATCAATCTACGACTTCTGCAATCCTAAAATGGTCTTCCTATGTTTTCATAAATCCAAAAAGAACATTTTATAATTCTCTTAATCCAAATAATAGTCATTTTATGATTCTAATAGCAATAATATATTAAATATTTAGTTTATTCGTTCTAAATTATACTTGAGCTCGTAAATCCTTGCATTATTGCACTCTATTGTTCATGACTTGTAAATTGTGGGCTCTAGACTTGTTTAACATCCTTTTTTTTAAAGAGATTGCAAAATATAAAACAGTAAGTAATTATAACTGCATAAGCAAATAAATGATCTGTTGCAAATTTAATTTAATTTAATTGCAATGTTCTTTCTATTCTAAGCACTAGTTTAGAGGTAGTGTAATATAATTTAACATTTAAATTATCTAATAGTAAGTGTGAACTTTGTAATTTTTAAAATTATCTAAAAAATAAGCCTTCCATCATATACAAATACTAAAATTTAATTCATAAAAAATGTCGTTTCAATTTCCTGTTAAAATCTCAATAAGTAATTAAACAAATTGCTAAAAGAAAAATTAATTAAACAAAATTTTCACTTAACACCCCTCATTCCTCCCCTTCAACGTTCCCTTCATCACTTTACCCCTCTTCAAACGGAAATGCTTCATTTCAACTGTAGAATTAACATATTTACAACATAATGTTCTACATTTAATTTATTCCTATTTCAATTACATGGAAACTAAACAATTTCAAGCTCTTTTTAAGAACGACCTTGAAAGATGAATAACGAATATACGGATGGCATACAAATGCGAAGGGCTAGAGATACAAATCTCAATCATATCCGACAGCAAATTTTAGATTTTAAGCTACCCGCTACCCTACAGGGAGTTGAATGACTCAGAGTCTTCTTGTTAGACAAAGACAACAAGATGAAAATAGAGTAACGGTTGCAGGAAAAAGTAGGAGAGGTGATTTCGTTATATACCCATTATTCCCTTATTCAACGATATACGTCTTATATCAACATCGAATCCATGATCACGTTTTTCTGAATGTGGTTCAATTCTCTTACTTATACATAGTAAATGTACTTAGGAATTTTCAATTCTTGCAGTTACATTCCTCCAGAAATGTTTTAAATTAAAAAAATATAAATGTTTCAAATTAATAACGGTTTATGTATTTCATTTATATTCCGTACAGATAGAAGTTGAGACATATTTTAGACATTTTGTCAAAATTAGTAAACCATAAAAATCATGACAGGGAAGACACAAAAGTGAATACAGTAAGAACTCTTTCATCTAGATGGAAATTAATGGTCGGAATGTTATGAAATTTGGACACATATCGTTTAAAGGTTAATACCCAGTAAACAATTTGGTGAAGTGTCCTATTTGGTGAAGTTCGAGTCACTCGTACAATTCTATTCTAACGCTTTACAAGTTCTCTACCTGTCACAGATTTTGTGTTAGTTTTTCATAATAATATTCTTTCTTTTTCCAACATCATTCAATAAGTATTTCTGTTTCTTTCCCACATGGGTATATTTTTATTATCCGGTCATAAATCATAAACCTACTCCGCTTTTAATTCAGCAGTGAACCGTCGTTGCAATGTCTGTAGCTCATAAAAAAGACCTTTCCTTTGAACGACTGAATAGAAAACGAACACGTTCCAGACAAAAAATTCATGATATGTAATAGAAATTAAGTAGAATTTACTCCAAAATGTTTACTGGGTACTTTGTAAAAATCATATGGATTTGACAATGGTGGCGCTATCTATTTGTCATTTTAAGAATCTATTGAAAATGTGTCATTTGAAATTATTCCTATACAATAAATGAAAAATTGTTTGTACCATTTGTTTTAATTCATTCAACAACAAAACTAACATAACTATCAACAACAACAATTTATGAAATTTGGTTCTTGTTTAGAAATAGTATGCATAATTTTTTTTTATTGCTAGTTTTCCTGGAGTATTATACCATTTTGGAATTCTGAAGAGGTGCGCCAATTTTAAAAAAAACTTGCCATAGTAGTGTTTATACTTTTTTTTTACACCACGATGAGTTAAAGTGGACTGAAAGTAAAATTCTTTAAAAATTTTAGGGACAAAAATAATTTCGATTGATTTTTGTGTAAAAATTACCAGCAGTCTGGGATTTTTAATGGTTGTGGTGGATAGCAGTACTATTTAGGTTGCCAATACATAAAACAAACCCGAAATATTTAAAAAATTGTGGTCATGGTAGTTAAAAACATCTTAAGGTGTTTCAATTTTCGAAAGATTTTTATTTTTTTTTGTAATTTCTAAACAAAATGAGATAAATTCTTTTTTTCTGGTGTAGTCATGAGCAGGACCACCCTCTAGTGCCCGCTTATTGTTGAATTTTGGGACACCCTGTATATTATTATACTTCTCTTTTAAATTTCAACACCTTTTGAGCTCAGATTCTCGAGAATTTAGGAAAAAAGTTAACCGATCTCTGCCGTAGATTTGGATAGAATGGAGTCAGACATTTAACGTTGACCTATTTCCGATGTTGAGTTGTACCACCGACGATCTAAATGTTGGCAGTATTGATAGTGTCATATTTGTGTACTACACAACCACTACCTTATATTTCTATGTAACTTTGGTAACAACTAAACACAGAAAATATAGTGCTGTTTCGGTGATCAAACCCGTATACGCAGCAGTCTAGTGATAACCTTAAATACCGAGAATTCCTATTGCTCATAAATCCAACTAGCAAGTTTCAAGCACAACTCCTTATAAGTACATATAACACACTGAAAGTAATATTCAATAAAAGTTTCTTCCCTGTAATCAAACAAAGATAATTACCCGTTAACAATTTCAAAAGATTCTTTAGTAAATTCTAAAACTTTTCTTTTAAAATCAACAAAAATATACATTTTTAATAATACATTTGAAACAGTAATTATGAACAAGGTTTTAATTTAGACGGTTTATTCACAAAAGTAGCGGGACTTTTAACCCCGATCCCTGTTCCAACCCCAACCCTATGAGAGATAATTTCTCATCCAATAATTAAATAAGGGTTGTTTCACAATGATCAAAATTTAATTTAATTTATTAAATTTTATATAATAAGTTAAATAGGGGTTTCTAATCAGTCATCTATGAATAGCTAAATAAATTGTACCTCCAACTGTTTTATTCATTCAGCGGCTGTACGTACTGCAAATGTTATGATACGTATTGCATAATTAGTTGTTCTACAACATAACAGTCACAATAATTCAAATTGCACCCCAAGTAGAAAATGCAACGCAAGGTAATACTTTAATTATCTTGTAGTAAGGTGAACTTTACACTGCAAGACAATTTCTATATGAGAAGTACAAAATGAGTCTTGGAACTTGCTTATGGCCAGCTAGCAAATTTTATTTGTATCAGGGATATTAATCAATAATATTACTTTCCCTCAATTTAGGTTTGGGTTCTGTGAGAGATATTTGGCGCTGTCAATACCCCTAGTGCATCGTTATGACAAGCTAGAAAAGAAGGTAAAAAAAGATTATTAATAAATGAATCACAGATAGAAAATGAACCTTGGAATTAGCTTGTGACCTAGCACTGCAAATTCATTTTCTACCTGAGATGTTAAAATAGTTATTTACTTTTAATTGAGAGAACTCTAATTGTTCTCTAAGAGTTAAAAGTTGTAACCGTGTTCTAGTTGGAGCAAAGTGTGACGTCCCAGATACTATGGTAATTTAATAGATAAATATTTATCAGGCAACGGTGTAATACACATTTACACTGCTTGTATAAAACACTATGTGGGTACATATACATATGTCGATGTACAGCGAGAAAAGGTCATTTAAATCATTAAAAAAAATAACAAATTAAAAAGAACAAATAAGTTTTACTACTGCATTTTATTACTGTTGGAAGTCAACTGGAAGATTATAAAAGTTCCATGTTTTGCGCTTCTTTTAAACTATTAAAATAGAAGACATCACTTCATTATAATATGGTATGCAGTCATATAAAACTTTATGGAAAATTTACTACTATTTCGCTCATATTTAAATTTTTTTATTTATTATTTCTGAATTATATTATTAGACTATGAAATGACCTTTGTATTGGAAAGGTCATCATTTAAATCTTAAACAAGATGTGTTTTTAAATAGATTGAGTGCTTTCAATGGTGATTAACAATGAACCGATACAATCGACCTGTACCACCTACAATACAGCTAATCTGAAGTTGCTCTTCAAAGAAACTAGAGCCAAGGGACGCATCGTTTTCTTTTCTGTAATCTTGGATTAAAGATATCAAGTCCGAAGAATTTGTGAATAAAAGTATTTTTAAATTGATTAATTTTTTTTTTTAAATATACAAAGTCGACAAGAAAGTAAATCTAACATTGATAAAACAGTAATTCTTTATTTTTCTTACAGTAAAAATTATAACGTTTTTGTAACAACGATGGCCCCGAATTGTCGAAGATAATCGTGTCTCAATTGTTACATTTGTTTGGAAAATGAAACAATGTAAAAAGTTGTAAATTACGTTGAAAAAAGATAAAGACAATTTTGAGTAATGTTTGAGTATATGTATATACATGGTATATACATAGTGTGTGTGACTGTTTGTATATACAGATGATTATACAAAAGGTCTTTGCTCCCATGACGACTTCAATATATATCTATTCAAAGCTTATATTTTCCAAAACCCAGAAATGTTGTACATAATATTCGAATCGCATGAAAGTATAATTAATTCTAAATTGACGAGGGTGGATTCTGAACAAGGAACACGACGACGAGGACGACGAGGTTGGTGACGAGAACGAGGATACAGATGGTGGGTGTAGGTATGAGTTTGGGAAATGGGGCAACGTAAAAACAAGGATACAACGAATGAACGAACGAACGAACGTCCTGGGGTTGAATCTGAAGCTGATCTCTTCAGGGTGTACAATACAATGTACAGGGTGGAATGGGGTGTACACGAATACGAATACGACTGACTACGTTATTAAAGTGGAATGAGATATTTTTGAATGACGGTTTTAAAATAGTCATCATAATTATACAAGTTTAAGGAATTATTTTCATTATATCGTCTATTGTTAATGAATAGATTCAGCCTTGTTGCTATAAGCGCAAGTATGCTTTGAATAACGTGGGGTAGATAATATACAAATGAAATTGTATTCTGTTTCTCTCTTTGCAGTATTGTTCATATTTTATTTAATATGTCTCTGAAAACGATTATATTTCTGAATTGTTCTGATTTTCTTCGTTCAATTATATTTTTCTATTTTACATAATTAGAAAATAATTAATTAGTTAGTACACAACATAAGTAATACATAATAGCGTTATGTAGTAATACATAATAGTTTTTACTTTTATGTTTGTTTTAATTGAGCATATAAATTAAAAGTGTTCTAAAAAAGTTGTATGAGTATTTAATGTGTCACAAAGCGCTGTGTATTAGCTAAAATCGTTTACATAACAAGTAACTTTTGTAACATTAGATTTACCTTAAATAACCGTAACTGTATTTAGAGGGTAATCTCCATTAATGCTGCATTCTTATTATAATTCTTCAAAATGTTAGAAGGTCTGTTGATAGTTGAAGAAACTAATATCTGAGGCACTTATATTTAAGAAAATAAATAATATGTCTTCTCTCACAATCAATCCTTAATGCAATATAATATACTTGCGTTTACCTTGTCTGTTTTTTGTATATTATTTGAATTTACAAGCTATCAAATTAATAATATTCAATAAATATATGTCACTGAACTACTAAGATACTAATTGTCATAGCCATGTGATTACATACACATTCATTAAAAATAGTATAGGGCATTTTGAAACTCTGTTTATTTGACTTGTCAAAGTAGTGATTTCTCAAATGTCAAGGAAATACAAAAGCAAACTACATGTTACGAGTAGGTATATAGGAGAACAAAATTTATAACCAAATAATTTGGAAGTATGAATGTATATGTATTTAAATGTAACCTAATCTGCAAGTAAAACTAAGTGGATAAATAGAATCTAGAATTTATTAGAATTAGCATCAACCTCCATCAAAACATCTGACAAATTATTCAGACTTCATCCGACGTACGAAGGACCATAGAACGGTCTCTGTTCCCCGCTCTCTGGTTATGATCTAAATTATGTATGTCCTAAACCGAGCATGTATAAAATTGTGTGGTATAACTTGAGTTCGGACCGAATGTATTAACATTAACTGCTGTATTATCAGATATCTGAAGGATCGTCTACACTGATGTAACTTTTGTGTTTCTTAAAAGAGTCCCAAAAGATACATATTGTTTCTTTAATTAATCTGTATTATCTAAAACGATTTTAAGCAAAATTGAAACCACCACCTTAGTTTTTAAAATAATACATATTTCAAATATTTAAGGTAATATCCATGTTTTGTGTTTTATATATAAAGTTTTTTTTTGCGAATTCTAAAGGAGAATATTCAAGAAATATTCAGCTCAATTTGATAATCCTCCTAACTCCAATTTTAATTGCATTAAGCCCCGAGCTTTCAACTTATTATATATTTTTTTATAAGATTTTTTTAAACCTATTATATTTTTCTTTTCTTTATTTTTTTGCAATACATGACTAAAACTCTTTTACATATGAATCAACTGGGGTACAAAAAAACATATAAAATACGAAAGTGAAATCTTGTACGTATTATATACATTGCCTTATATTTTTGTTGTTTAGTAATGTAGCAGTTCTCACTCATATATTTTCAAAAACTTCTAACACCCTTAGGCCACCGGCTAATAATTGGCTCATTATATTTTTATTCTGTTCTCTTATACATTGAAGAGGTTGATATTTTATTGTATGAAATATTATGAAGAGGCGACCTAGCTACTAGCGCAACGTACGTAGGAAATGGTAGAATGTGTACGTTTTTTAATAGAGCGTCCCCGCGAATTCAACGTGTTGTTTTTCACTCATAACTGATTACTGCAAAATGAGTGTGAGTGAGCCAACAAATTTTGTAAGAAAATTTCACCTCAAATTTTGCAAATTGCATTTTTAAATAAATGATTAAATATCAAAAATAAGTCTATTTCTTTTATCTGTTTTGAAAGTTAGAAAGAAATTCGTGTGACGCAATTTATTGATGATCCTCTTACATTATTTCCAAAATGCAAAAAGAAATGTTACAGCAAATATTTTGTATATATGACTATGTTGTTTTGTATATATCCATTACTTAGTATTTTGTGAAATTTTCCTAGCTAAGGTTCTGTAAAGTACTCTGTAAATAAGAAAATCCTGCAGAAATAAACCCTTA
The DNA here is from genome assembly GCA_963678705.1 of Panorpa germanica. NCBI lineage: Eukaryota > Metazoa > Arthropoda > Insecta > Mecoptera > Panorpidae > Panorpa > Panorpa germanica. The sequence continues at coordinate 4,546,632 of OY783221.1, forward strand.
AAACTTTTTATAAGTGCTTTGAATATCTTAATGAATATTTTTTATACATTTCCAGTTAGTGGTGTTCCTTTAGGTCAAGAGGGTATCCAGATAATATTTCAGCAGAAAATTTTTCCTTTCTGTAAAAGCATCTATTCATCAAACCCTTGACCATTCTGAAATGTTCATTATATTTAAGCGCCCTTATTTGTAAAAGCTGCTAATTGGTCATTGACCAATACTTTAGAAAAAGGGTTCATTCATATTAATAGAGATGGCAGATTTTCTTGTTTTTCGGGATATTTATACTTCTTGTTTAAACAAAAGCGATTTATTTCGTTTGAAGACTTATACATTGTCGACATCAATGCAACACCCAACATTTGTTGAAAGAGGTTCTGTGTATAACACGTCTAAGCTGCAGTAACATTTTTTCTCAGTACTACAGTATTCATTCAGTCATTCTCATAAAAAAAATTATCTAATCTATCGAATCTAATTATCGAATCTAATTTTAAACATTTAAAAAAACTGAAGAATATTTCGTTTATTTAATTTTTTTAAACACAAATAGTGTGTTTCTTTTATTGTATAAGTATGATACATTTACAGATAGCCATTAGAAACATTTGAATACAATAAAAATACCCTAATGCGTCGTACAGCTTTGAAGATAATCATCTATATGAATGTCACATTGGTTCGGACCATAAGAGCATTACACTCATGTGTAAAAAATGTAAATTTATGAATGAAGGGTGTCGCATGTTAGTGTCGCACTGTTGTGGTAATATGTACATATTATAAAATATTTTGGAACAACACATATATCCTTGAAATGTAGAGATATTTTTGTTTAATCAGTTCAAAGTTTAAACCCTGGATTAGCAATAGAACACAATATCTACCAAATATTACCGCACGGACGTTTGTATGTTGACAGCTAAAAAATGGCGTGAAATTTAAAATGACAGCTCTTGTTGCAAGACCTTACACATATCAAGTTGTCAATATATTCATATCCAACACAGATTACCGTAATGTGCGACGCTTGATTTGTTTTAATGTGTGCGTGATACAACGGTAAAAACATAAATGAATGTAAAAAGTAACATTTTCACCACCATTCGCTCATTTGGAGTAATAAAAAATATTGCTAAGAGAATTCGCTGAGAGCACTTATGAGACTCCTTCTGATTTTTCCCACGATAGAGAATGGACCATATTAACCCTTTTATTTCAATATTATATGTAGTATATGATACACTGTTAAAAATATAGCGCCAATTTCTTATTTTATAAGAGTAAATGTGATTACAATATTTTTGAAAAATCGAAAGTTGTTGAAAAGTTTTTGCTTTAATATTAATCTGTTTTTCGATTAGTAACTTGGGAACCTATAGAGAATAATAAATTCAAAAAGTTAATGGGTACTATAGTGTTTTTATTATTAAGTTGGCAACTGTCATTAAAGAAAAAGAATAGAAGTTATTTGAATAAAATGTTTAGAAATCAATGTTATTTTAATCTATATTTGTTATACGATAGAAATGCTATCTTAACTCCTGTACGTCGAAATGTGTTTGCAGTTATTACAGTAAGCTTTAAACCACAAACTTTTACCTTTATGTTGCAAATAAATTTCATTAAACTATAGTATACTTTAGAGTGTATTAGAGCTGTTAGATGAATATGCTAAATGCATATGCTTAGAGGTGTGCTTCATATAGTTTATATGGTCATTATACAAAGCTGTATAACTGTGTGGTGTATCCCACTTCAAAACAGAGTTTATAATAAGCGTCAGTGTAGTAAGTATCCCTTTGCTTTGAATGAACCTGGTAGCCAGTAGCCAGTACCCAGTACCCAGAAGCCAGTAGTATGGTTGCTCGGTTACTTGGTTGCCCCTTGGGAAGTTTGAATAGTTTTGGTCCATTCAAACCAATAACTACAAACTGCGACAAGGTCCATTAACTATGAAAGCAATGCATTTGAATGTGGAGTTGAATTGGGAGATTGGGCAAATTCTGTAATACGAACTATTTTATGTAAATTTTATTTTAAAAGCGAACCTTAATGATAGAAGTAGTAATCAACAGGGGTGGATTAAGAAGTGGGCTTTCTCAGTCATGCGGGGCCTATCATCTGGGGAGACTACATCATTTACTCTACACTGGACACGCACTGAATTGTTATTAATATTATAACTAATAAATAGTTGAAATACTGTGTTGATATCTTATATTGTTCGACCCTACATTATAAAGTGCTACTTCATTTAGTATGAGTCACCGTCGATCTCTCAGTATTTCAACTATACTATACAATTTCTTCATACAATACTGATACATATTTTTAAAGAAATATGTAAAAATAAGTTGAAGGGATGTTTAATTATGCGAAAGTCATATGCAGAATTATTTCTATTTTTAATTAAAAATGTATGAAACTTATAAGAAGTAAGACACATCAGAAAATATGAAGGAAAGATTAAACTCAATGTTTAAGCTTGTTCAGAAAAAGTACTTACATGTTGTAAATGACTCCAATTCTATTTTTGAACTCTGAACCATTTCTTATGTAAAATAAGAAATCATCTACTATCCTGCTCTAAACACACAACATTAATTCTAAATTAAACATTATATTTTTCATTCTATATATTCATAATTTTCAGTTTATATTCTAAATTATATAATCTAAATTAAATAAAACAAAAACATAAAAATATACTAAACTGAATTTCTTAGTAGAAGATGAACCTATTATTATTACAAGATTCATAACATTAAAAATAGTAGATCTAAGTTTAAAGTACAATGCAGTGAGCTACAGGTAAGTATCTCTTTTTTTACTTTACAGAAATCTTGAAATATAAAGTACCTGAAACATGCTGTAAATTTTATGAATATACAACACCGCAAATAAATAATATCGACCATTTGTTAGGTAACTATTGTATTTTTGTAGAAAACTTATTGCTCTGTTATTGATTTAAATTTCAAAGATATTTCTTCAGTACAAATAATACTATATCCTGCAACAAAATTTTAGGGTATGACGTAAGAAACGAGGATTTCTCTACAACTATTACAACCGTTATCTTGCTTTTATTTGGGGGTGAACAAAATTTAATTACATCTGAAGTTTGGTCCATTAGCCCTCTTAGCTCTTACAGAAACATCTTTGTATTTGTGTTTAGTTCTTAGCTAGTTGTAATTGTGTATGTCCGACCGAATGACCTCCCCTATAGTTGGTCGACTTCCTAGCGCTTGTATTCTTTATTTCTTGAAGAGTCTAGACTTGAGACTATGGACCTAAGTTCTATTCAAAATGATGCCACAGAAATTATTGTTTACCTTACGTAAATAAACCTTTAAAAAAGGTGAGAGCTTGAGAAATAGAGCGAGCAAGTATCACTGAAACAATTTTTAAACTTTAAAGATAATATTTTTTTTATAAATAAAACTGTTGAAAATTATGTCAACGAGAGGATTATGCTTTGTGCCACACTACTTCTAACTCGAATCGAGACACAGCAGTCTGGCGTCAAGCATTTACAGTTATATTAAGATCCTATATTATATTGTTCCAAGTGTAAGTTTCTGTAGAAAATTCAGTAATTTCACTAGTAAAAGTTGAAGAAAATCAATGTTATTTCTCTATTTATCACAAAATCGTGCATTAATGTTGAACCAGCCTTTATCGTGTGAGTTATGCTTTACTGCGCACTGCCAATCTTCTGTCTTATGTTCTCCACCGAATGTTCAGTGTTCATAGACAGTACAAACTTGAGGGGCAGTTTCAAGAGTTCAACAACAACAGAAATTAAGTTTTAATGAAATTCCAGACATTTTAGGGTAATTATTTACTAGTTAGGGGATGATTGTATGTATTGTTTTATTTTTCAACTGTAAGTTGTTCAATTATTTATCTTAAACATTCATCAAACAAAGTTTAACCAATTAGAAACTTCAGATTTATAAAACTAAATAAAATTTTGAACTTCATAAAAAATATGTACATGGAAAATATAAACAAATTACCTTTCTAAACTTTTAATTATTTAATTAATGAACACTTTAAGGAGCTCTTCAAGTTTAATCATCACTTTATTTATATTTATCTGGGGATGAAAGGTAATCTGTAGTAACTGACATTTTGCAAATTATGTTATGCACCAAATTGTTTTGTAATTAATAAAAATATCGTAGTATGCGTCAGTGATGCATAAATTTAGCCAACGATAAAATCGCATGTGACATTAACCCACTAAGCATTTGATTATGTACACATATATATGGTGTCACGACATCACAAAAATTGCTAACATAGTAGAAGAAGAACGCATATGTACTTAACTACATATTACACTATTTATTCTCAAAATTTCAGCTTTGCTAAAATGACGTAAGTCTGGGTGTTCTGGGATCTTGGGTTAAAAAACATGTCACTGGACGGACCCTTAAATCAGAGAAATTAGAGACAGTTTACTGGGACAAATTGCCTTTGTTAAATATAACTTATTTTTACGTTTTTTAACTATTACAAGAACATTTATTATATAAATACCAACATAAGAATGAGTAAGGTAATACAATTAATTTCTCATTTCTCTTATTTACGGATCAGACACAAATGTCCTACGTAAAATATGGTTTGGTTTAATTAATAATAAGTTAATTATAATCTGTTGCATCGAAAATAGGGCGAAGTCAATTTACTTAAAAGTTATGTCACTACATATCATTTTATTTTAACCTTCACTATGATATTACAATCGTGTTACTACGTCAGACGATGCTCAAATATAATTTAACCATATATGTACTTTGAAAAGAATGCTAAAAGTCTGTCTTCCTTTGTACAGACGTGTTCTCTATAAGATAGTAACATCTTACAATATGTACTCAGCTAACAGTAAGTCTTTGGTATATAAAATTCTTCAGTTTTGCAAAGTCAACATAAAAAGAACACATACACACATCTCTCACTTCTTGAATTGAATTGTATAAAACCTTTCTGTTACTAGAAGATCCAACAAACTCCATCTACCGAGTACATCTAGCATCTAGATTCTATTTGAACAATAAACCCAAATAAACCTAACCTATTGAATCTTCAGTTAATTTTATTACATCTTACAATTTTCTTTAACACATTTTCTTTTCAATATTTTTACGAATAGGGTTAAATCTCTTTTATATTCCCTTGACAGTACTGTCACTGTTATTGGTTGAGTTCTTGCTGTCAGTTTAGTCAGTTCTCAGTTCTGTCAGTTGTCAACATGTGACTTGTCTCTGGCCTGGTTCTCTGGTAAATTGTCTCTGGTTTTGTCAAGTACTAAGGATAACAGTTTAACACTGATTCTTTTCTACGGCGAAAATAGAACTGCTTCTGCACCACACGCGTTGTTAGTGCCCAGTAAACATTTTGGAGTAAATTCTACTTAATTTTTATTACGTATCATGAATTTTTTGTCTGGAACGTGTTCGTTTTCTATTCAGTCGTTCAAAGGAAAGGTCCTTTTTATGAGCTACAGACATTGCAACGACGGTTCACTGCTGAATTAAAAGCGGAGTAGGTTTATGATTTATGACCGGATAATAAAAATATACCCATGTGGGAAAGAAACAGAAATACTTAATGAATGATGTTGGAAAAAGAAAGAATATTATTATGAAAAACTAACACAAAATCTGTGACAGGTAGAGAACTTGTAAAGCGTTAGAATAGAATTGTACGAGTGACTCGAACTTCACCAAATAGGACACTTCACCAAATTGTTTACTGGGTGCTCTCAATCGCTCATTGCACTCAACACAATTTAAATGAGTACTAGAATTGAATATATACAGCTACAAATAACGGCGACAAACTTCACAGCATAGAATGAAACACAAATGTCTTGCACCTGCTCTCAATTTTTTGTCTAAAATTAAAGTCAATAATAATTTTAATATTCATTTATTAATAATCAATTCTTTTGTGTCAAAGTCTCGCATGCTGAACTCTTTTCCAAAGTGTGTACACACCCAGTAAACTACATTCAAAATCATATTTATTTCTGAACATACAAAACAGGTTCAATGAATTCGTTTAAACTATAAAAGAAGCCAACGTAAAAAGTTACATGTCCCACCAGTGTGGACGTGTTATACAACTTCTTCCAACAAATGTTGGATGTCGCATCTTTAACTCGCACTAATGTGTACGAGACATTATATTTTTGTTACAAAATAACTGCGAGTAAGACATAAAATATTTTCAAAACGTTCCATAACATCCAATTATAAAATTCAAAATATAAAGTAACATAATACTCTATCACAACTAATTTGAAATGGGTTTAGTTTAGCATACACACATACTTGTCCTCCAATATTTAAATAATATATAACTTTGCATGTGTGCATAAGTATTAATAATAAACGTATGTTCAAAAACATTAAGTCTCTGTTATAAATAAAAAATAATAATAATAAACACAAAGTATAATCCACTCTACACATGTGTTGAGTTTCCAGCAAAACAGGCTAAGGAGACAGCTTTTCTTACTTAAAACACATGTTAACGCCTTAAATGATATTAATTGACATATTTTGTGGTTATCATTCAAATTAAAAATGTCGAAACTTTTTAATGTCATATGAAACTCACTAATCATACATATTTGTTAGAAATTATAGCACGTGTATATATTTATACAATGACGGACAAATACTAAAAAAAGTTACCACTGACAGCGCTGGGTATGTCAAAACAGTCAACAATTTGTCTTGAAATGTATTTGAAAATACATAAATTTACGAATGTGTAAATGTACAATAATAATCTGTTCAATACAATTTTATAATTAAACTCAATAGTGATGAAAATAATAAAAAATGTTCACCCTTCCTTATTTCTTTCTCTTTCTAGCTACCACTCTTTATTTTGTTTCTCTTTCTAGCTACAGAGTGTAGAGTATGTATACGCATATTTAAAACATTTCTATTGATTTTGAAATAGGTAAAAATAAATGTATGAACAGATTTGAACATAATCCAATATATTTATTTATATAAGCAGTCGGATATACTTGTACATCAAAGGAGGTACAAAATGTACAATTTCTTTTTTAAATAAACTATGTCAATATTGTGTGAAACAATTTTAAAATCTTCTTAATTATGGTTATAAAGACCTTTTCAAATTTTGGTTTTAACACACAAAAAAACCCTTAGCAACATAAAGCTTTTATTAGGGATACTTTTCTAACAACAAATTTTTTTTTAACATTGGCATACTAGAGATACAACTATCTTAAGACAATTTTGTATTCGTAGTAAAAAGATAGTGGCAATACTATGTAAAAATATTGAACAGAGTTTAAAAACTGTTTGTATTTAATGTAACGTCGATCTCCTACTATGTTGTCAGTGTTTATGGTGTCATACCCTGAACTAGCTGCAATAAAACATACTACACTTATTAACACGAAGTTATAGTATATATTAATGTTTTTCAAGTGGTTCTATTAATATTTTATAACACCCTATACATTTAAAGTAAATTTTATTAAAGCATGACAGTAATCTCAGTTACTGTTAAATTAGTTCTACTATTCTAACCTTATTAGAATATTTTCTTTTTCTTTAACGGATTAAAAATATATTTTAAAACAATAAAAGTTAAACACACACACTTTGAAATATAAATCATATTACACCAGAATCTAAATAAGGTGTAAAACAGTTAAACCAGTCTATTTCACGGTTTCATTAGACTTGAAAGATGAGTCATGTTTCCTTCTCAGTTCCTTACCCCACTATTTACTCTTTTCAAGTCAGCGTACTTTGAAATATACGAGTAGTCCAGCCAACTAATACCATACTCAATTAACAGAAAAAACTAATGCAATTTTTATTTTATAATTCGAATCAAATCTTTAATTTAAATATTAATGAAGCAAACGTCACACACAAAAGCCAGTGAGAAGGTGGGGGGAGAGGGTATAACTTTGAAAAGTGTGATAAGACGTGAAGCCGAGTGACGGAGTTTTAAGCTGTGTGACATCGCGTCGAATCTAAAATTCTATATCCAAAAAAATGGAAGACCAAATTATGTTTTTTTTCAAATGAGTAACGTCACAACAAAGTAATTGGTCAATACTGTGAGACAAGAGTGACACGTGAGGGAAAGGTAATGTGACAAGAGAGAAGGAAGGGTTGAAAAATCATGTAAAACGTAATTTGCTATTCATCGCTAATGATAAAATAAATTAAAGTTGTTTAAATAGCTCCGTCAAGAAAAAGAAGACAGAAAATGGAAAAACATATAATTTTTAAAGGAGAACACAATAAGTTAAATAATAAACACCTTCTCACTGATAAATAAGATGCGCTGGAAATATAGTAGATGTATGTAATGGCATCGTCATTTTGTTATTATTAAACTTTAATCATCAGTCGGAGTGCCGGAAAGAAAATTTTTAATAGTATTCTATGTAAATTGGTGATAGGTTTAATTTTATACAGTGAAATTTGTAAACTGCCCGGAACCCTATGAAGTTTGAGCTCGGTAAATTTTACTACATTGTACCATCCTTGTCAACAGATCTGGAAATATCATCGTGTGACATAATTGAAACTCATAACAACAAATTCTCTCAACAATAAATGCACGTTTATTTATTTATTTGAGTAGTCTTTATTTTTTAATCTAATGCCGAAAGAAAGTGACTAAGGTCCTTAGAAGCTATACAGAAGTGTTTTATTTCTTAATTGATGAACTATATTAAACAAAATTTGAAATATTTTATAAATAATGTTCTAGCTCATCAAGTATTATTCCAAGTGAAGCACGAATTTGACTGGACTACTATTACTGTTTTCTCGTCATCTTGCCGTCCGTACATTGGATGATTCGCCGATTCGTCGACCGTTTGTTGTGTACTTTAGCGGCATTTTAGTGTTTTATCTAAAAACCTCATAAATAATATGAAGTGTCCAATGGAAAATACCGGCGGCTGCATAGATTTGTTTATTATTGCCTGCAATATAATTCCAGCCTCTTCTGATTTAATTTGTTTACATGAATTTAATAAATTAAACATTTTTTTAACGTCTATTGTTATCTTTCTTATCGTATGTATAATGTCTTCTGTACAAATCTTTGTCTTAAGAATTTCATAATTAATTTATTATTAAATCTACCGCGGTGAATGAAAGAAAATTATATTTTATTTCTGGATAATAAATATAATGAACTGTGCATGCTTGTTTTCACCGTCTGAATTTTTATATAGAAAGAATCTGAAAATATACAATGGATTCATAAGAATTACAGATTTTTTTCAAAGAAATTATGCAATAGAAATTTTTTGTGCAGATATCAACTTTTTGTATCATCATTTGTGTCCAACGAGATTTTATCATTCAGCTGTCATTGAGAATTAGAAATTACATATATTCAGAGCCATAATCAAACAAAATAGATTAGCAATACCTAGAAATAACAAGTTGTCTCTATACTCTTTACCCGAGGCTTTAAATTACGAGAGTAAATGATTTTTTAGTCTTGATGTTTTAAAATAAATTGTGCGTAAACATAAATAACGCATGCAGGTTCATATTCGTCATCACAAGTAAAGTGACTGCCACTATAACTACACGTGTATATTTTAATACATTATTAAAAGCAAAAACGCTTATTAGTCATTAACATATAATCATAGAGGTCAATGACATGCGTACGAGTAACACACATGGTACAGCTAAACGTACTCGTACATATGAAAGTTATAAAAAATACTTAATTTATTTGTCGTAAAATCTATATATATACTTTTACTATTAAATCGTACAAATCGTAGTTGTTATGCTTTAAAATTAGATCTGTAATGGTTAATGTGTTGATCTGTGATCTGCACATCTTTATTGTCGATAAAACTTGATTTAAGAATGTTGGGTGCTCGTTATAGAAATTATGCATATGTAATATATCGTATTTATTGAATGAAATTAATTAAACGTTAAAAGCATAGCCGTCCGATGAGGGGGTAAACAGGGGCACTGCAGTGTCTGTCAATGATAAGATAAGTAGAGAAATGTATACTGAATAGAATTTAAAATGTCTAGAAAGATTTCACTTGGTGCTTAAACAATTGTCACTTATATTTATTAAAAAATATGGGCCTAAAATAAATCAAATCATTTACACTTTTACACTTAAAACAAATCCTATATTATTCCAGGTGTATGTTTATGAAAAGTTTTTGAAAATTCAGGGAAGTTTTTGAAAATTTCCTGTTTTGTAGAGAATAAAATTCTAAGACTTTTATTGTCCTTGGATTTTTTCTTGAATTTCCTGGAAACCCGTAATTTTCGAAAAACTGGAAAAAACAAAAAACACTTTTTGCTGTATATCTATTAATTCGTGAAAGATACAAAGTTAAAATTTTGCATGTGGTCTTACGGTCTTTAATGCTAATATATTTCGAAATTCAAAAATTTATAAATTGTGCATTGAGAGAATTGTGAAAGCACCGGTAGAGAACTTTGGAAAAAGTTCAAATTTTAGAAAAAATTCAAAATTAAAAAAATTTATTCGGGTACAGTTTAGAAAGTTTAAATTTTTTATATGGGCTAACTCTGTTACCGAATTTACAAATCGAAAAAAAAAATGGGGAAAAGGGTTATTTGGGACACGTCACATTGAAGGGTCATTCATGTGATAAAAGTAGTTTTTATAAATTACAAGTTACATTGATCGAATTAGTACTGCGCTTACAACCTTTCTGATTTCTAACTCACCGATATGAGTTTTACTTATTAAATTAGAATTCTTTTACGTAGCTGTACTGTACACCAAAAGTAACTAGATATTGTATTTAGTTACTTGTAGTTGGAACGTTTACAAGTTTGAAGTTAGTATGATGTAGGAGGTTAGATACTAGCAGAATTACATCATACGTAATGTGATCATTTAAATTACTCGTATGTAACTTGATAACAGTTTCTATATGAAAAAATAACATTTACATGTATATCTAATGAAATATTGAAGCCCATATGTAAATTTGTTACACTACCGTTAGTTATTTATTATTTATGTAATGATAATTGTTATTATTTGTGTTATGTCATAGCTAGATATTATTCATGATACGTTGAAATTTAATACGAGCACAGCCGAGTATGTGTATGAGTATTTCTATCTGTTGATAAAATATGGAACGAAGAAGTGATAAAAGCAAACAAGTATAATAACGTTATCAATTGTTCACGTAATGATTTATAAATATACCCCAAGTAATACAATAAGATCATCACCAGTAGCGTATCACCCGATTCACTTTGAACCAAGAGTCAAGGTATTACACTACACATTTTCTGCAATTTAATTTTGAGCATCTGTAATTTAAAAAATATTTTGTCACAATTATTGTTTTGTCTGTTAAAATCTAGTGCTACGGTTTAACGGTTAATTACATTAACATTCAATTATTAACCCTAGTCAGTAAAGGATAGTGTTTGAATCGCGATTAGTTTACCGCGATTTATGATGCGAGGATGTATGATGGTGTGATATTGTGCGATGATGTCGAATTATGTGAAGAAAACCACGAATATTTTTTCGTTTAAAATTAAAGTGATTTATTGAGAACTATCAACTACAAGCAACTGAGCTAAACGAATGAATACGAACGAATGAATGAACCTTTTCCTTAAATATAATAGTTAAGTTAACAGTTAATTTAAATAGAACATGAGTACAATGAAATCAAAATTATAAAATAAAACATAAGTACAATGGAGTCAAAATTATAAAATAAACATAAAAACAATGGAATCAAAATTGTAAAATAACCAGCACAAGCCGGGTCTAAGAATGAATAAAAATTTATAATCAATTGACTATTCTAACAACAAAACAAAATTAAAATTACAAAACTTATGTGTATTGCTACTCGTATATAGGACGGAACATACAGCCCGCCTTGAACTATCTGTAGTTCAAAGTTTATTATTTGTGGAGTCCTTTGTTGCGATGCAATTTCCCATTGAAGCAGTTTAAGTGTTGCAGCATATATTTTGCATGAATTTTAATTACACGTCCTAGCAGCCATTGAAGGAGAGGAGGTGTGTCTTCTCCAATCAAGAGTAGTTTGCCGACCGTTAGATTCGGTGATTTCCATTGCTGAGATGACCGCGTAATTAATTGACAAAGGTACCACTGCTTCCAAAAATGTTGCGTGATCTGCTGTGCGTGTTGAAAAACAGGCATCTGGCTGGAGCTGGAGCTGGTGCTAGTCCAATCAGTTTGAGGAAAGCTTGTCAGTGGACCACCAATAGGAAAATGGTATGGTGTAAAAGGAACAATATTATGCGGGTCAGGAGCCAAGGGACATATGGAACGAGAATTTAATATGGCTTGGATCTCAACTGCATAAGTATTTAATGGCTCATACGGAAAATGAGTAGTACCTAGGGTGAGCGTCAAGTGTTTCTTAAAATGCGCTTCATTGAGTTCGTGATTTGCCCTATAAACACTTAAGCTCTGACGATGACGATGTCGTCTTTTTATAATATGCAACGATTTAGTATGTTTGAACCCGACGCGAAGCAACGGACAGGTTTGTGTTAATCGGTATGGCGGAGGATCTCCCATAATGTGGTGTGTGAGACGAGGCTTGGCTCGAAAACAGATCACACATTGGTGTATGATTTTTCGCGTAATGCTACGACGGTCCGGAGGCCAAGGAGTTTGACGCACGGAATATACAGTTGTTTGAATACCGGCATGATTGAGCAGAACATGCTCCGGTCGTATAATAGTTTGCGTGATAGTATATGAATAAATATGTATATGGTAATGTTGACTATCAGGTAACCCAGCGAGAGTAAAATTGTCACCTACACGAATACTACCCGTAGAATCGAAAAACGGGTTAATCGGCATTAAACGACTGTTTTCAGGAATAGGTATCCCCTTGCGTAATTGATTTATTTTCGCTGAAAAGGCGGATAATTGTATTATTTTAATAATAGTATCGCGGACTGTTACCTTTCCCGAAAACGATAAAATGCTATTAGTTCGCTGTGAATTGAAGCATCGCGGATTATTAATGACATGATTGAGGTATGTAACAATACGGGTAGGTTTGTCCAGCGCTGAATATTTTTCAAGTGGCTCTAATACTCGCGATTGTACCTTTAGGTAGTTGGAATTAGCAATCTCGTATGTTTTTAAAGCAGGAAGCTCAATGCTCGATAAAATTGTTTTGGACCATGGACTCTGAGGCTTTAATAGCCACGGAGGTTTATGCCGCCATAGTTTTCCTGCAATAAATTCCGAATGAAACGGACCGCGAGAGTCTAGATTCGCGGGTTTGTTGAGTGACGCAACGTGTTGACAAGGACACGTGGCGGTTAGTCGCTGTAGTTTGGCGACGTGTTTATTACCAAATGGTTGTGTGCGATGTAGATAAGTTTTGAACCAATGTAATCCCAGTGTAGAATCACACCGCAAGACAAGGTAGTCACTAGTAATTAAAGGCGCGTTTTTTACGGTAAAAAATCGAGCAAACAGAAGGGCGTCGCGGAGCGCTAGACGCTGTAACGAAATGGAGCTCACGGGAGCCACTCGAGATTTGGAACAAATTAAATGACCACGAACCTTATCATGTTCATCTACAGATCGTAGGTAACTACAGGCGCCATATGCTTTCTGGCCTGTATCACAAATCTTATGTATTGGAATATTTTTAGGTTCGGCTTCCGTGATGCAGCGCTTGAACCGTAGCGATTCTTGATCAAAATAAAACTCAAGTGAGTTGTCGAAAAATGGAGGTCTATTACCTAATGATTTTATAGCAGCAGGAGTGCTATATTTTATACTATTGCCGCTGACCGAAATAGTAACTTCAGTTCGGTCAGGCCTTAAAACCTTAGCCGTGACTTCAGTTGTAGAACGATCCTGAGAGCCAACGTCTAAAGCTACCTTGTTATGAGTTTCTGCGATACCTTCTGGATTTGTAAGATCCACTATGGCAGTAGCTAATAAGGTTTCGACAGGTATGCGAGTCTGTAAGTTGTGGTTAAATTCAGGTATCTCCGAGTGAGATACTGATTCTGTATCAATATCATTAGCAGGTGATGTAGGTGTATCAATGTGCCCGGCTAATTGATTACTATGCACGGGTGGTGAACTATTCAATTGATTTTGGGTCTGAGGACTGTTGCTCAATGATTCTAGGCCTTGATTATACGTTGATAATACCGGTGTTCCCATAATACTACTAGCAGTGGATACCCTAGAACCAGATGGGTTGGGAGAATTTGTTTTTCGCGAATCTAAAATTTTAGTGGCCTTATCGCATGCTTTCCAATACTGATCCTCAAACTCATCCCTATATTGATACTGTTCCTCCGGAACACATCCTTCCTCATCCGCTACCAATAAGTCTATCTCGTCTTGATATGCTAATAATTTTTCACGCGTTTGCTTTATCTCGTCGTATATACTTTTTAACATACAAGAATACTCTTCCGAATCATTATTAAGAAGGTTCACGAATGATGTTAGAGCTCGTTTTGCAGTCGCGCGTTTGATCTTTAAAAGTCTAACTTGCCCTTCAGCCATTATTAAATAATGGGAATTTTGTTAAAAGTAAAAATATGTACGACCAAATGCTAGGATAATTGGCGAATTGGGAAAATAGGAGGAGTAATTGTTCGGAATTAAATGAGTTGCCAAGGATTATTGGTGAATCACCTGACTTACTTGATCACGTCGATGTATTGTTCTGTATCCGCAGTGAAGACGATTTGAAGTTTCAATGAAGAACGTCACTCCGGTTATGATTATACAAATGATGATGTGCTATTTGTATAATTCTTTGCATAAAAAATGTTTGATTGCACACAATTGATGTAGTTGTTTCTCACAAGATGAATAGTTTCCAATGTTGCAAATGACGATTGATGACGAATAATAGGCTGGATGCGTGATGATCCAGCGCTGTTCTATAATGCCTACGCTGATTCGTGGCGAATAATAGGCTGGATGCGTGATGATCCAACGCTTGTAGATTATACCCACGCTGATTGGTGGCGAATAATAGGCTGGATATATATGATCCAACGCTTGTAGATTATCCCACGCTGATTGGTGGCGAATAATAGGCTGGATATATATGATCCAACGCTTGTAGATTATGCCCACGCTGATTGGTGGCGAATAATAGACTGGATATATATGATCCAACGCTTGTAGATTATCCCACGCTGATTGGTGGCGAATAATAGGCTGGATGCTTAATGATCACAACGCTTCTAGATTATGCCATGCCGATTGATGGCGAATAATAGGCTGGATATATATGATCCAACGCTTGTAGATTATCCACGCTGATTGGTGGCGAATAATAGGCTGGATATATATGATCCAACGCTTGTAGATTATTCCACGCTGATTGGTGGCGAATAATAGGCAGGATGCGTGATGATCCAGCGGTTGTAGATTATCCCACGCTGATTGGTGGCGAATAATAGACTGGATATGTATGATCTCAGCACTTGTAGATTATGCCCACGCTGATTGGTGGCGAATAATAGGCTGGATATATATGATCCAACGCTTGTAGATTATCCCACGCTGATTGGTGGCGAATAATAGACTGGATATATGTGATCCAACGCTTGTAGATGATTCCACGCTGATTGGTGGCGAATAATAGGCTGGATATGTATGATCTCAGCACTTGTAGATTATGCCCACGCTGATTGGTGGCGAATAATAGACTGGATATATGATCCAATGCTTGTAGATTATCCCACGCTGATTGGTGGCGAATAATAGGCTGGATATATGTGATCCAACGCTTGTAGATTATTCCACGCTGATTGGTGGCGAATAATAGGCTGGATGCGTGATGATCCAGCGCTGTTCTATAATGCCAACGCTGATTGCTGGCGATTGATAGAGTTATTTCTACTACCTGATTATTCTGCTCACGAGAATACACACTTGTTGTAGTTATTGATAATGACTGCGCAATTGCAGGTAACACAAATGAACTGATTACTATCACGGTTCACTGTTCACTATCTGGCTATCGAAGGACCAATGTTTGAATCGCGATTAGTTTACCGCGATTTATGATGCGAGGATGTATGATGGTGTGATATTGTGCGATGATGTCGAATTATGTGAAGAAAACCACGAATATTTTTTCGTTTAAAATTAAAGTGATTTATTGAGAACTATCAACTACAAGCAACTGAGCTAAACGAATGAATACGAACGAATGAATGAACCTTTTCCTTAAATATAATAGTTAAGTTAACAGTTAATTTAAATAGAACATGAGTACAATGAAATCAAAATTATAAAATAAAACATAAGTACAATGGAGTCAAAATTATAAAATAAACATAAAAACAATGGAATCAAAATTGTAAAATAACCAGCACAAGCCGGGTCTAAGAATGAATAAAAATTTATAATCAATTGACTATTCTAACAACAAAACAAAATTAAAATTACAAAACTTATGTGTATTGCTACTCGTATATAGGACGGAACAGATAGCAAACATCACTGAATGAATGATTCTTTGTACATCGCTATGCCTAGCTTGCAGTCACACAGTCGGACAGAAATTAGTTACATTTCTGGGTTCTTTTCCACTACAGTTAAAAGTGAGGAAAGAAACATTCTTAAATTCTACTGAATTCTACTGAAGTTTGGACGATGCTATAATCAACGTTATTCCAGCTTGGGCATTTACGTTTTAAGCTCAATTATGCTAGCTTTATTGGCATATTTTACTAAAAAAAATAACCAAACTTATTAAGCTACAAAATAGTAAACTTCTCACTGAATTCAAAGGACTACCACTACACTACATTACTAATTTAAAGCGCTCTAGGTGACGTAACTCTCAATTTATTTACTTATTAACGCACAAACATATAACTTAAATAATAACATATTATTACTCGAATTTAAGGCTCTGTGTAATATAATTTAATTATTAAAACATGACAACGCACAAGGTGGAAGTCAGTGGCGTAACAACGAGGAGATATTTCTATGCACACTACGTGTAGTATAGATAGGCATAATTGTTAGTGTTGTCTATGTGTGTTCAGCATTTGTAACTGGTGTTTTCTTAATAAAATAAAACTATCACCTGTTAGTTACTTACGGCACTGGCAAAACTTAAGATTCAACATCTAAACAGAGGAATAAAAGTATACGAAGAATAAGAAATGGAATGAATACAAAACGTGGAAAGTAAACTGTATAGAACGAACCATCTATCATACAGAGTGACATTGTGGAAACACTGTTATTATTTTTACACGATTAAATGCATATGTATTAGATAAAGTTATACTAGACATAATGAGTACGATATTATATGTTAATTAGTTAGATAATAATTATGCTGTCTTTGTATTTTGATATTTAATTTTAACATAGTAATTAATAGTTATCCTGTAGTAATAAGATTCCAGGTCTTCATCTGTTCTGTTGCACGGGATTTAGTAGTAGAAGCTGTATCTGACTATTGTTTATGTGTATAGAAATAAATATTGATTCGATTCAGAGATAAGAGAGTTGTATTATTAAATAAAGAAATATGTCAATAATAAAATATTGTGGGAATTGTCTCAAAAGTGAGAAGCCATTGCACCCTTGTGTAATTAGATAAACAATACAGTGTATTATGTACTTAAATTGGAGGTATGGGTTATCTTTAAGGACCAAAGTAGGAACACGTGTGGATCTAAAAATTTTAATTATGCCTGTATGTGTAAGAATATGAACAATATAACAATTACAGTCCCAAGTTGAAAATCGTCTTGCCACAACCGAAGGTTCACTATTTTATTGTCATGTTTACAATATTGTCATGTAGAAGTTGTCTTGAAATGCAAGGTTCATTCTTCCTAGCTTGCCATAAATTAATTCCTAGTTTTCATTTCTACCTGAGGTATAGTCTTAAGACTTTGTTTTAGACCAATATTCAGTACTATTTTTATGGTCATTTCTGTAGTTTTCAAATTTTTATTTTGAACAATAATATATTTTTTTCAATGTATCATTTAAATTTACCAATATTTAAATACATCCTTTATCTAATCTAAAAAAATTATTGAAATAATGGTTTATTTTGAACAATATACAACAACGAAATTCCTATATTTTATTGAAAAAATATTTAGTTTTGTATGAGTAGGTTTAAAACTCATTTTACGACTTGACAGGATTGCTTTGCTCACCCCGCTGCCTTTCAGCAGAAACTATTTTGGATCCTAAGCTAATAAACAATTTACAGTCGACATATTCAATTATATAACTGTTCAAATTATATAAAATAACTATTATCTTGTAAATAAGACCTATTTCTTCTAAATAGGTAGCAATATTTAGGACAAACTATATATAAACTTGCACAAAAATGGTACAATTGTACATTAAACTAACAACTGATTTCTGATAGTACAAAAATATGACCAATCTCGTGTGTAACCTCATTTTAAAATTCGGTTCATACTGGTACTTCGCTCTAATATCGTATTCATACAACAATGTACGTATATGGAACGCAAAGGCAAACGCAAAACACTCATGAATATGTTTGTTTTACTTAAATAACATTGCGCATATTTCTAACATAAGACGTTATCGGGAATACATTAACCCACTTCCGAATGATCCCAATAACACACCACACATTTGCAAACTGATTTCACTAAATAAATTATGTTATCTATCGTCGTCGCTGGCTTTGATTTGTAAAAAATAATCAATTTGTAGTCGAAGTAACGATTAAGATAATATTTCTACTTTTTTTTACTGTTTTTTACGTATTGACAAATTCAATGGTTATCATTATTACTCTAAGAACTCTTTTTATAAAAAAAGGATTGACTTTGTAATTATATTATTCATCGACAAAAATTTGCATGAAAGTACAGTCATTGCCAAACTTAAGGACGAACACGAATACGAATGTTTTCGCTTCTAGAGTGAAATGTTTGCTGTGTGAGCTTGTGTGCGTATATTTGCATTAGATATTCGTACACAAATACGAACGTGGGGTTCCAACGGTACCAAATATTATGTGCTTTGCACTTCTCAGGTAAAACATGATCTTGCAATGCAAGGTTCACACTTACTAGCTTTCCATTAAGTAATTTCAAGGTTTATTCTCGATATGGCAATGAAAAACTATTAGACTTCTGGAAATGTTTAATAATGGGCTTGTGTCCTATGTCTTAATTCCCTAAACTCTTAACTCCTTATATGTTAGGAGATATTACCAATTTAAAAAGTCATTTTGTCTCTTTAATTATTAAAGGGATTCAACGTTGTACACATTTCAAGTGCATGTGACATCACAATCCTTGTGTAAGGTTACCAACCTTACAAATCATAAATCTCTGCTATATGTATTTATATATCAAAATATCAAATATTATTTACAGCTATTTCAGGGAACAATCAAATTTCAATATTATGTCCGCCTTAGCAGGATTAAATAAAATAAAAACTTATTATTCTTTGATTTGACTGAATTATTTGACAACCAGCAGCTACAGAACATTACCACAGCACTGACCTACTCAACAAATAACTGACGTTAAAATGCATTTCACGTCATACAAATATGGCCGACCATTTCTAGCGCTAAAACTATAATTCAAACTTTTAATTCCTATATCTCCGTCAATATTTAGATATTTAATAAAATAGACACGCCAATACACATTTATTAACATCAATTTCAATCAACAATTTAAAAATCGACCACTAAAAAATGAGGACACAAGCCCATTAATTACTATATTCATATGAGTATGTAATAATAATAGTTAGAGGTAGACAGTATAGTACTAGTTGCAACTGCAAGTTAAATTTTGTGATTATCAACCTAGTGCTGCCGCCACACGGCAATTCGTCGTGTTAAATGTGCGGGTGGAGAGGAGAGTCAACACACAGCGCGAGTTGCTACTTGATCGCAGTCGAAAAGACTTCAAACCATTCGTACTTCAGCGGCCGAGCAGGCAGCTTCTTGGGTATAAAGCTACAGCGAGTTATATTCGTTCCGAGGTAGACGTAAAGACGACGTTATAAGCGCTATACAACTTGTTTCTTATAAATATAAAGTGTACATCAAAAACAATTTCAAAAAAGAAAATTTCTTTAAAATATAATTATATAATTAATTATTGATAAAGTGATTGATTTAAAAAAAAAAAAACAAATATATTTATTTGAAGAAACATATTTTTTTCAAAGTTAATAATAGTCTTTTAATAAAATTATTTAAAAAAATAATAATATTAAGAAAGAATAAAATAAAAAAGTGTATTTTATTGCATTTATTCAAACTGTTTTCATTTTCTAAGTGTCAGAATCTGTTTGACGTGAACGTCAGTTTGCGCATGTGTGCGTGAGCTGTTTGTCGGATTAGAGTTGGTGGGGATTCAAGTGTGTGAGACGCAAAGAGGGGGTGAACAGCTGACAGCAGTAGTATAGGCACTACTAATGCTTTGAAACATCAGTCGTATGACTGACATCGTAAGAGAAGCAGCTTAGAAATATACTAAATATCAAATTGGATTCGAGATATACATGTTATATATTCTGAGATGAAATTAAAAGATATTTATGGATTATCAAAAGTGATTATATTTTAAAAAAACAAATACGTGATTTAATTTTAAGATATTTTGTGTAAATACTATAATCAACTATTTAATAGTTGAATAATATTACATTATTTTTTTAAGTTTTTCAAATTTTATTTTCATCAAACAGTTTCTAAGAAACTTTTGTCTGTGTGTCTGTGATTTTAATCGAAAGGTGATTTTTGTTATAAATAAGCAATATTTAAGAAATTCTAAAATTACCGACATCACAAGTAGTGATAAACTGAAAAATTATTTAATCAAAAATCTGCATTTAATAATAAGTCAATTTTTTAATTAATAATTATTTATATCAATATAATCAGTAGGAACTACTGATATCATATTTATGTGAATTGTTTAAAATATTAAATATAGAGTGAAAGTGTTGTCGAGATTTTTTTTGGAAATTTATAATTATTATTAAAATGGTGCCCCAACAATTGCAAGATTCTGGACGTTCTGATAGCCCAACATCTAGCGGATTGCCGATGTTTGGTTCCCAACTTGTCGACAAGAATTCTTCAACTCCATATACTGATGCCACTCAGGTGAGTGATAAAAAGAATACAATTTTTTTTTACAAATTTCAAAAAAAACCAAAAAATACAGTGATTTTAAATTTAAGTGCTTTTTTGTGTTAGTTTTTTTTTGCTAAATGTGTTGTTTTTTTTTTATAAGACAGAAAAATTAGGCTATGGAGAAATTAAAAAAATATTTATCAGTCTGATATAGTTATCTCAAAATATATTCACGCGACTTTATTGTGCTGATTCAGAATTATTATCATAATAAAATAATTAGAAAAATAAAAACAGCATGTGTACTTGCAGCATATATTATTCATACATACTTCATCGTTAATAATGAAATAATTATTTATAATTATTACGAAAAATATATAATCTACCAAATAATGTAAACTACAATTATTAAAAATACCAAAGTTATGGTCAATAATTTTTTTAATAATTCTTGTAATTTGTAACTAAACGAATAAATTTAAAAATATAAAACAAAGTATTTTTTACTATACATTTTATATATGTATTTAATACGTAGATATATTATTGCAACACAGAATTGAATTAATTAAATTAATATTGTATAGATTTTCAACATAAAATATACATTTTCGAGGTTATTTTTATTAGAAATATTGTAATTTGTAATATAAAACTCTCACTAATATAATATACTACTTTTAAGTAACATATAATATATCTATGTATATATAAGTATAAAATAATTTGTTCAATATAAGTGAAACTTAATATGAAAAACCTATTCAATTTGAATTGGTTATATTTAGAGCATAGCAGTTGCGGATACATAGTTTTTTTTGTAATAAAATTTATATTTTATATAGAGTTTACTTTGAAATTGCAATTACGCTTTACTGATTTATTGTCTGTTAGTTTATTATTTTTACCATATAAATTTTATACTCTGTATATTAATAGGAAAATACGTTTTGCACTAAATAGAAAAATTGTAGCAATTATATATTAAATATATATATATATATATATATATATATATTTATTTATATCGTTATCAAATTATTTTAAATATTTTCTTGCTCATGTTCTAGATTAGTTATTTATATTTTTAAAACATTAACATTATAGATTACGTATGTATATATTTTGTTAAGTTAGCGTTAGCAATTTGTGCAATCAAAATTGTGCATTAAATATATTTTCCACAAGTTCAAATTTTTTAAAGATTATAAATAATTTAGATGCTTCTGTTATTCATTTGAACTGTGTTAAAAAAAAATAATGATTATTTTTAGCTTTAGAAGAAATGTTCTTCCGGAATAATAATTTGTCACAAAAAGTTAAATATCAAAATAAATTTATGTTTAATAATTAACGTAACTGTTAAAGGTGCGTTAATGTCGTTACTTATGGTATTCAAACTGCTACTGGTTTTAGAAAAATACATTTAAGATTTTAAATTACGTTCACAACCATATACATCTTCTATAAAAACTTGATTATATCTTAATAGATAACTGGTCTTCAGGTGAATCTTCTTTTTATTTAAAATAATTTGACAAAAGTGACATCACTCTATCAAGATAGTTGCTTATATAATACTATAATTACATATATTATTAAAATGGAAAACTTTTAATGTAAAAAAAGGTTTTATATGTATTTATTTGTATATATATGGCTTCATATATATGGTAGAAGGTGTAATAATATTACTTGAATGTAATATTCGAGTACAATGTATTTTCACGGACAGGACAGGACAGTCGGACAGATAGTAACTATTTGACATTGAAAGCCTTTAGTTCAGTAACCTCGGCAGTAATGTTTGGATATATCTAGTGAACTTGAAATAAAAAAATAGAATGTTTATTCTGTCGATAAATATGAAATATATAATACATAGGCACATAGTATTATATACATTACATATGTATATATGTACGTGTATATTTCTTAGAATGACGTATATGATCATTATAGATATAACGTAAACATACACATGCATGTAGTATCTCACGTATACATGTACAGGATCTCTAACAGACACACACACAGTCATTCGGACGTGATATATTACTGGTTATTACTTTTAAGCCAATATATTATATCATTAAAATTGGCATATTTTAGATTGATTTTTTGATGAATAAAAAACAACATTTTATATAACTTAGTAACATATAGATACAGACTTTTTCTTCTTTTTCCTTTTTAAATTTTTCCGTTATATTAAGAATATTAATTTTCGTTAGTGAATTCCAAATGAAGGTTGTTTTTTTCATTTTAATTACTCAGATAATGTTGATTGAGATTTTTGTTAGGTAGAAGTATATTTTGATTAATAATTTTATTTGTAGTTTCAAGCTAAGTTGATATATATCACGATGTACTATGTAAACATAATTATGTTTATTTTATATAACTAACAAAACCATTCTCGTAAAATTTTCGTCTTGTTTAGACAATAAAAACCTTGCTGTATTACATAGGAAATTAATAAATTGCAAAAACTACACATTATTTACTTAATGTTACAGTAAACATTATGTAAATGATATGTTAATTACAATAAAAGTTACAGAAATAATGTGTAAATTATTGGTAAGTTTTGTAACGTAAAGTTTTATGTTTATTATCAAGTAATTCAAATAATTGGTTATAAATACTTCCTCAAACTTATATATTCTTTCTGTGAAATATATTTAATTCAGATCTTCGAAAAGGTCATAAAATTATAAGAATTTTTTAACAATAAAAGTATGTTTATAACAAATCGACGGGTTAGTCACAGAGATAACAAATTTAAAGGCGTAGTATTACGTTTAGGAACGCAACAAATCCAGTTTCAAAAAGCAGTGACAACAAGTTTTTTGAATTACGTGTTTGTCCTTCGTAGTCCTTATCGCAAATAAGTGTGTATTATCATTTAATCTATTCCTTATTTAGTAAGTTTGGCTTGTGTTCGAAATTACAACTATTGTGCAATTGAGATCATATATTTATATACGAGTATTTTAAATCGTTAATATAATAAAAATTTAATATCAAACTATAAGAAAAATTCTCCGTAACATTTAAAAAAAATGTT
This sequence comes from Panorpa germanica, assembly GCA_963678705.1. Lineage (NCBI taxonomy): Eukaryota > Metazoa > Arthropoda > Insecta > Mecoptera > Panorpidae > Panorpa > Panorpa germanica. The sequence goes on from OY783221.1 coordinate 4,570,898, forward strand.
TCCTGTAGCTACAACTAGTGACCATGTTTATAAAATTCAGCTTAGAAACAGTTTTTTTTGTATACTACGTGAACAATATATACATGTTGAAGTACATGTATGTAACACGTAATTCAACCCATACATTCAAAGTAAATATACTGTATTTCATATACGTATGTATTTAACATTATTCTAGGAGCTGTAATGCTTACGTAATGTAAGAAAACGAATCGCCAATCAGTCTGCAAGAACAACATGTTTATTTTTATCTAAATTATTTTTTAATCTCTTTATCTGTAGCTTTGGTGTTATCAGCCAATATCAGACACGGCCATGCTTTACATTTTTACAAGTATTTTAATGTATATACTAACATCTGTGTAATATATACATAGAAGTATGAATATATTTTAGCTACTATTTTTAATCATATGTTTTCTATATACTTACATAAGTATTTTTTTCTAAAACATTTCTTTAATTTGATACATATGTAATTACGTTTTAATTTGTTTTTTTTCTGAGTATTTGAAAATATAATTGGTTGAATTAAAAAGCAATTTCATTTAATTAAATCATAAATGTTAAGATATACTTTAATGAAATTGTTAGTTTTATTCCGTAAAAAATTATATATTATTTGTTCAATTTTATTAGAATATAAAATATCGGTATATTTTACTGTTGCAGACCCGTCATTTGTAGCTAGTTATTTAGTGAAAGTATTGTATACAGCTGTACATTTTCTATGAAGAAACACACAAGTAGCCCTTTGGTTGGCCGCGGTAGTTAGGTCGTAGACTCTTAACACTCAACTATGCTTCGGGTAAGGTTACGATTCCCGGAGAGAAAATAAATTTATTAACGCGAGTTATAAATTAGCCGTTGAAATCGCAGTAATATAATAAAAAAAGAAATAAAATACACAAGTTGTGATAGAATCATCGTCGGCTAACCTACTAATAGAAGCGTAAAAATAAGACTTGTAGTAAATTTTACTATATGATGTAAAAGATATGAAAGTAATTAGGAATAATTAAAAAGTTTATAATGAAATATACTTTTAATTGCGATTTAATTCTCTTGAATATGATATCTTAATAATTGTCATATTTTAGAAAGTTAATTATTTAAGATCGTTTTCGTGTGTTGTTTTAAGCTTGCTAGCTAGCAACAGGCTAATTCCATTCTACTTCTCACATTGTAACGCCGTGTCCTAGCTTCATACAAGCTAATTCAAGCGTTACATTTCTACCTGAATATAAGATATGGAAATTAAGGCTTTTGTTTAATTGAATAGCTACAATTTTTTACCACAGTAAAAACAGTTTACTTCTCAGATATAGATTTATACATAATAGGAATATTACTTGCAATGATTTAAGAAAATAAATCAAGATTTATACATGAACATTTAAGTAAAATATAATTGAGATCTCCAACAATTATATAGATATTTATTTCTGGTTCTTATAAACTCCTAGCTTGTATATAAGGTTAAGTATGCACATAATTAATTAGTTTCATCTGTTTTATTCAAGTTACACGCAGAGCCGCAGCAAGAGGTTGTTGCCTTGCTCTCAACTGGGTGATTTTCATAAAAACATAAATAGCAAACATTTAGATCATTGATATGTTGTTTTAAATTACTTTTAACAAAATCAGCAACTCATTAAATATAATTATTGTAAAGTGGGTATCAATTAAAAATACATTTAAGCAGTTGTAATACTGCTCGCTCGCTCACTTTGCTCACATCACGTAACACTAGAAGTTAGCTTCTAGTGTTTAAAATATTCAATGTTATTTTTTAAGTTTTTGTAATGCATGCATTTTTTTTTTTAATTATCTAAAAAAAAAAATCGATTAAATAAACACTTGGTATTCGTTTAATAAAAGTTTTTTTTTTTGCACAGATGGTTAGGATTTATTTTTATCGGTTAATTGTTAAATATTTAACAGTTTTTTTTTTACAACTTAAGCTTATGACCCTGCCGTATGTGTTAGTCATGTGGAAAAACGACGATAGCTTAGTTCAATTTATTGTACGTGTATACAACTACTTACGCTCAATGTAAATATTACATAAGTATTATGTTAGTTGTATACTGAATTTTAAAAAGTAAAAAGTAAAAAACTTCTTAAGAAAATCTTTTCAAGATTACAAAACATGAGTGTACCATTAATGATCTATTATCAGAAAAATACATTTTAGGCAACATTAAAACATTTTAGATAATATATTAGTACATTTTGGTTTAAGCAAAATTTAAACAGTATTTTAGGTAATATAATATTTGAATGTGTAGCGCAAAAATTATTATGAAAAGAAATATAACCAATTTTAAGTTAGGCTTGCTTTATTATTTATTTTTTCAATAATACGTAAACTTTTTGTTTATTTGTGTAGAATTCGGCTCTGTCTTTGCGAATAAATTCCAATTAACATACTGTATTCACAGTAGAAGACATTTCGCTTCAAAATATAATATATGTAAGTGAAAATAAAATGACATCAAACGCTCTATTTTTCCTTTGATTTTTTCACATTTATTTTCACAGTCTAGTGTCTAGACTAGACAATATAGAGAGTCATGTAGAATTCTCTAGAATTTCTTACTATTTTCTTCTTTCACAGTTCACACAAATAATATAATAACACATATCGTTTTATGTATGGGTATATAATAAGACAGTATAGCTCACTACTAGAAAACAGTGCGAAAATACCTAATTCACTTCTAGCTATTTACTTGACTTTTATCCTTATTCTTCCTATCGTATATTATATCCTTGCATCCTTGTCTTACAGACTTCTTTGAAACGTTTCGTGAAATTTTATTATTAGGTTACTACATACTTTAGTTTTACTTTTAGTATTTGTTTTTTCAAAAATCATTTTACTTATGTCTTGTGAAAGCTAGAATATCTTTTAGAACGATGGACTGTTTTGTTTGGCAGCAGTGTTGTTCTTATACCTGAGACAACGTACTTATTCATGAACCACTTACTAAATTACAGGAACAGCTCAATTCCAATAACAAAAACTTGCAAGCTGCACATCATCATTACTCAATTAAAATATAAATAAATTATTTCTTCAAATAAAAAAAAAATAAAAAAATAAAAATTATATTCACTTGAAATTTATTTAATTAATTTTTTACTTCCTGTTTATCTAAATGTTGGATTATTAATTATTAGTATATCTGAATAATCTTTAATAATCATTTAATTAACAAATTATTTAATTTTAATATCTTTATTTAATTATTATTATAGATATAGATAGACGCATCTATAATTATTGTAATTAATTTCTAAATCTCTGATTGATGATTACCAAACTTAATAATTTTGTTTTTATTTATTTTTATCTGAACATTTAAACTTTTTTATATACGAAATAAAGTGGCTGTTTTTTGTAAATGCATATTTAATACATTTTGTTCTAATGGAATTAAAACACATTATTTTTAGAGTAGTATGTAGAGTTATTTTATGACCCATTTTTTGAAATAATTAATATTGATCTTTAATTAAAACAACTTTGTCAAATTTAACGATCTTTGTCAACGCTAATGGTGATTGGATCTTGTTTTACAGTAGGACTTGTGAAGCAGGTGATAGTTCACCCATAGAGGTCACGTTACGCCAGTAAACAAGCAAGTCTCAACATGTTTATTATTTACAATTTAAAAACACACAATTTTATTATTAAATATAAAAAGTCAAAATTGTTTTCGAAAGATATATAACTTGTTTAATATTTTATCGTTGTCGTTTTTATGTAATATATCAGTTATCTTCTAGATTACGTACATATGCGTCCCGACGCTTATACCGATGCCGACGCCGACGCCAACTATATCTCCATTTTTTAACGCGTTCACATTTACGAGAGTAGCACAATATTCTGTTTAGTATCACACAAGATGTTTTTATAATATTACGAAAGAGGAAATAGAGGAGGTTCATTTTTTAATATATTAAATATTTGTGTGGTGTAGATATATATATATACATAGCATATACATAATATATTACAAAAATACATTAAAAATATATTTTTCTAAAATATTTGTAGTTTAACTTAGCGTATCTTATCGCATCGTCAATATGTAACACATGTATAGTAAATAAATAGAATTATAAATCAGTTTGGTTTATTATTTATAAAAAAATTAGCCTGAAGCTAATGGATCCAGATTTCCTTGGATTATAATTTAAATTTTATTACTAGAGTAGGAAGCAGTTTTATTAATTAAATTGCTCTTGTTTGCCAAAACTTTGTAATATATCATTATGTTAATAGTTATGGCTAATATTCCAATTGTTTTAGTATCAAATCATTTAGCAACTTATTTATTATTATATTTTTATAAAAAGATGTTTTTACATTTTTTATCTAATACATTTGAATTCATTCTTTGTTGTAAATGTTCTATATAGAAACAAATGTATGCAGAATCTGTACGAAATTGAGTTCTCTATCATAATAGGACTTACTGTTGAGGAGATATTTGAAGAAACCGATTTTCTTAAGATGAGGGCCTAAATCGTATGGTAAATGAACTATTCGGAATACGTATGAATAAACATAACTGCTACACAAATATTACGTAATTAATATGTTTCTGTTATAAAGTGAAAGTCACTAATAGAAATAATAAATTTTTAAATTTAATAAAACAGTCAATATAATCATAATTTTACTATTTAATAAAACCTTGGATAGTAAAATACTGATAATATATTTATATGATGCAAAATGCAATTACCCAATAGGCTATATTTAAAAATGATTTCACTCACTCAGAAATAGATAATGCAAATGATTTCATAACCTCACTTCCGTTGGAAACCAAATATTATACGAATAAGCCTAATTTGATAATTATTTTATCTACAAAACAGCTGTTTACAAATTATATTATGTAAACATTAAATAGAAAGGTTTTTAACTAAAAAACATGTGTACCAACATTCTAGAAAATGAGAAGACAGATCTAGTAGAAAATAGACTTTAACTTGTTAGATTAGGTGTTGTTTTATCTCGTTAACAAGAAATTAGGAGCTAATTAATTAGAGCAAATGAAGTGTCTTAATACCTGCGTAATTTCGTTGCGTTTATATATTTTATTCTAATTAATTTTATATGTAAATTATTTTGTTTTATTAATCAATCATAATTTATAAGTAAAGTGTTTATGCTTAACTATGCTGGGCCTGGATATGTTTGTAGTAGTAAGTAGTATTCTTGCATTAATCACATTTTTGTATAATAACGGGAGTTGTTCAATTTACCCTATAGAGGAGTATATTATACGTATGAAACCCAATATTTATTTAATTTATTTAAATATGCATGTCTATAGATTCATCTTCATATAAAGTAAAGAGAAACTAAACAGAAATTTGAACAGCTAGAAAATTTAATTAATACAAAGCAAACAAAAGTTTGCCATTTACTTAAACTTTATATCCATCCGTACATCTCTATACATATATATATATACTCACATACATTCTTTCCTAAATTATATTATAGTAATACTGGAGGTAGTCTTTTTGACACCCTATTTTTATAATAGACCAGTAGCTATATATTAATTCACTTTATAACCCTTTTCTCGTATTGTTAAATTCGTGCAAAGTCCGTTCGTATTTGCTTTATTATCCAAACGAGATTATTCCCCCCCTATTTACCTCCCTAACTCACCCTCTCACAGTGGGAGAACCACCCCTTGGAACCAGCTCGCTACTTTTCTCGTCGACGGTCAATTACATGACTGGGTCCATGGGTCGGCCAGTTTATTTTATGAGATATGTAAAGAATGGTAGATAAGTTTTTCTAGTAAAAATTATGTAATATTTTTATTTTCAAATATTATTAATTTACATTTCTTTATTTTACGACAAGACTAGCAGAATTATTTTGATTTAAAAAAATTCCACTGTAAATTATAAAATAACGTTCATTTTCTACCGTTTAAGTCCATATGTTGGACAATTTTTAGAATAGGGGTTTTAGAAGTTAAATGATTCATGCGAAATTAAAAAAGATCAAATACATCTCGGTTGATTCTTTGCAAAAAGAATCCTGAGAAAGAATAATTATTTTGAGAAAAGGTTTTTTTGAGTTAGTAAAACGAGAATAGTTGTATGATGATGGGTTTTGAGCAGGGCAAATCTTTAAAAGTACTAACGTTATTGACACATAATATGCATTAAGGCAATACAAAAATTTAGTTACTGTCTTTTGAAATCGCACAGGGATCAGTGGCATGTAGGAACTTAAACTATTTCAGTGAAATCTGTTATAAATATAATATAATTTATTATTATTTTTGTTTTTTTTTTCAACTTATTTTAAGTTAACCATACTGTATCCAAAGAGTACCAGAATGTTTTGAAAGTTTCTAGAAGTAAAGAAAGAAAAATGTGAAGAGTAAAAAGGAACATTTAATTTACTTGGGGGTTGATAGAGTAGGATTTGCAGAGGGGAGAGGGAGGTTGATGAAGGAAGTACTTCTACTTCTGAACAAGATCTGTTTCTAAGTTGGCAAAACGTTTAAAACAACTTTAAACTGTTGCAATGTAACAGTCTGGCTTTTTCTATCTTAGTGACCATTTTGTACCGGAAACATACACCGGTAGGTAAACGTTATTCTTTAGTTGGTACATACAACTTCCCTTATTCACTCTATTTGTACAAAATTATTTTATTAAATTCAACTTTTTACTATTAGGTTTCATTATTTTGATTTATGTTCTACACAAATTACCTGAGAAGAAGATGAAATTCTTTATCTTCAATATTTTTTGGGTAAGAAATTAATGTATGCATTACTACTTTTTTAATATAACTACTAACTCGGTCTTTGCTACATGTTCCTTTATATATATCTAAAAAAATAAATGTGGCCGGTTGATAACCTGAAACTTTACAAAAAATTGCGTAAATTCAAATTATCCATTTGCTTTATAAAAACCAGTAGAATACGTTTAGAGCAGGTCAGGAAACTGCTTAAGGCAGTAGCGCCACTTTAATATAGAAAAAAGTAAAATTATAAATGTTTTAAAAATTAGTATATTAAAAACAGGATGTACTAGTCTATTGACACTTTAAACCTGTTACAAATGATTATTTCAGGGAAACACTTTTTTTTTTTACTTTTTTAATTTATTTGTATAAAGTTTTTTATACCTAATTAACTTAACCCATTTTTAATTATAAGATGTTTGAAAAAAAGTTATTTTTAATTATTTGCATTTCTATTTTTACTATCATAAATATCTTTATTACAGTGTGTGGTATATTGTTTTTAAAATTGTTTATAAAATGTTATTTATATTTTTTAATTTGGCATTTTACTTGTTGTTTTTTATTTATAAAAACAGAAATTTTGTCCTTGCAAATTTGAGTATCATTTGACATTGAAACTGTACATTGTATATCAAATAAAAACTGGTTCTAGGCAACTTGATTATTTAACTAAATTATAGTAAATATTAATTAGTAAAATAGTTTTATTCTTATATATAATTGTATAAAAAACATAAGCATACCTCTCGCTTAAACGTGGAAACTAAATGTTGCAAAGTGAAATAATATTTCGATAAAAATTAAATTCACGTATGCAAAGTGTTTTTAATGAGATGATACTATTTGTAAGTAAAATAACTTTTTAATTAAAAAAGTAAATTACATTTTTATTGTATACTTTATTAACTAAATTTATAACGTTTGTGTACAATATTGCTTCATCACAAGAACCACCTCTGGTATTAATTTATCTAGTATTGATTAAGTATTACCTCATTTAAAACACTATGTAATCTAGTTACTTTATATGATTTGCCATCTGAAACATAACAGATGCACTCAACAGAAGTATATCATTGCTGGTAAAATTGTTATACTAAAATAAATCCAGTGGTGTAGTTGTGCTTGGTTAAGTGCTAGTTATGTTCGCCTAAAACAAAAATGTTTATAACAAACCTCAAAATTGAATTCAATTGTATCATAAATTTTTTTGAAAAAACAGCACTATAGGCGAACTATTAATCATTTGAAGAAAGAGAGCCATTTGTTGTATGTATTTTAACATAGAAAGATTCTATGTTTATTAGTTTTATCGAACGCATTATAAACGTGAACGCTGTCACAAACATATGACAACGTGATAACAACATATTATGATGACTGATGGAATTTTTTAATCTATGTTTTGAAAATAGAATACCAAATATTTATTCAAGAGAAACGAATATAATTTATATGTCAAATATCAATAAGATTATCGTACGTAATGAACTATTGAATTTAATATGTATTAATTATTGCGGATATCAAGATTTTTACATATTGGACAACATTGACAACGCGTTATTAACCTCGACAATATTTAACATAAAAGAATCCCTTGCTTTGTATAAAACATATGTTGAATACACCATTGGATTTTTTATTCTTGTAATCTTTTTAATTTGATATATAAATCACGTGATTTTTAGATGGATTCGGAGTAATGAAGCATGTTGCACGATTTCCGGACTATTAAGTCTATAAAACTGTGATTTTGTAGAACAACACTATTCAGTTAGTTTTAATTATGTCGCTTTTTTTCCTGACCTGTTATATACTTGTAAACTGTATTATATATATCTCTACACATACACATAAAAAATAGTCATTATAAAATACTCCCAAGAACAAATACATACATATATATGTACATGCACATAGACCATTCATTTAGTAATGTAGAGTAATTACAAATTACTTCGATACTGGTTTTTCAACATTTTTTTTCTTTGAATTAATTTATGTGTAATCACTATTACTTCTTACAAGTAAGTAAGCAAGCAAGCGGGCAGGCAAGCACTAGTTCTCATTGTTTCGAAATAATCCGCATAGTAATTTCATTTTTCAAGAGGATTTTATAATTAGTACAGTTCGTGCATAAGAAGTATGATGACAGATATAAATTGTAATCATCGCGTTTTATATTTAGAATAAAATGATGTTGAGTTTACTTGTTGTTGTTGTTGTCGTTGTACAGAGGGTATTTATACAGAATGCAATAAGTACTAAACGTTAATATTACATAAAGAATTTTACTTAAAAATATAGTATATTATTATTTATTATATTGTGTTATCATATGGTCGAAAAGGAAATTAAAAATCAATCTTTTACTGCCCCAAAAATCAAATTTGTCAGTGGCTTCATGATGCTACAACGCGCCGTGCCATTAAGTTAATGTAAAGATAAAGTTTGCTATCAGAACCTCAAAATTATTAATTATTTGTAGTAAGTTTCAGGAGTGTGAAAGATATTAACAATTAAAATAGTCATTTTTGACTAATACAATATTATACAATCACAATATTATATACTTATTTAGACAGTCAAAAAATTAAAGTGACAAGAAATTGGAAAAGCATTTTCTTATACTTAAAAGAAAAGCTTGGTTTATTTAGTATGGAAAAATCGTCCCTCGTTCGTCTTAATTAACTATTGTAATTTATTTGTATTGGAAATACAAACCACTAATTGACATTTGCATTCTGGAACAACTTGTTTAGAATACATTAAATTCATTATTGTACTTCTAGCATTGTACGTAGGTATACAATTGTAATATAACAGTACAGGACAAAACAGGTGCAGTGGAGTAGAGTGAGAATCTATTTGAATACTGTATCAGTCTATCTATTTGAAAGTGATTTTATTTCACGCCTGAAGTAAATTTGATTTGCATTAACTATAATACTTGTAGCACTTACATATATGTAATGTAATTTGGTTATTTTCCACTTTAAATAATATTATTTATGTTTTTATACATATTTTATGGTTATTTACATATTTCATAGAATGATTTATGCGCATAACTTAGGTGTATATAAAAACTGTGACAAATTTGTTAAATATCGCTTAACGCTCGCATGAACAATTTGTTGACAGTGCGTCCTTTTCAACAAGAAAAATAATCATTTAAAAAATGATAAACTATGGCAATATATATTTTAAGATTTTATTACTTAACATATGGAAATTAGTGTTGTCTGAAAAAAAATGTATGCATATTATTATCAAAATCGAATATCAAAATATTTGAAATTCATTTTCACATCACTAACAAAATACCATAATTATATAAATAATATATTCAATTTAATAACTACTTAAAATATATCCCATCATTTTAAATTAAGCTTTAAATTTTGAGGTTAATATTCTTAAACATATGGTTAATTTCGGATCTAATTACTGTGATTAGTCACTTGAAAATCAAGTTTTCAGTCACTTTAAATAAATTATTTTTATAATTCAAATTATATGAAGAAACTCATGTTACCTTGGTTTTTATACTTTCCATGATTTCACAAAAAACACAGTCCACGTCACATATACTTCAACTGCTTAATGCTTTCTATTCAACCAATTTAACAGTAGGTACGTACTGTGAAAAAATAAATGTACTAGATTTATTTGTATGTATGTTTGTGTACGTAAATTAACTTTATTTGTTGATATTATTAACTTAATTATTGTCAAAAATTGGCAGATATAGTAGATCTGTATTATCTAACAATTATCTTATCCGATTTATGTATTTATTTAGTTATTGTACAACAGGAAGAAGCATAGAAAGTTTACATATTTCAAGCTGTCAAATTTAAATTGTAATCCATGTCAATAGAGGAGGTATCGAATGAAACATCCGTTGTTGTTGCCATGTTTAAAATCGAACATATTTAATATTACTAATACTAATACACACAAACTATAAGCTCTATTTAATTTAGTTTAATTCAGTTTACAAGATTAATTATCGGACCAACATTAATTCGGCATCATTACCACGCTACGTATATGTTTTGTAATTTGTTTTTTTTTTTTTTTTTATTCTTTTTCCTCTGACATACTGACAAGCTTTTTCTTTCAAACGCTGGCGGCGCTGCCTTTAGCATGTTTTATGGGCGACATTTGTAATTTATTAACGCGTTTTATTCTAGTCTCTGTTGTACCCCAAACGGCAAGAATATCGTATCCTGCTTAACGAATGTTTTATTTTCTGAAAACTTGTGTAAAACCTGTATAATATACTGTATTAGTCAAGCTGCAACTTGTAAAAAAAACATTTTTTAATTAAAGAAGATTAGTTATACCTTACAAGCAGTTCTTTTATTTTTGCAACCATCACAATTGATCAACAGAGTAACTGTATTATATCTAATCTTAACAGTAGATTCTATTGCTTTTGGAATATAACTCAAAATAACTGAAATTTTACGTAGGACAAGTATTTTACGAGCCTATCACTTGCGTTGATCGAGTGAATACGGGATAATCTCGGTGATCAATTGACGTCAGAACAAAAACTACAATAGATTTTTTTTTTGATAATACATTTTTAAGATTAAAACGCGATGTTAGACTTTGTATTCTTTTCCTGTATAATTTCCCGTGTCTCTAGATTATATATATAAAATTTCAAATGTTAAACAGATACTTGCACAAAATGGCGTCAAATTTAAAGCAGTCAGTTCTTATTGATACGCTTTTTAAAATAATATTTTATAGTATTGTTTTTATTTAATAAACCAATTCGTTAATTTCTCCTTATACAAAGGCTGTAAAGAAACCGCTTTTCTTACAGATTTTGCATCAAATCAGAGAATAACAGAGCAAATATAATATTTTATTGATGCAGTTTCAATCGTATTATAAAATAAGAGAATTAGAGAAGTCCCCTGACTATTCGATCGTATATTAATACGCATTTACTTTTTGAACTACCTTTTTATAAATATTCTCATCCATATATTTTATCTTTGAAATGCATCATGTGTGTTATTTTTATAGATAGTTGAACTCTCCTCTCCCATTGATGAATGCCGCTGAAATTACTCTGAAAAACGTAAATACATTGGGTTTTATCAAAGTTTGACTTTAGTTTATATTTTGTCTGTAGTATTAAGAAAAAAATGTTATTTTTACCGCGAGGAGATTGCATTTTTTTATAAACAGATTATTTCCAGACAATATTTACATTACCGATGTTCAAAGTTCTTTAAATAAGTAATAAGGTATGTAAATGTTATGTTTGGTTTGTATTTGTATAGAGATTTAGCATTCTTTAATATAAAAGATATGTTGCATTTGGAAAATTCGAGGAATATGTTTTTTTTTTTTTTTTTAATTTTATTTATTTAACGTCGGTTTATTTCTATCTCCTACCATGTTGCTAGTTTTTATGGTGTCGTAGTCTTATATATATATGAACTACACCGCTACCTAATCAGTTTATATGTATAACAACCAAACCCGGAAGATATAACTCCAGTCATCACGAATAAATTTTTGTTTTTTATATTTTTATAGTTTAAAAACTTCGCTTATTTTATAAAATATCTTCTTTAAAATACATTCTTACATTAAAATATTAACAACTTTTTGTTATGGTGATATATCTTCATATAAAACAAAAATAGTGGCATTGTTTTTCAATCTTTTTTCTTTTTTGAACATAAAAATTCATCTTTTTGTCAGTTTCATACAAATGTTAGTTTTAAGTTTAATGCAACAAAGTATTGAAAACTTAAGTAACAAACTTTATTCTGCTTCTCCTTCTCTTATTTCCTCACCACTACCCTTCTTACTTTAGTTTTCCTTCTGAAGAAAAATACTATTGGAAATGTTAACTGTTAGCTAGGATGAAAATAGGTTATTCCTTCCGGTACTACGAGTCTTTAAGCTATATATTTACCAAAACTATTCATTTTGGAAATCGCATAAACTATGAGGACATGTGCTATGCACTCGTATGTGTGTAACGTTACAATGTACGGTAAAGTTTCTGGTTTATAAGAATACGGTTTTGTTTTCATCATTTTTTTTCCAATTCTTGAACTAAGTATATAATTTATTGGGGTACATAAAAGCGTCTATATTAGAGTATATGAATGTCGTATGTTGGAGACCGCACTTAATAATATATATTGAACAATGCATTTAATTGTTCGGTGACTAAAATATAAAGTGAAAATCAAAACAGTAGATGGAAATGATTGCAAGCAATAAAATATATAAATTTTTTAAATGTTGCAACTTAATAGAAATATTTGATTGCAGATTGCAGATGTTGTTTTGAGTATTTTAAAAAATGTTGATTGCTTAATTAATCCTAATTATAAGCAAATTGACGTGTTATAAAACCTATACATTTTTATTTTATGTGTGTAATACGTTAACAAGCAGAAATCTCTTAAAGTTACATAACAAAATTCAGAATATTTGAATTTAGTTGCAAACAACAATCTAATGCTTACGGAGAAACAGAGGTAGAAATACTCAAATAAATAAGGGAGTTAGTTTTCCCCTAAAGCGAAAGGAAGCACCCACATACATATTATATAGATTATTCAATCCGCATACGTGTATATAGTAAACGCTTCATATTCAGTTCTCTATAGAATAAACATAAAAACACTTATCAAAACAAAGTAAAATAGAATTTGAATATGTTGCTTTCACTATACTCACTGGTATACTTGTTTAACTTTAAAGTAATTGACAGTCTCATCCCTCATTGATGTCATGTGAGAAACGAAAACCAGCCGTCGTATGTAAGGTGTGTTACATAGTGATTATATATTAACTATGTATGTCTGTTATATATTGTACGAAGCGTAGACACCTATCAAGAACAGAAGTTGGAGAAACACTAGAGAGTATATGGAGTATACTTATATTAAAGCTATGGCAATAATAATTTAATCAGATCAACCTTCGCTCTCCCTCCCACACGTGTAACCCTCTTCATCACTCACCCCATCCACCTCTTAGTTAACTGTTTAATATAAAGGAGCATAACGAATGATTTACCGTGTTGTATTTATTCGAGCATAAATAATTATTTATATCATACCTAAAGATTTTTAATCACTACTTTACCAGGGGACATCTATATTTTGCATTCAAAACTATTGTATAATGTGCAAAAACAACTTTGTATATTTAAATACAAAAGTACTAAAGAATTTTGATTAGTTGTTTTTCAATAAATATTTTTTAAGACAAACAATAGTATTGAATCAATAATCCTCAATAATCTTTTCTACATTCGCATCTACTAATACATATTAGTAATTGCGCAATACTTGTTATTTTTTTTATTATAAATCTGCTTTTATATATACATAACTATATTTGTATAAATAAAATAGTATGTTTAACAGAAATATACGATTGTGAACACAATATATAACACAAATGTGTTTGATTTCGTTATCTATAGTACTTGTAAAGTATATTCAATGTTTATTTAGGAATACAACTCTCCATTTAATAATATAATACCGTACTGAAAACAAAAATCTAAAACATAAAATAAAAATATTAAAAATAAATAATAGAAAAAGAAAAAGTTTAAAAATACAAACAGTCTTCAGTCAACAGTTTCAGTTGGAAATATCAAACAATATATGTGTATACGTTGTACGAATGTTTGTATACCAGCTGTAGTAGAGAGATCCAAAAGTATTTGAACATATAGGGTTATGAAGGTAGAACGATGTCAATTCTGACGTTGAAGAGTTTTAAAGAATCAAATCTAGAAGTTTGTGCTAATATGTAAAATGTCACAGTTTTCGAGATATCAGTGTTTGCACATTCTACAAGACATATACAGTTGGACATACAATTTATGTAAATTTTTCATTTGTTTCTATAAATATGTCATTATTTATAATTTTATAATTCTATTTTACAAAATAACAATCCGTCATTAATGTATGCATGATTACAATAATTCCTGGATAACGTAATTTGTTGAAAGCAGTAAAAACAGAAGTTTCAAACAAATTTTGTTGAATTCACGAATATTCAAATGAATGTCAGCTAAAATTACAAACTTAAAATTAGATAAAGTTAAATTTCGTAGAAGTTGCATGTCTGATGGTTACACCTCAGGGGCTAATCACGGACCACGGTATCTGAAATCGAGTAACTAGCATCACATCACATCGCATCGCCTCGTATCGCTCGGTTAAATTCGGCCTTCGGGCAGGAATCGGTTACCAGTGCACCAGCAATCATGCATCACTAATTACTAATTATACAAGTCGCAACATATATAATGATTATAGCTCTTTGCAGCGACCTATCTATTCCCACGTTCAAGTTATAAAGATATGTTTTTTTTCTTTCTTTCTGGAATCACTAAGTTCTATTCAAGCCTTTATATGAAGATTGTCCTGTTTTCTGTTACAGATGAGACACAGACTAGTTCTCCGTTATAAACTGGTTACTTATAATAAACCACGAGCTTTATAGTATTTATACCACGCGCGGATATGCATCTCTTAGAATATTTATTAAAATAATATAAAATTTGTTGTGTAATATTTTATGATTATAATTGTGAAACGTGTGATGGGTCAAGAATATATAAGTATTACAAAACAAATCTTACCTTTCAATGACAATCTTCCTCCGCACCTGAAACAATTAAATTAAATATAGTTACTCGTTAAAAGTACGTTACATATTTAAACACATCAAACATCTTTCAAATTAATCAAGTTTCGAAGATTGTGATATTATTTAACAATTTTGTATAAACAAATACGAGAAATCACGCTGTCTGTCCAAATTAGGAACTGTGTTTTTTTTTATCTTGAAGATTATGCGCATCTATTATTATTTTAACATGTGATAAATACGTGTCATATTTTGGACGTTGTCAGATTAAGGTCGTTATCATTATTGAACTTTGTTAATTATTAATATCAACATCCTGAGATATAAAAGGAAAGTTTTTGACAGGTGATATAATATTACCGTTATTTTAATACTTTTTATTTGCATTGTTTGCAATAAGATTTTAAAATTAACATATATTTGTTCTTTTCAAGATTTTATGAAAATACTTACTACCTGTTTTTTTTTAAATTCTAATTTAATGAAAAATAGTGTTATATATAATTATATACATATATATGTCATACTAATTTTGGTTTACTTTCACCTGTGGTTATAGGTATATAATTACAAAGAAAACAAGTGTTACTAGCATCTTTATATTGCTACTTTCAACGTTTCAAAGATCACGTATTTAACTAATGAATAAACAATTATATTTCTAGTATCAAGCCTAAATTATTGAGAGAAGGGTATCCATAATAATATATGATACCTCGTTCGAAGCTGGCGCCGTATTTCTAATTAATAAATGCACCAGCAACATGGGTACTTTGCGTATATCGTTTTCCTGGTCGATTTCCAATAATAACGTCATAATTTTAATGCCTTCAAGATATGTTATTTTTACTGATTTCTGAATTAAACTAACTGTCTACATGCCCTAGAGCTGTTGTGTTTACATTAGACGGGACCATATACTCTTGTAGTATAAAAGGCATTGAATTTACTTTAATACTATAAAAACCTTGTTTATAGTTATATATGTGTGTGTGTATATATATAGATTACATATGTATTAAGATTCATTTCAAGTCACACGTATAAACATGTAATAAAATCTAAATAAATCGACCTTAGACGTTGTATTTCCGTATGTTTCACGTATACGATTATTTTTTATGATTGCTGACGAATACTGACTTAATCAGTTAGTGCCACACTGTACAATTTATAGAAAAATAAATGACAATTGATAAATGTAGTTCTATTTATGTGTAATGGTTATCAGGGTTAAACGACGTCAAAATATAATGCCTAAAAAAATACAATTTAAGATTAAATTAAAACTAAAATTAAAACAGAAGCTGAGAATGAGGCTTTAGCTGTTCAAACTAATGGAAGAGTGTATGTGAAAACCGCTGTATTCAAGGACTACATCGTCCTCGAGTCTAGAGACCTCCTAGGGGCTTTAAATGTCTCGGTATTATATTCAAATCAGTCTACATACTTATATGCATAGTATATATATATATATATATATACAGATCTATGTTTTGCAGACGGAATGATAAAATAATATAATCGTGGTGGATAGAAAATTTCTGCGGTCTAAAATAATAAAAAACTTTTTTATTTAATTGTTGAGCTTTGAAATATCATTTGAAATCTCTACTCAGAGAAATGTAATATTTGAAAAGAAAGTTTTTAGTAATATTGTTCTTTCTAACTACGAAAACTGATGAAATATAATTTATATTTTATTCATTCACTTTGGGTTTCATGCAAAATTAATTGGATTTTTAAGAACTAAATCTAAGCTGAATCAAGAATGTGTATCATTCATTATATATATACTGGAACATATTTTTTGTGCATATTTTCAGTTTTTAAAATGTATTTTTGAAATCTCAAAATATTAATAATTGTTTGAGGAACACGCTTTTGTGTGTGTGAGCCGAGCCATCTTGTTTTGGGTATAGCCCCTTAATATCTATATTGATTTACTATTTTCCGAGCTGGTATACCAACGGATCACATCGAGATCTCATTATATCCTCTCAAGTTGAACATATTTCGCTTATCGTCTTTTATTAGTACATTTGAGACTTCTCCCAATCGGTCTTTCAATGTCACATTTAAAACCATGCCATTATTATAAAAGGTACGCGACGCGACACATATTACTTGTTTAAATCAGAACCTTTTTATACGTATACATAATGAAATATTTAATTAGTATCTATATGATATTAACATTTTAATTATTTTAAAACTAGTAAACTAATAAAGGTTCTGATAATAGGGATGTTGTTACAAAAACACGTTCCATAAGTTAATTTTATTGACATTACTATATCAAAAAACCTACACAGCAATTAGCCTAGGCATGTATTAAAAACAAGTTTTAATTGTTTTCGTTGTAATTACACAACATTGAGTATTCAATTAATGATTATCTAAATTATTTTTTAATTACAAAATAGTATTAGTGATTAGAGAATCGTTGTTGTAATATATATATATAAACAAATTAACATATATTTATACTCGTAATGTGTCAATTGAAATACCACTACAATTATAGTTCTACAATGTAATTCGTAATTGAAATCCTTTTAAGAATGGTAATGAGATGCGTTGAGAACAACTGCAATACTTCTGTGTTCAAATCTTGGATCAATTGCTTTAATGCTTTCATTTGGAGTACTATTAGACCACTACTGTTGAACACAGTTCACTAGTAAATCACTACTTTTGCCTCCGATTGTCACTAGCGAACTCCCTTAAGCCAACTTTTCTTTAAGCAGTCGACACTACGGAGGTCTGTAATTTGTTACGTTTTTATAATATACTGGTCTAGGAATAGCTAGTTATTTATTTACACAAAATTTAACTGAAATACTAAAAACGTTTACTTTGTAAATAAACACAGTCTATATTCATATATACTAGCACATGCACATGGGATATAGGTCTCTTTTTCTGAACATGTTGTACAATCATCAGAGTTTCTGATAACTCAACCTCTAGATTGCTCTAATTGCTGCTTAACACGGCATGTCAGTCAACACGATCAGTATGTTTTTTTTTTTTTTCTTTTTCTATCTTAAATTCTTGCAAATAAGAAAATGTGTTCTATTTATTTTTATATTGCAGTCTTAAGGGATATCGCGGAGAGATTTATGACTTTTAGGAATATTCTGTTTATAAGATAATATAGTATATATCTTATAATACGAGGAAATTTTATTTTATAATATACATAAAGTTTACCGATGTTTATTTTATTAAAATTATAGAAATTAGAACTAAAAATGTGAAAGAATTTTTACAAGTAGGATATTTTTGTCGATGAAATTAGGTCCATTATTCCATTTCATTAGTTAGGTCCTGTCCTGGGCCCATAACCTGTTAATTATAGAAATAACACGCAGTTGCATTTATTGAGATGTAGAATAGAAAGATATTAGTTTAATTGTTTTCTAAAAGGTAAACTACGAGTATTCAACAGAATTCTGACAATAAATCAAGTTTTAGGTATATGTACTGTCTCATATACCATCGCAGTACAACTTTTGCATAATTGTGCATACCAGAAATAAGCAAACAATATGGTAACTGATTACATATTGCAAATGCGATGGCTATTGTTTAATGCTCACATAATCTTATGCAAATTTCCCATGAAGATATCTATAATAATTACTCTGTACAATGTTACACATTTGAATTTGTAATTAGGTAATAGGCAATAGTCGTGGGTTGCACGTGATACATAATTATGCACTTTGCGATGTGCAATAAGATACAGTGATAGAATAATGTTATAATAGAGAGACATGCATTCATTTATATATGTGTGTATTAGTATATTGTCACTGCTTTGTTGTTGTTATTTATTTATATTGGATAGTTGGTCAAGGACACACCCCTACTGAGTTGCTACCACCTTCCATTTATAAGATAATGGATTACTTAACATTAAACTAAATAAACTGCTGAGTTTGCTTTTGGTACCCCGGGAGGATGCATTAGGGCCTGGGGTGATCTGCAAGGACAACATATACTCTATATTTTAACGGCCTAGTTTCACTTAAATGTCTCTGGTTTTCTTTTATGTGGACACGACACATTTATATATATTTATGTGGTCTTACATATTTGTAATGTTGTTGCAGCCGTTAAAAAAATATTTTGAAGGTCTTTTAGCTAAATTCGGTAACTCATTTAGGCGCCATTATAGATAAACAAATAATCGCAAAATTGTAATGACTTGTTTATGCGCCAAAAGTCATTGAATAAATAGTTTCCTAATTTTTTAAAATTCAAGGTGTCTTATTTGCTCTTGAAACCGCTAAATAACAACGTAGTAATGAATAATAATGAGTGACTTTAATGCTCCTAACAAATTATTCTTGTCACCAGTAAATTTCGTAAATTTAACATGTTTAAATTATTTAATACAATGTAACTAACTCTTGTTACATTTATAGAAAATAATGGACGCTGTGCCATTAAGTACATGGTTGATAATAATCAAGTTCTTCACACAAATATCAACAGAGCGTATCACTTATATTCATTTAGGCCAAGGTCTCATTCTTAAGAGTAAAAACCCATTATAAAAATACGTGATTTTATATTTTGTAATGATCTAAAAATGTTATGTTTCAAAATTACATGGGTAATTAAAATTGTTACCTACTACTTTTCAGTTGTTAAACATGGGTACATTGTACGAAGTGGGATGCCAAGTTTATGAAATCCCTGATTTTTTATACTTTTGAATTATTTATGTAACTGTTGTTCCAAGTTGTAGGTTTTACATCAAATATTTTCTCCTTTGAAAATGTTACTTTAGAGAAATGTTTTAATTAAAGATAGGATTTTAACAAAAATCCCTAAAAGATACGAAAGATACAATATTTACCAATATCAAAAATTTGTATTAATAGAACTTATGCATTAGCTGAGTATGGTGACGGTGAGAAAAGGATAGACCTAGTTCAACCTTATACTAATCTATGTTTATCCAATTATTTTACTGAAAATTTGAATTACGTTTACTACTACATTTCGGCAATGGTCTTGTTTTTAAGTTGATCGCTAATGAGACGATCCTCGAGCTAGTTGTACGTACAACAGAGTTGAGCCAACCGTGTCTGTCTTTTGTGTTCTAGTCGAAATAATAAACCTAACAACTAATTTATATTTGACAATATTTTGTTACGCGTACAGATTTTCCCATGCCCTTGCTTACCGTACATGTTAATATTATTTGAAACAACCTACAATTAGAAACATTTCTCAGTTTGACATTATAATAACAGTGGTTACTCAAGATTAATCCAAAACTAAATTAACAATAAAATTACTTAATAATAATGAAAGTTTTTAATTCCGAATTACGTATTAATTTAATATTTAATTCAATTAGAAAATTGTTAGTTTCCTTAACATAGCTGAGATAATTAGAGATGGATACGTGCATTTATTATGTAATTAACCGTCTCTAATTCTATAAATTAAAGCTATAATAATGTACGATTATCTATTACTAATTTTAAACAATTTAATTTTAGTGTTGTTGATAATTCGATCTGTTAATACAATTATTTTTTATATTAATAACACTACTTACTTTCTATTAGTAGAAATGAGAACAATATCAAAATAAATATTAATAGCTTAGGTAATTATTTTTGATTATAGATTTCTGACGCAGAAACTAATATGTGCAGGTAGTTGCATATGTTATTCATTTTATAAATAACTTTATTTATAATTAATTTATTTTAATATATTTGGCGCAAATAATTTGCTGCAGTTAGATTTTAAAATAACACACAGTAAGGTCAAGTAGATGCTAATAATAGTGTGTTATTACTCAATATACGAGTACTACAAACATTTAATGAGTATAGTTATTCTAGTGTACTGTACACCTAACGTAATTATGAATATATTAATGCTATTAATGTACAAGAAAATCAACACTCTGGTTTTAAGAGTATTTGTACTTTGATGTCGAAATAACTACCAATAAAGTATAGATACGGGCGTCCTTATATTGCAACAGTCAATAACAGTACCTGAGAGTGTCTCTCTTGTAACTTACGACTTTTTCAGTAGGGTGTAGTCACATTAGCAAATTATATCACGACAGTAAGTTTCTATTTTAAAGTTATTAATACACCACTGTATGTATTTCATACGTCAGGACATCATGTTAATACTTTAAAGTTGATTTTTATTATAAATAGTATGTATAGTTATAAATTTAAATATAAATGAGTCTTCCCACCTTACACCCACCTAAAACAGGTTTTACAAAATGAAAACAAACAGTGATAATTATCATAATAATATCAAGGTTTAATCCTCATTACAATTTGTCTTTTATTGTGTAACACATGACATATACAACAAGATTTTTTGTCATCATAATTAACATAATGTGACTGTATTTGAAATAGCCATTATTAATATCCAAACGATGGTATGATAACTGATAAGTGATAAACAGGTTGACTGACTGTCCAGTGTTCGGTGTTCGGTGTTCAGTGTCCCGTCCCAACGGACCTCAGCTGTCAACCAGTATAGATTTTGTTCGCACCGTGAACGTACCTTGAACGTTTGTTTTAATCAATCTTTTTACTTTGTGAGTTTCGTGGTAATTTGTCATTAGTGTGTTATACGGAATTAATCACTAATTATGAAGGTGGGTCCGGTCTTTGATACTACTATTATATTATTCATAGAAGTAATCATTTTCATAGAAACGATTGAATAGATCATTTTACCAATTCATTTACATTTTTACTATTTTTTTTTTTTACAACTTTAACAGAAATTTAGATAGTTTTTACTTGTATAATTTTAACAGGTTATGGGCACAGATAAAATAATATAGAAATAAAAATAAAACATTAATTATTATCATAATTAAAAGACTTATCATATTTTATTAATTATGCGTATTGCAAGATAACGCTACTTGAATTGAAATTTGTTGTATTCAATACATACTTTTTCTATGTAAAATTTGACTAATATTTTACATTTTGTGTGTACTTTATCAATATTCTGGTTACTACCTTCCAATTTATCTATGAAAGTGTTGCATTTGTAAATGTAGTACAAAGTCACGCCCCTGTGCGTGTAAAAGGTATTGACATGGTTTTATCATTATTACATACTTGTACTAGCCAAACACTAAACTTTGTTAGTTAAATAAAAAATCTATACATAAAAATAACTCACGCAATTGTCAAAGAAAACGAAGTAGTGGATGTACGTACAAAAGTATAGGGAAAGAACAACGCAGCAAATAACATGATTCTTGAATATTAAATATTAATGACTAACATGTTGCGTTAAAATAAAAAGTATATTACACTTTCAATATAAAGTAATGGAGATATTGAATTTAGGATATGTATTATTCACGCCATGTTTCGTTAATATTTTATTGCATTAACAAGGGTGGCATTGCTATTATTATTATATTTATGACAAGAGAATGACTAGAGTGTTTTCTTCTTCTTTTTTTTTGTAATGTATTAGAAAAACATACACTTTTATGTTAAAAAAAAGTAATAAACCCAAAACCTCACGGTATGTTTATTATAGTTATTATTTATATTTGAATATTAAATATGTACGAGTATAACCAGTTGAATTTTTTATATTGTAACTATTTTAGTGTTTTTTCATAAATAATATATCAGGCGTCAACGTAGCGGAGATATTTAAAATTCCCAGAATCAAAACTTGTCACGTCTTGTTCACACGTTGTGTAGTCCTCCCCCCCTGTTGTGGTATCACTGGTATTAGAAAAATTCGAATTCGAAGTTGAATGTTAGAAGAGATGCAATGTCATAAGGCTTATATGGACTTACAGACCATTTCCCGAACAAAGATTTTTATCGGGAATAATTTCCTTCCTTAAAAAAAACGAATGAGACATTTTTTTTTACATATTTGCAGTTATTGAAATTCCTAACTGAAAATAGAATAAATTATCAAGATAAGTACATAAATATATTTAAATAACCTTTCCTTACTGCTTTTTTTTTAAAATTAAATATTAAAATAAGTTTCTAAAAATAAACATTACTAAATTGCATTCGAAACAATAAACAATTTTTTTGAAATACGTGTTAATTAATGGTTTGATGAGGTATAAAAATGATAGATAAGAACAAGGAAAAATACATTCCATTGTTTTCTGTTATCACTAAAAATCTGTCCATTATTAAAAATAATGATGAAATATTATCAGATTATTTAGCACTCTTTAATTAAAAGAATTTACTGGAAAATATACAAATAAAAAGGGAATAAAAGTTTGTTTTATTGGTTCAAACTTCGTGGCAAAAGAATTAGTATTAGTCGATAAAACTAGAAATAATTCCGTATTTGGTGGAAGTGCCTAATTATGTTTTAAGTAGGTGGAAACTTCTGAAAGTACAAATGTTATTTCCGTCTCACTCGCTCTAATTGCAACATAATATGTAATTGAGACAAAAAACTTCCATCACAGTGCAATAAGTTACTTTAGTTCTTGTCCAAACATGTTAAAGTGATAACGATAATTTGTGGTCATTTTTATCGATACGTATATAAAAATTCACTATCTATTTTTAATTAAATATTATTTCAACATTATTTCATCATTATTGAAGTTTTATGAAAATTAATGATCATGACTAATTTAAACCTTGCGCTGAGTTTAATTACATGTTAGTTAAGCGTTTATGGCTATCGTGACTAAAAACAGTTGTCGCTATCCTCTTTTTAAACCGCGGTGCTATTCAGTCATGCGGCTCCATAACTTCTATGAACGTAAAACGAAGGGAAAAAAACTATTCAAAATATCAATTTAAACTAAAAAAAATAAACGTGTCTTATACAAGATATAATCAATTCTTAAGTAATTAATTAAACAATTATGTTGTTCCCTTTTCAGTTAAATGAACACCTACCTACAACACTTAGAATTGAAAGAAAAATAATTAGATAATGAGAACTTAATAGAGCTGGGGTGTTCTTTGAAAGAAAAAAAAAACACTATGTAGTTTTGAGTACAAGGTTAACTTTCATTCTGTTTTTAATGATGTTAATGCCTAATGGTTTTCTATAATTGAACAATTATGGTATTTTTATGTAGTTTAAAGTGTTTTATAGTTTTTTAATTAATTTAATGTTTAATGGGAATTATAAAATGATAACAGAACGTGAATCGGGTTACTTAAAACTAGATCTACGAGATTTTAATAAATATCATTAATTATGTATGAATCTTATTATATAAAACTCATGTATTATTTTACGTAATATTAATTTTACTTTTTATTATTTATAGAAGTTTAACATAATATTGTTACATTGTCATTAAATAAATGCAAAAGATATTAAATTTTTATTAATACATTAATTTATTATGACGCATTATAAAATCTTGCATAAAACTTTTTACTAACATCAGAAATGTTTGTCAAAAGATAACTTTTGATATGTAATCTTACATTATATTAACGTAAAAAAATGTTTTTCTAACCACTATATTTGTTGAGACACTATCTCTAGATGCAAGTGTGTATTACAATCCACATGTTTTTAGTTTTATGTTTAGATAGTGGTTATATGTTAATGTTATACCATTACAAATACGATTAGAACATTACAAAACGTGATACCATATCAAATACAGGAAATATAAATTGTAAAGTGCGTAATTGTGGAGCCCGAGATCAGACCAACCCAAACCCAAACGGCGTCATGTCAGTGTAAATAAAAACTACTTTTCTACTCAAGTCCTTGCCCAGTGTTATTGTACGCAATGACATTTAAATTTGCGTGTTCAGACATGTTAATTCTTGTCTTTACAAGTCGCCTAATTCCTGATGCAACATGTATTACACACACACATTAGCGAGTGTGATAACCAATAGGTGTGACCGGAATACAGATTGCTCAACATTTTCTTCATCAAAAGTGGTCATAGATTGTGTAGAACAGGGGCTCAATGTTCAATTTCAAGCTTAATATTTCATATATATAAGTATATTCTCAATACAAATAAATATAAATAATTTTTCATTAATTTTGATCGTCAAAATACGGGCAGTACCATCATGAAATATGTGCTTTGCTTTAACGTTCACCCTTATTTTTTTTTTTTACAAGTTTTTTGGTGTTGCTCTAATGCATATGATCTACTACCGCATTGTAGAAGTTCGCATTGTATACAAATTACCCATCTTAAATTTTTTTATATAATCAAAATAATTTATTAGTTCAAAAATTATTAATTTTTTTTTTTTGTGAATTATGTCTAGAAACTACTTATTATATTTGTAGTTCTATAATTTTCTATATTATTTAATAAATTTTTCCTACGATTCTTTTGATTTATTTATTATTGAAACCTATTATAGGTTCCACGTCATCAAACATTAATAATTTATTATTTACTCCTGGCCTCTTGCTTGCGATTTAATTATTAATATCGTTTTTCATATTATAGGTTTCTATTAACCTATATGTGTTCATATTTTAAAATAAAATAAAATGTTTGAAGTATCAGAGGCCATACTGAAATATTCCATTAGTTTTATATCAGTGTACAATTTAATATAAAGTTGTGTATTTTAATAAGAGTTTCTCAACAACTTATTTAGATAATTATTATACTATAATATTCAGAAATTATCGCTTAATATATCACATTTATTTTATTGTAAATTGTATGGAAAGTAATTACATATATTAGTTTTATAGCTAATGACTATTTAATGAAAAACTTTTTCATTTTTAAAATAAGAATATTTATACACAGGTAGAAAATTGGCTTGCTAGTTTGCCACAATGTAATTCCAAGATTAATTTTCTACTCCTCACGTAGAAATTGTCTTGCAATGCATGTTTCACATATACTAGCTTGCTACAAAGTTAATTCAAGTCTTAAAATGAGTCAACCTGGGCATTTTTAGAATTTTCGAGTTTTCAAACCTGTAGATATGTTTCATGAGGACAGGTTATACTCTGTTAATGGCAACATACATTACAACTATCATAACTAATTAACTTTATCGTTGAAATAACATATTCCCAAGAAATGAAATTTCTTAAAGGTTATAAAAAGATGTAATTGCACTTTTCTCAATCAAAAATGTGATTAGTGTTGTCAAAACTATGTCAATGTTGATGTTACATGAGAGGGCAACCCGTTCCACGTTATGATCAATACAAGAAAACGCCATTAATTATTGCGTAACAAAAACGAGTAACACATTTAAGCAATGAAATGATCGCACATAAATTTATCTAATAACCAGTTGTTTCAATGTCGATATCTACTGCCGGGTTTACGCACACTTATGTAATATATACATGTGTATGTTGAAGTATATAAGGATTTATATTATATGAGTATATTGTATTATAGTAATAAATATAAATAATACAACACCTTTCTGATCGTGACCCTCATTGCAACTACCTGACTTGCTTTTATGTTAGATACAACCTTCCTCGCAAACTACTCCGTACCAATAAATTATGGTCAACACTGACGTCATCAACTACATTGTTTGAGCATTACAATCATAAGACTAGATACTTATCTATGAACACCAAATTCGTCATAGCAAAAAAAGAAAAACACAAATTTAAAATCGCTGTTTTATTTGAATATCTGTTATTATTTCTACAATGTTTCTAATGTAGTTTTCCTCTTCTTTGCAGACCAAGAAAAACAATCCCAACCACATCAAGCGTCCCATGAATGCGTTTATGGTGTGGTCTCAGATTGAACGCAGGAAGATCTGCGAGTTGACCCCAGACATGCACAACGCTGAGATCTCCAAACGCCTTGGTCGTCGTTGGAAGACATTGAACGAGGAGGAGCGTCAACCATTCATTGATGAAGCAGAACGTCTTCGTCAACTTCATATGCAAGAATATCCTGACTACAAATACAGACCAAGGAAGAAGGCAGCCAAACCAGCTCCCAAAGCATCTCCACCGGCAAAACGAGCTAAGAAATCAACTCTAAACCGTGTACAGAAAAATGATTCAAATAACAATCATAACTCTTTTGGAACATCTTCAAGACTGAAAATACGTCTTCAGCTAACTAAACCCCAGCTTACAAGTACACCCCAGTATACACCTATACCTCCACCAATCACGGCAAAGGTACCTTCCAGTCCCACTTGTGATACTCCGGATTCGCCCGAAAGTGCTTCGTTCTACGAGGAATCGTCTCTTCTAATGGACACTCTTAGTACGCCCTGTTTGTCATCCGTCGATACAAGAGTTCCTTCACTTAGATCTTTCACTGGAGTCACCGATTTCCTAAAGAGCGAACCCTTAGATGACGATATTATTAAAATTGACCACAGAGAAGACCAAACAAGACTTGCACCAGAATTATCAGATTTAGACTCACTAGTAGACCTATTACCTGTACAAGGTGATTTCTTCTTTGATAGTCTTACTGAAATGGATGCATTTGAAACGGCAAGTTCAAGCTCCGGATCACATTTAGATTTCCCCTTCACAACGGAATTATCCGTAACACTGGGGTTGTCCTCAGCTTGGGCCGACAGTAATTATCCCTGCTGAATGTATAAAACTGAACTGTTCTCCAAGTGTAGTGCTAACCAAAGACTCGATAGACGAGAAGGCGTGTATACTAAAAAATATAAACTATTAATATAACCATAGTGTAGGATTATATCTTACAATTCACTTGTTGTAGAAGAAACTGTCTTCTTTGTCTGTGAAAGTGTCCAGTATATTCACTAATCCAGCATGCTTATGTCAGATGTCTCAAATTACGCTCAAAATAAAAACAAAAAAATGAAATTAAAAAAAAAAATAACGAAAAGACTTCGAAGAGACGTCTGCGCATAATCGTGCTACTAAAAACTTAATTATAAGTTTGTATGATATATATAAGAAGTTAACTTACTATATATCGCATTAACCATGTTCAGTAATGATCTCATTCATCGCAAAAGTGTTGTCCGCATTTCGCAGTATTTCGGAAAAATTGTATTCGTATTAAAATATAAAAATAAAATGGTCTTCAAGGGTTTCGCATTTTATAATTTTTCACACCACTATATTAAATAAAAATAACACATTAGTGAGTTTTTATAATATAACTGTTGTAATTTCGAAGAATAAATGAATTATTCGAGCCCCAGAAGTTGACATCGTGCCCAAAAATAAAAAGCAACATACAATTCTTGAACTGTTGCAATACATGAAAACCTATGCAGACATGACATCAGGGAAAATATATCTGGCTGTGAAAAGAACTGTTCCGGTGACCGAACTATGTTATGTAATTATTTAGTTCAAAAGAAAAAAAATTTAAGCTTAGTTGCTCACCGTCACCCGTAGAATAAAAAGAAAAAAATGAACCTTAGTTATTCTCATTGACAATTTTCTGCAAATATCCGTCAAAAATCCGTCGAAAGGTTTAAACTCTTGTATACTTAACATACTGCCAATAACAAAGAAAAACAAGTCACATTATTACCATGTCGCACTCATTAACAATACACCAACACCACTAAATAGACACACACACATACTCGTACGTACATACATACATACAGCATAGTTTAAACGGAAAATGCTGTATTTGAACTCAATTTTCGAGGCAGACATTTTCCGCAAATGTTTGTGGAGTAACTTCATACTCACTCCTGTCATTGAATACAATACAAAGGTCTTAATGTGTTAGGTCACACTTGTACGTGGACGTGTATCTAAGGCACGTGTCACAGTTGTTTGATTCCTTTATACTCACAACATATTAATTAATAAACAATATTATAATTAGTACATAAATACCGATTAATACAGTGGTGCATGTTGTCGTGTTCGCCAGGGAGCATCAGTCACAGATGCCACGTCGACAACTTTTTTGTGGCTGTACTGGTGACGTCACATGTCAAGTCATCATCGTGTTTTATATTACGCTTATGTTACAGAGATTTAATATTTTGTTTTTTTTTTATTAAATGATAATTGTAAGAGCAAGAAGTTTTTTGATAATATCGTAATTGGATAATAACTCGCGCAGTAGATTCTTAGACTGGTGTGCTTTCAATGTGCTCTAGATAAAAAACAAAAACCCTTATATTGATAAAATAAAATATTTAAAAAAAAACCCTGCATAATTAAATGACTTGCCCTCAGCCTCAGTTCTGTGTGCAGTCTTATATTAAAAGTAAAATTATATGGTCTAAATAATCGTTGTTGTTGGGATATGGTAACCATTAAAAAAAACAGTATAAACTAGTCCCCATGCGAGATTTTCAAGACTCGATAAACTGCGAATAAATATACCCTGTAACAACAAAAATAAAATTTCATAATATTTAAGAAAAGATACTAAATAATAATGTATAAAGAAACCACCGAAATTAATCGATTAATCGATACATTAAATTGTTGAGAGCTGGTATGACTGAAAATTATTATGCACTTTGTCCATTTAGAGCGCTAAAGGAGGACGTAACTTGCGTTTTTTTTTATTATAAATTTTAATTATATTTTTTGTATAGAACTAAAAGAGTCGCTCATCAACATGAAGTAAAGATATTTTTAAGGAAATGTATATTAACCTAATTATTAAAAAATATATATTGGCTAGTTTTGTTGTGTTATCTTATGAATAATAAAAAATATAACTTTTTTATCAGAGTTGTGTCAAAGTCTATGAGTATGAAATGAAATGAAATGATTCTAGAAAGGTGAAATATGGCCGTATTGTTTATTGTTCAGAAGTTTTTAATTCTGTGACTAAATTGAATTAGTTCGGAAATAATAAACTAGTGCTCAATAAATAATGTGCGTTTTAATTGTCAGTGATTTAGACAATATTGCAGCTAAGAAAAAGAAACAAATTTTGTTTTTTATTTTCTATTGATAGCCGATTTCATTTGTCTCCAAATACCCGCCCCACATAATATGCAGGGCATATGGTACACATGGTTCATGTAATAAGTGGTATTGGTGGCAAAACGGCCAAAATTATAATATTGTCCAGTAATGAAATAAATATATTATTGGACTAAGATTCAGCAATATTTTTGCATAAAAATAAAAAAAATTTAATATAATGTAAAAAAGAGTTTCCCTATTATAACGCATAAGCACTTTTGTAAACATCCCCATGTATTATAATACTATTATACATAAATATATTATTATTATTATGATTATAAGTATATTATTATTATTAATATTATTATTATATTATTATTATAGTTCTATAACGATAACGTGTACATTTTGTATTGTAGTTGTTTATAAATATATATGGTGAATACAGCATCCCAATTTTTAATAAACTGTTGTTTTTTATTTATTTATATTTTTCTTACAATTTTTGTAACATTCGTAAACTTAAACATAGCACATTTTGTAACTTATTAATCGAAAACGGGCTTGTGTCCTCATTTTTTAGTGGTCGATTTTTGAATTGTTGATTGAAATTGAAGTTAATTTAGTGTCTATTTTATTAAATATCTAATAAACAAATATTGACGGAGATATAGCAATTAAAAGTTTGAATTGTAGTTTTAGCGCTAGAAATGGTCGGCCATATTTGTATGACGTGAAATGCATTTTAACGTCAGTTATTTGTTGAGTAGGTCAGTGCTGTGATAATGTTCTGTAGCTGTTGGTAGTCAAATAATCAAAGAATAATAAGTTTTTATTTTATTTAATCCTGCTAAGGCAGACATAATATTGAAATTTGATTATTCCTTGAAATAGCTGTAAATGAAATTTGATATATAATTACATATAGCAGAGATTTATGACCTGTAAGGTTGGTAACCTTGTGTAAGGATTGTGATGTGTAAGGATTGTGTACAACGTTGAATCCCTTTAATAATTAAAGAGACAAAATGATTTTTTTAATTGTTAATATCTCTTAACATATAAGGAGTTATTAAAAAATAATTGAACATTTAAGGTTCTAGTAACCCACTTTATCAATAAATAGTACATTTTTTATAGAAATTAAGACAAAGGACGCAAGCCCATTTTGATAAAATCTATAATAAATTAGATGACCTCTTAGTTCCATAGATCTTTTCATCTTTATGAGACCAGTTGTTTAAAAAGTAGTATTTTTAATCTGACAAAGCTATCGTACTTTAAACTTTAAATGAAATGTTGCAAAATGTGAGGTATAGTATTTAACTCTTTTTAGAGAAGTCTTCAAAATGTATAACGCATTAGTTTATTAGTTAATTGAAACAAAATTTTCAGGGATAGCAGATTTATGGCATGTACTGGTTCTAAGACAATTGTGACTAGACACAATCAAATTTGCACTGGCATTTATTAGTGAAATTAAAATATCTACTGCATAATGTATCTGATCATTCTGTAACATCATCCAGCTTCTAGACAGTGTTTCGTTGTCAAGGAAAGGTAAAAAACATATTACATTTGTAATAAATTAACGTAAGGCGTAAAAGCAAGTAACAGGGAAACATTTTGCTATTTTTAAATGTCACATAACATCTTTATCCGTCAGCTCACTTTTTATATGTGTTCCTGTTGAGCAACTCAAACAACAAATTTAATTAAAGTTCTCTTCAAAATAATTATATGATAATCCTTTAAATCCTGTCTAGCGTACTGTATATCTATAAACAGTATGTTAAATAAAATGAAATATATCCAATTGCAAAGGAATTTCTACATTGTACAAGAT
The DNA here is from genome assembly GCA_963678705.1 of Panorpa germanica. NCBI lineage: Eukaryota > Metazoa > Arthropoda > Insecta > Mecoptera > Panorpidae > Panorpa > Panorpa germanica. Next base: position 4,603,081 of record OY783221.1, read on the forward strand.
ACGAGGAGATCCAACAGATCCAGAATGACGTTGAGCCAATGTCTTGAATGTCCGAACATTTCTCGCCGTTTCTAGAATTCTCTACAAAACATCAAAAAAGTACAAACGGAATATGGGGTTATTACAACTTTGGAATTCGTTCGAACAAGAATATCTACAGCACATAAGTGCAGTACTGCTGACAAATGTTTCTTGTTTATTGTACATATGTATGAGTAATTTGTTTTTGAATTGCATTCAGTCAATAATATTGATCGGTAGTACTGTAAAGGGTGAAAAACAATTGTAAAAACTCCACCTGTTATGTTTGCTTTGAAACTATTTTTTACAGTGATGCTCGAAATGTCAAAGATGTGACAAATAATTTTTAAAAATACTTTTATTTCTATTTTACATATTCTTGAACTTTTTATTTTCTTTTTGATTATTTATATGGAAGGTCACTGAATTTAATTTTATCTTTGAATACACTTTGTTCTATGTATTCAGGTAGAAAATGTAACGCTTTAATTAACTTGTAGTAAGCTAGCAAGTGTGAAACTGCATTGCAAGACAATAATGTATATAAGAATTAGTAAAAGAACATTGGAATTAGTTTGTGGCAAGCTAACTGAGCTGGAAGAGGCACGCGACATGAAGACTACGTGGTTTTCATTCGTTCCGTAATACACGAAAACGCAACGTGGGATGCCACGTGGATTGTAGCCGGAATGGTTAACAAAAATCTCAATTAAAAATTATCATACAATTATCTAACATATAAATGACAAATAAAATGACTTATGTGTATATCTAATGCTAAAGTCAAATAAACACTAAAACATTGGATTAGATGTATGTAGTTTAGTTAGTTTTAGTTCTAGCAAGTGGAGTGAAGCATGCAACGATTGTAGCTTCGATTATGGGTGTGTTGGCTGCACTGCTGCTTGCTGTTTTACTACATCTGCTTGAACGAAAAATATCTTATCGTAATGGCAAATTCATTTATGGAGGACAAGTAGTATACAGCTGCTGTAATAACAGAATATAAATACAGCGGTATACAATTATTTTCAATGATATAATTCTTGTCTATAAGTACGCTCCCAACTAGTCTTAGCGTAAATTTGACTCTGTTTAAAGTAGAACTCAAATAGTAGCATTATGTAACATGAAAATTTAAACACATTATACACAGTATATTTGATAAACATTTATACTAAAAACTGGGAGTACCCGAATTTATCTATAGGACTGTGTCAATAATATAATCAAGTTAGCACATTTCGTAACATGTCATTGCGAAATACGTATAACTTTATGTTTTAACTTTAACAATAGCTACCTACTGATAAGCGTTTGAACAATACAATTTCAAAGAAATACTTTTGTTTTTATAAAATATATAATATACAAAAATAACTTCTTATAGAGATCATTCTAATTATGCATTATCAAATTTCATGAGTGTAATTTATATCCTTGTCTTTCATTACTGTACATATATCTCTTATCTCATTAATTATTTATAAAAATGCATAGTAACAGAAATATTTCTAGTGAATTTCTAGTGTAGTATTTGCAATTGACTTATTTATATATGTACTACATATCAGATCATTTTTGTACTACATATTTTATGTTTCACATCGGAAATAGGCCGACGTTAAATTAATAAATAATATTGCAAATTATTAAAGTAATTTATTTTCTATTTTTCTATTTTTAAAAGTTTACTATTAAATATACGATATACGTAAAAGTTTTGTTGTAATTTAATAAAATAAAACTAATCAAGTTTTCCAATCTTGTATTATTGCTGCGCTGTTCAAAGTATGTATGGTATTATATACAAGTACAAACTTGTTATCAATATTAATGCTTTAAAAGTATTTTATGAAAAATGCAGTACTCTGTATTTATACGACTACCGACTAAAAATAAAGAACATTGTTTATCTTAAAGTTAAAGATGATTTATTACAAACGGACTAAAATAATAGCCGTAGTCGTTCGTTCAAGTCCATGTTGGTGTTTATGCAACCTGCACAAAATTTTAGATAATTTCACAAAAATGTAACATAGACTTAATGTATCTTAAACTTAAAATATTCAGAACTTCAGTGCAATAGTTTGTTCAATTATGAATTTATTTATTTTATTTAAAACAATATTAAAAATACTTTAAATTTCATGAAAAACGTTGTTCTGAATTAATGTAACTACCGTCAGTGCACATTCATACTTCTTTAGTCTCTAAAATTAGGTTAAATTTAAGTCTAAATTTAGTTTTATGTCGTACCTACTTGAAAACAAATATTCCAAATGAAATTATGGATGAATAAATTGAATGGAATGAATTAATAAAAAGGTTATATTATATAGGTCTATTTTAAACCAATAATAAAATCTCACTTTTTTTGAGAAATACACTTTTTGTACAAATTGTAACTTTCTGTCTTGTTTTGAGCCTAACTACTCATTAATTTTGTTACAGCATGACTTTAAAGTTTGCGGTGTTTTTAGAATTAACAAGTACTATACTACAGCAGAATTTTTTTTGGAAAATCTGGATTATGGCAGTCCACATAACAGTATTGGAAATTGTTAGTCAGAATTTGACTTTAATATTTAAGGAAAAACAAACGTAAGGTGTTATTAAATTTCTATTGTTTGCTGCACAGATAACAGGTGACTATGAGGAAAATATTACTTTGTTATCTACTTAAATTTTTTACTGATTAAATCTAATTACACAGAATTACTTAAAAGTCCTATTTGATAAATATGAATAAAAATGTTGTTTTAGCAGTTTCAGTGACTATAATATTTCATTCTAATAACAACTGCACGATAAAATATCAAAGCATACTACATGGTATGATGTATCAATATAAGCTGACTGTTTTTGGAATTAAACGTGAAGTTATAAGAATGTTGTATTTTTCTTTTATTTATTTAGAAAATATTGCACAGTAATCTGTAATAAGGAAAATATATAACAATCAATTGATCAATTGATACAACATTTAGTTAAATTTTACCAAGACAAAATTAGTTCCTCTGTGCGTTTCCAATAGAATTAGTCCTAGGTACTTTATTCAGAGTGGTAAGTTGTTATATACTTTTATTTAAATTGTTCATGTAGTTTGTTCGTTGCTAGGGTCAAAGGTTTGTCATTGATTTTTACAATACATATTTCCTGATAAGATATCGAGCTCAATTTTTACATTCACACACACTACGTGGACGACAATGCAATATGGTGCAATAATATTCGGTTAATGAAATTTGTCAATGATACTTTGCTGGTTGATGTTTGAAGGACGTAGTGAACTAATATAATACTGTACTTAGAAAGTATTACTTTAATATTTAAATATACGTAGACTGCCAATATATAGCGCTGTAGCATCTACTACAAAACTTCTTTTGAGCTTCAATTTATTTTCAGGTATGCTATATACGTTTTCATTTACAGGTGATATATATATATATATATATATATATATATATATATATATATATATATATATATATATATATATACAGGTGGTATAATTATTTTAACTATATAATGCTGTATATAGATAGGCGTATGTACTTAAGTTTCATTTTCTCGTCTTATATTGTTTGTCTTGAGTACCGTGCCCTTGAAAAAGTTCTCTCAGTATCTTAATCTTCTTTTACCTTTTAAGACGCAAACACCTGATAATCATTTTAAGTAGCATATACTTTAATAATGTTCTAAGAACCTGGTACTGTAATAAGTACTGGAACAAGTAACAAATGAATCTGTATGGTATGTTGTTTTATACATTTTACGACACCATTCTTCTTAGGTCTACGTTTCTACGTTGTACGTTTTCCATTCTACGCGGACTGGGGAGGTCTACGTATTTTAGGATATGAGACTTCGCGATTCGTACCAAGGGAACGTGGGTAACACTAACGTGGCCTCCATGGGCTACAAAGGGATTTGCATATTCGCTTTTATTGCACGGCTTTACTGCGTATCCCACACTTCCGACGACCGTAGAGCTTTTGTAGAGCCTGGAGCTTTCAAGCTTTGTCAAGGAATGCTACCTCCTATACCACCCCACAATGGAGCTTTACTAGGGAATGGATTGAGCTGTAACCCAAACACTTTTTAGAACATTACTTGAAAAATAAAAATGTTGTATATACGAGTATATTATATATTTGTATTTTAGTATTATTAAGAATAGAATAAAGATACATCCTCTTATATACGCTAAAACTCTGTTTTCTAAATCTAGAATACTGTGAAAAGAAAACCAAAGAAGAAGAGATCCTTCGCAGCGGCGATTTAATTATCTCTCGTGTTTGTGTTGGAAGGACTTATGTCAGATCAAATTTCATCGGATAATTGGAGAGTTGACAAAAACAATTTTGTTAAAAACATTTCTCTCTAAAATTCAAGTAGTAAATCTACATGCTGTTTTAAATTGGACGGAAACACACTGAGACAATTACGTAATAGAGGTTTACAGGACGAATGTTTTATGTGCGACCGTATTTCCAAGAAATGTTTTCAGCTGCAAATAATGTTAGTGAACATATGCAAATTTCATCCATTTTTCAATGTGATTTCAAACCAATTTTGTTGTCTAAGTAAAATAACAAAACAAGATACAACTGTAATAGTTTTTGTATATGTGATGGCAACGCAGACATTGCACTCACACGTTCATTTCTTAATAAAATAGTCAACTTTGCGTTGTTTTACATAAATAACGACAGGTCAAACATTTACTTTTAAATATTAGACGAATTGTTAAATATAATTAAGTAATTAGTGAGTTCATTGAGCTATGATGTCAATTAACCTTGAACGGTTAATTTGTGGTTGATAACCAGTATTATAATTTTTTTAAACTTCTTCTTTACAATTTTAACTTGTCATAACGAATACGTAAGAGAAAAGCACATCATATGGGCAAAATGACGAGGGTTTAAGTCCGTTTTAAATAATTTATGCATTAGTTTATATGAATATGTATACCCAAAACATTTATTTAATAAACTAAGGAAAAATAAGGTAGAAACAAAATGAATAAAAAGTACAATCTGTAAAAACAAGTCGATGTTGTAAAATAAAGTATAATTCTCTTACCAGAATAGCAGGCCATGACAAGGGCAGAGGCACAGGGCAGGTTAAGCAAGGAAATGTAAAGAAAGGTAGTATCAAATTAAACGCGTTGCGCTGTAATTAAAACTAAATTAAAGTTTCCCTTTTAATAGCTAAAAGTATAATGATTAACAATATACAGTATGTATACTATGTACAATACAGTACAACATGCAGGGCATAAAGTTTGAAAACTGTTATTAAATAAACCCATTAATTATACTTTTAGTATAATTAGGGTTTCTATGTAGATATGTATTCCACCCTTGTTTTTAACGAAAAGTTCAAATTTAATATAGTGTTTTATATTACATGTTCTGAAATGTTGGTTTGGATTTCTGTAGTGTCATTAACGCTACTAATGTGTGATTATTTACTAATAAACAAGATCCGGATAGAAGGACCAAAATTTTATTTTAAAATTGTTCTAAGGGAAACTAAAAATATATATTTTTAAACTATATATGCGAGTTATTTTCTTATCTTGGACGCGTCGGGTGGCAAGATAAACAAGAGGTCAAATTGCAAAAAAGGGGTGCCTCCTTTAATTAAATTACACAGTAAGTTTTTCAAATGTATCAATATTCCACAATTGGGATCCCACTTTACCAACTTGGAGCCTACTTATCAGAGGCTACTTAAGTTGATTGATTCTTGAAATCAAGAACTATAAATAAATACATTCAACTCATTATAAATGAATCAAAGTAATTAGATAACTCATTTTACTTAGACAATAATAGTTAATAATCTCGACCTATCGACCCATACTGCGTTTTAGATTTTGAAAAGCGTGGTAACTGCAGACACTAAAAATAAATTAGTTTTCTTACATTTTATTGCTGGTTTCATGGCAGAACATAATTCACAACCACTGATTGCTAAGCAGTTAACCTTTTGACCTTACAGAGAAATACATCAACTTATATACAGTAGAATACAAATACGTTGTTGACGTGTTAATGACATTTTTCATATTGTTTTAGAAAACACAAAACCATAACCAAAAGTTGAAATATTTTGTATTGGTAAAATATGTTTTAACAATGTCGTGGAATGTGCGCCGATATTATAATCTGAAATTGTCGTTTAACATGTAAAGACATTAAGATAAATATAATTTATAAATGGGGTTCAGAGGTAAAATATCTATAATTCGAATACCTAGCGGCTAGCGACAAAAGAGAGTTATTTAAAAAAGTAAAATAATTAAGGGTAGAAACTGTATTTATATTTATTAAGGGTATTTAATACTGTACTATTGCCGAAAACCTTTCATGTTCTCAAAGCAAAAGTTTTGACTTGAAAGAAAATAAAGTTGAACAAACAATAACGGGCCCCACCTCAGAAATTATCTTTTATTAACTGGTTTATTTCTAAAACGCGTACAAGTGATGTTAACGATGCTAAGATATATTTAAGAGTGATGATAAACCTAACAAACGGAACATACTTTGTGAAATAAACTAACGCCAAAGTGTGGATATTTGGTACTAATGTTATTTACATGAAATAGAAAGAGTAATATGGATAAAATAATTAGGACAATCACTTGTGAGTCATAAACCAGTGCCTGGAATAGAAATATTACAAATTTAGTGTTATTTGTAATTAAAAGAGTCCGCAAGCAAAATATGTTTAACAAGAATAAGAATTTCTTCAATCAAATAAAAATTTACAACAAATTTGAAAGTCTTTCAAATCTATACGCCCTCTTATTTATTTTTTAATATTTTTTATTGACGCAGCGATATGTGATTTCGTTGTTAACCAACACTAAGGTAGAAATATTGACCCCGCGATTCTCGCAGTTCATTTCTCTTACATTCTCCCTTGTTTCCTCCCAACATAGGCGTACTCATAATAAGTATATAAAGGCACACTCGTTTCCCACCAACTTTACTTCTCTCACACCCCAAAGTTCTTGTACACTGGATTCTGACATGTTACAACACCCTCACCCCCACCCTAACTCGTTGTGTATTTACTCAGTTTTTTTACTTTATCCCAGTGAGTTCGTTCCAAATGATTTACACTGCCAAGCTATTCTGAATTATTAATATATTTTATATCGGACTATAGCTCGGGAAAATTACTAACTTTTTAAATAAGTCTTAGAATTATTTGTAAAGTTTTGAATTTTTGTCAATATAAACGTTGAAGCGTTACTATTACTAAATTAAAAATCCATAAAAGTCTGTAGAATGCTTTAACCGGAAACTTAAAGTATAATAATCAACACCAAACTAAAAAGACATACTTAAGTTAACCTTTGGTTAGAAACGCTGCCATCTCAAACAAATTAATTTTTAACCCATTCACTAGTTTGTCTAAATGGAAAGATGAGTAAAATTGTATACTTGTTTGAATAATTTCGTGGAAAACATTGAATTCTTTTTGACTACTGCAAGTCTATAGTGGTTTTTATAAGGTGTTAGTATATGTGAATCGTTGTATATATGTACATATACACTGGATTTTTGTTAGTCTGGTATATATTTACACGTACTTTCTGTATCTATTTAAATATTTTAGATTTATTTAAAATTTTAATGAATAAAAAATTTCCATGCATTATTAATATTTGGAAAATGTGCCATTGTATTTTGATGTAAAAATAATTACCTTATAAATATAGAAATATTTATATACGGGTATGTATTTTTTTATTTTATAGATATCTTTAAAAATCTTTGTATATAAAAAATTCAGCCGGCGTATGTTTGTGCTCGCAAAACTCGAAAAGTAGTCGATCGATTGACTTGAAAGTTTGGCACAACGTTGCATTCGAACACCCTCGTGTATTCGAAAATCGAAATCATTTCTTTCGTTTCTTTCCAGTTGATCGTCGTATGATCTTAAATATCATCGTTAATGATACAAACTTTGATATTATAATGACGATAATTTGCGGTATATAAAATGGACCTAAAGCCTTTATAATATAAGTTATTTCACGCTGCAAAGGCTGAGTGTCAAGTATAAAAGTAATTTTAGTTTTCTTCTGCTAGATTCGTGTCTTAAGCAACTGTGCGTCGTTTCAAATTTCATTTCTATTGAATTTTAATTATTGTAATATACAAGAAAAACTTAATACGTTTATTAATTAATTTGTTTATCAAGTTATTACATTAGTTGTCTGATAATCCGTACAAGTTCATTTAATTGAATTCAGTTTCATATACGTTCTATTTTAGCTTGTTGTTTTTTTAACTTGATAATAAATGAGTCAACGTAATTTTTGTTAATAAGCCTTGTTGCTATCTTATTTTTAGCACAGATATTCGTCGTATGATTCTATAACTGTACAGTGTACAGTGTACAGTGTGGTAGGGGACAATGTCCACTGCGCAATGCAATTGTTATGACTTGCTGTTTTGTGCCCAATTACCTCGCTCGTACCTCGCACAACATTTAATTTGTTATCCCAGTAAAACATTTGAAACAATTTTTATCTTATCAAATATTTTATTTTTTGTTGATTGAAATTTTAAGTCTAGACATTAGTCCTACGTACTGACGTACGTACTTAATACCTTGAGGTCTTCCTAAAGGTCAAATTTGTATTCGTATCAAAAATTTAAACTTGAAAAATAAGATTTGATTAGATTACTTGTGGATCTTACATATAACTTTCCATAATTACTTACTCCTTGTGATGTAACGATGCATAATCTTTATGAATTCGAAGATAACGTTAAAAAATTGCAGTTTGGAGCCAAATAAGTCACGTACTGTGTTCAGCCCGGTAAACATGGATTACTCAGATTGTTATATAGAGGTCACTATGTTAAAAATACGTACAATATATTTACCAGATAAAGTTACGTGTATTGGTTATATACACAAATATTATAAAGTTAATTTACTCATACTACTAATAAAGATGCATCTAATTATTAACTGTGTGTCTAAAGGCTCTCTTTTCCAGTAGGTTAATTCGAGTTGTTTTACATTAGTATATTGTATCATGAGTTAAAGTTTTTACTTTAATGTTTATTAATACACCACTGTTATGAAATAATGCTCAGTAGGGTTATATATAGATAAAAGCACCGCTTTTCCTTTATATGGGTATTGTATTTTTCCAGCATTGCACGGATTCTTGTACAGTACAGGAGTGTATTGATAAACATTCAAGTAGAAACTTCTTCTCAAGGTGCAGCGTGCGAAACAACATTTAAAAAGTCAGCGTCGCAAGTAGTCAAACCTTGGAGAAATCGACTAACTTTAAAACGCACCCTTAAAAAACACAAAATAGGAAGCTAAGGATAACCCCTTCTGATTTGAGATTCACAGCGATCTTACAAAATAACTTTTATGTCATAAAGGTACGTTTCATCGCTTGGACATTTTTTACGATCTTAAATGTTATTAAGAATTGTGGACTAACAATTATTCCTCAGTTGGCCGCTAGATTTGAGGACAAAACAAAACAATCACAAATAGTTTAGAGGTGATCTTAGGTAGTAAAACTATCATCGCAAAAGATTAACGTTAAACAAAGACATTGGCGCCGGCAGGATTACTTTCAGGGAGATACATGCAAAGTGTCTATAGGAAAATGGTAGAAGGAGGCACTGAATTCATTGACAATGTGTTTAAATAACACCAACCTTAGACGCCTTAAGATTTTATTCAAACAGTGACTTTTATAATAAAAATTTCTTTTTTATATTTTTTATGTATTTGCCTTTCTGGCACGTGGAGCAACTGTACCCCTTGCTCCCTCTTTCCGACACCCATGCAAAGGTTCATTCATCAAATACATTTTGGTGAAGCATGAAATTTTTACGGTGGACCAAAAAAAGCATTAATATGGAGCGATAAATTCAGTGATTTCAAAAACAGATATTTTTCCTAATTTTGAGAAACTTGTTATTGCAAAAATTATCTAGTGTAGTTCAGTGTACTAGTATACACATATGCTCCCTAATTAGTAGATAAGTAATTTAAATAACAAGTTCGTATTATTTGTTTAAGCAATAGATACATACATATCTTGTTATCAAGTAAAATTATTGTGCATTTGACACAGTGACCTCTATCTGAAATCTACGTGACTGACTGATTCGGTTCCAAACTTCGATTTTTAACGTTATCATTAAGTTAACAACCATTACACCTCTACTGTTACCTCATTTCATAAATATAGATACCCGTTTGAAATATGTTATACTAAATTTAATGCAATCAAATGTTATTTTTAGGTTTAAACATATTATGCGAATATAAATGACACGTTTATTTGACCTTAAAATTAGAACTTCCGTTCGCTAGAACTAATGTCTAGACTTAAAAATTCAATCAACAAAAATTAATTATTTGATAAGATAAAAATTGTTTATTGGATTAACAAATAAAATGTTGTGCTAGCTACAAGTTAATAAGTACGAGTACTACGTAAGCAATGAGAAATGCATTGTGATTTAAAGGCTTAGATTTCATTTTTAAAAAGCATATACTGCTACCAGATAACTTTTGTTATATTTAATAACCTTAAACATGTTTAGTGGGACACAAGTATGTTTTCAGATTACGTACAAACAATTTCTCCACCCCTATGTACAAGACATTTATAATTAAATTTAGCTGGAAATTTGTAATTAAAGTGGTGAAATTGACGTAGTATATTTTTTGTATAAATCTGACTATTGTATCGACAGTTATTGTTTTTCTGAACCGTGATCCGGTTTAATTAAAATCAAGTGCATGTTATGGTTATACGAGTAGTAACATTGGACACGAATCGATGGAAATAGCATGGGTACACTAAGTAGTGGTTCCCAATCTGTGTTACAATGCTCCCCAAAAACACAGATTCATTTAATTCAAAAGTGGTAATTTTCAGTGCAACGTCACAAAAGGAATCATTTTATTGAGGTTGGTGTTTTCATATTCTTTTTCTGATTCAAGCTTGGTAAGAATATGGCACCTAGGAGCTATGGCGTTTACCTGTACAGGTTCAAATTGCGTATTTCAAATCATCCTATTATGAATACATTTTTTCTTCATAATCCTCTATGTCCTTTTAGAAATATAAACTTAAATGTGCTATAAAAACTGAGTTTTCAATTCTAGTTTTAAAAAAGTACGCTAACAAAATATGTTAACTTTGTATTTTGCTTAGTTAAGTTATAGTTATGTTCGACTAGAACGAAAATGAGAGATAAGATATACAAAATTATTAACCGAGGTTTATAATAAACCATAGTTACCTAACTATTGAAGAAACGACAACAAAATATTTTTATCCGAAATTTAGCAGTTTAATTCTTAATAGTTTTCATGTACAAGAACCTACGTGACTTCTGGGGTTTACAGGATTTCTAATTACGCGTCATTCTTAACTTTATTGTAATTATTAGTAATTATTATGTATGTATATATATTAAAATTATTACGTGATATTTATATAAGAAACACCTGTAATCTAATCTAACATAACTTCCGTTTTACTTCATTCGTTATAACTAATGTGTTGTAAGTACGCATAAGTCGTACTTATCCTTCCTATTTTTAATATAAATGTTATTTATTTTATAAGAATTATATTATGTTATCTTTAATTTTAGTATTAATATTGTAATAAATAATTATTTGTATTTAGCGCTTGTAAACATTGACTCTGGTCTGTGGAGATTTTATATTGTTTTAATGCTGGTAACTCAGTATTGGCACATTGTGATGTGAAATAAATCATTATATATTAATCTGCACGCTAGTCAGAAAGTCAGTCTTCTCCTGAGTCTCAACCAAGTGTTTACTAATTGTACTTCGTTCGTACAATACTCCAATTGTAACATCTAAGTATTCAATAGTGAGCACATTTTAACTATTAATCAAATTATAACACTAGAATTACATTTTGTTTTATATCTGACATCTTCATTAATCTAATAAAATACTATTGTAATTAAGTAAGCAGATATAATATTACAACGAATAAATGATATATTTTAATAAAAGTGTTTGTATTAATAGTATTTAAAAGATACTAATTGTTCAACCGTCGTATGTTGCAACGAGGTTATACTTTAGGCCGCTCAAGTATTCTCAAATTGCAACAATACACCGTCTTAACAAGAATCCTATTAATCATCTTAAAAGAGTTAATTCTTATCAACGTGAGTAATTCAAGAAGGTGGATGATCGTCAAACTGAAGAATCTACTTCCAGTAACTAGCAACACTGCGTGATGTATTAGCAAGCTGAGTAATCTCCTTCTAGAACGACAATCCGACCTCTTTTTACAACATTGATGTCAGGTGTAACATCCGCCTTCGAATCTTACTCACAACAAATGGTGTCAGGTGGGGTCTCGAAGAGATATTCCTACACATAAATATCCAAGAGGTACGCCCAAAAAATTTTTTTTCTATATATTCTACACCTGGATGCGAATCAATTAAATCTGGATACCACTACGCCGATCGATTATTTCCAAAATTGCTGAAAAGTACGAGCTAGAACGTCATTTCATCTGTATTTCACATAATTTTCTACAAGTCCGGCGGATGCAAAATTACAGCCCGCTGAACCTGGAAAAAGAAATCTTTTGCCGCCACGGGAATGGATGGATGCTTCTAGAACACTTGGAATAATCTAAATCGATGTTGGTCGCGTGCAGAATTTCGCACACAGCTGTTTATAGATCATAATCACTGATAAGAAAATCTTTAAGTATAATAAGACAGTATCTTTCTTTTTGTATATAATTATTATTATAAATTGATAATTGTATTTTTTTTATTAATAGCATTATTTTTAACGAGGCTATCATTTTTTTTAGTATTATATTCAGTACTTTTGAATATTTACTATAATCCAAGCATTTTTTTAGTAGCAACGTTGTTAATGAGGCTATTGATATTTTTTTTAGTATTATATTCAATACTTTTGAATATTTGCTATAATCCAAGTATTTTTTTGTAGCATCCTTGTCCATCATTGAAGCTATTAATTTTTTTATAGTATTATATCCAATACTTTTGCATATTTACTATAATATTTTTCTATAATTGTTTCCGCAATTATACTAATTTATGTTAATATTTTTTTAGAACAACATCTTTTTTTGAACGAGAGGGAATTTTGAAAAGGAGAAGTAAAGAGCTGAAGCAGTTTGATAGCAGTCTGTTCAATCAGAGAGACTACCTTCCTGTTACAACTGCGGTGTCTGAGCCCCATCGGAAATTTCCTGTGAGTTACTGTTTTCGCTAACAATTTTTCCTTGTCAGAATCCTATTTTTCGGAGAGTCGTTTATTGGTACAAAATAATCTTTAGTCTGTATATTATATATAACTTTAATTAAGTACAATGGCACCGAACGTTCATTCCCTCACATTAGTTGAGAATACAATCAATCTAATTAATGAGTTTTCAAAAAATTTAGAAGTCCAATCAACATCCTTAACAATAGTTGAATTAAAAATCAAAAACTTAGATAAAGCTTGGGTTAAATATAGTAGTATCGTAGAAGCACTGCTTCCAATTCTAAAAAATGAAGAAGCTACGGCTATCGTTAGTAAGTCTATGGAAGTTGAAAGTATTTGTGACGACACTCTTATTTACTTGTTGAATTATAAGCAAACATTTGAGAATGATACACATATTGTAGACGACTCAAAAAGCATAGATTCAATAAAAAATCTGAACTTAAGTCCAATGCAACTAACCGTTTTTGATGGAGAATATACTAATTGGCAAAGTTTCATGGAATTATTTACAAATTTAATTCGTAATAATAGCAAACTATCAAACATTGAAAAAATGCATTATTTAAAATTAAATTTGACAGGAGAACCACTCAAACTCATAAAGAATTATCCTTTAACAAACGATAATTATGAAATTGTTTGGAACATCCTTTCTAAACGTTATGATAACAAGGTAGCACTTATTGAAACCTATTTAAACAATTTGATAAACTACAATGTCATACGTTTAGAATCAGAAACTAATATCAAAAATTTTTTAGACGAAATTAATGAATCGATTAGAGCATTAACCGAGTTGGGAATATATTCTAATCATTCAGATTTTATTTTTATACATTTTTTAAAGACCAAGTTAGATTTTAACACATTAAAGGAATGGGAAAACAGAAATACTTCTGAATTACCAACCCTAAATGATTTTACGAATTTTCTTGAAACACGGTGGCGCACTCTAGAAAGAAGAAGGCATGTTGAATTTAAAACAGATTCAAGTCATTCTATTTCTAGTAGTGAACCAGTTTCAAGTGAACAATTTGCTAACGAAGTCGAAACAAAATTTAAAACTTTTTTTTGTAACTATTGTAAAAAAAATGGTCATTTAGAGAAATATTGTTTTATCAAGAAGGAAAATGCGGATACGGTAAATCCTGTCGCGCAAATTAATATTTGTAGGAGAGCTACGGTATTTTCAAAACCTTCTGTTTATTGTAAAAGATCGAGACATCTTGAATCTGATGGTCCTCAAGTATCTTTTACTAAAAATACAAAACAAAATTCACGTTCTTTTTATAATCGCCATTTACGTAAATTTAATAGTTTAAATAAAAATATTGAGATTAAAGAAATACAAAATACCAATGATATAACAAATTTTAACTGTAACAATGAAAATGTTATTGACAAGCAAACAGCTGACACTGTTCAATTCAGAATAGTCGCAGCCAAAGCAAAGACTGTATCATTTTTATTGGACACTGGTTCTCAAATTTCTTTAATTAAACAAAATATTTTAAAAAATAATATCAAAATAGATAGTACATCTAAAGTGTTATTAAAGGGAATCTCTGAAGGCACGCCTTATACTTTAGGTTCACTAAAAACTTCTATAATTTTAGATAGTTCTAGGTCGAAACATACTTTTCAGGTTGTGTCAGAGGATTTCCCCATTAAGCATGATGGAATCATAGGATTAGATATTTTACGTACATTTAAAGCAGTAATTAATTTGGAAACAAACAGCGTACAATTCTCACAACATGGCAAAATATTTGAATTCCCATTATTGAACATAAACAGTATTATCATAGTTCCAGCACGTACTAGGAAATTAATTCCTATGTCGGGTTCTACGGTAGGAGTTTGTGTAGCCAAGGAATTGCTACCTGAAGTTTTTTTAGCCAACGCATTAATTAATCCTGTTAATAATACTTTTTATATATCAATAACTAATTCCTCAGCAAAAGATGTAATACTTGACAATTTTAAACCAGATATTATTCCAATAAATAAATTTAATTTTTACCATTTTTTGAAAAGAAATCCTAACGATCCTAAAAGATCCTTACGACATCTTTTATTTAATAATATAGATTTTTCAAATGTTAATTCAAAATACTTAACAGATTTAATGGAAATCTGTAATAATTTTAATAACATATTTTTTTTCCCGGTAGATAAGTTATCTTGTGCGAGTGCACTGAGTAACTCACCTAACCCTGTAAACATTAAGCCGCATAGATTATCTCATGCGCATAAAGAAATTGTTGAGAAGCATATTCAAGAACTGTTGGCTAACAACATTATTGAAAAATGCGACTCACAGTTTAACGCACCTCTGTTAATGGTACCTAAAAAAGCAGATGTGTCGGGGAACAAACAATTTTGCGTTGTAATCGACTATCGTAAACTTAATGAACAGACGACAAGTGATGTTTATACTTTGCCTCTCGTACATGACATACTAGACCAATTTAGTGGTGCAGAATATTCTTCTACGATTGATTTAGTTACAAATAAATTTACTAGTAATAAACCAAAATTTAAATTAAATTTTGATAGAAGGGTCAATTCTTTTTTTCACCTAGAAAGTATACGGTAGTTAATAGGAATAGATTGAAGAGATTTTGTACCAATGAACAAAACCTTGACGTGTTAGATGGATTTTGTCAGGGATGATTGTTTTGTGGAGCAGTGTTAACTCTATACGATGGGATCAGAATCGTTGTCGACACTTTGCTTCTCTTTTTGTTTTTTTTCCAGAATTGTAACTCGTATATTTTGTTTTTATACGTGTCCCTTTTTTTTTGGAAGGGGGTGTTGCGATAGTACGACATCGTCCTATCTTCCTTTTTCTTTTTCTTGGAAAGAAACGCATATGTTTGTTTAATATGCGTTCCTTTTTTAGGGTTGAAGGGTGTTGTAAGTACGCATAAGTCGTACTTATCCTTCCTATTTTTAATATAAATGTTATTTATTTTATAAGAATTATATTATGTTATCTTTAATTTTAGTATTAATATTGTAATAAATAATTATTTGTATTTAGCGCTTGTAAACATTGACTCTGGTCTGTGGAGATTTTATATTGTTTTAATGCTGGTAACTCAGTATTGGCACATTGTGATGTGAAATAAATCATTATATATTAATCTGCACGCTAGTCAGAAAGTCAGTCTTCTCCTGAGTCTCAACCAAGTGTTTACTAATTGTACTTCGTTCGTACAATACTCCAATTGTAACATCTAAGTATTCAATAGTGAGCACATTTTAACTATTAATCAAATTATAACACTAGAATTACATTTTGTTTTATATCTGACATCTTCATTAATCTAATAAAATACTATTGTAATTAAGTAAGCAGATATAATATTACAACGAATAAATGATATATTTTAATAAAAGTGTTTGTATTAATAGTATTTAAAAGATACTAATTGTTCAACCGTCGTATGTTGCAACGAGGTTATACTTTAGGCCGCTCAAGTATTCTCAAATTGCAACAATACACCGTCTTAACAAGAATCCTATTAATCATCTTAAAAGAGTTAATTCTTATCAACGTGAGTAATTCAAGAAGGTGGATGATCGTCAAACTGAAGAATCTACTTCCAGTAACTAGCAACACTGCGTGATGTATTAGCAAGCTGAGTAATCTCCTTCTAGAACGACAATCCGACCTCTTTTTACAACATTGATGTCAGGTGTAACATCCGCCTTCGAATCTTACTCACAACAAATGTCTAGACTTAAATAAACAAACAATCCTGCCAAATTTAAACACCTGATAAAACAGGGTTTTTCCCGTTTTATAAGAAAAAACAATACGCAAAATAGAATGCAGAAATAAATAAAATAAATTAATTAATTTAAAATTCTTAGAATGGCAATTAAATAATTGATGTGATTCACGAATAAATTGGCTGATGGATTACATGATGTAATGAAATTTACTATAAATTTACACTAGATAGAATGGCATCCGTGGCAAAGGTGCTCTGAATAGAATGAACTCTAAAGTCTTATTCTCATCTATCAAACTTTCCGTGGACGCCCTTGTATATATATGTATATGTTCATGAATAAATTTTTGTCTATAAAACATGCAAAATCGACACAAATTATTTGAGAGCATTTTACTTCACAGTTTTTTTGTTCATTGCGCTGACAAAATCTTGCTGACCTGGCAATATTTCCCGCGGAATGGAAATTGCCTTCATTTTATAGATTTAAAGCTTTCTTTTTTTTAGTGCGGTATTGAATATAACCAAATGCATAAAACTCTGACGAATATTTTAACGATAAAAACACTTTATAAAAATTTTACTGTTTTCTTTTCATTTTTTGTTTAATATTCATATTTTGCGTGGTACAGTCTCTGATATATGTCTATCGTTATTTATGACATATTTCAAAAGGTTGATACACAGTAAAACCCCACATATCCGGATCAATTGTCCGGATACGAGAAACGAAATGTACAAAAGAGAAAAAACTTATTTAGTAAACTGTTATTATTGTCATATTTATTCAAAATCAAATTACTTATTTAAAAAAAATACTTTTTACTCTTAAAAAAATTATTAATTGTCGTGTGGCGTACAGAGTTTTTGCCTTTTAATGCCGCTAATTTTTTCCTCGTCGAATTACGAGACTTATTTGGACTGTCCAACGTTGTTGTTTACTTTTCTAGCAGACAGTTCGTTACTGATAACGTAAATATTTGATATTTCATACAAAATAATAGTCACGTATATTTTTAAATAGAGGTCACTATGTTAAATGCGTAATAAAATAGGTTCCCAAAGTGGGCAGTTGCTAAAGCCATCTAGTGGGGCAGTAGTTGGTTCAGAAGAATGTAGGCGCAAGCTTCAAGCCTTCAATAATATGCTATTTGCATCTTTTGTAAGTGGTAATATTTTTACCAATATCTATATAAATTTGTACAAGAATAATTTCACAATTTTTAGATTTGTATTAGTTTGAAGGGTGATCTTAACCGCCCTCTCAATTAACGCCGTTGTCATTGGCTACACGGTCATTATATGTTATAGAACACTTTGTAATTACCAAATTTTATAATTGTCAAATCATAGGTTCACATTATTTCACAAATTTGAATGAAATTTGGATCAATACGTTCTAATAATTTAATCGATGAATACGAAGTATTAGCATATCCCCATGTATAATGCATAAAGTGCCTATGAGTGTGAATTAAAACTATCAAAGTGAACAATGGAATTAAACCATTTATGTAAATATTTAAGTGTTGTAACATAATTGTGATTTTTGTATTGAAATTTGTTTATCAAAAATATAGGTCAAATTAAATAGCATATATCAAATGTGACGTCATTTGAACTATACGAGTATTTAAAATAATTCAAATTTGTTAAATAAAACATTTTTCACGCAAGTTTCACAATAATTTGGGAAAGATGCAAGTCTTATCGATCCCTTTCACGTCAGGATACATAATACTAACAGTGGTGTATGAATAAACATTAAAATAGAAACTTTCTCTCATGATAAAGTGTGCTAATAGGAGTTTACCCTACTAAAAAATGTTAGAGTGACATCTTGTAGTCAGATGCTATAAATTTAGACTGGATAAACAGTACCTAACATTGGAGAAAATAAAATCGCTCTTTACAATATAGAAAACATATATTCTTTCTGTCTTCTGTTATGTTATCTTGCATTATATTAACCTTTACCTTTTAAATTACGTAGAAGGTAAACTTTTTTATGTTAAATAAACCTTTTATATACGTCACTGCGTTTAGTGGGTAATATTCTACGCGATAAAACTGCCTAATGCAACTATTAAGATCAGTAATAATATAATACCCGGTCTTTTATATTTATGAAACGACTGACTGTATCAAATGAATAATAATTAAAGATTTCATTTATTTTTGAGATTTGTTCTACTTCCCGAGTTTCCGAGTGTTCCGAGTCTTATGTTGTTGCGTACCGGCTGCCGCCTGCAGCTGAGTTGTATTTGTTCGCCCGCTAAATCTATAATTAATATTTAATTCTGAGACGCAGTTAGGCTGCCGCTGCAGTCAATGCCACAAGACCATTTGACATAGTATACTCGTCACAAGGAAAGATTACTTGTAAAATAATTCTTTTTTTTAAAAGTAAAAAATCTTTAATATATAACTCAGTGATGAGATAACTGAGTGTTCTAAAATGTATCAATCAATTTATTTATAAATATAGAAAGATCGCAATATACTGTTTGCCTATCTTTTATATAAGTCATATCTTTGGATTCTTCTTGTAATACATTTTTTCGTTTCAGCATTTTATTAGTTTAGTTTCAAACGCAAAACCAACATTAAAAAATTATTGCACAAAATTATAATGTAAATTTTTTAGTAGAACTTAATATTTTAAAAAGGATCTTACGGCAGGCATATTTAAAGAAATTTCGCTATACGCAAAAAACAGGTTATTTAAAAAAGACCTGCTGTGAATAAATTTCGACACACAACCACGAAGAGTACTGTAATGACTTATCTGTTTAAAGACTTGACACATCAGTATGTATTACAACACTGACTCTGATTAATATATGATTATATTTGGCTGATAAATCACACGCAATCTCAACAATAATATAACTCGTCTGACATTTAAACCTAAAATAGATACAGGCAAGCATTAAAAAATCATTGCCTCAATGATATCTACCAGGTTTTCGCGTAGTATCAAGTATACTTTCATTTAACGCGATTAAATCGTGTTATAGAAATCCTTTGGAAAAAACGTACGACAAAAACATAACAAACTATTCTGTTTAAACACATTTTATTATTGAGTCTTCCAGAAGGCGATATCTTATATATGTAAATTTTAATAAAATGAATTACATGCTTTTTAGTTATTAAAGAATTTACTTATTCCTATTATATTATTAAAAAATGTACTCCATCTTTTTATAGCTTCTGAATACAATTATATTTCCCAATGTATTAAGTTTCTCGATTTGTTTTTAAAGTTAACCAACATATAGTGTAGTGTATAAGGATCGTACAAATCTTAATGCGTTGTATGAACTTGTAATTTTTATAATCTATTTACTATAATTTATAATCTCAAATTTTGAATTAATCTCTTGAAGTTCATCTTAGCTCATTGGTACTAGATTTTAACTTCATAAATATGGAACTACATTATCAAGAGAATGCGTGTATGTATGTGTATGTGTTATGATATTGCATGTGTGTTACACTGGTACAGTACACACCGATATAGTAAGTGCACAGTTTGCATATGCTAATCGGTCAGCCACCTTGCTGTGCTGCTGTGTGTTAAATGTTGGGGCTTACGGGGGTGTGGGAGGTGGTGTGTTTGCCTCTACGTCTTTGCATATCGGACCCACACCCATAACATCGACGTAGCTTATTTTTAAGCCACATCACACATGTACTGGTACTGTAATCACCAAACGAACATTTAAATTTTAAAATCTTAAAATATTTGAAATAGTTGAAGATAAATATTGAACAGAATTACAATTTTAATTTCCTAAATTTGTTAAAAATGTTAGTAAATGTTGCTGTTTTTGTTGTGCAAGAATTTTTATTGATACATACATATATACATTTTTTGGTGGGTAATCCCGATTTCGAAACATTAGATAGAGTAAACATTAAGATAATAATCTAATGATAATGGCTTGCAAATATTTGTTTATTTTAAACGCACTATTTCATTGGAATTTGAAATAACCTTGTCAGTACGTTATATACATCATTTACTATAGTATATAGTATTGCGTTAAAATACGAGTATACACACATCCATTGCTCACTATATGTTACTTTATTAATACATTTCAACATAATAAAATTACCTTTTACGTAATATATAATGTTTTGTGACCTATTCTAAAGCCATTAGAATCATAAAATGATCTTTTTCAGATATATTGAATCATAAAATTTCATTTTTGGGTTATTAAGCTTTTACATTCATCTGTCGACTCATAAAACTCTACGAGGCATCAGAGTACTTTTGTTATTTTCTTTGTTTATTAATTTACCGATTCTGGCGCGGTAAAATCAAAATCCTTTGTAGACTTGAATGAAAATATTATTTACGTTTGCATTATCGTACACGGTATATGAAACTGACACTTGAAAAGATTAAATAATTTAAATATATTGTCCGTTTTGAGGACCCAAACATAAATGTTATTTACTTTTTTTCCTAAACATACAAAACTGGTTGATCGAATTCTTACGAACTGCAGGCACTTTGGAACTTTTTCCAACAAATATTGAATGTCGCATGTTGGAGTCGCACTAGTGTAGATGGCCCATAACTCTATGTTGCATATATGTTCGAATGTTTATTATAATAAAATAATTATAAACCACTAAAACCTTAAGAAATATCATAAAACACATAACACGTATTTTGTAATTAATCATCTTTATTAAATCAATTTACAGTATTGAATAGAGTTTCATCAGATGACGAAATTCAAGCAAATCGTCAAGTCAGAACCTAGTCAAGGTTGAAACACCTACCTAGTAGCAAGACGAATCGAAATTAAGAAACATGGTGAAATGATGATATCTGTGAAATTGTTATGTAAAATGAACTGGTATTGACACCAACACGTCCATGGATTAGGATTACTCTGTTGATAAAATATTTCATAAGATATTTTTCAAAATATGTTGTTCAGTACAAAATTAGTACAGAACATAAGAAGATGTCTCTGTTGGCATTCCAACATTATAATGTATTGTTGTCTCTAATAGAAGTAATGCGCATGACTACAATACGACGACTGCTGTACGCTACAGCGATATGGCATTCGTGTCAGTTGTGTTTTGGGCTTCTACACTGTCAAGATCATAATTCCCAACCATCTTGTTATTATAAGAATGTTGGTTCAAAGTAATTAAAAAGTGTAAAATTATTTTATCATTAAACAATTGAATAATTATTCAATCTACAAATACTCGCATGGTTTTATTTCGTACATGCGAAGCTGGTCCTTCGAGTCTTACAAAGCCGATCCTTCGAGTTTATTAACCGCGTGTGTTTTTCATTGTATTTTTGGCGTTTTATTACATTTGCCCCTTGGCGATTGCCATTGATTGGGTAAATGGGACGCTCTATTTTGGCGGATTCACGGAGGATTTGGATATTTTACAATTACATTTCCAGAAGCCTTACAAGCGAAGCTGGATATTTTACAATTACATTTCAAGAAGGTTTTAAATCCTACAAAAAAAAAAAAAACTGGCCTTACAAGCCATTGGTACCCGCGTGTGATTTCGTGGTGTTTTGAGGTTACATCTGTATAGTAACCAGCACAAGTGCAAGCTATTTTGTTACATTTACCCTATGGCGGCCTGGCAAGTCATCAATTGCCATTGATTGGGTAATGCAACGTTTGATTTAAGCGGATTCGCATATAATTTGGATTACTACACGTTTATATTTTAAGAAAAATTATTCATTACGGAAGAGGATACATGGATGCTGGAGGAGAGTAAAATACTTCTTTACTCATGAAGGTACAAAGTTATTATTACTATCTGCAAGTACCAATCTATTAAAAACTTCTCATGTTGCTGGATTAACCTGGATTAGTTTGTCATCCACGTTTCATCTATCATATAAGTACGAATCTATCACCTAAGCAAGATGGAGGGATTGAAAAGGCTTAGATCGGCGCGGACGGCTGCAAAAAGTGCAATATCACGGATGGACAATTACGTCAGCGACCCAAGGGCTCTCGACTCCGCTACAGTGGAGGTGCTGCAGGTGAAAAAAGAAAAGATGATGACTACATTCCAATCGTACGAGCTCACGCAGTACAGCATTTTAGAAATTGATGATCAAGATGAGGAAGACATTGAAGAAGTTGAAGAAAAGTATTTTAATATTATAGCAAAATTAAATCCTAGCATCAATAAGTTAAAAGAAGTTAATAGGCCTGAATTAGTTCCATTGAAGCTCCCAGCGGTGGAAATTCCAACCTTCGATGGCAAGGATATAACCAGGTTTAAGCCCTTTTATGAGCTCTTCCAAGCAGTGGTTCACAATAATGCATCATTGTCCGATGTTCAAAGACTTTTTTATTTGAGAAAGTATCTCGTTGATGAGGCTCTCTCAATAATTATAAATCTGCCGCTTGTGAACAGCTCATACAAAGAGGCTATTGATTTATTGTTAGCGCGGTATGAAAATAAGGCGAGATTAATCTTTAATCACATTAATATACTACTTGATATTCCCAACATGCAGAAAGGTACTGCAGTCGATATAAGGGCTTTTTTATGTCAAGTAAAACAGCAATTACAAGCGTTAAAAAATCTTGATGAGCCTGTAGACAAGTGGGATATGATTTTAATCTCGGCCTTAAGTAGAAAATTAGATATCGTTACTAACCGCACTTTCCACATGGAAAGAAATTTAGAAGAACTGCCTACTATGGCAGAATTTATTTCATTTTTAGAAAGACGTGCAATTGCAATTGAGTATAGTTTAGATTATAAAAATATGTCACATGACAATAATAATAATAAAGGAAATGTGGTTCCAAGAAAATTGTATAATAAAAATAAGTATTCACATAATAATATTGTATGTAATCTTGCTATTTGTGAATATACAAACCTTGAGAATGTTATGAAACAATCTTGGACAACTGAGAAAGTCCCAGAGGAATCAGATAAGTTTTCTGAGGATTACTTAAAGGCTGAACATAAATTTCAAAATTCAGTAGCACTTAAAAATAATTTAACTGTTGATTTGCCATTACTCAGCCTAGTAAATAAAATAGAATTGGAGGATTCTTTCTCAGTTGCCCCGCAAAGATTTAATGTGTTGGAAAAAAGATTTAGACGCAATCCTTCAGTATTGGAGGTTTATAAAACATTATTAAACAGATCAACCAGTATCATGACATTAGGTTTAAAACACAATATTATTTTTATAAATATTAAGTTAAAAACAAATTTAATTTGCTACAAGTCTAGTGTAGCTCCATCAAGTAAGGTACTTACAATACCCCAGCTTGAGATTATTAGCGCAGTGTTGCTGGTGCGAATCAAACAAGCAACAAATAAAATTTTTGATTCAAATACAATACTTCCATCAGATATTAATTGCAATGTTTACAACATTGATGTAAAACAAACATCTGTACTGTTGGAATTGTTAAAAGATAATTGTTTCAATAACATTGTAACTATTGAGTTGATGATTGTTGTGTACATTATGCAATTGATAATGTATGCTACATTGATAATTATGGTTTCTGTTATATTTAGGATAGTAATTAATTTGTTTTATATTATTTTCACAAAATTATGTAGACTACCATAGAGTTAAGAAGTTTATGTTATTTTGTGTAATTTTGTTTATAATAGTTTTAAGAAGTTCACATTATTTTTTGTAAATTGGTTTATAATAATTTTATGTAACATTGTATAATTTGATATTAGTTGTGAGCTTATCTACTTCTGCTGGCTGGCAATTTATGTTCAGTACAAAATTAGTACAGAACATAAGAAGATGTCTCTGTTGGCATTCCAACATTATAATGTATTGTTGTCTCTAATAGAAGTAATGCGCATGACTACAATACGACGACTGCTGTACGCTACAGCGATATGGCATTCGTGTCAGTTGTGTTTTGGGCTTCTACACTGTCAAGATCATAATTCCCAACCATCTTGTTATTATAAGAATGTTGGTTCAAAGTAATTAAAAAGTGTAAAATTATTTTATCATTAAACAATTGAATAATTATTCAATCTACAAATACTCGCATGGTTTTATTTCGTACATATGTAATATTTTGAAATTATTACTTTATCTGAGTAAATAGAGAGGATTATTGCAAAGGATAATGACCTATTACGATGCAATTATATTATATGAGTATATGACAAGGCCAAGTGTGTTTCATAATTAAAAGTAAGATTAGCTTATAATTATTTCATTAGAAAAGTGCAGCAAATTCTGATGATTTGTATAACACTTCTGAAAAATGTCATTATAAAATTATGTGATTTTGCACTATAAATTTCTTTAAAGTATGTATTTTCTATTTCCAAAAAATCGTTAACATATCTCCAGTGGTAGATTAACTTTTTGGAGAACTTAAGCAGCTAGACAAATATATAATAAAAAGAAAAAACAGAAGACGATTCTTGACAAAATTAGGCTACTACTTATGTTTGCTTTATGAAAGCTATCGGCTAATGTATAATGAATTACTAAATAGATGCGATACCTTAAACCAAATTAATTAACGTAATAATGTCAAATATAGTAATTTGAGACGGCACAGTGGGCGAGAGCATTTATATTCGTGTTTGATTCTCGAACTAGCGCTTTATTTTCTGCGTTAGATTTTTATCAAAACTAAATTGATTATATGATAACATAATCGTAAGACTTGGCAGCAGTGTTGGTAACATATATGAGGCTACAACACCATAAAAATGAAAATAAAAATAATTAGTAAATTGATAAACCGTTTGATGTTAAAGGGTGTCGTTAAAAAGTTGCTTAAAAGCAGTGTGACCTTATTTTGAATTATATATAAAGTAGAATTTCTAATATTTGAAAGACGATAAATGATGAAACTTATTACTGTTATGATAGCCTATAACATAACATCGCTATAAATTGAAATATAAAATAAAAGCCTTATTCTAACTAGTAATTTATAGTGAAACGAACATTATTGTTAAATTATGGGAACTTTGTTAAATATCCTAATTATCTAGTCACCACTGTGGTGACTATCAGAGGTAAAGGGCCCATCAATATTTAACACCATTAATCGTTTTACTATTAGTCATTTATATCGAATTTATAGCACTTTAATTTATTGTTTTTTTTTATAAAACTTAAAATATGGAAGTGCTGTATAAAAATAACAAAATTTACTTTCAGACAATACTTTTTTAACGTGCTTAAAATATAAAAATAACAATACTTGAATTTTTTACATCATAAATAACGATAATTTTAAAATCTAATTATTCAGTGACTCATCATTTGTTTCCGTCGTTTGCGGTCTGCAGTAATTTGCTGTTGTAAGCACGATGTTGAGCAAACCAATGCATGTATGTAACTTATTAGTAGATGGAGGAGCGCACCAGGTGGGGAGGAGTCATCTCGTCTGCAGGTTTCAACTTGTATACCATACTAAAGTAACGACAACGCCGCGGTGAACTGCACAACGCAATCCCATAAATTACTTATTAACTATACAATGCAAATATTTATTGTTTATATTGTTTTTATAATAAAAATGATTTATTTATAGTGACAGGACAGTGGCACTACTACACCAGACATGTCATACTAAGATTGTAAAACAGGGATATACAAACTTTTTATAGTGCAACAGTTAAATTTTTCTTTTTAAACATTTTCGATTGTATTAATTTTTTGAAAACCAAATGAAAGAGCCAAAAAGATTACGACTTATTAAAAAGTAATTGTACATTTCAGATCCTGATAACCTCCTTTATTAATATGTAGTACAGTTTTCTAGAAACTAAGACATGGGTCACAAGCCCATTGCAGGATACTGTAACAAATGATTTAAACAAAATGTAGGTAGTGATAACTAATCAACAAACCCGGTGAACATGATATAAGGCTTTTAAAGGTATATAAGGTTCCATACATTTTGTACGAAGCAATGGGCTTGTGTCCTCATTTTTTAGTGGTCAAGTTGATTGAAATTGATGTTAATAAATGTGCATTGGCGTGTCTATTTTATTAAATATCTAAATATTGACGGAGATATAGCAATTAAAAGTTTGAATTGTAGTTTTAGCGCTAGAAATGGTCGACCATATTTGTATGACGTGAAATGCATTTTAAAATGCTGTGGTAATGTTTTGTAGCTGTTGGTAGTCGAAATAATCAAGTCAAGTCAAAGAATAAAAAGTTTTTATTTTATTTAACCCTGCTAAAGAAGACATAATATTGAAATTTGATTGTTCCTTGAAATAGCTGTAAATAATATTTGATATTTTGATATATAAATACATATAGCAGAGATATATGAGCTGTAAGGTTGGTAACCTTACACAAGTATTGTGATGTCACATGCACTTGGAATGTGTACAACGTTGAATCCCTTTAATAATTAAAGAGACAAAATGACTTTTTTAATTGTTAATATCTCTTAACATATAAGGAGTTATTAAAAAATAATTGAACATTTGAGGTTCTAGTAACCCACTTTATCAATATATATGTAGTACACTTTTATAGAAATTAAGACATAGGACCATTTCTCCTAGTTAAAAGCGACACGGCACTGATCGTCACTGATATGTTCGTATAGACCTTAAATTGTCGTAAAACTAGAGAAAGACACAGTATAATTTAAATATCAATATATGAGGATATTCAGCTACTAAGCCAGAGGGTCAAATCTTGCTTACTCATATTCCAAAGATACTCGCGCTATTTAAATCATATGAGAACACCTGTCTCCACGATAGAGATAAATATGACAGTACATATAGAAATTATAATATCGAACCGCGGTCATAAGTTTATGTGCCCCTGCTCCGGAATACATTATTAAAGTAAGGTTGGGTTTATGGTTTTACCGGTTTGCACGTTTCATTTGTTTGTTTATATTTTAATATTAATATTTATTAAACGTACCTTTTGTAATATACTTAAAAGCTGTTTTGCGTATTACTACAAATTTTAATTAAAGATATGTAAACAAGTGTATTAACAAAGGTGAAAAAACTTGCTTGTGAAAAAAAAGAAAAGTATAAGAATGAGTCAAAGTCTGAAAGGCGCCTGTTGCAGGTGCTGATGCTGGTGGTGGTTAGAATCAGCAAACGTAAATGGAGCTGTGGTAACATAGGAAGACATTGGATGAATCATGGTAGTAGAATGGTCAGCTGTTTTAAATAGGTTTTGTGTGAATGTCCGTTAAACAAATAAGATAAAGATTATTCATCATCTTTGATGAAGAGCCTGAGATTCTAAATAGCTTAGATGACAAAGAAATGATCAATTCCTAGAAATTCTAATATACGAGTATAATGAATCAACTAGCACAAAAATGAAACAAGGTTAATTACTGCACACCTTTTAATTTTATGTTTATGTATGTTTTAGTTGCAAAAGCATAGAGTTCCTTTATATTTATCAAAGTTAATTTATATCAACTTTGAAATAGTTATAAATATTCAGGACAATTAGATCATTATAAGTACGTCAAATATCTTAAAAGTTTCCCCTGCTTCAAATATGCATATTACATAAATGTAGAATGTAAAAAAGCCTAAATTGAACTAAACCCACTTGTAGTATATACTATAACAATGTTGTTGTTACTAGGGAATGAAGCAAATTACGTTCAACACAATCATAATATTTAGTACCTACAAAACACGTCTCTCTTTCTGCAATAGACATACTTACAAGAAAATGATTCTTTCCTAACGAATCACTTTGAATTCCAGAAAACAAATAAAATTTTATCCTAAATGAATAAATCTAATTGTTATTTACTTAAAATTTACTTAATACTTACACAAAACCTACCTGCTATATCTTAAAATAGATTTACATTGAGAGGAAAGTATAATAAAAAAAACTTACAACTAATTTGATATTATTTAATAAAAATTCTACATAAATAAATGTGGTAAGAATTATTTTTTTAAGTTGTGTAAGAGTTATAAAAATAAATATAAAATAAAATGATTAAAATATAAAAACTTTAATTAATTAATAGAATACCGATATCAAATGAACCATATTTATATGATCCGATGCAGTGTTATACTGGTACCTGCCGGCATTTTATTTTAATTATAAAATATTATTGATTTGCACATGTTCAATTGTTTTTAATTATATTTTATGGAACATTCGTGTACTGCACCAGCACTAGGTGCTACTCAATGCTAAAACTTCGTGTGTATTTTAGTGCATTACAGTAATTTAATAATTAACGTTTAAATTGCATTAAATTAAAAATTTACGACCTATTGTTAAGATTTCATTTTGAACATTATGATTAATTTTATTTACAGGTAAAACACTTTATTAATAATCACATCGGCGTTACTATTCATAAGCTTAGCATTGTAGTTTTATACGTATGATATTATTATGCCGTCTTGTAATTGTCCTTTGATGTTGTGTTTTTCTCGGATGGCAAAATATTTTTTTTTAATTCTAGGATAGAAAAAAAATACGAAAGAAAGATGTAAGATATTCGTCATCACTACAAAATATGTTGCGTTTCAGACAGATTAATTTTTGTTGTTCACTTTATTTTTTATTACACGAAACAAAAAGTTAACGACCGATAAAGTAAACTTATCGTTGGTGATCGATAACTGGTCACAATAGTTGTTTGTCTATTTATTAATTAATTGCATTAATCGTTGCCTAATCTACTAGATTAGGTTAGATGTTTACGATGAAGATTAAAGTAACTGTGTGTGTGTGTTTTTTGACGTTATTCGGGATAGGTCAAGGATGTCATTAAAATTAAATGCGTTTTGCAATAACGTGTTCATTTAATTGCAAAAGTGACACGTAGACTCTATTCTTTTATAAAGAGAGGGAATAAAATGAGAAACTACATGTCATTTGTATTCACATTACGACTGGCATTAGTGGGGTGCAGAAATTTTGCTCGATTACACTCTAATTTTATAAAATAGGACACAATTCATTTCGTGTGTTTTTTTTAAAAGTAGTTTTGACATTTATTCGTCATAAACACCATCATAATTAAAAATTATAATCTGTCTTTAAATATATATTTTTTTCTTTATTTTATTAAGTAAATTAATATCATTTTCGGAAAAGAAAGAAGATTTTTGAGAAAATTCATTTTACTTAAGACAGATTGTATGTTATTAACACAGTCGGTAAAAAGAACCACTACGAACTATCAAAATATACCTTATTTAATATCCTATATTATTATGTTTACGTAATTCGTATGGTGGCTCGAAAACGGCTCCGCGCATTTTGTTGTAAATTATATATTTATTGAAATTACTTTTACATCTTTATTTTCCCAAACCGAAAAGTAAGTTTACTTTGACAGATTGTAGGTTATGAGTAGGTTGTACGCTAAAAAAACAATGTACTGTCTTGTTTTATATTTTAAGACTTAAAAAGCTCAAAGTTTGCATGCTTATAATACTAAAACATAGCAACATATGTGGGAAACTATTGTTGCAACTAATATATAAAATTAAAGCTTTAATTAGCTGCGAAAGATACTAAAGAAGATTTCATATATTTTTGTGTAAAAAATAGTACTGTGACCCTAGAAAATCATCCTTTATAATAGTATGATATTTATACATTCTAATCAATTCTAAATGAGTACTACTACTGAGCGATGTTCGAATTCGATGATTTTGATGAGCATCTCTATAAATAACATACGTGCTAGACATTTGTTTATGTTTATTAATAATTTAATTATTTAATTATTGTGCAATTTGTTATCTGAATTAACTATGATTATCTTACATTAATTATAATCGTGCTGTACATTTATTTTACCAGACGATGTGGCATTTGCGTTGTAATTTTTTCTGATAAACATCATTGCTTTAAAAAAAATATGACTAACCCATTTCAAATTTTTATCTAACCTACTTTTTTGGAACAATTCTAATTGTTCTTCGTAGACTCTTTGTTCTACTATTTTACATTTATTACGCATTTGTAAATATGTCAATTAACATTTTTTCATTGTTTTAATCAAACGTTAAATTATAAAACCTAAATAGTACAAAATCTATTTTCTTTTTTGACTGAGAGGTAAACTGTCGTAATTGGCAATCTATACAGAAAATAAAGAATTTGTGTTTATAAAAATAAGATATGATTTTTTACCACAACAAATCTCAAATGGATACTTTCGTGGAACTAAAAAGATAAGTCAAATGAATATGATACAAAATTTAATTAAATTTATCTCGATCCTAAAGTGATCAATTGTCTTCAAATTTTCAGGATAATTAGATAATGATATTCGTTATAATTTTACTATAATGTGCAATATTTTACCTAAGCGGCTTATAGTAAGACAACTTCTTTAAAACAGTTTACATCTTAGATTATTAAATTAACTATCTTATTTGTTATATCTATTTTTACGATTAAAATAACATAAAAATACTAATGTTATTTAAAATTTAGTAGAAACTTCAATATAAGTAAAATTTAAATTTATTACGTTATGTTTAGTACCTCTATGTTTTTTTTTAATTAAGTAAAAACAGCATTATCTCACGTAATCTATAGATTTGATTGTTTACTAAAAACAAACGTCTACAATTTCGTAAACAATTTAAAAATACAATAAACAATGAATTAATTAATGATTGGACAAATAGAGGAGACTCTCAAGTTCATAAGTCCACCAACTAAGACGTAAGTTAATCGCTAAATAAGTAACAACAGTTTAGATACGATTGTTCTCAAAAGTCTCGTGCTGATTACAATCATTCATTTAACGAAAATAACATGTAAAATAATTATATGAGAAACGACGAGCTCAATTACGAAATTTATTTACTGTGGTCAGTTAAGTGGACGAGACGGCTGCTTCCAGTTGTTAGATCCAAGCACCAGAGACAGAGTGTGTTTGTAGATATGATATATGATGCACCAGTTCCAGAAATAAATGAACGATGTAAGATTGCCAAATACCGAGTCTAAAACTTTGAATCAGTGTAGACAAGACTACTGCCACACTTAGTAAATGTCACTTAAAAAAAGAATTGCTTAAAATAAATTGTTCAGGATTGTTTTTTTTTTTTTTGTAATTTAATGCAGTCAAAATTTGGGTCATTTTATTTCGGCAAATTAATGTACCAATATTTATTTAGTTTTTGTAGAGTCTGCTGTACCGGCACCTAGGTCTGCGAAGCCAAAGAAGCCTTAAGTTTTGAGGGTGCTTTTGGTAGAAAAAATTAACAGAATTTTATATTTCTCTAAAACAATTATTTTCTATTCAAAATCAAATTAGTTCTTTGTCTTTACTTTTATTGCAATTTCTATAATTTTGGTCATATTTGGCGAGTCATTCTTATATCTTATTGATCGATATATCGGTCTAAATCTTGATCAGATCATTTGTCATGGCATCCTATAATTGTAGTATGATGTTTTGTTTTTCCCAAGCAAGATATCTGTAGCTAGATTCCTTAACTTTATTGATAACTAAACGATACTTTTAACGACCAAAAGTTAGATGTAGGAATTGCCCATAATTTATGTGTATTCTGTAAACTATTAAAAATCCAACATTGCCAATAATATCGTCATCTTAACGATAACGTTTATCATTAAAACAGTTAGAAAATTTGGCTACATTAGAACTTGAACTGTACCGTATCGAATTTATGAATTGATAAAAATTAAATCCAGAAAATATAGCTTTGGTCTTGGAATCGATCCTGAACGATTATCTGTAATCGGCAGTTTTCTAAAAAAGATTTTAGAAAAAACATAATGTCGTTTCCAAAAAATCAAATCAGGTAATAGAGAGTGTACTGCTTTATAGAAAACGTTTTCCTCTGATTTTTATTATTATTTTATTTTAATATAAATATTTGATAAAAATATTTTAATATAATTATATCGTTTCAGATTATTTCATACGTTTTACTTAAATAACTGTACCCAACGAGCAAATGTTAGTAATTTTGCTTTATTAAAAAAATAAAATGAAATAAAAAATGTAATAATATTAATGCGTGAGTTCACGGGGTATATCATACGTGGGGTTCTGTATATAAATGATAATAGCTAGATATTAAAATATTCAGACACGTGAAGTACAGTAAACTCTACATATTCGCGCTATATAATGTAGCAACACCATAAAAGTGCTTATAGTTGTCTTTGACAGTACTTGATTATTATAAAAATGGATATTAAGAAAGTAAGGAATAACTACTTACGTTTTTAAGGTGATTTTGGATTGCAGTACTTATTTGAGTCATCCTGCAATTAAAAAAAATTATGTATTGAGATTTCAAAATACATGTACAATATTGAAACACTTCAATTTTTTTTGATCTTGTGTATGGTTCAGCATTCTCAAATATGAATAAAGTTACATATAGCTCGAAGCTTGATTCGTTTTACTGAATTTAGATCTTTAATTGTTTTAACAAAGCAGCAATGTATCATAAGCGTTGACCTGGTGCAAAGTATGTAAACGGAATCCTTCTACTATACAGCGTCTTAAGAAGAACTTATTTAAATCCAGTGAATATTATATTTTTTACATCTCACAAAAATGTTATTACATATTAAAAAAAGCGTTATGTTCCAGGACGATGTTTGCTTATATTGTACATATAGTGACATCATGCCACATACATAACATCGGCTTACGATAAATCCAAAACGGTATAAAGGTAAGTGTCGATTGGTCCGTATGGCTCGCATCAAACTTATTGGAGTACAAGGTATATAATGTCGAAAAGAAGAGCAGTGGGAGAGAAGGCGTATGTAGCAAGCACTACTGATTTTAATGGAATTTGTAAGGTAAGTCATATAAATATGTTATTTTCAATTATCAATTTTTGTCTCAGTAGGCTCAGTACGGCTTTCTTTCCGCTTCTCTTTCTTCTACGTTTCGTACGACAAATCCAATGAGTTTGGAACCGCCTCATTTTCTTTTTAAAATTTCCTGAACATGGAGAATTTACTATATAAATATGCATTTAGTGGAGCAGCAGTAGAATGGTTAGGGCAGTGCAGTCCAGCACCGCAATTAGCCATTATGATATTAATCTTTTTTTCCCAACAGTACATAGCTCATATATGTACCTACATGGTAACAGTCGATCTACTGTGCGGTGCGATGCGGTGTATACGACGAACACCACGGCCACCCCGACAACCCCGACCCCCACAGTGATACCACGCCACACACAGAGCTATTATATGGAAAACGGATTATGCATTATCAGTTGAAAACACTGCAAATAAAAATTATACAACATATGACTGATTACTTGTGCGAATAGCTACCGAATATGACATTTAGTGTCATTCAAAGTACATGTGATAAAAATTTATTGTGTGTGGCGTGTTTACTCGTAGTATTATCTTACTATTATTGAAAATACATAAATTATTATTCATTAATATTTTATCTTTTTTACATAATGATTAAATTTAAATTTTAGCTGAATTATTCTAGTAAACCATGGACCTTTTCGCTAGTTCAATTAATGAGTTTGACTAGAAGTTGAGTACAAATTTAATGTCAGAATTTGTAGAGAGCTCGGATTTAAATAAATAAATAAAATACACGAAAATCTTAGCTTTAATTTTGAATATACTTAGTGCGCATGAGTCGTCCGTTAGTACTATACTTTAATTAATGTTAAATATTATATTTATTTGTTTTAATTGAAATGTTAGTATTTCTGAATTTAATTTATTTAACGTCGACCGATTTGCCATATTGGTTATTTAAGGTTAAAACATCCCAGTAAAAAAATGAGGTAAAGTTTCAGTTGACACAAGCACTCTACTATAGTTTGCATCAACTTTTTAGTCGCTTGGATTCTGAAAGGTGTAGTGGTGTTACTATTTGTAGTTCATAGGGGGGGGTAAGCGTTTAATGTTCAGCACAAATTTCCAGTCCAGACTAGGATACAACTATAATTAACACTCAGTAGGTGGGGATGACACTTTTTAAAAATAAATATACATAATAAATGGACCTAATTCAGCTTATTAAATGACTTTATTATTTTTATCTACAAAATTAGTATGGAAGATTTGGATTAGAGCACACGATTTTAAATAAAGACCTTCAATTAAAGCAAGAAATTTCTATTTCAATCAAATCTATTTATATAAAAATATTGGAATGTATCTGTTTTTAAAAATCATTTAAAATTGAGGTCACATACTTTTCAAAATCTTAAAATAAATTTTCGTTAATAAGACGAAGAAAAATTAGGTAAAAATATTTTAAAAAGAAAAAAACCAAAAAAAAACTTCTGGCAATTATCCATATGGAACATGCATTTTGCTGGATCAAAACCAACAATATTATTTGCACATGGACTTGTATGACAATGACTTCATATTAGATCTACATCTAGATCTGCTTACGTTATGTTTTGTAATAGTTACGTTTTACTTAGTTTTATGTTATTCTCAGGGAACCTACTACGGCATTTACTGAATTTTTGTATAACATCATCCTCACTGAATCAGATTGAAAACTATAATAAATTAAAATTATCTGATTCTCTGCGTGACACAGACAAACTCAATAACACTTTGTGGTACCTATTCGAAATTAATGAAATAATGTTTAGTTGTATTTAATTAAAGAGTACAGTATTTTTATTGCATTGGAATTATATATTGTACGTAATAGCTAATGGCATGTCGAATGCAATCAATTTCAAAATGTTTTATAAATAGATTTAAATGAATTATAGAACTTTAGGTATTGTAGAGATCTACAATGAATTATTATCATTCGTTTGTAATTAAATTAAATGTACAATAGTAATTAATTTTATGCAGTTGTATGTTTATATATATATATATATATATATATATATATATATATATATATATATATATATATATATATATGTGTGTGTATTGTAATCTTTTTAAAAAATACTTGAACGGAGTGAAACATTTTATGACTACTCTTTTTAATCAAAATATTTCAGACATGTGTTAAATAAATTGAAGAAATTAATTTTTTTTTTAATAATTTAAATGTCTCATTTTAAAGTTACGATAGATATATTTAATTGATTTTTACGTGGAAACGCTACAGAAGATAAGGAAAGAAAAAAGTCGCTATGACTCGTCAAAATAAGAAAACAATTTTTTTTATAGTTTTAATGTTATTTGATAACATGGAAAAGCGAGAGTTAAATGTTAAACGAGGGACACTTTTGTAGCACAAACGATCCTTAGTCAGTTAACTAACGGATCCTGGAAATTCTTAAGACATTCCAAAAATATATATTTTTATATATTAAAATATTACAAACTTTTTATAAAGTATAATGTTATTTATTATATTTTTTGATTTTTGTATATTTTAATGGAATTATTTTACTCTTGAGGTAGAACAATTTCGAAAGAAACATAATAAATTTATTAAAGTTCACCTTCAATATAACACGACATTTACAATACAACCAAAAGAAAACATGTAGTTCAAAATTTAGATTTACTTGACTGGAAATTAGAAGATGTTTGTTATACTGAATAAATATAATTAATACAATGTTTTGTATAAACATACTTATGTACTTTTTTACATAAGTTTCTTATCGTTTTCAGTTGTCAAAAGGTGTAAGTAGTAATGTTTTTAAATATTTTTAAAACGCAATGAACTACATTGGCTTTTGGGCGACTCATATTTAAAAGTTTAGCCCCATGGTCAAAACTACACAAATTTTTCGGTGTTAAGTTCATTCCAAGTCCTTTATCTGAATTCCCTAACTTTATTGATATCTTAAATATACTATTAATGAGCAAAAGTGTTACCAGATGAAATGATTGTCAATAATTATTTTTCCGTAAATATTTGAAAAGTCACACATCTGGTAACAATATATTAAAGGAAAGAAAAACAGTTTGTCCAGTATATAATTTGTACAATACATATATGTAAGTACGCATCAATATAAATAACATTTTCCTAATAAGTGATTTCATTTACTTCAACCGACGATTCCATTCCATTCCATGTTTGCTTTATTAATATTTGTGTAGCAATGTATGCAATTGTACAGTATTCATCTACTCGTACATTTCTAAAATGAATATGTAATATAAAAGCTATTTCCAGGAATTAATCTATTTAACAGTATCCATTGTATCCTAAGTGAGAGAACCAATACTAACGAGTACTCTACACCTACTGCAGCTTTTTCGATGTGTTAGTTACAGTGTACAGTGGACTTTATATGGAAATAAATACAAGTAAATCTCATTTCCGGTTAAATATGGAAAATGTTTTTTGTTTATTTCCACGTCGCGTTGGCCGCCATTGATGTTTTTAATACACTGCCCCCTGTTGTTGTGAATGAATTTTCGATGATTATGAATTTGTCATGATAGAATAATTGTTATCAATTGTAACTTTTCACCCCATTGCAAGATGACGTGTGAATAATATATGTCTTATAATTCATAACAGACTCTAATCGTGTATTTCAGTTCCATTTCTTTTAAATAATAAAGATTACTAACTGAGGTATTTCTAGGTAAGGTATAACTACTTGTATGTGAGATGGGGTGCCTATTTGACTTCCGACATAGACACCTTCCTCTCCACAGAGCGTAACATATAATAATTTTCATCTCGCAACTACTATAAATTTCTATCTAAAATATTACACTTTATAGCGTGCCACGTGACAAATTCCATCAATTGCAAGAGATACATATACAAACCAGGTAGAATTTGTAACTAAAGTCTGTGCAATCTGATATTTTGTTTGAGTGTGCATTTTCCTCATTACGACTCACCGAATTCAATCGTCTCGTCTGATTATTTCATAACTGCGTCATCTTTTTATAATTAATAAAATGAAATTTAAAACTGTTTTTTATTTATTTTTAAAATGAATCATAGTTGTAAACATGTCTAGGAAAATCATTAGCAAAATCACTCGTCCGAGAATGAAATTAATCGCAATTTAAGCACCTTTATACCCTGAACGATTATTTTCAAATATGTACGACTCTATAACATATGAGTCATTTAATTAAAAATAATATAACATACATACAGTCTCATATATTTTTGCAGAATTGTAAAAACCAAGGTAGTGATAAAAAATAAACAGCGTGTTTGGTTGCAATGATTCAAATGTACGCATCTGAGTGAACTGTTATATCTTTGTTCTTCAAATTATTATTTAACGAATCTCCTTAATGTGTCATCTTATAACTCGACTAACTTTGACATTTTATTCGAAATTTCATTTTTCTTATGAAACAAATGTTTTAAAAAATAATGATATTTAAAATAATAAATATTTATTTTGCAGAAAAAGTCTAAAGACTTTATTGACTTTATCAATGAATCTAATTTAATATCTATATTTTAAATATCCATTCTCTATTTGTAAATGTATTGTAAATATTTAAAAAAATATATATATTTAGACCGCTCGGATTTTAAAGAAAATTAATTAATAATGTACCACAATTTAAACCCTTTATGCTTTCATTTTTAGGTTCATGAACTTTAAAAGATCGTGAGAGGAAAACGTTTCCTTTTTTAAACATGAACTTCATTAATCTTTTTTACAAATTATATTTAATGTAACCTAATATTTATTTAAAGTTAATAAAAATAACAATAAAGTTAAAAAAGCATACAAAAATCTGACTTGGTGTTGTATAGCATAGTGTGTGGAGCAGAATATTAATGAATTATTTCCACCAAACATATTACTTGCTATGAAACATGTACGAAAGCTGAGCTGAGTTGTAAGGTGTTGTATATTATTATTTCATTTTGCCCAACGTGTTATGTTGTGTTGTGTAGTTGAAGTCGAAGCCGCACTATGTTTTATAGTAAATGTATATATTATGATATCAAAACCTCTCAAACTGTGCTATAAGTTAAAGTAACTTTAAATTAAATGTGAAGAAACTTGTATTAATGGGCTTGTGTCCTATGTCTTAATTTCTATAAAAGTGTACTATATATTGATACAGCGTTACTATAACCTCAAATGTTCAATTATTTTTTAATAACTCCTTATATGTTAAGAGATATTAACAATTAAAAAAGTCGTTTTGTCTCTTTAATTAATAAAGGGATTCAACGTTGTACACATTCCAAGTGCATGTGACATCACAATCCTAGTGTAAGGTTACTAACCTTACAGCTCATAAATCTCTGCTATATGTATTTATATATCAAAATTTCAAATATTATTTATAACTATTTCATGGAACAATCAAATTTTAATATTATGTCTGCCTTAGCAGGCTTAAATAAAATAAAAACTTATTATTCTTTGATTTGACTTGATTATTTGATTACCAACAGCTACAGAACATTCCCACAGCACTGACCTACTCAACAAATAACTGACGTTAAAATGCATTTCACGTCATACAAATATAGCCGGCCATTTCTAGCGCTAAAACTACAATTGAATCTTTTAATTGCTATATCTCCGTCAATATATTTAGTAAAATAGACACACCAATACACATTTATTAACATCAATTTCAATCAACAATTGAAAAATCGACCACTAAAAAATGAGGACACAAGCCCATTGTTTAGAAGATAAAGAGCGTTATAGATTCATGATTTTAATACTGTTATTTTTACTAAAGTAAATTACAGAAAAGTGGTGGCAATGTCAGCTAAAGCAATGGCAAGGCAGAAGCATATATTACTCGTAACCGGCCACAAACATATATCACTACAAGCAGATGCATGGTAGTACAGAAAAGAAGGAATGAAGCAAAGATAAAATGGAAACCAAACAAAGAGAAGGAGAATAAGAAAGATAATATAAAAAAACTTAGAAAACACATAATAGACTCAGTGAAGAACTATATACTCGTATTTCATAAGGTTTTGTTAAAATGTATTATGTTACAGGTTCATTTACCACTTCGTAACGCAACGTCTGTTTTTTGTAAAGTAATAAAATAATTCATAATGTGATTTCAAATTTTAATTCTATGTTTAAATTTAAATATTTGACTCAAATATTATTATTATAATATCTTACAAATAGAATTATTTACAAAATAATGTATTCTTTAGTATTTATATCATTCAAACAGCGCGCTATTGTACGTGTTTCGTGATTGGTTGAACTGAGCGCAGCCATTTTTAAATGTCAAGAGTGACGTTTACGAAAATATTTATCAATTATTTATATGTACCAACAATATATCTCATAAAAAATAACGTATTCAACTGTTTAGACATATTATATGTACATTATAAGTACAGACTATTATAATGGTAAAATATTACGAACAGAAATAGTATAAAAAACAAACATACTACTCTCATTCCATTCAAACAAGCAAAAGGTACATACAATTACGGCAATAATGTATTGTATTTGACACTGTCAATGTTTATTAAATTTCTTACCTTATTAATTAGATTCAAAACAGCAAACATGATAACCGAATCTCACTGCAATTTTCTATTACCTAGTAACATTATTTTATTTGTGACAGGTGTTGAAGTCATACACTCACACTTAGGTTAAGTAATTAAAATTCACTTTGAACACAATTTTAAAAGTTACATTACACAAAAAATTTATAACAAACACAACAATTCACATTTATGTTTAATATAAAAGCAAAATATGAGTCACACATAAACTTATAACCCGGAAAAAACAATTAATTTTAGGAGAAAATTGAAATAGCATCAACCTGTCAAAGAGTAAATAACACTAACTACGCCATTTTGGATTTTGGTCACGTGATTTGTGACGTAGGGATTAGAAGAAATGGTAGCGTTCAAATATATATCTTGTTGAATTAGAATATTAATTTTAATAAATATTATTCTGTAACAAGCGGTTAACCCGTCGCAAAGCGACGTCTGTTTTTTGTCTGGGATTTAAACCTAATAAAACAATTCATAATTTCATTTCAAATTTTAATTCTATGTCTGAAATCTTCGCATTATAAAATTATTAAATACATAAACCGTAAATTTACTACAGTTTCAAAAGTAAAGTGGGACTTTCAACAGACTCAAGGCCCTGGAGTAACCTTTCTACGCATTTTAATCATGATACTTCACTGACTAACTTCTTAATGATATAGATCTAAATCTCAATGACATTATTTTTTGACTAAACGCGATGTACAGATTTAGAACATCTGAGTAACACATTTATATCTAAGCATGGAGTAAATGTAGAAACTATTGTTTGACTTACACCAACCAGCCGCCCAACAATAACAGAGAATTCGTTTTTGTACGTTTTCTGAGTATCAACAACATCCCCTCTCTCCCTACATCACCCTCCCTAGTCACCAGTCTTCTCTTAGCCATGCTTTTACTATTGCGTTGCATTTCCATAACATGAAACACCACTATGAATTTCCATTGTTTATTAAATTTTGTTGGTTTTACGTTTAACCCACTGTAATCATATATGCATTGTTATAAATTAATCTAAATTAATCGGGCTTACGTTTAGATAAATGTTGTGTGTGAATGTTTATTATTTACGTGTTTTTGGGTGAGTATGTATGTGTGTGTTTGCAGATTGAAACCATTTTACAATATTGATATTGTTATATGGATATGCAATGCACAATAATATGAGTACACTCCATTTATCATAAATCAAGTAATTTACAAAAAAAATACCTATTTTTACCAAAAGGCTTGTGTCCTCATTTTTTAGTGGTCGATTTTTCAATTTTTAATTGAAATTGATGTTAATAAATGTGTATTGGCGTGTCTATTTTATTAAATATCTAAATATTGACGGAGATATAGCAATTAAAAGTTTGAATTGTAGTTTTAGCGTAAGAAATGGTCGGCCATATTTGTATGACGTGAAATGCATTTTAACGTCAGTTAATTGTTGAGTAGGTCAGTGCTGTGATAATGTTCTGTAGCTGTTGGTAGTCAAATAATCAAGTCAAATCAAAGAATAATAAGTTTTTATTTTATTTAACCCTGCTAAGGCAGACATAGTATTAAAATTTGATTGTTCCTTGAAATAGCTATAAATAATATTTGAAATTTTGATATATAAATACATATAGCAGAGATTTATGAGCTGTAAGGTTGGTAACCTTACACAAGGATTGTGATGTCACATTCACTTGGAATGTGTACAACGTTAAATCCCTTTAATAATTAAAGAGACAAAATGACTTTTCTAATAATAATATATCTTAACATATAAGGAGTTATTAAAAAATAATTGAACATTTGATAAACATTAAAATAGAGAGTTCCTCTTATGATAAAGTCTGCTAATTTGACTATACCCTACTGAAATAGTCGGTTCCAGTTTGAGAGAGCCCTTAAAAGTTAGATTGATACTATCTGTTGCATAATTAAAAACAAGGAATTCGAGAATGAGCCTTGTGTGATTCAATAAACGCTCATGTTTTTACATTTACTCTGAAAGACTAATTCAGTGGAATAAAATAATGTTACTTCAATTGTAATTGTGGAAACACAATTAAAAAATAAAATATAAAATGAATAATATACTATAAAACTAACCGAAACTCTAAATGTTCTTTCGTTTTAATTTTGGTGCATTCGACATGATATTAAAATAAATTATATTTGTAAATAATTCTTGCAGCTAGAACTGACTGTAGCACACAACTCAGCCCATGGGATCAACGCAGTGTCTGATCCTCGTGCTCCTGCTTTCAGTGCAAGTACAACTAAATGTGTGGGAGTTTTCACTTGGCAAATTTCTGCAGACCCAACGACTGACTGGTCTGGTCCAGCCGTCTGTCGTTGCTTTCAGAAAGGTCTTTAACACTTGCAATACGTCAAATGCTGTGTTAAACTAATTATCTAAATTTGCATCATAAAAAAACAATAATATTAATAATTATAAAAGCTTTTTCTTTTAAGTTAATTTTAGTCAGTGGGTATTCATTTGCACCATACTGTTAAATTGGGTTGGGCTGGGCTTTTGAATGCATTGCATGCGGACAATTACAATTGTGTTTAAATTTGTCACAGTTAAATTTAACGCTACTTCTTTTTTTTTTTTGGTTTTTGTTAACATTCTTTCACATAAATATGTGTTTTGCAATTTAAGACAAAATGACGAATAATTTGAGTTTTGTATTGTTATGTAGATTCGATTATGTTATTATGTTTAATATCTTCGGTTTTATATATTTTCTATACTATGCCTCTTTTTCATACAACGCGCGTTTTGCAGGTGAAACAAGACCAAAAAATATAGGGTTAAAAAAACAATTTTTTCAAATGAGTGACGTCACAATATGTCTAAAAAAATAGTAGAGTTTAAAAG
Source organism: Panorpa germanica (assembly GCA_963678705.1). Classification (NCBI taxonomy): domain Eukaryota; kingdom Metazoa; phylum Arthropoda; class Insecta; order Mecoptera; family Panorpidae; genus Panorpa; species Panorpa germanica. The sequence goes on from OY783221.1 coordinate 4,646,499, forward strand.
AAATACTTTTTTTAAATGAGTGATCCACAGGATGTGTTAAAGAAATATTGAATTAGCCAGGTCTTAATACAGTCATTGCTACAAAAATAAAAATTATATATGTTGAATTAATACCTTTGATGTTGAATCAGTGTAACTTAATTCTGTATGCATTATTCTTTAAATTCTCATTATTCATTTGCTGCTTATTCTGATCATTTTAATTAGATTATTCAAACTCTTTTATGTCATGAGGGATTGTTTTTTAAATAATTAGGCAATTTGATTTTTAAAAGCTAAAAACAAACTAACTTATTTTTTTTTATATTGTTCAAAAGATTATACATATAAATAATTAACTCTGAAGCTAATTATATGCTAAATTTTTCATTGGTTTATCAATTGGATACGGCGTATTATATTCAATAAGATTGTTTCATTTTTATTATAAAATAAAGTATCTGCACGCAATTTTATAGCCCAGTAAATTATTCGGATTTTCAGTAGAAGTCAGAAGTAATTCAAAATATTTTAATGAACAAATGGATATGTACTAATTAGCAACATTAGCGATTAAAACATATCTTTGGTACGGTTACGCATATTCTGATTATTAGTCAATTTAATTATAAAAGGAATCATTTGAGCCCTTCAATAAAAATTTAAACAAAGGTAGCATCTCCCCAGTAAACATTTTGGAGTCAGTTTGACATCAATTAAAGATGCGTATGGATTTTTTTTCATGAATGAGTTAATTTATCACAGTCTTTCATATGAAATGTCTATTTTATCGGCTACAAATGTCGACCACTACACCTGTCTGAATACAAATTAAGATAAAGTTGATGCGAACTAAGATTGAAGCGTAATAGTAATATATTGCTGGATAAAACCTTTTGCTTCAGAAGTATCATAGGTTAATGATCAAGAATTAAATAAAAAATTTAAATGATTAAAACAAAATAAAAAAGTTCTATTCTGATATCTATCCATAGTTTGCTTGGACTATAATATGCATTCTGTAATTTTATGATATGAAGAAGATTAAGTTACAAATAGGCTGTTGCTAAGTTATAATGTTACAGATTAAGATTATTAATAGCTCGTGAACAGGATCCGATTAATTATTTAAATTGAAAATTATATTTTATTTTTGAACAAATTACAAATATCACGAATGAAATTAGTTCGAAGCGCACATCGACGGTAAAACAACTCATTCGAAATGAGATCATTAGTTAAGAGTTTAAAATTAAAAATAAAAACCAGGTTTCATATTATGAAAAATAAAGACTGGTTATAAAATATGTTCAAAATATAATGAAGATTTAATCCCGGATATTTTGTAAAGGTTTGTTCAGAATTTTTTATATCAGGTACAGGTCCATGTATAGTTATAGTCTTAATTAAAATTCAATAATTACTTTAACATTTATTTACTAATACTCCATTCTTATCGAATATGTATATGGTCGATTCTCTTAACCGACCTGTACAAGTATATCGATATTCCAATTTGAGTTGAGTATGAGGTTGCATGTAAAATTGTACCCTCCATCTGGTTTAATTGTCGAATATTCTTTTCGTCGTTATTTTAAAACTCTATATACGGAGATGTTTCACTAATGAATGGGTCAATGTTCTAAAGCTGTCTGTGCTCCTATTCGTAAATTTTAAATAAACCCAGATTGCAATTTAGACAAACCCAAAAAAAACCTAAAACGCAGATAATGAGATATTTTCATAAAAAATACTAAAGCACCCAGTAACATTTAAAAAAAACTGATCTGGGTGGAAAAACCCAGCAGTGAAAGCACTGGTCCTCAAGTCACTCTCTTCTCTGTGAAGGATCATCGGTCCTTAAACCGTTTCGTTCGTTAGCATCCCTGCACTAAGGTCCTTTGTAGCACTGAATGATGTCATCGCTAACCTAGCCTGAAGTCACAGATGTGTACTAGGAGTATTGGTAGACTCAAATATCCTATATCAATAAAACACTGCATCTGATTACGCGCTAGAATTTAATCTTATAGTTCATTTAACTAGCCTATTCCTTCAGTGTCTTAATGTATTCCGCTTGACCTAAAAGTTACTTTTTATGTAAACGTAGTTGTACTAAACATGATTAAAAATGTAGGAATCTGTATTACCTAACAATAATAAAATATACATTGAATTGAAAAAATAGTTTGAATCAAACAACATATAAGTTTAAAACAAGAAAATAAACGACATACTTTATATATAGCTAATCACGCAAGACACTGAAAGGAGTCACTACGACAAGGCGGTAAAACAGAGACTGGCTGCTAAGTTTCAACAGTTGCAGTAAGGTGAAAAAACTCCAGTATAAAAAATAATAATGAAATATATTGTAGAAAGGTCACCTCCTGGTTTTTGGTGCCTCCTGTAAACAGGAAATGATTCGAATAGCGAGAAAATTTTCTTTTAAAATATACAGTATCCTGCACGCGTTTGTTTATTAATGTTACCTCTACGGTCGTAGTTCATAAAGTTCTACGAGTTATAGAAACGCTACGGTTTCAGTGACGTAGCATCGAATGTTTTTTAAAATATGTATTTGAGTGCATTAACAATGGATAGTTACTAAGACTAAAAACAATATTTACATTTATAAACGGGTATGGGTATTTAAATTAAGTTGATTGATTAAATTAGATTTATTGATAAGTCAATGCGGTTATGCGAATAATCTTAATTCATATTACAGTTTTGTCTTTGCGATGAGTACATGCAGTAGCATATAGTTTTACTGTTAATGGGCTATTACATTGTTCATATATTGGTTGTGTTACTCTTTTGTATTATTATGTATGAGTAAATCTTTTTTCGATACGAGATAAAGTAATAATACAATATTGTTATAATATATAAGAAAGAGGGAGGCAGGCATTGTTGTCATAGTAAACCTGTAGTTGTCGCTACATACATCTTCATTTTCCTTATCTTGTACGTTTTATTTAATAAAGTCAATGCGTTTGTTACGAGAAGTGCAAACACGTGAGCTGTTAAAACCATACACATTAAAAAAGGCACACTAACAAAAATATAATATTTCATTTAAAATACCTTGTCAAAATTTATATTATATGATTGTAAGACCACTGCTACGTCACTGAACTTATATAAATATAAACACCACCAAATATGAAACTTAATTTTAATTTAATATTAGCTAGTTTACAGTTACGCTAGTTTGACGTGTTAGATCGTTTTAAATAAAAGAAAACAGAGCGATGTCATGAGTCAGGCAATCCGATTATTTTTCATGTAATTTTCTTGTTTTTCTTTTTTCGCATGTTAACTTCTGCTTTAGAATAAGTTTAGAATTTCTTGTAACGAGAATCTAATTGTAATTTGATTGTGTTTTTAGATTATTTTTGTGATTGGTGGATAACAAGTGTGGTGTTATTATAAATGATATTTAATTTATCAAATGGTGGTGAAAATAGCTGGGGTTGTATTTTGTCCATTCGTTTATATTTTAGCTATTGAATACATATATGTATGTGAATTAAATATGTTAACACATCGGACTTGATACGGGCTAGTGTGTTCAGCTTGTAAACACAGTACGATTATCTCAGGCAATGAAGGATTCTATTCTTCAAAACAATAAATAGTTTTCAAATATAAAAGAAGTATCAAGATTACGCTGTACAGGCCCCCATAAGTCTTTGAACTTTCCGAAAGGTGTATCGGCCAGATAACACTATTAAAACCGATTTAATGTTGATCGTAACTCTTAATACATTAAAGATGAGAGCCACTTATAAAAAATGAAGTGTTCCCTCCGTTCATGCGTTATTTATTATTGTGTGCAAGTACTCGTACATACATACATACGAGAGTGTATGTAAAAGATAATTATTTATTTAATTATAAAATCAATATTTACAATTTATATTATTATTATTATAGTTAAAGATGATAAAAATGTATAAATAAAAATTTCAAGGATAAAATAATAAAAAATAAGGTTTTTAGGTTAATAACTTTACTGCCATAAAATAAGTAACAAAAATAAATCATTAACCGCAAAATAAAGGAATGGGAAGAAGATAGAGCGACTCTTTACGTATTTACGAATACGTGGTATGTATGATACCTACGTGTGACTTGTATATAACACATACGAGTTCAATATGGTATATAAAAGAATGTATAGCTTGGCAACAGTGGTGGAGGGAAAGTAGAGTATCGTTAGACACTTTTTTTTTATAATATTTACCGATTGTTAGGTAATACATTATCCCCAGTAAACAATTTGGTGAAGTGTCCTGTTTTGAGATGTTTCTATCACTATTGCGCTTTAATTATAGTTCGCATCAATTTTATCTTCATTTTCATTCCGAAAGGTGGAGTGGTTTCGCCATTTGTAGCCGATAAAATAGATAATTCATATGAACAACTGTGAGAAACTGAACTGTAAATGAAGTCTTTCATGACAAAAAGGCAAACGCATATTCAATATGATGGCAAAGTGACTCCAAAATGTTTACTGGGCCGATACGGTGGGCATACGACAGATGCAGTCGTACTAAGGCATACAATTTAAGGTTAAAATTAAAACTGAAAGTAAAAAAATGAAACAGTAGGTTAAAATGATACTTAAATATACAAAAACATAAACAAGGGCCTTCACAATGCCATTTAGTAATAAGTTTCGTGACGTCACAAAAGAGTAGAGGGGGGAGTCACAATGTGTGACAAGAAGTGACAAGAAGAAGTGAAGGAGGGGTTCAAAAACCTTGAAATTTCAGTGATGTAATTTATAGATGACTCATAAGAGACTAAGTTAAAGGTCATTTGTTTCAACTTACAAATTAATAAGTTTACACTGCAACCAAATGTAATAAGTGAGGATGTATCCATTTAGTAAAATGTAGTCAAAATATAGACGTCTAGCTTTAAATAAATAAAAGTCTGGAGGTTCCAGAAAGGTGAGGACTTGATGAGTATAAGCTGAGGTAATCATCCAATATCAACAAATACACACACACACACACGACGCATAAGCATATATATTTAGTTATTAAAACATATATGTATATGTTTATGCACGATATGCGTTAGACTTGTGTGAGTACATCCAATTACATGCACGCACACAAATGCATAATGCAGTCATTTGGTTTTGTTGTTTGCAACTGACTGCTGCTGCCGCTGCCGCCTGGCCTTCGCCCGGCCAATGCGCTTGCACCCACGGTCGGCAGGGTTGTATTCTATCAAATTTATCAATTACATTTATTTATGTATGTACAATTTTATACATTTTAAACGTTTTTGATGTAAGGCAGATACATCTTTAGGTTCAATCCCAGAACCAGAGCTCACAAAATGAGGTGTAGGTCACATATATGAGGCCACAATAGTATAAAATAACCAACAGTAGTAGGAGCAGGTCGTCTGTGATCCGACTAAAAGTCATTTCAAACCATATCATCTGTTGTATCTTCCATTTTCTAATAAGTGGTTACATTTGCTCCAATTTATTGTTATAATATTTATATTTGATTTTCAACTTCTTATATTAACATTCTGTGGCAATGTAAAAATACAGCAATGGCAAGAAATGAACTCCAACGGGCGGTGCTACTGACTTCGCAGACGCTTCCTATTAACACCGCCTTTTTGATTGAGAAACCGAAATTTATAACAGCAGTAGCCATGAATAGATCATTCTTGTTGTCGGGATACAAAGTATAAGAAGAAGCAGAATATATTAGGGGCGATAAAAGGCTACGTGCCTAGGAAGCCCGAGAAACTATATTTAAAAAAAAAAAACTTCTTATATTGTTTGTGTTAGGAAATAACTAAATTTTCGAACGGATGCAATTGAATTTTTAATCAGTTTTTCTGACCGCTTTTGTACACCTATAAACCCCCCTTCCCCCCATAACTTCATATGAGATACCAATATATATTTCGCAGCAAAACCTCACTAAATAAATGTAAGTTCTTAAATTAAATTATGATATTGTTCACATAGTGTCAATAAAATCTTATGAAAAACGTAAACACGTATATAACAGTGCATATTTCTCAATAACTTTGGTATAAATCCAATAACCATGACGTAAAATATACGTTATATAATAAAAACAAAATATATTTACGTAAATATAAAAATAGATTACTAAAATTCATTTTAAAACTGTTAAAAAAATGATATGAATAAAATTAAAACAAAATTTTTAATGAGAAACTAAAAAAAAAACACTATATTTCATTTAGAAACATAAAAAGAAAAAGAAAACACACGGCACTGAATAAAAAATTAATAACATCCACCATAAGGTATATCTTAAAGATAAAAGTTGACATTCATTTTAAATTTTAATGAAACCAATCAGAACAATCTATTCTTGAACGATCTTTGACATTTCCAATGTAAATAGAAATAGACATAGTAACTTTTGAGATGTAACACATCTTTTAGGCGGTTAAATTGTAATAAATTTAACAAGCCGACTGCTTTTCTTGAGTTTATGGTATTTCGAAACGTAAACGCACTTAATTGAGAATTAAATTAAGAATGCTTACTTTTGAGGGGATAATGAAAACGGAATTAGTTATTAGCACTCCCAACTAGGGCTCCTAACCTGAGCTTCATCAACATATACATATACATATAGGACTCTTTTGGCATAGAATCTAAAATTTAAACTCGAAAGCAACCGATCCCAGTGTTGACACATTAAATATTGGAAAACTCGTATCTCCTGCCACTAACCCTTCAATCATATCTCCTGATACAAACTGGAATTGAATTAGAACAGTTCGATCAAAGACTACAGGTGCTGATCCTGGTGAAGCAATATTGACGAAACCATACTTGTCAGCTTTAACACCTGTTGTACCATTATCACATTGGAAGAGATTACGAAAAAGATTTAGATAAGAAGACAGCGCAATGGGTAATTCGTTGAGAAATGTTCAACGACCTAACTCGTGTTACACGCTGCGCTACTGTTTGTTTTATTACTGAATTAAGATGTAGACAGCAGACACGTCGTAGGACGTAGACAGTAAAGTGCAGACTGCAGACTAACTGTCAAAGGATTACTTGTTTACTGAGTCAATCTGATGCTGTCATGTCAAGTACACATGTACTTACGATCATACAGAGACAAACACATACTCGTCCAGAACAGCTCTGTACTCTACCTAGATCATATTAAGTAATCAAATCATCTAAATAATATGAGAGTCTGTTGGTACTATGGTCCAAATCGTTGGGACAATGATATTTAATGTTTGATTGCAATTACTCTTAGTTTAAACTTATTCAATTAATCAATTAATCTTATTGTCAGACGAGAACGAGAATGTTATAACCGGGATGGAGTGTTAGTATACTACAAGTTTTTTTTATATTAAAGGTAATATAACTTTAGTACACTTGGAACATTATAATAATTACTAGCATTACCCCGTAGCAAAGCGACGTTAGCAAAACTTCAGGATATCGTAAAAACATTTCAAATTAAAAAAGAAAATGTTATTGTTCAACGTAACCACCTTCAGCGCGGATAATGGCATTGAGACTGTCCGAGAAAACTTCACACGCTACATGTGTGAAATATTTTATACTATTTACGCCACCTAATAGTTGCCCAATTTCTAAATTCTGCACACAACGTCAATCCTTCTATTACGGGTACGTTGATGGTTGATCTAACGAAAACGGAAATCTGGGAGTTGATGAGCGAGATGAGCTATAGTGGAGATAAATCGATAACGACATTATTCTTTTTACTACATCATAGATGGCACCACCTACTCTGCTAAATAGAAAATTATGAAAGAGACGCACATAACCGTTTTCGAGCCACCATCCAAAATTCAGTACCAAACGTATAAGAATAGCTCGATACACCTGGGACATTATAATATATGATGATTGAACACCTGTTAGAAGTAATTCTGTCTCTTGCATGACTGCCTCGTGCATGTCATCCATGTGGAAGTACCAGTCGTATTTCCAATGCAGGTAACATTCGTGTCACAGAGTATGTTTTGTACATGATTTTCTATAGTATGTTGGCAACTGTAACACTCAACGTACGACTTGTAATAAATCATCAATACTAGGGCTCCATGGGCGTACGCACACAGGAGCAAACGAGGTATTCCCTTTTTCCTTTGAATATCGTAATCTACATTAACTAAATTGGAATCTTTGATAAATATATATTGGGTACAATGTCATGCAGTTCTGGAATCCCCTGTTATATTTTCTGCGGACGCTCCTGTTAAGCTTACTGCTCCATAAAACATAATATACATGATGAAACGAAGAGCATACATGCAAATTTTGTCAACCATCAAAGTAAGGTATAAATGTAGCTAGGTTCAGTGGTAGTTGTAATGAATTGTATCTTACATTTTTTAATATGTAATTTTTTAAATCGAATCAAACATGCAAGGGAAGTGAAACTCTTCTCCTTTTTCCAAAAATCATATTGAATTTGGAGAAAAGAATAATACTGAGATCGGTTAAATTAGAAAATATTGTTGTTTAAAGCAACTTCGTTGAATGATTACTACATTCAAATATTTCTACCACAGATATTCTACAATTTAATTTGACATCTTTATTAATGTTAAGTAATAATATGGATCGGGTTATTATTTTAATTTAAATTTGACATAATTATTACTTACCGATATAATCTTAATTATTGTAAAATCATTGATTATACATTGATTTGAGTAACGATACAAAATAGTATTGGCTAGCTTCGTTATCTAAAATTAAACTTTTATGTTATATAATATTAACGTTTTGTGTTTGCCTTGCAACTATTTATTTTCCAAATAAGATTGTTCATTTTATGAGTCTATATTTAATTTCATACACTTATGTATAAATATTACAAGTAATTCTCTGCAGTACCAGTATCTAAAGTAGTTAATAGTTGCGATAATCAGAAAGTTATAGTTTGTTCAACTGTATCTGCACATTTCTGTCTATGTAAAATACACTAACAGCATATGTAAATAGCACTTGGTACTACTGCAAACCATATTATGGACAGTATGTTATTAAATAGCACTAATACTTTGCGACTCTAGATAGTTTTAGTAAGCAGTAATTTCTGTAACCACAACGTTTGTGGATGCGGTTTAAACAACCCTATCCGCAAATGCCACCCCCTGGGACGAGGACTGTGACTGGGACTGGTATACCACCCGCAAATAAATGCAGTAGACACTGTGACAGTACACTGCGGTGTGTTGTTCTGCTCCTGTGTGACCCACAGGAATATCTAAACGTTATTTGGTTCATAACGAATTGTTTTATGTGGAATATTAATACATGTATTCAATGCCGGATTATAACGCTAGGGACTACATAGTTTGCAGACCATAGGCATTGAGAAACAATTTCAATTGGCTGCAGTTATAACTCTTAAAAAATTCAGGGCAGTCACGGGATAAACTGTAGATTGTTTTGTAAATAATATTTTCGCCATAAAAAAAAAAATATATTTTCGCCGCGAAAAAAAAAATATTCTATCTATCTATCGCTAATTAATATATGTATATTTTTTGCGCCCCTAATGACCCTTAAATGAAAAGCAATCATTGAATTATATAGAGGGCATATTCTATTACCTGCAATATACATTGTCCACAAGTATTTTAAGATAACAAAAAGGAAATTAATTTAGCAAATAATATAAAAGGGTTTATTAAAGAATATAACAAGTCTAATGATTTTAAAGGATGATCCTAATTATTATTAATTTTCCCGGTTATGGGTGTAATAATCACCTTCTGTACTGGTTGATCGAAGTTTAGATGCGTCCAGATCTGATGTTGAAGCGAGATTAATAAAAGATGATAATAAAAATGAGCTTAAACTAGACAATATAAATATGTTGATTTAAAAAAAACATAGTATAAATGGAGCATAAGCAAGAAACATACTCGTATGTAAATTTACTCATTCGCAAGCACTCCGACTTTTAGGCGAGCTGAAATTAAATCAAAGAGGGTGAGTACGACCCATATATAAATCTCTTAATCTTCAAAACTTTATAATCGAAACAAACGGGAATGCCAAATAGAAAATAGTAAAATGAAGACATAATGGAAAATCAAGGAATTGAAGCTTGATATACTTGAACGTATAATAATTAATGAATATTAATAAAGGAAAGTGATTAGCAAATCTCTAAACCCGTTTATAATAAAGTGAGTGGTAATTATCTAACTTGTTTTATTTAAGTACAATTTAGATGTTGTATTGTTAGACCTGGTTATGGTAAGATTAGTTATTTAATAACTGTAAGACATGAAGAATTGTTAATTCAGCAGCAAAAATTATTATGTGAAAATGACTGCAATTAATATTGAAGCTATGTAATTAGTAAAGACCTGTTGGATGTAATTACCCAATAAAAAATAATTTGAACAATACGAGACTAAAGGATTCTTATCACGAATACAGAAAATCAAGTAATTATTGGTTTCAGAGAACTTGAATAAAATACACAGGCATGTGATTTTATTTATTCAAATATAAAAATAAAATAAAAAATTGCATTATTTTTTTTTTGTTTTAATATATATGTATTTAGTGCACCACTTTCAATAGTTATTAGCACTTAAAACAATATATACATTTATAAATATTTGCAATACATAATTTATAGTCTTTAAATACGAGTATGTGTTTTTAAAATATAGAGATTAAATTAGTTTCATTGATGACTTACTATGTTTATATGTATATACTAAATACTGTATCAATAGAAGATGACTTTTAAAGTTGCTAAAGTGTTATTTGTAATTATAAGGTTGACAAACACTAGATCATATATCGGTTAAGTAAAGCAAATTTCACCAAATCAATTAGAGAAGAAAATCTTAAGGTAATGCAGGAAAATATTCAGTAAGTTTTAATGAAAATCTATTTAGTGTGACAATGTGCTTTTTGGTAAGTTTGCCGGTTATACTATTGTTATATTACTTTAATTTTTTTTATTATTACAACAGCTCTGTTTAATTAGTTCCCAAATCGTAATCTTAATTAAAGTAATCTTGTATCTGACTATTCACATAGGCACACCAAAAAGCCGTACTGCTCGCTGTATACGCCATCCCTCTCGATTCTCTTTTCTTTCACGTACCATACGATAAATCTAATGCGTTTGATGCGAACCATTCAAACCTGTTAACGCCTATCATTAATAAGCTTATAAAAAAGTGCTGTAACGGTTATTCTCGCCTATAAAAGACACACTGTATACAAAACAATATTTCTTTAATAAATATTTACGTAATAAAGTAAAATTAACGAGTGCGTAACTGCAGTTTATGTAACTACGTAATATTTTCGGTAACTTATGTATATTTGTTACACATTGTCATTTCTAAGTTAGCGATGATGAAATTCACACAGAAAAATGTTTTGTACATTGATTAAATTTACGTAGTATATATTTTTTCAGAAATATGAGACTCAACAAACAATAAGTAAAGCGAAATATAATTATTGAGGTCAGTAAGCTACGCAAACATGGGTGGGTGAGTCAACCTCCAAGTAAGATATGGAGAATTTGACAAAACTGATTACAGGATATTAAAAAATATGAATAAGCCCTGTAAGTTTGAATGACTAACATATAATTTAAATTAAACATATGGCGACCTCCAATAATTTCATCACACGCCATGTCCTAAAGTATGACAAGACATGACAAGAAAAGGAGAAGTTACATAACTTTTGTGACGTCATCTAAAATTCAACTTAAAAAAAAAACAAGATCAAAAAAAAATATTTTACTTTTTAATTATGTAACGTCACAATAGTTGGGAGTTCACAAAATGTGAAAAAAATAACGTCATTATTATTAGGATTTCTAATGCTAAAATTAGTGGGTATAAAAGAGAATGTTAATAAAAATATAAATCAAGATACTAAATTAAATATTTTCCTAAAATTTTAAACAAAATAAAATGTTTTTTACAAATTATAATTTTACATCAACAGAAATAAAAACAAGGTGAATTAAATTATACGAATACTTTTGCTTTAAACATTTTACTAATTAAAAATTTATTTAATTTATGTTAATTAAGCAGCAGTACTTGATATTTCTGTACAAAACCAGACTTAGTTTTATATGAAAAACCTGCGACACGTTATGGTTCTGTAGCTATATGGACTGAGTCCTGAGTACTGACATTTATATTTTCCATTTCTCTATTTGAATGATGCACATTTTTGTTTTTGTTTTTGGGTGACATCCGGGCTACTATATTCAGTACAGGACTATTAGCATTTCGTCTGTATGTGTACTAGTTCCAGTAGCGTATCGTACCAACCGTATATATCCGTGAAGACACCGAAGACGAAACACTAAAATTATATGAACTATTTTATGTTTTACAGTTAAAACAACTATAAAGTAAAAATGTATATTTCTATCCCATGTAGGTTTACTGTTTTATATTTTTAATCTTTGTGATCTATATTTTATACTTTTACTATTTGACTACACTCTAAAATAGGAGCTGTTTTAAAAGATTGTGTATAACGACATAAAATACGTCTCGGAACGGAACGAAATTATCCATAGTACGAAGAAAATAAACTTTTTTGTTAATGAAAACTCAATAAATGTGTAAATAAAATTGCAGTAAAATGTATTACTTAATGGGGAAGTGGATCTTGTTAAAACAAATTCCTTTTAGTGGAAATGATCTTTTTTTTAGCTCTCATGGAGATTATATATTTGTAACTTTTGAATCAATTAATTCCCGGGCATGGAATACATTTATTCTATCTTCGTGAATCGAATAGAATCATGCATAGCTGCGTGTTAGAGTTCACGATCTAACTACCTCTGTTACCCAGATTATAAAATTCTTTGTATTGAGTATTTTTGCACCTTACAACTTCTATACCAAGAGCTGTATATTTAAATTTTGTTATTTAATTGTTATTTATAGGAAATGTTAGTTTTATATCCAGATTTTCCCTCTCTTTCCCATTTCGTTCTAAAGGACTAACTTCCATGTTTTTCAACAGACAACATGCATTTCTTTTGATCGGAGGATGCTCCCAACTTCCCTCGTCCCCCCGCTCCCCGACATTGCTTTCAACAGGATAACACACGTTCATAGGGCAGTAACATTACATTAGCAACAACACTGCCAACTTACAAATGCTATAAATGCACACGATATGGCCTGAAGTTCGCTGTCCTATGATTCTTTTCTAGAAGCAAGCTTGGCTAATGGGCTAACATTAAAAAATCAAGTAAAAGGCGGTTTGTTTCAAAGAAGTGTCAACTTAGTGACAATTTGACAAATGTTTGTATTTTTTTTTTCTACTTCTTTATGTTGGCAGTACATATTAAGTCAATAAATGTTATATGTAGGATGTTCAAAAGAATATTTTCAGTTTTATTTCTTTTAAACAATATGAAGTGACATTGAATCTTTCATGGTGGTATTTTTTAACTAATTATCTTAAAAATGAAACAATTTTTCTAAAATGAAAATGATGAAGTTCATTGTTAGTTTCGCTAACTAAACTATTTCTTTAAGATGTTAGTTTTTTTCTTTATTTTTGCACCTTTAAGTTTTACTCTTTGTTGAATGTTTTTAGGAAACATCTGTGTTCGTTTCAGAAACTTAGTTTCTCTGGGAATATTATTTGAATTAGTCATTTCAAAAATGCATTAAGAAGCTTGTCTCATTTTAGTGGAACTCATGAGATAATGGTATACTGGAAGAATAAAGGTTTATAATAAGGTATGGTGATAATTAAAATGCATTAAAGCACATGCATAACTTAGCCCTCCGTGTGAACACTATATTTTTCGAATCATGGTGTGTACACTGAGTCTTTGAGGGAGCAGTTGAGTTTTACGAGTTTTCTAAGCTTTCAAAAATCTTAAAAAAATCTGGGTTACTTCTTGAAGTGTCTACTAATGGTCCAGAAGTTGCCAAAACTTTAAAACCGTTGTTAATAAAAATTGACAAATAGTAAAAAACGGATTATTGTTAAAAAATTCGTAACTTTATAACAAACAAATATTAAAAAAAACGGTTGTAGACTTTTTTATCTTAAAAATGTAGTATCTTTGGCGTCGGCTCCAAAAAGTGGAATTATTTGTGCACCTGAAGGAGGGGAATATTTTACGGATTCAGTCATGTAATAATAAATGGAACGGTGATTATTTGGCACAAAATAAGTTTTTATTGTTGAAAATATAAAAGTTATGACATAATAATTATTAATAGTTAATAATAATTAGTGTCAAAGAGAGAATTTACTAAAAAAGAATTTAATAAAAAAAATGTACATATATAATCTAAGTAATAATATATTAAATTACATAAAACATTTAATCAAATCATGAAGAAACTGTAAAACTAACATTGGAAAATACTAACGTCGTTTGTACACTAACCCTTTTAGGGAACAGAGGCAAGTTTCACTGGCTCTCCTTTGCAAGTAATCTGCCAGATCCGGACGCTGCTGGAACCTTAAGTACCTACCACTACCTAGATTTTTTAGGGGACATAGGTGAAGCGCACTGTATACTCAAAAGAGAGGAGAAAATAGGAGTGTGAAATTTCAACTCATTCAAACTGATTTGCCGGGACGTTCACCGATTATTTTATAAATGTTTAAATGAAAAGATTGGAGATAATATGAGAGTGTTTTACTTAATGAGTGCCTTTAGCCGTTGGTAGTACTTTAAATTTTAAGAAAATCAACAAAATATTCATCATATATTATATTATCTTTCCATGACACCAGTCTATCCACTCATAATCATAAAACAGTAACTCTAAGTACTTCAAGTAAGGTTTTAATATGACAATGGCATTTGCATATTATTATTGTATAACATTTGTATATATACAAGTACATATATACTCATAAATCATATAAAGTGCATTATAGTTTTAATATTACTGGTTACGTTAAACTGTAGAGTTTTTGCTGACGTGGTATGGTTTATTCACCAGTGTCATGTTGTCATGCGATAAAAACTATTTCAGATATATGAAGTATAATGACAAGACAACCACCCCAGCCAGCCCAGCTCAGCTCAGTCTATTATCCATAGCCGCAGCATGCACAACCCAACCCAACAAGACCTCCTATTCACCTCTTACCCCTACGAACTACGGGCAGGCAACCAGCTATACCAGTAGTAGTAACTCTTCGATCCCACAGCTGTCACATCGTTCTGTTCTGTGTTGTTACTAGGGAAAAATACCCAATGTAAATTATTAATATTAGTAATTTGTATTTTAAATTTATATGTCGGTCTGGTATGGGTATGGGTTGGGTATGGTATCATACGGTCTGGACTGCTCTGCTTGTCTGCTATTCATACATAGTAATAACAAAATACGAAATAAAAATGGTATAATCAATTGAAATTGGATAGTGTAACTAAACATACATAAGTATGCATATTCAGGCCAATTGCAAATTAAATAATGAAAGTAGGTTGTGATTTAATGGAATTTTAGAATACAATAATATTTATTTATTTTAAATAATGTATTGTAGATATGTACATATATGAATACAGGGCCTTTTAGAGTGGAACAGGAAGGGCTACTGCATTTCTGTTAAAGTCTTGTTGTCAAGGCAATAAATATACGTGAATTATATGTCATGTGAATATATCTAAGACTTACGTAAATTTGTTTGTCACATGCACTGATACGATTTGCTTGATTCGCGTGCAATTCGCAGGTACAACGACTCTCTATCATCTGTTGTATCTTCGAGTTCGATCTCCGGACCAGTCGTGATCGAACAGATCTGATTTATATGAGTGAAACATTTTACTAATCACTTTTAAAAGAATATTACTGTACTATAATAATAATTAGTTATAAAATTGAGGAATAGTACAGAAATACTCTTTTAAAAGTGATTCGTAAAATGTTTCACTCATAAAAATCAGACCTGTTTGATCACAATCATTGTTCGCAAGACTCAGGAATACGGGCCGTTATTTTCTAACTTAAATTGATAAAGTACATACATAATCATAAACTTATTAGGCAGCGGTTTAGTGTACATATAAAAATTCACAACATCATAAAAACTGCCAACATTAAATAAATTTAATTTTAAAAAAACTTTATCGTATCGTTTCATTTCAAGATGTTTAACTACTAAAAAAATAATAGATTATTTTTCAAATAATTCATATACCTGTGCCGGTTGCGTAAAGGATGGTAGCTCCAAAACTATTTTAGTAGTTTTGGCATTCTATTTTAAATTATAGCTATTTTATAATACTTTAATGAATAACTTAAAACGTTCAAGTTTTCTAAATGGTAAAAACATAAAGAAAGAACAAATAATTTCTTTTGAATCTCATTTTTCTAAAAAGTACGAATTTGTCAACACAGATATAACCCGTAAAGCACAAAACATGGATGATACATTACATTCATGTAATATTTACATAAGTTAAACCTAGTAATATTTATTTTACAAGTATCTTTTTTATAGATATTCTAATGATATTTAAAAACGTGTTTCTTTTTTCATAAGACAGTAAAATAAGTCACAAAACGTTTTATATTAAGTAAAATCGTTTACGTAATAGGTAACCTCTCTTATCCCAGTAAACAATTTGGTGAAATGTACTGTTTTGTGACGTTTCTATCACTATTTCACTTCAATTATAGTTCGCATCTACTTTATCTTCATTTGTATTTCGCAAGATGGAGTGGTTGCGCCATTTGTGGCCGATAAAATATATATTTCATGACAAAAAAGTCATGGATAATCACATAGCTGTGTTTAGCCGGTAAGTAGCTTGGAGACTGAAATATTGCAGTTACGCCACTGGCTTATATCTATAATATGTATAATGAATAAATGCAGAGTTTGCAATTTGCATATAAAAATAAAGCATGACAGGTACGGATAAAGAGTACGGAGTATGTTTGAGACATGTCGTGATTCGGTTTTATGCACTCTGTGAATCACGGCTTCAGTTTCAAGAGAATTTATCTTTTGTGAGCTTTTATTTCGTTTAATGGTGTTTTATTACTTAAACAACAGACTGTGTATTACATAATTTAGGTTGTTCTCATTTTATACTGGTCTCGGAATATAATACACACACCCACACTTGTACCCATCACCTATAACGTAGGCTCTAGTACATTCTCAAAACTAAATATTTTTTAATTTTTATTTCTACGGTTTTGTATTTGATTTCAACATTTTGTGGGGCATATTATATTACATACTTTTCTATATACAGGCCCGTAGCGTACGTAGTTTATAATGTTGGCAGGGGGTAAGAGGGAGCAAAGTATTTATGGACGCGCCAAATTCATATATTTTAAAAATGATTGCAGATTTATGTTCAGTAAGAAAAGCTACCGCGAAATGGGATCTCCAATAGATCCAAATTTTAATAATTTCGTAATTTCTTGTTTAATTTTGAAGTACATGTGTGATTTTGGTACATCATCTATGGGAGAGATCTTCAAATACATAGTTTCTTCAAAAACTCGTATCAAACATTACGATTAATATTAATATCTAATGCTCCTTATGTTCATAAAAGTTCACCTTTATGTAATATTTATTTTGGTTCAAAAAATATAATAAAATTGTTGCGTGTAAGGGGATTTACAACTTACTATAATATATTTAATATT
Organism: Panorpa germanica; assembly: GCA_963678705.1. Classification (NCBI taxonomy): domain Eukaryota; kingdom Metazoa; phylum Arthropoda; class Insecta; order Mecoptera; family Panorpidae; genus Panorpa; species Panorpa germanica. The sequence goes on from OY783221.1 coordinate 4,664,181, forward strand.
TATTATGTAATAACCCGATAATGTCTGTACACATAAAGATATAATAATATTAAGGTTCCTTTTTACTTTTTTCTCGTTTTGCGTGACGCATGAATAACATGATGTATTTTAAAGATTAAAATCTTTGTTTGTTTTTGATTTATATTCTACTAAAATATATAATAAATGTTGAAATGTGAAACATACATAAAAATAATAGATTTTCTAAAAATATGTCCAATATAGTTATTAGTGCTAGCTTTATTTACAACTAGAAACATATGTGATAATGGGTTACAGCTAAATTGGTAAAAAATAATTTAAAAAAAAGTTATATGCTCTCAAGTTCTTTTTTTAATGGTTTGAATGACTCTTTAGTCTACAGACTTCTTAATTTAATTTCTGTTAAAGTCTTTTACTTTATATTAATAATAAGTAGAACTCAAAACCTAATTGGCGTAACCTGACGCGTAACATACATCAACTGACTAACGACTGATTAGTGAAACATCCACACCCAAATAATCCATATTTGAGTTGAATATGTTATTTTTATATAATAATAAAATAAAAAGTTTCTGTACAATACTAAAATATAATAAAAATAATAATATTTGCAATAGTTATATAAAATTATGTATTTTCAAATATGTTTCTCATCTTTCAACGATCTAAATAGTTCATTTGCGGCAGTATACTAGAATGTTGGCATTGGTTTCGTTCATCGGTTTCGAGAAAAAACCCGACAACAAATAAATAAGGCAACAGAGGCAAAATAAAAGTATTAATTTGGGTTTGTAATACTGTAGAACAGAGATACTCAACCGTTTTTTATTATGCGAGCTAAAAATTTAATAATTTTTTTTTGGTTAATTGCTGGCTTATTAATCTCTCTGGAATATACAGTCAGAGTTGAATTCATTGACGAAAAAATTATCTTTCTTATTAGATATCTGCAAATTGTATTAGACTGCAAATTGTGTTAATAATGATTGAACTATATATTTTAGATGCTTTTATATAATTAAATGGGTTAGAATTTTCAAAAAGGTCTGTATGAATATATTTTTGACGTTACAAAGTCTTTATGGGTTGCAGCAACAGCTGGTAGTGCTGTGACGTTTGATTCTGCATCTCTTTCACACCTCTTGTGATGGAAATGGTAATGGTGAAGATGGTAAAGAAGGAGATGATGTCAATTAACCGGTCATTCTTTTTAAATTTCAATTAATTTCACTTTCACTCATTAATAACTTCTATAACATTGCAAATTGGATAAAAATTAGATATATGAGTTTCTAATAGCCAACTTTATCAATGTAGTTTTATATAAATTCCGTTATGGTTTATAACAGAAATTAGTAAATGTGAAACAGGTTTACCAGCCCTGTTGTATAACATGTAACAGTTGCCAACACATATTATGATTTCTTTCGGCGGCCAAAACACAATCTCATTTATACTGTAATGCAGATACTTTCAAAAATTGGCTATTATTCGATTTAGGAATATAATTTTAAAAAGTAAAAGTATATAGTATACAAGTATGTTTGTACGTTATAACATATTTTTGAAAAAAAGAAATGTAAAAAAAGAAATAGAAGAGACATGATTTTATGAGAAGTGTTTTACAAAGAGATTCTTTGAAGACAACAAATGCATATAATGTTATGATCAAAAGAAATGACGGTGCTTGTGAATTTACTTGATGTTAAAAGCATTTGTCTTCGAAGTAAAGTCATTGCACGATGCGATGCGACTTGCTGTTTGCTGTTTGCCTCCTGCATGGGTCATCACCAACCGGATAAGCCGACAATAAAAAACATTTTACTTGTCCAGTGACACCTTAGCTCATTCACACTTCGCGATGTATATGTATATAAATAAACAGGGTGTGAAGTGAATTTATGTCAATATGAGGAAATTGACTATTTATTTAATTATTGAGGAATTGATTATTTATTTATCGAACATCGTCCTATTTATAACTCATATAAGTGGAATACACCACAAATTCTTAAACTTTGTTTTCTACACTCCTTATGATTGATTACGAAAGCACATAATCAACTTAATTGTATTAACCATCAGAGGCGGCCTCGCTCTTGTAGGGGCCTCGCATTTTCGCGCAACAATCCAAGTAGAAAATTCATTACTATATATGTATTTGAATCTCGCGCCTCGCTCTTTAGAAATCCCACTAGAATCACTGCGTATATCTTTAAATGCATGTACCTTAGTTTATCATCATTAATATTTGTCGTCTTTGTGGTTCTTAACTTTTATAAAACTTCCAATATAAAATTTTATTTCTCGTCAATTATCATCAAAAATAGTTACTTACAATTTACAAATTATACAAAGAACAAGTGCCTCGAAAAGATCTGCCACCCCGGGGCCTCGCAAAATTCTGCCGCCTGGGGCCTCGCAATTGCTGCCGCCCCTTTTATCAATTGATCCGGAGACCGAACCCGAAGAACACAGCAGTCTGATCTACATCCGATTACAGCCATCTAGACCTCGATAAGAATAATGTTTTAAGCTTCAGCCAAATGAATATAAGAGGTAATCCAAGGCAAATTTGTAGCGTAGAACTCTCTTAGTTAAATTTAAGAAAACAATAAACCCCCCTTCCACTCCCGCTGCGTAACAGACACACCTCTTAATTACCAAGTCAAGTCGTACGATACGACGTACGAATATCAACAAATGATTCAGACCATATGTTCGTCTTATCTATAATTAATTTCGTCATAATCACATTATAGTAATCATTACGTCATATTTTCTAAACGCAATATTTCAATTACATAGAAAAATATTTTGATTAAATATGTACGTTTAAAAAAATTATATTCGAGTATGTATTTACACATATATTACGATATAGGAGTATGCTTGTATGTATATATTTATACCATGGTATGCACATATGTATAATGTAAACGGGTGAAAAATATTGACATGAAATTAAAAATATCTAAGATATGTAACGTAGTATACCATTCTGTGTGGTAAACAACTTAACCTTCTGTTAATGATCTTGTTATTTTGATAAAATTCAATCGCGTAATATTTATATTAGAATAATACGTTTCTTTTTTATAATTATTTACTACAAAAGTAAAGTAATATAATAATACAACCCACCATTTTCCCCCTGTCCTCCCACCACTCAGACGTTATGTAAATAATGTCTGGATGTATGTTAATTTTATATTAAAATATTAGATTATTTGTTTACATATTTTTAAAATAAAACAGTATTTTATAATAACCTTATTTATTAGCGCTTTAGGTAGCCACTTAGAATACTGAAGTTAGCGGATTCGAGCCAGACATTAAGTCTTATATATATTTTGTAAATAACAGTTTGATGTAAATTTGAAAGCGATTTTACATGTAACCATTTATTTTATTATTAAGTAATTTTTATAAGGTTTGTAGCATATGAAGAACTTGAAAATAAAATCGTTGGCTATAGAAATACTATTCAAACAGGCCGATATACAGGCCTTTTCAAATCAGATTAATTTTCGATTTATTACACCTCAAATTTCCGGACTCTTATAACCGGAGCTAAGGCCGCCACTTACAATGTATATTCCAATGATAGCTTTTTGTTCAAGGGTTATTAGCGATAGAATTAAAATTGAAAATATTGTTTTTTTCGCGACGGAAAAATATTATTTTCTTTCGCGGCAGAAAAACTTGGAACTTGGTTTATTAGTTTAGTTACACGTCTGACAAACCATAAATTTTTTAGAAAATTTTAAAGGTCCTTTGTCTAATATTTATTATATAGCCTTTAACCGTTGCAACATTCAGTAATCCGCACGGTAACTGTCGTATCTTATAATGTATATTATCTCATGAAATATAAAGGATAGAATGTTGAAATTTGAAATGCAGGTAATAAAATATGCACTCTATATAATCCAATGATTGCTTTTTGTTCAAGGGTCATTGGGAGCGCAAAAAATATATTTTCGCTGCTCCAAAAATAATTTCGTAGCGGCTCGCAATGTTTGCGGCCGTGGTAATAGGCATATATCTGAAGCCTTGAAACTAAAAAACCTGCCAACATTGTAGGTGGTGGTAAAACTCAGCATCCACCGTGAAAATAATCCAAATAAAATAATTGTTCAAAATTAAAAAGTGTTTAACTTGATTATTGTGAGTGTGAGTGAAACACAATTTTTTTCCCCTAATGCAACTCCCTTAAGTCACCACCCTATCCTTGCGATGCAGTTCTAACTGCGCTGTGCTCTACTTCTAAATAAACAACTAGCAATATTTCTTAATTTAAAGTTCTTTTAGTGTTTTGTTAACACAAAACCATTATATTACACTATTATAGTATTTTGTAAATAAAAATAATAAATAACAGAACATTGGCCTTTCATTGCAAAACATATAAACAAATAAATAAATGTTCCCGGTGAATCATGTTATTAAAAACATACATACAAATTTAGATATTATATCTTGTCACAATATTGCAATAAAATGTTTGGTTTCATCTTGAAATACGACTTGCGCCGCGTCAGATGCCCTAATATAGCTAAGATTTCATCATTGGGAATATTTCAATGACATTATTAAATGAAGAGCATGAATTAAGGACTTTTTGTTTTAAATGTCAAAAAGTTGACGTTTAAAATGTAGTTAACAAATAAATGTTCAAATTGATATTTTCAGTACATGAGAACATATGGACTATTCCTTTGAAGCGTTGCCAAATATACGTATACTTGCAATGTAAGTATGGATATATAGTCCAAGATCCCAGAACGATCTGACATAACTTATTTTCAAAAGCATAGAACTTTCGGTTCTAAGTAGTCTCTACATGTACTTTTAATACCTGCGTATTTGTGGAGTTTGCTCGGTGACACCTGGGCAGGTACCAGGTGAGAAAGGTAACTAAAAATCAGAGTAACTTTACTTATTTTTGTATGACTGATTTTTAAATATATTTTGTAGAATGTTATTTCTGAAGTAAAATTAAAAGTGTCAGACGCTTTCCATGGGCCAGAACTTTTGTAATACGCTTTAAAGCTCTGTAAAAAATCTTTAAAGGATTCTTTAAAGGATTTTAAAATAAGGATATGAAATCGTTTCGTGTAGACCGTTTGGCCTAATGGATAAGGCGTCGGACTTCGGATCCGAAGATTGCAGGTTCGAGTCCTGTCACGGTCGAATTACTTTTTGCTAGTTTTAATATCATCTACAACATAATATCATCTAGACATTTACTAAATGTTTTGTGATAAATCCCATTTACTTGTCCAAGAAAGAAAGTTATTTCTTTTTGCTTGTTAAATGACTGTGATATTTAAATTAATGTCCACCGTTGATTTAACACATTTGGTGTGAATATTATTTGTATTATTATTACTAACAACCAAAAAATAATATAACAATGATAATCATGATACTCACGCTCATACTCATGATTGCATAATTTAATTGTTTAGGGGATGTTTGGTCATTACAATTTGTCTAACTGATTAAATATAACTTTGTAATAGTTATCTTAATAACATATTTAAAAATCAGACATTTAAAAATAAGTAAAGTTAATTTATTTTTTACAGAGCTTTAAAGCGTCTAACAAAAGTTCTGGCCCATGGAAAGCGTCTGACACTTTTAATTTTACTTCAGAATAACATTCTACAAAATATATTTAAAAATCAGTCATACAAATTTAAGTAAAGTAACTCTGATTTTTAGTTACCTTTCTCACCTGGTACCTGCCCAGGTGTCACCGAGCGAACTCCACAAATACGCAGGTATTAAAAGTACATGTAGAGACTACTTAGAACCGATAGTTCTATGCTTCTGAAAATAAGTTATGTCAGATCGGCTTACTTACACTACTTACGCTAATACAAGGTACCGGTTTGACTTGACACAATGAATTTTACGCAGAATCTTAATCAAAATTTTGTCCCGTGACATCTAACTTGAAATATAATCTTGAGACTATTTCCAAAACTTATTGCTATCATCCTCTATCTTCTATATTCCTCACGGTTTGTAAGAACATAATTAAATGCTGTGTACGGATCAGTTTCTTGGGCTACTAATTGCATTAATTACCACTCGTTTACTATTTTATGCGATATCTATACTAATTCTAAGTTACCGTTTTTTTTTTCGGGATCTTTCTTATATTTAACATCCATTTAGTGATGTGCCCAAGTGCTGTAATAATAATTTCACAAAGTATATTTACAATTTCAGATATTTGTTATATTATTTTTTGGTTGTTAGTAATAATAATACAAATAATATTAACACCAAATGTGTTAAATCAACGGTGGACATTAATTTAAATATCACAGTCATTTAACAAGCAAAAAGAAATAACTTTCTTTTTTGGACAAGTAAATGGGATTTATCACAAAACATTTAGTAAATGTCTAGATGATATTATGTTGTAGATGATATTAAAACTAGAAAAAGTAATTCGACCCTGACAGGACTCGAACCTGCAATCTTCGGATCCGAAGTCCGACGCCTTATCCATTAGGCCAAACGGTCTACACGAAACGATTTCATATCCTTATTTTAAAATCCTTTAAAGAATCCTTTAAAGATTTTTTACAGAGCTTTAAAGCGTATTACAAAAGTTCTGGCCCATGGAAAGCGTCTGACACTTTTAATTTTACTTCAGAAATAACATTCTACAAAATATATTCAAAAATCAGTCATACAAAAATAAGTAAAGTTACTCTGATTTTTAGTTACCTTTCTCACCTGGTACCTGCCCAGGTGTCACCGAGCAAACTCCACAAATACGCAGGTATTAAAAGTACATGTAGAGACTACTTAGAACCGAAAGTTCTATGCTTTTGAAAATAAGTTATGTCAGATCGTTCTGGGATCTTGGACTAATAGATATTATTCCGCCCCACAGATAGAGCCAGTAAACCGGTCCTAAGTCCTCTATACGCGTCAGATCAGGAGGAACGCCAAAATACATCAAAATTGTCAACACATTTTAATAATAATAACATTTATTTAATTTAATTGAATTTTATTTCTATTACTAATCCTGTTACCGAAACCTTCTACTATGTTGTTAGGGTGTGAAGGTCTTACTTGTATAGGTTAAAAAATCAATTAAATGAATAAGATCCAAACCTTGACAATGTAGCGTAGGTTTAGAATCGAACCCGAAGACTCAACAACCTGGTATCAACGCTCTCCACTATTGCAAGTTCTTATTTTACAGATACGTTACAAGTGTATTAAATGCGAGGAATTGCGCGTTAAAAAAGATCAGACACATAGTTATGTGACTTTAGGGTTTATCTAACATAACAAAAGTTACGTGTAAACAACGGTAGCTGCTATACAACATTTTGTGACCTATTTTATGACTTATTTTAAAAACAAATCTAATTTTTTTTCCTTTAAAGTAATCATAAAACTTCGTGTTCTTTTTAAGGGTTTAATAATTTTATTTCTTACATGACTGAAGGTACAATGCTTTATTAATTAGCCTCAATCAGTAACATTATACAATAATATTACATTTAAAAAAATTCTAAATGTATTAATTTTAGTTACATAGAAGTGATGGTACAAAAATAAATTTCGCGGAAGTGCTACGTTTCCAAAATTAGCTCATTACCTTGTAGCAATCATTAAATAACAGAATACACATATGTATATTTGATGTTTTTGTTTCAACAAAATTTATGAACAAGATTATAAGATAAAATCAAACATTTGGTCAACAATTTCCGGGTTACACTTCGATTAGTATCGTTGCATATCGCACGAGGCGCATAAACATCGATTTATCACCAATAAATACTTGTAGAGTCTCGTCTGTATCGATATTTAAAGTAATAACGGTGTAATTCAAGTATTGTTTTTACAGCTTTAGAGGACATTCAAATCTAGTAAAACTTTACGGAATAGTTCAGCAATGGCTCTACTAGCCATTCAGTGCTTGACCTAGCCCAAAACTCTAAAAGTAGTCGTACTGAAGGCGCCGAGACAGAAATAGCTATAGCCAAAGCCACCAGTCACAACCGCTAGGAATCATCCACGGCCGACACTCCGTATTCAAATGCAAGTATTTTACGTTTTTAGTCCCAATAAAATATTTTGTTTACGTATTTCTATAGAGAAGTATCTAGTAAAATAAGTTTTATAAAGTTTTGCATCTAGAATGAGCAATATTTTGTATTCAGCCGACTTAAGCCAAGTCTACGATTCTAGACAGTGTGTTTTAAGTAATTGTTTGACTAATATAGTCCAGCAAGAAAAGCGAAAAAAGTTAGTTGGTTGAATCGTCTCTAACATTCTATAAAATTGTATTACATATTGAAATAGTTGGCAGCAAGTGTTCTATACTATATTTAATTAGGTACAATGAGTGGCTCAGGGGTGGATCATTCGTGGGGTGAGTGGTACACAATGCTCGCATCCGCACAAAATCTGATCCAACTTTACATTTATTTCTAATGACATTAAGTTTAGTTTGTTACAACTTTTATTACGAACGAGTTTACAGAACATAAACGGCGAGATGATTATTTGGTGTACTTACTACTTTAGATTAGTTGACTGTCAAATTAATTTACAGCAGGTACCCTTTCTCACAGTTTGACCGTACCTCTCGCATGCCCATCGAATTGACTCTGTAAATGTAGCAAGTGCAAGACAATCTGCATCCCGTTTCAGAAGAACAATGAAGAAAACAACTAAAACCGTAACACCAAACCATTTCACAAATCATTATATTCTAATACTTTATATTTATGTAATATTATAAACATTTCTCTTTGTAAAGTTTTCCGGAGTAAACGTTTGAATAAGTGGAGGGGTTGTATATTCAAAACTATAATGTATTTTTAATCTAGTGTACCAGGCAGGACGTCTAAGACCTCAAGCTATCAACTACAATACCCAAAAGGAAAGTGGCATTGATAAGAATAAGGAATTACAGAATTACTTTCTCATATGCTATTTATCACAGACATAGATTTGGCTAAAATAATTTAAAAGATAGAATGAACACTATTACAAAAATATGCTATGCTCACAATATTCTCAAGCGTCGACTGGACTAATATGCAATAACATGATGCGTATGAATTTCGGTTATAAATAAATAATTCGTGACAATTTATAGTTAACTATAAAACTTTATATTTAATTTTGTTCGCATTGTGGTTTTAGACTAAATAGTTTATTTTTATAATTAAAATATTCTTAGCAGTTCTGGGCAATAAATTTTGACATTGAAATTATAGCGTTATAAATAAAAAAAATGTCATGATCTCATTTAGAAATAATATTTTATTATACTCGTATATGTTTCGTACAGTCGACGTTCGCCGTGTTTGCAGACAGTAATTATAATTAGTTAATTTAATTTATACTTTGTAAAAAAAAAATTGTATTGTATTATCCTTGTATTATTGTATCCTTTTCCACGCAATAGGAGGACAGTCTTGTACCAATACAGTCAATAGAGTCGCAGTGCAAAAGAACTACATGTAGCGCTAAATAAAACGCTACCAATAAAATCGCTACCGATAAAAATCAAACTCAGATCACTTAGATATAACGGACAAGAAAAATATATCTAAAAAGTAATAACGGGTACGATTAAAAAGTACAGAACACTTTTCCTTCACTATTACCCCACAATCAATCATCTGAACTTCAAAAGTGCTCTCGAACTTACTTAGTTACTCTACTAGTACACGATGATATGAAGATAGAAGAATACATCCTTCTGGATTCAGTAGAAGTAAATAACAAATGAATACGATTTCTTGAAAATTATAAATGGACCACGATTTCTCAAAGTTGTTCAGCGCTGATTTAAAGGCAGTGGTTGAACTCTAGCTTTAGCAAATACTTAGTTAATTACTTTGAAAATAAACTAAGAAAATACTTAAAACGAATGCATCAACAAATGGAATACGACTTCTAGAGGATCTGTTTTCCATCTGATTCGGGAATTGAAGGCCACTGTATATTATTTTTGGCAAATGGATTGACATATACCTTCAGTGTTTTGTATTAAAAACTAAAAACATATAGCGAATGTTATAAAGAGTTATATACCTATCTTATACTTTTATATCTGAACATATTTCTCTGACGGAAATAACATTTATTCTTGAGATATTATGGAAACGTATTTTTTAATACCCGTGTTCTACGTCAAGATATTTACGTTTGACGAAAACTTTGTAAATAATATTATAAATCTATTTTCAGTGATCCGTCGTCGTCACTTCTGTAATGCGCTGAGCTGGCGTGGTGGCGCGTTTAAGTCTGTAACACAGCCTCATTTGAATGTTATGTTTGGAGCTCGAACTGATAATAAAGTGTGCCTCTGAAATAACATCTAATTCTCATATAAAAATGATTCTTATTACAGACCCATAAACAGGGGTACGTGTATTTAAGGTTATTCTAACATAACAAAAGTGACCCTTTACGTAAACGATTTTACCAATATAAAACATTTTGTGTCCTATTTTATTGCTTTTTAAAAAATAGATTTAGCTATTAGCGCATTACATTTAATTATTACGAAATTGTTGATTGTTTTTAGAATTGATATAAAAAAATAAAATAGGTCCCTTTTAGAATAATTAATACTAAGTTTTGTTCAACTAACATATTACATTAATGTAAGGTAGTATCCATGTCTAGTGTTTTACGGGAAAATAAAAAGCAATAATAAATTGGGCCTAGAAAGAATTAAATTTAGCGTACGAGTAAAAAAAGAAAGATATTTTAGAACTAGGGGTGCACATTGCATATCAATGCAGTATGTGTAGTTGGGCTGATATATTTTTGAAATGTAAATATTTAAGGCGCGAAATTAAAACAGTGATAATGTGCAACAAATGGAATCTTTTTAAATTATCGCACCATTTATGAAGTATCAAAATATAACCATCCTGACGGTGATATTTAGCGAATATGGTGTTGCATTACTAACCTCAGAGTTTGTACTTAGGATTAAAATAAGAATATGCCCCTATTCACGAAAATATTGCGTTTCTGTTGATTTAGAATGACACCTCTTGTTGAAAGGCACTTACAATGACAGCTCTTGCTAAATGACCCTAGTGGTCAAAAGATCGTCTAAGATCGACAATGTCAACCATGTTCTCGAGTACAGAAGATCAGTATTTACCTGAATTAATTCTGTCTGCAGTTATTGTTTAAAACAAAACCATTAACACTATATACGATTGTTAACTCTACTGTATTATTTTCATTTAAACTAACACTAATAATATTTTATTGTTAAAGTTTGTTATTGTTTACAAGCCAATCCTGTTTCTCTAGTACAAGTAGATTATTCTGCTAATATTTTTTTTTACGAATAAAATTTGAATAATTAATAAATTGAATAGTTGGCCAAGCTAGGCCAACCTTGATATTGACCTTAGGTAATGAATGCATTATGTATTTAATTACACTACAAACTACTTAACAGTCTACATTGGAGTGGAGCACCCGACCTCCGAAATATTCGTGGATGATAAATATTCATAAACAACATGATGAAAATGTCCTTCTGTTATATTGTTTACACAACGATGAAAAACGTTGTTATTTTAGTATTTATAGTAATCAGCCATCAGTTTTATAAACGACGTTACACTCGTATTTGAGGTTAGAATGAAACCTTCACAAAATACTATCAAACATTGTTGTTTCTTTGGGTTTGGGCAAGGTCTTTCAATGCGATGCCTCGTGTTGTAGCTGAATAGTGCGTATCCATTAAAGCGAGGTTTGGCACTATGTATATCCGGAATATTAAGTTGCGAGTCATTAGAAATTGTTGAATAATCAATAACTAATTTTATTAAGTGGGGTATCTATTTTATTGAGCATAAAAAAGAGGAATTTTTTCGGAATGTTTTGAAGGAACAAATAGAAATAGGGGACAAAAGGTTATTACACTAATCAGAAATGACAAAATTCACTGTGATTGTTGTCATGGTACAATATGATTCAAAAGTTTTGTTAAAAGGAAAAAAACACGACTAAGAAAATGTTCCTTTTCCTTTATATCAGTAAGGTCACAGTTACATAAACATAAAAACAAAACTCATTGAAAAAAGGAAGTACTAAAATTTAATTATAATTAGATTAAGCATTCATTATTTGCAATATCATAAAAATTGGTTCTTTAATAAAAAAGCTATTGACCTCAAAACCTTACTCCGAATTTTGGCACACCTTGTACATATATACTTACTTGAATAGATTGAATCTGAGCTCCAATTACCAGCATTGCATGTAAGTATAAGAAATTAGATATTAACACAGTATGATGCACCCAAAACAAATTAAATCAGTTAAAATATTTGTATAAAAAGTGTGAATGTGACTAATGTACCATAACTAAACAGGCATTTGAACACTTTAAGTAATAAACATAATTACGTTCGGCCATTAGTTAATTCAACTTGCTTTAAGAGATATTCAATGAACTCCTCTTCATGATATCATCTTCAAAAATATGCATTACAAAAAATATATTTGTTAAAAGTGATTGTCCTGTTATTCACATTCTATTATAAAATATTAATTAGTTAACGGATTAATCAACGGTTAAGGCTGATGCAAGGTGAGCTTAACCTTCAATGAGACTCGCTGATTTAGATTAGAATTCTCGAGTAGACTACAACCACAATACACAAAAATAACTAGTATTAATATCGCAAAATGTATGAGGCCACCCGAGAAAACACTTCTACGTCTAATGAAAATTTTACTATACCATTCTCAAGAAACTAGACATTTCTTTAATATTAGCGTTTAAATAAATTATATGTTTTTATAACGTTTTTAATGGTAGTATACATGCAAGCCTATATTAATAAATAAGTTTATTCGACACTGTCATTTTAAGTCTGACTGCTTGGAAAATTTCTTGAACCTCAACTTTTTGTACTTATCATGATAAAAATATATATAATAAAAATCATGTTCAAAATTATAATAAATATGGATGAATACTTTAAAGATCTTTAATTATTTTTATTATCTCATAATTTTTAACTATATCTCTATAACTTCTAAACTAAATATTTCTGTCTAGGTTTAAACTAGGTTTCTAAAATTATAATAAATATGGATGAATACTTTAAAGATCTTTAATTATTTTTATTATCTCATAATTTTTAACTATATCTCTATAACTTCTAAACTAAATATTTCTGTCTAGGTTTAAACTAGGTTTCTAGTTTCTACCCTGACCGTGCGAGTATCATTAGGTTTTATAAATAAAGAATAGTACAGGAAGGCAAATGAAGTGAAGTCACGAGGATAGGGATTGGGGGTTGGAGGATGGGATGAGGGTAGTTGGGTGATGGACAGAGAAGAGATAACAACTTGTTTACTCGCTCGGCTACTCCGTGAGCGTGAGACATCACGCTGGTTTTCTCTTTATTCTTTAACTTACATGGTATATTGTATAACAGCATGGGATAAGCACACAATATATGGTATATGGTACAACAACAACATGCAGTAAATAGTTTTTCAAACAAACGAACAGAATTTGTAGGATGAATTATTTACGAGTATATTTAGCATAGCATACTTTGAATAACAGAAATTTCATTTATTTAAAGTTATTTTATAGTTATACGAAAATGTTATTTTTAAAATATTTCTGCAATTACTAAATTATCTGCAGAGAACTACAAAATTTACGTCTAAATAATTTATTTTCTTATTTAAATAATAGAACACTGCTAAAAATTATCACAGTAATTTTGTTATAAAAATGTCTATTAAATCTGTTAAATATACTACACAAAAACCAAAACCCAAAATAATCTAGTAATTTTAAAACACATAAGTAGTTAAAAGGTTATGGGAAAATAATGTGCCTCATTACCTTATAGAAAAAGACATAAAACACATAAGAAGAACAGCAAGGTTTAGATTGGGAAATGAGGAAAATGGAAACAGATACTGGGAAAAGAGTGAGGAAAGAAAGTGGAGAGTGTGCGGAGCGGAGGACGAAATACTGGAGCACATTAAGTTTGAGTGTAAGGAAAAAGTAGCGAGCGAAAGGAATATTGGCCAGCTATTAAAGGGAGGCAGTGAAGGAAAGAGGTGGATGGCGGAAATAGTAAGAAGGAAAGAAAAAACAGGAGAATAAATAAGCTGGTGGCTGGGTTGCACAAGGAACAGGAAAAGAAAGGAAGTACTAAAAGAGGCAGTGAAGGGAAACAGGAGAAAGAAAGAAGTAGTGAGGAAACAGTTAAACTTCAGCCCAGAAAAATAGACATGGGAATAGACCAGTACAGAAGGAAGACTAGGGAAAATGAAGGAAGAGGGTCAAGAGAAGAAGAAGCAGAAAGTACTTTTGGAAGTAAAAAGGTCTAGAATAATGTAAATTTAATTGTAAGTTGAAGTATATGAAAAGTATTAAGAATGTAGATTGTAAAGCCGAAAGGCGAACAATAAACAATTAATAAAAAACACATAAGTAGTTGATATATTTTTAACAGTGTAACTAATGCAATAGTTTACAATAGTAGTTCTGTTTTTTACAAAATGTTTTACAGTTTGTGTATAAGCTTAACAAATATTTGTTGTTTATATATACATTGCATAATGATTATCAGCTATTTCTTATCATAATAATAACTTAACATTTATATCTAATTTATGTAATATCAATAAGATATCAAATTCTCACAGTTTGTTGACAGATTGTATGTACATATATTTTCTAACGTCGTAATAAGAAATTTGCACATCTTTTTGAATATATTAAACATAAATAAAAGCTAATTACTTATTCATTTCTTTTTTAAATTAAAATATTTAATTATATATTCAAATAACAGTTTTTACGAAATATGTAAATGTATCTTTTTAGAGATTTGTTTCTTTCATCAAAGAAAACGAAATTATTGAAAAACCTGCAATGTGGTACAAAAATTAATAAATATTTTGAGTTGCTTGAATGCACACAGACTATAAACCAAACTATTTTGTATCAAGAGTATCACACCTTTACACAGACCCAAACTTAAAATGACGTCAGAAAAAATTAAAAAATGACGCAGTTATTCTGTTTTTTAATTTTTTGTGTCTCTTTAAACTGAATATTTTTTGGTAATATGTTTCTTTAATTTTATGACTAAATATAAAAATATCGTACATTATTTTTAATACTATAAAAGTCTGTAGACTATAACCTGTCAATAATACTACTTTAACAATAGAGTCTGATGCATTTATCTGACGCCAGGTGTATGTAAAGTGTTCGACGTTTCAAATAAAAAATGATTATTTTAATTCATTCATTTATATGACATATAAAAAATATGCTAAATAGTTTCAAAAAACTTTAACGCCAGATTGAAATCCTTAGAATTGGTTAGATAATATGGATCATGTCATTGCCCAATACAATTTTCATTATTTTCATTTCCCATGCATCGTGCACCCCTCCTCCCTCTCACAGTCTACCTGTATTCTACAATATCTCTTCTACCGAGGTATACTCGTTCTGGTATATTGATTTTTATTTCATAACTTACTTTGTTATACTTAATAATAAATCATACTTTTAATTATATATTGGCGGCTTAATATACTAATATATTATTCAAATTCTTATCTCTACCACCTGGCCTTTTGTATTGTATTGAACAAAAAAGTAAAAATTATTAAATACTATAATTAATAGCGACATTTTATTTGTATTTTATCTGTGGCAATAAAAACACGTCAGCCAGTCTGTACTCACTCGTTCGAGTATTCGTTTAAGCTCCTATATTGATTTTAGTTTGTTATAGATTTTATTATTTATGACTAAAATGTTTGGAGAGTTCATTTAATAGATTTATAAATAGAAATTGATTTGCATATCTACATATTAATAATACAGTTAATAAGTTGAATTTATTTTTAATGAAAAGGTTTTAATTTTAATCACTTTAGCTTTTTTTAAATAAATATACTCATTAAATCAATATAAACAGCATCGGATTTTACGGTTTCTTGAAGCGGGGCAAAAATTTAAAATTACCGCCTTCTTTAATAATTACCGCCATATTAATAATTAACGCTAATAAGATTACTTATGTTACATGCATTGATGTTTCTTCATTTATTATATCCAAATTATTTCTTAATTAATTTAATTTTTTTATTCATGAATTGGAACTTTTATGTCGGTGTAACACTTGTAACTTGAATTTGGGACCTACAGAAGATGCCACCCGGAGCAAGAACCACTGTAGAGGAGCATCTCATCCATGGTCTAAAATATCTAGAACAGCTTGGCGCATTATGTCCACGTTCATATATTCCTTCAACGCCTGAAGCTTCGAGTACGACATCCTCATCGCGTAGTACCATTGCTACATATGCTATGATATATTTCTAGAATTCGCTCATTTGCATTTCAGTGTCACCATCTATATATGATATTATCCAACTTACACTATGCTGCAGGCGAAAGTAAATACTCGCTGCTCTTAGCAGTGGTTCTGAATCTTTAAGAAAATCTTATAGATAAAAGTTAGAGCATAACTGCGAACTGTATTGAACACAAATGCAAACTCTTCCTGTCTTACTGCTCTGGAGCTTCAAGAACTGAACAAGAAGCTGAAAGGTTTGTGGCCTCATTTCTTAAAGTTGGATTTATTAAATTTGAAATAAAATATATGCTGATATATATTTTCAATTTTTTTAAGTATTCAACATTTAAAACGGATATAATCATATGTAACTGTTTAAAATATTAATTTATGTTTTTTGTTTAATTTTTAACCATTATGTGACGTTACGAGATTTGTATTAACGTCTGTAGAATAATAATATGTAATCGATTATATGAAATCAAAAGTTTATGTGTGGTACAAACCAGTAGCAACATGTTTTTAAGCATCTTTTTTATGCTGTTGTATAATTGGAATATCAGTTTATAAAGGAAAGAGGTTAAGAATCATAAATGATGTCAAGGGGGAATTCTTTTCTTATAACTTTTAATCTCTTTAATGAATAAAGGGGCAAAGGTAAGTATTTTACTTGTTAATATTTTCTATACTACATAACGGCTTGTTGGAAAATTCGGGTTCTGATAGAATATATTATTTTATCGGGAACTTTACGAATATATTATTTATTGTTTTAAGCAGTTTTATTGCAATGTGCATCAACTTTTGATTACTTAAAAAAAGAAAACATGTATTAGGACATATTTCAATAAAAGAAATCTTCTTTAAAAATTAGTTCAGACTCCCATTACCTAAATTTCATTTTAGAAATGTTAACCAGAAGTAACCAACCCAAATAAATGAAATTTGCGTTCTCGTTTACGTCTACATACATTCATGTTAATATTTCATGTTTAAATAAATATATGCCAATTATAATCATACATTTATTTAACAGAAATTTGTTAAAGAAAATATAACACGAAGTATACAACTTTTAATGATGTTTTATCATTAATAAATAGAAAGAAGATAGTTTTATCAATAATAATTTAATATTTTAACGATCTCACTTTATTGCAACGCAACCCACAGTTGTAGAATATCTATTCTATACAATCTAATACTAATACAAGTTTGTACGTGTTTGTGGCGCTTGCAGAACTTTGTTATAATAATATATTATAATCATATGTACATGTAATATATTATGATAATATGAATAATATTATGTAGGTACTAATATGAATTAATATGGATTAATTCTTATTTAGATTTATTATAAACAATTATTTTAGAATATGAAATATGTGTTCATTTATAAACATGTCAAACTAACTTATTCTTACCACGCTCTGTTAGAAAATTATTTCATTATTTATATTTATTTTCTCTACAAATCATATGAAGAATATCCAGCTGTTTCTCTCACCGTCAATTAACCCAACAACCACCCCAAGCGTGGAAAGAGTTGCTTGGTGATTAAAGTTATTTGCTAGGTAAGAAATTAAACAAGTTCAAAATATTATCAAGTATTCTCTGTAGAATTCTAGTCGATGATACTCGTTAGAGGATTGGACCAGGGGATGCAAAGTAGAACAATGAAGCCTTGAAGAAATAAAAACTACAAGTATTTATAAATAACAAAAGATACGTGTCTTGCTGCTTGTGACGTTTCATTAGATAACGAATTAGTAAAAAAATTAAGAAATTTAAGTTACTATATCGATACAACAAGCAATACCGTTCTTTTTATCAGTAATTTTTTAGGGTATGAGTATAACGATGTATGTATCAGCTTTTGTACTGGTCAACCGAGGTTTAGATGTTATTTTAAAGATGCTTCTAGGTCTGATGTTGAAACTTGATTGATTTGGGTGGAATAAGTGCGTTCTCAAAAGAATGACCATTACGAGATAATTTACAATAAGATAGTACACTATTACGAGTTTAGAAAAAACAACTTCAGTGAGTAGGAGCTGTAAATACAAAATGCGTTCGCCCAGTTTTGCATTAATAATTAAATTAATAAAATATGACACATTCTCCGAAAAATCTTGATTTAAGTTAGATATGCAGTTATATGTGTAACTGTGTCCTCTATATTATTCAGTAAACAGATAATTTATAAAACTAATTATTTTCTTTATTATCGTAAAACTCCATATTCATAGATATCTCACTAATGAACTGGACGATCGATATATTTCAATAAAAATTCAAAAGATTCCAGTTTGTTGTAAGTGCAAGAAAAGAAAGGTTATTAGAACAAGAAGTACATATATATCGTTCAAGATAATTATTGTTACTCTTAGCCCCGTAAAATTTCCAGTCAGCTGTGATTATAAAGCAAGAGAAAATTAGTTTACAATTTCGAAACAAATTGTTTATTGAAAGACAAACCAATGTACATAACTATTAACGGAATTTGAAAACATCCAATAAAGACAAATGAAAATTTTCAATTCTACACAAAAGTGTTACACATTTTAAATCTCACACCTACACATCCCTGCTTAAGTATCTTCTAAAGATAAACGATGAAAAGACATATGTTATTGCCTTACAAATATTTTAAGATCTACGAGCATTTCTTAAGCAAACGTTCCTTCAAAGTTATACTGAATTCTTTCTTACTACGTTTACAAAACAATATCATTTGTTTGTATTCCACAAACATATGTTGTTCTCATATTCATTTGAACGTTTTGTTTTTCGTTCATTGGCTTTTTAAATGTTTAGGTGTCACAGAAACTTTGTTAAGTCGTTCATTTATTTAGTATGTAATTTGTCTAAATTCAGTACATATTTATTTTTTAGTTTTAAGTTAAACACTTTGAGGAATTTATATGTTTTACATATAGAAATCACGTACGCGTACTATTAAACATTTCTGAAAAGGGTTCATTGAAACTATGGACTTCAGTTGGGGGTATTTTCTTTATTATTATTTAATCTGTGTGCACACTGCAGATTGCTTTTGTCATAGAAAAATAAACACAATAGCATTTGAAAAGCTGCAATGTTTATTGGGTGAGAATAAATGTACTGCAGAATATCTGATAATGGAAGAGGTAAAGAGGAATGAGAGAGAAACTTTTGGATCGTGGCAAGGATGATGGGAGGAAGAGAGTAAGAAAGCAGAGAGCGGACTCGTGAGAATAGTAGGGAGACAAATAAGAAATGGAGGAAATACAAGAAGGGAAAAAGAGAGTTATAATGAAATAATAAGAATGGCAGCGGAGGAGATTACAAGACTAAAAGAAAAAGAAAGAGAGAAATCTGATAAAGGTAAGAAGATATAGAGGTTCAACAACAGGAGAGGATGAAGAGAATGGATGAAGCAAAGTAAAATTAAGGTCGAAAAGAATGCCTCGATACCTAAAAAATCCAGGTTTAGACTAGGGCATGAAGAAAGGTGCAGTTGGTAGTAGGGAGCAGAGCAATCGAAACTATGTAGAGGAGGTGAATGATTTTTAATTAAAATAGTAAATAGATATTTGTGTCACTTCAAGGCATACATTTACCATTTTATGTTTTTCTTTAGACTAAGTTATTTTTGTACAGGTATGTGTGTATGATATTCGATCTCCACTGCAGCATGAAGATGAATTCACATGGTCTAATTTTATATAATCATTGCTGATTAAAACAAATAGAATAAATCAAATAAATTTATTGCCTAACGAACAACGAGCACTTTGGACTTGACATGTCGTTCCGCACGCTGATTTCAATGATTTATTAAGACAAATATTCAATTGCGAATATATATTATATTTATACTTATGTTTATATATAGAAAAGAACAATATAGACAAGCATGTTGTATTGTTTTGTGAAAAGAACTAAGAAATGTATAAGTGTAAACAGTAGTTTTCTATAATGCGAGGTTTTGTAATGCGAATTTATATAACGCGACAACAACATTACAACAATATTACGCGTAACACAATAACCGTGTTTCAACAGAATTTACTGTAGTTTTAATGTACTATACATTTAAAAGAATAGTCTAATTCTATAGTCTAATTGACAATCACTTGTAATGTGATGGAAACCTCTTCGTTTTTTCAAATTTCTTATGCTTTTCTTTGAAAAAGAAGAAGAGTTTGCATCATATAAAAGGGCTGCTACTAGTGCGCTAGAAGTACTAATTTCAAACTCCAGCGTGATGAAATATTATCTCAGAAAAAACAATTACATTACAATGAATTAGTACAACATTTAACAAGTTCCATAGTACGTTTATTAATAAATGGAAATATTTTATTCGTATTTTCCAGCACTTTCAAAGAAACATTTGCTAACCTTTGATATAATTGATTACCTTATCATTTTTTATATTTGATTATATTTGTTTTGTTGTTTTCTGGTGTTTCCAACTTGTATTTTAATACAACGCATTTTATAATCACATGTTCTAATTTCTAGGAATATTATTTGCGCACATTTTTATAAAATACGCAATTTTGAAATACTACGTCCTTTCTTTACGCAAAGACAACTTTGATTTACGTGAAAAAAAAACCAAAGAAAAAACCTATCTCATCATTTCTACAATTAGATTTGTTGTTATTCAGTATACAATAAAACCCTGGAAACGTATTATTATATAAATAACAAATAACCTGAATTGTGTTTGTGAAAAAACTGTACGTATATTCTCAAAAAACATTTTCATAATAACATTGTCTCTTTTATACCTATATTATAATATATCTTTTATCTCATATTTTTAACTGTTGACGCGTCAGTGAAATTAAACATTTGGATTAAAATACAGTTGAGTATATCAATGTAAACAAATGAAACAAAAATACTTTTTGTTTGTCTAATAATATTATAAAAAAAACATATTTTTCTGAAATCGTAAAATCTGTTTATACACGTATACATGCATATGTGTTCCTAACCTTCAATAACAGAAAATTCTACTGTGGAACCATTTATTTATGCCTCAATAGTTTAAATGCGGTTTATATTTAGCATGGGACGTACTAGGTAGGGTTATTCACGATAGCTATTTACACTGCTAATCGTAGACTCATTTTTTAAAATATAACACTTCAAAATTTATCCCGCTAAACACAGTTACATGTATTTAAGGTTTATTTAACGTAATAAAAGTTATGTGCTACGTTAACAATATTACTTAATATACAACGCTTCTGTTACTTTTTGAAAGACAAAAAAAGAGATATAAATTGCGCCATATTAATAATATTCCTTACATTGATATATCCAAACGAAACCTTATTCAGAAACTCTATTCTAATTATCTATTTAATTTATTTAACTTCGGCTTATTTCCGATGGTGTCGTGGCCTCGTGTGCTACACCGCTACCTCAAAAGTTTTATGTCAACATTATGTCACAGTCAAATTAATTTTGATAACAACGGAGATCGAACTCGAATATATCTGATTTTCTATTATTGACTATTCTAGAAATGTAAAATATATATAACATTTTTAATAATATAATCTAAAGGGTTGGTTTATGAAAATGATATATAATATTAAAGTATTAGATATTAGAAAAGTATTAGATGAATAACAATAATAAAACGGTATTTTTACATAATGGTTTTTATATATTCTATCTCTGCAGACCTAATGCTATGTTCTAAGGCCTATAGCTCTGAAAAAGAGTGACTTCTAACTAGATAGAATTAAAACGCACCGAGAGCGATTGCACTTGGTGCCAGTCTACTGTGTCTTCAGAATCGTTATCAAAGTTAAATTAAGTATGTGTTCACATAATCATATTAACTTTTTGGACCTCGACGTAAACACATATATGAGAACACTACTACTTTAAAAACTGTTAAGAAATAGTGGGATACCGTCAGTGATATGACTCAGCTTCGGAAATAGGTCGACGTTAAATGAATTAAATAAATATAATTTTTCGTATAATGAAATTATTTTTACATTGTAAATACTCAGTATCTTTATCAATTCTATGATTTAAAGAAAAAGTTAAAAAGTAAAGGACATGATTTTTAATAAAAATGTAAAAATATATCATAATATTTAGATAGAGTTTCAACAACTTGTACGAATAATCCTTAATCTTCAAGAGTTTTATTTTGAATGTGAAATTTGTTGGCTTCGCCATATGTTGTTTTGATAAAGTTAATTCAGACGTAATTCTTTTATTTCTCTGAAATGTACACATCGTGTAAACATTTTATTTCAAATCGTTATCTCTGTATGGTCAATTTATTATCACTGCAATACCAATACCACAATATCTTCAAGAAATTCTTTCTGATAACCACCAGTGGTGTTAACAGATAACAATTGATCATACGATAGTATATTCACATCAATGTATATGTGTTATTTTGAAGTGCCATAGCATAGGTTACTTTTGGTCAAGGTGTTTGTTACATTTGCTCACTGGCATATCGCATAATACTTTTTTCATAAACTCGCGGGCCATGACCTATGGCAATCGACTGTTGGTTGTCTCCATTTGTTACGCAGCGTGTACAGTATGCTACATACTTGATCCCCAGACATTGTAAGTGCCGGTTATACTATCTAGCTATGTATGTATATGTATATGTATATGCGAGCAAATTTATTTTTTTCGCGCACCGAGCGAACCAAGGTTATTCAATTTAATTTTCTAAATATTTTATAAACAACATTCTTTTTATATATAAATACCTTTACCTAACTGCGTTCATTTTATATAAATATTTGTATAAATAAATTAATTTATTTCATAATGGACTTGTGACCTCATTTTTTAGGGGTCACTTTTTAATTTTCGATTGGAATTAATGTATACTGACATTTTATTTCAATCGATTTATTCGCTTTATTTTATCAAAGAGACGGCATATTTGCTACATATTAGATTTTTCTATAACGTTGAATCCCTTTAAGAATTAAAGGAAAAAAATTACTTTTTTAATTGTTAATATCTTCTAAAATATAGTGAGTTATTAAAAAATAATTCTGTTAACCAACTTTATCCATATAGCACAGTTTGATAGAAATTAAAACATGGCTCACATTGTCCTTGACCGGTCACAATTATTCCGCGGACCTAGAGAACTCTAAATAAAAAGGTTAAGAAACTCGTTTTTTATTTAACATAATGTTTTTTACATAACGTTACGTTTTGATATTTACCGAAGTTATACATTATTATGTTACATTGTCATTACATAAACACAAAAGATATTAAACACGATTGAACGCATCTTTTATCTTTAACATAATCTCGCATGAAAAGCTCTATTCACATAACAACCAAATAAATTTATGTTTCATATGTCCCTATTCATAATATGGTTCATACATCGTAACCATATGTAAGTTCGTCAGTGGAGACGAACCCTAAGTCTATAAAAGAATGATATAGATTGCATAAGAAGATAAACAAAAATAGATCATAAAAATATACAAAAAATCCGGATGGTTTTCCACGTCCACTGAGTTAGTTAAAAAGAAAATCGTGCGAAATGGAACAATAAAATATTGCATTTCTTTTACCTTCATGGGCAGAGCGGCAATGCATTTGCAAAGTCGGTTAGGGGCCTTTGAGAAATGATACCACAACCGGTTAGGACCCTTTGTGAATTTCATACCTCATAAATTATAAAAGGTGCGAAGATGTTGACATGTTTAATGTATTTAAATAAATAAATTTATAACTTCTTTGATTTTATTATTGGACAAGAATTACGCTATTGTCATAATAAAAATCGTCTTCTTCTTGACTTGTTCTTTGAATATTTTTTTTGAAACTTTTTTAAAGGTGACAATCGTTGGCAAAAGTATAGACAGATGGTAAGTACAAACGTTATGTACACTCCTTACAGGATAGAATTTTTTTCGGATTGTTTACTGCAGTGCAAGGTAGGAAAACATATTAGGTTGCCAAATTGCGAAAGATTATAAAAACTACGTGTATCCTACTTTATAAAATTATATAATTTTTGAAAACATGATATTTAGCGTTATCCTAATCTATCAGTAAGAATTTTATTTGGTTGTTAATATAAACATTCACACACACATTCATGTTTAAATTTGTTTTATGTTAGACAGGGTCGGTGACGCGACTTACAGTTTATAACATTTAGTGGGCTGTGAGTTATTGAATACATAAACTAAAACACAAACTATTTACGATTAGACCATGTACCAGGAGATATGCAATATCTATAATAATTCAGTATGCAAAAATCGTTGAATGAATTTTGGTTGATGATTTGAGTTATGAAAAACAGGACGGAATTATTTTTTCCGTCATTATAATAGGAGTTCTCGATTCGATTGCTGTAGCTGTGTAAAAACGATGTTCTTGACTTTTTAAAGGGTAAAGTATGAAATAAAAAACGATATGATCATAAAGCAATGTTTCCTGGCGCCTGGTCTATATACGAGAACCAAAATTATCTTGTACTTATTTAAAAGAGAAGCTCAACCAATTTGTGACCGATATAATAGTCCTTTAACAGTAAATCGCATAATTCTCATATAAACGTAATTAAATATTAACGATAAAGCTGCAAAATTCGTTTTAAATATTTAATAATTTGTTTAAGTTTTATTAATTGTTACATAATATTTAGAGTATTTTTTGTTTTCTACTGACAGTGGAAAAAGACAAATACTTATAGGACAGGTATTATAAAAAGTGTTATATAAATTATTTAACACTTTCTTGGAAATATTATCAGAGGACTTTATACGTATCATACGTGTATATCGTGAAACTGATTGTACCTGGTGTTATATGGATATATCTTATATGTACACATTATAGTTTGTTAAACTGTGCCGTGCCTTGTCTTGTCTCTGTATATTCTGTCGTTGTCACACGTCGCGTGGTTTATTGTTCAGATTGTTTGATGACGCGCTGTTAGTGGCCCAATAATATCAACAATACTAACATCCGTAAGTCTTATTGTTGTAGCTATTTGTGTTACAGTCAGTTTACACCAATGATATAGAAGTCATAACAATTAAAATCTTTGTCCAATAATGATTAAAATTCTTGTCAATGAAAGATGACGACCATCGGAAATTAGTGAAAGGGCAGATCTACAAAATTAACTTCAATATTATCTTTAGCTTTAAAAAGGATATAGTACGAGGTATAATTTTCCCAAAAAAGAACTATATTTTTAAGGGCAACCATTTAAAAAATATAACTCAAAGTACAACTGTAAAAATTGCATTTTAAAAAAGCGATCAGTTGACAACAAAGTGAGCGAGAGTTTTGCTGCTTCACATTGATTGCTGTGTCTTCGGGTTCGATCCCTGTTTGGTTGTTATCCAGTCATGATTATAGGAACAGTGTACAAATAGTAGAAATCGATCTATGATCAAAAAGAAAAAACGTCTACACCTAAGAATATGGCGCCAATTATAGATTTTGCGAAATGCAAACATTTTTCACTTATTACGTGTGAGTTGTTTCTGTATTTAAAAATTTATTTGTGTAATTAATTAGTATAAGAAGGTAGATGAGGTGATCTTATTTCTTTATTTATTTAATTTATTAAATGTCGGCAGAGTCCTATCGCTGAGGATTAGGTATGACGTTGGCAGTATTTAAGATATTATGGTTCACCTCTACCTAAGTTTATGACTATGTAAGCACGTAATGAATTAAACTTTAATAACAACCAAACCCAGAAAATATAACACTGATTCGGGGCTCGAACCCGAAGACACAGTAGTCTGATATCAAGCATAAATACTATCGACCACTCTGTCGTTCTTAATTTTATATAATTCGATAACTTAAATATAATAAGTATTAAATATACATTGTAAATATAATTATATGTATACAATATGCTAATTTTATATACTTAATTAAAAAGAATATATCGTTAATACATTTCTTCGTATGACCTAGTGGAATACAAGCACAATTCACTATTGGTCGTTTGACCTACATATTATATTTATTGTTATTCTTATGAAGTTCGTAAAATTTTATTTGTTCAACAGTTTACTACTGGTGCACAATCGATCTAATGATATCGTTTCAATAAAGAAACCAAAAAAATTACTAGAACTTGTACAAAATATCTTTGCAGACGACTGCTTAGAAAATAAGATGAAATATGTTCTCAAACGACACTCATTTGTTTTTATAGAAACTATTCAATTATTTATTGTTTTTAAATTATTGAAGGTTTTTAGTTTATTGCAGAGAGGGCTTGTTAGTTGCTGTGTTTCAATGACAAAAGAACAGTAAAAATGAAACTGCGGTATTGGAATATTATAATCTTACATTACACTAAGATAAATAATAAAGACAAAAACACCACACACTTAAAAAACTAGGCAAGACAAAACAACAAATACAAATACTCTACAATACATAATAAGAAAATTAGGACAATACAAACACGATAGCCTTCTATTTAATATAAATTCACCTGTGACGACTGCACACTGGAGGTAAGACCGTCTTATACATTGTAAACAGTATTTTGATTGACAGACTGTTACAGAATAGTTGATAGGAATAAGAGTTAGTTAAGATTATTTGAAATAAGAACGACGCCGACGTTATAAAAACTATCTTAACCTATACAAATAATGTTTTTATGCAATATATCGTTCTGAATGTCTTAGGTCAGTATTTTCTTACTACATTTAGCAAAACGTAATTGCGTAATAATACCTGCATATATGTACCGCATATCGTGTATCATTACAGCCCAGTAAGATATATGAACAGCGGGTAAAACGAACTTAACCGTCTGTTAGTCGAATCTCATTGCTCGTAAAAACAGTCAGTCAATTAAACAGCGGATTTGAACCTAAATGTTGATAAGAAATACTTCATTTTTAATTTCATTTTTAAACGCAAAAGGGCTCTACTTCAGTTTTGTAATACTAAATTTTGGCAAATTTGATTAAAAGAGGGGAAATAAATTAAGGGTTAGCTTTTACCCGCTACCCGCTAAACATAATTACGTTTTCCTAATATAAGCAAAATAAAATTACCTGTTCTGTAAACTATTTTACAGATTATAAAACGTTTTGTGACATATCTTAAAACTTTCTTCTTAAGAAGTGTTAACGAATGTAAATTTCTAACGAAACGTGTGGAAAAAGCGTATGCCCGACTGCGAGAATAACTAGAATGATTAAGAAAATGCCGATTATAATAGATGTATACAACTAACTATACAGCTAATACTAAAAACCACAGTATTCGCTGCAAACCTTTTCTGCCGCTTTCCTTGTCTTTTCCATGCTTAATACGATAAGTGCAATGAGAGCCATACGGACCTGTAGACGTTTAAAGGTACCTTTTTATCATAGTTTTAGGTTGACAACCACTGAAGCATGAAGTACACAATACACCTTTCACGTCTTAACATTTACGACTTGCAGCCAGCCGTCAATTCTCTTTAGCAATACTCTGCAAATGAGTGTCGACTTTTTATTTTTGTTACACGTCCATAAGTGTATATATATATATATATATATATATATATAAATTATATACTCGTACTTGGTCTGGACGGACATTGCCGTTTACTATAGCCTCATAGAGTTCAAGGTTGATTTACTTATTACTATTGCAGTTGATTTTATTTTGTATATATATATATATATATATATATATATATTTCATTCTTAATTACTTTGATTTTAATAATGGATATGATAAATAAAAAATATTATTGACATTCACCTATACTGTTATAGTATTCACCTTTATGAGTTGGTATTTATAGTAAGTCGAGAAATATTTACTGTTCATTCTCTTCCTTGTGTTCTTACTATTACATCATCTCTTAAAATAGACTTTTGTAAGAGTGAAATTATTATTACCACGGCTACATAATATTTTTTATTTGAACAAATATCCCGCAAAGGAAAATGTGTACTAGGCTACAATCATTTACAAAATAATTTTATTTAGTTTTGAGGAGAAAATGTTACAACGTCTTGTAAAAGGTCTTATTCACGACGAACATTTATGAGAGCAACTATAGATTGTTCAACGAAAGTTGAACACTTTTTGAAACAGTTGTACAGTCATATATTTTATGTGTGTATAAAAACAGATTTGGGTAATATTCTATAAAATAAATGAAAAATTGTTTGTACCATTTGTTTTAATTCATTCAACAATAAAAAATCTCTCTAATAATAACTATTAATATAGCAAAAGTTGTCGGTGATAGGACTCAGCATCGGAAATAAATAAAAATAAACTAAATAGAAAAATGATTACAACATTCGTAGTCATTTGATAAATCTATATATGTATACTTGTTAAATATTAATAAAAGGTTATAAACAAATATTACGCTTATTGAAATCCAAGCGAGGTTATCCAACTTTCTTATGTTTTATAAAAATGACTAGTTTTTAATAATTTGACAATAAATAACTAACAGACTCTATAAAAGGAGACACCCACAATTCTAAAAGTAAAATCAAATTATTTATTATATATTCTTTTATCGACATTATTTATCGATTAAGTATTTCTTAATTTATAAATTTACGAGTTCTAACTGACAACAAATTGGCAGCTGACTGAGTCGAGTTCATTATTCGTTCAATAGAGTATTAGTATTACAATATAAATCATAGATATTTTTACAACGGTGCTTTTGTATTGTACTCGTACATTGTACAAAGGCATTGCAGTTTATTAACACTTTCATTGTACACACTTCACTATTAAAAAAAATGTATATTAATATATTGTATATAGTATATCTTATAAAGTATATATCAGTGGTTGTTAAACGTTGTGCTTTAAAATAAACTAAAACAAGAGAATGCTCCAACTGGATAAGATTTCATACGACTACGTAGATATGTAGATTTCACATGACAGCGCCGTACATTGCGGGTGGAAATCTACGCAAGAGCCTAAGAAATCCAGATAGAACGAGTAACTTAGAATGAAATACCGTAAAAAACAGTAAATGAGTGTAATTAATAAAATTTGATAGTACATATACTATGACACTAAATAAGATATATTTATGAAACAATAGTTGATGACGCAGTGGTCGAGAGTATTGATACTTGTCGCATGACTGCTGTGTTTTCGGGGCCAATCCTCAGGCGCTATGTTTATTGTTGTTGTCAAGTTTATTACACTTATTAGACAGTGGTGTATTGGTGCATGACATCACAAACGGGAGTCCCTTAGAAGTAACTTTTGCTATATGGCTAATGCGGCACTGCATATAAGCAATATTCTAAATAACCGAACGCCCAAGCCTTAGCTATAGCTATAGATTACTCTTTGTATATTTTATGTAGATTGTAAATGTACACGAAACTCTGTTTGTTGCAGCATGAAAACATACGACTCAGCTAATTTCTCCATTAACTATTAAATGTGGTTTGCATCCCGCAGACATTCTGTATTTATAAATAATATCGTAACCATGCTGCTCTTCCCGCTGCCACCCGCGACTGCCGCCCGCCCGCCAGGTACTTTAGTACTTCAGTGCTTGATAAAAGAAAGATTCTGCAACTGTAGGGTAAAAGGTCAATAAATAACAATAAGTCGCTATAAAAATTCAAAAGAATGTTTTATTTACTTACTGAATTACTGTTGGCTAAGAGTATGGTTTGTTCAAATGAGACTTTGCGTTGCATATGGGTCACTCCATCCTGAGTGAATCAATTAAAAAAATCCTCTTTCTTTAGTATGAATAAACGTGAATAAAATTCTGGGATTAAATTCAATGCATTTTTAAAGGGTCTCATGGTACTACCCGCTTAACACATTTATAGAGTATTTATTTAAGATTTATGTCTAAAAAAAATTTGTGTATACAATACCTTGTAAAAGTAATTAATCGAGCTAGAAATGAGTAGATGCGAAGTACTACATTTTCTAAGCACTGCATTTAACAAAAAATTTCATTTTCTAAGCTCAGATATACGACTACTCGGGTGACCATCGTGACCAATTGTAGACTTTAGTTTGTATAACTAATATCTACAATTGTTTATTAAGGAGAAATGTAACCGAGGTAGTTACAGTTATATACCACTGTATCAAAAATAAGAACTGAGAAACAAAATTATTAACCAAAGACTATAATAACGTAGAAGCCATCCCTAGTGAAAGGATCAGAATGAAAAAGGAACACGAAATTGAAAAGGTTGTGAGGAATGATGAGTTACTATTCGCAAAACTACAATACGACAAATATCAATGCGACAACTTACCGACAGATAGAAAATTTTCATTTGCTAGCTTGCTCACGTAGAAATCATGGTCATCAATAATGGTTATTTTAGCTATTTAAAAAAAAGTTTAAGAACCCTGTGTAAGGTCTATTACTCCGTGTTGTTGGTGTCCTGGTGGAAGGTGTGGCGTATTGTTATGTAGTCACGTGATAGTTCTCATATTAACAATGTAAAATATATTAAATATACTGAATGTGTTTTAGGTTATGACCCGATGACTGTTGACCACATCGTCACAGTGGGTGTGTCTGAATTGGAATTGAGCTGCGCATCGTGGTGTGTTGTCCTGATCTTTCCTTCAACAATTTGGTTGATCCGTACGAATACTGATCACCTCGTCCTGGGAACTAGGTGCTGGCTAGGGCGTAAGTTTACCTCATAGTTTTGCATAGAAATGAGCGATATATTTTAATTACATTATTCTATTATGTACATAAGTAGGTAATTTATATTTAAGCGTCAATAAACTCGTTAAATTTATTTATTTACTAAGTTAAGTTAATTTTTGAATCATCAAAATCTTATTATAAATGCTTGAATAAAATACAGTAAATTTTCCACTGTATTTTTAATCGTAATAAATGAAGTTTTCATGTTCAATATTAATATTCATTGGAATATACGACAGCAAATGAAATTTAACGTTTATTTTAGGAAGGTATTATAAAGTTTTAAATTTATAATAGATAGAGCTACATGTACTGCTACAGTTCATCGTACAGAAGGGCATTAGTGTGTCTCAGATCTCAGAGCCAAGTTACTGGTCCCAGGTTACAACTTACAGGTTAGTTACAGCAATCTTGTTCAGCAAACACTTTCTGTTAACCAAAGGATTTAAACTTTATCAATTTTATAAGATAGAAACTGAAAGTAAATAAAACTGTAAACAAAATAAGTCGGTCGGGTAAAGAAACGAGAATAGAGAATTAAGATACTGATGAAAAGAATCGGCAAAAGAAAACTAATCTATTTGAATCAATAGAGCTTCATTTTTTATTGGTTATGTTAAATATTTATTAAAAAATATGTACGAGTATATTTAATTTTTCTGTCGTCAAATATATATTGGTTCAGCCACTGCGTCTTCAACATGAAATAATTTATAACTAGAACGCTTATCAAAAAGTTGATAAATTTGTACCAGAATGTTTATTAAAATAATCAATTAAATGAATCATAACAATGTAACTGATAAGCGTTGTAGAGTGATTATTATTTCACTAAATCACCTTGGTAAGGTCGTATGTACAGAAATACACCTTTGTAAATAACAAAATGTCATTCACATTTATTACTCAATTAAATATCTGATATATTTATCAATAACAATTAACAAAATTATTGCGAAACTATGTTTTTTTTCTATCTGCTTCATTTTGTACGCAAGGACACTTATTAGTCAAACATTAGATATGGGAGTCAACTGGCTAAAGCATCATCCACACCTACTGTTTCATTTTGGCATGCTTATTGCCATATGCTGCATTATTTTACTAATTATATATAATTAAAACTAAATCTAAAATAGTAAATGGGAATGATACTTTATACAATGGACTCTGATATCTAATGTTGATACTTTAGGTTGTTATCACACGCGCATTACGATTAGTGTGACAGGAACTACAATATTTATGAAGTAACATTATCAGTCCTTCCTGCAACCGCATTAATCAAAAAACAAATAAATGTAAACTATTTACGTATCAGTTATGTAAATAATCAGTGCTGTACCGTGCTATGACGCAGAGAGATTGCCGCATCAGGCGGCACCATGAAATAAATTCAATATCTTTACATAATTATATATAAAACTCAATTATATTCTGGCCATACCAGTTCTGGCATAACCATCCAGAAGTGTATCTTCTAGTTCACAGAATTAAAACCATGTGGAAAAAAAAACCCAGCGGAATTATTTCTCAGTGGGGTCTAGGCCTAAATCACTTAATGCGGAAAATTGGCGGAAAAGCTACATACACTAAGAGAGCTATATCGAACTCTTACTATGAAAATAAGTATTTTATTTTGGAATTGTACTTATTTCAATAGTTCTTAGCCAATACGGATATTATATCATTCATAGCCGTTATAATGAATATTTATAATTATACGAAAATGAATTATTAATTTAATAAACAATGTCTTTAGCTCGACCTTAAAAAAACCTGTTAACCAGAGGTCTGCAACTTAATTGTTTGAATCGAAAATCCAAGTCATAATAATATTGAGGACAATTAAATTAATACCGAATAAAAGTAAATAGAAATAGAATTGAATTGAACTTAGGGTAAGAGTAAGAAAAAGGTCATTTGGAATTTGGACGCGGACTCTATCCCTGATCTGACAGAGATATTTATTTGCAATCAGATCTTAAAAATATGTAATGTGTATGCAATAATAAATCTAATGTCAGTTTGTTTGAAAGTCTGCTTCAGTGTATAAGTACAATGCGCTGTAAACATAAAGTGAAACACAAAGACACTTTGAAATCGAATCAGATCATGATTACGGAAATCTGAAGAGTAATAATATCGAAATTCAATTTTAATGAAGAACTGAGGCTCTATTCTTGACATTCGCTTACTAGTAATGTGAGATAAAATTCTTATTTTCTTAAATTGTTTGTTTGTTTATATTTATTTATAATGCATCAACTATTGAAATTTTATATGACAAAATCTATACAATTAAATTTTATCAGCTTCTATTCTATTTAAAATTCTTCAATCGTTGCTTCTTTCCATTATCCATCTTTTTCTATTTCAACTATAACTGCATCACGATCTAGTACATCGCCTCCACTATGATGACACCTTTTGCAGTGTCTAATTCTTTCTTCTATTAGCATCTCTTCTATTCTTTCAACTATAATTCATTTTTTTTATAAAGCTATTTTTCCTTCTTTTTCCTTTTTATTCCTCTGTCTATTTTCTTTATCGAATTTTTCTTTTTGTTATCGTGTTTTCTTTTTTCTGATTTTTATCAAACCCAGATAATATAACTCTGGCCCGGAGATCGAACCCTGAGATATAGTAGTCACAGTCAAGCATCAATGCTGTTTTGAAAAAGAAGAAACGTAACGAGCGAACAGTATAGCTCATTTGACCGATGTTATGCTGCCATTTACTTTTAAACCGAAGTTCATTGTAATATAATAAATTTCCAAGAACTCGTCTAGTGATATTTTTCTTAGTTCGAAACCGCAGCTCTCGTGACCTCAGTGGCTGTACCAACAAGCGTATTGCAGTTTACGATTAACTGGTCTAGCATATCCTGCCTCTGCCTGCTATGTGTACTGCGTAATTAAAGATTACAATAATTATCAATTTAATTATAATTGATAAACAATGTGGTCAGCATGTAATCCTAGTAAATACTATTATATGACCAACACATAGTAAAACATTTCCAGTTAAATCGTCGCTGCACTCTCTCTGATGTGGTTAGACACATGTATTATATTATTTGAATAAATTATTTTTTCCTTATATCAAACTAAAATCCACAGGATATCCCGCCCACAATGACAACGGACTATGTGTTCATTTGAATTGTTTATAAAATGAGCCATTCCCAATCGATACACAACATATTGCATCATTTCTATAAATACCAGGGGCGCATTTACATTGAGGCGTTTGCTTTGGGTCTTATAAAACAAGGGCAGGCATATAACAGTCAGTAGGGTACCAAAAGCTCTTGAGCTCGTACACAAAAAAATAAAAGCATTGGATTTATCGAATGAAACGTGGATGAGAAGGAAAGCGGGAAGAAAAGGAGTGTCGTAAGCACCGAATACTACGGTTTTTAGTGTTATCTATATGGTAAGTCATATAAGTGTAAAAGATTGCTCAGATATCAGATGATCGATCCCAGTTAAATTGCTTTCTATGTGTACTTATTTCTTTGTTATTTTTTAATGCAGCTTTCTAGAACATTAAGCACTTTCTACCACATGTAAGGACCCTATAAATTTAACTACAACCCAACCTAATTTAACCCACACGATTTAGTTCGCCACTGTAATTAGAAAATGATTAAAAACAATAAATCACTAATCATTATCATATTATTTTCTAATAAAGTCAAGGACATATTACACGAAGTCGATGCGAAAATTCCAAGGCAAAACATTTCTAAAACTAAAGTTATAAAGTGACAGATTGACGAGACACCTAGTGACAAAATAAGGAAATGTCATTTGAATTAGTTTTTTAATTGTAGGTGATGTAATTTGGGAACTAGCCAAGTTATTTTATTTTTTAATTTAAAATAAATTTTAACCTCTAATCTAATGTTAGATCGTTAGATATTTAATGCTGTGTGAATATTTATAACCAGGACTTTGAATCAGACTAATTTCTTACTTGATTCGATCTTTTTCCTATTAAAATTTTGTTAGAAATGCCCGATATTAAAAAATTGGTGATTGAATAATGTTGTGCAATATTGTTTCACAATATTGTTTCACTAAAATACATTTAGTTTCAATGAGTGAGGAAAGAACAGCGGTCCTACGGAGCACAGCAAATTATGATTTAAAAATAGTGCGAACCGTTTATAAGAAACGTATTCAAATTTGAAGACTAGGTGATAAATACAAATCTTTTTATTAAACATAAATCATGGAAGAGAAATAATTTATTGTAATTTAGCACATAGAAGATTATCCTTTTTTAGACGCCCCTTAGACGATCACATCAGTTCATCTAAACACAAAAACTAAACGACGAAATTATGAAATTTGTGTGACGTTATTTAAAAATGACCCCGGGAAAATTCATGAATAATTTGCGTCAGAAAATTTTGCAGAAATGAAGTAAAAATAAATTTGAAATCATTTCAACATAAAATTTAGCAGAATTTGTAACACGGAATTTACATTGTAATCATCACTTCTTCAAATGTAACTGACAGCTGTGCTGATGTCTTAAGTTCTGATGAAATTATTTTATTTAATGTATCATCCAACAGATTCCCATACTCGTACACATGTTATTTTCTTCCAAGTATCGTGCGCTATGTTTAGCTAAGTATCTCAATAATAATGTAAGACAATCATATTAAAGTACCACTAAACATAACTCCTGTCTGTCGAGTTGCTTCGCATTAGTACACTATCGATGAGATGAATCGATAGTTCCTAACGACGATACCGTACAAACAATATGGATCTGAACTGTATACAATTCGAATACGATATTCTCAGACATGACCTGGTACCTTAATCGACATTTGGGCGATATAATGAGACTTACGAACACCAAAAACACCAAATGCGTAACCGTTTCGAAGGCGTTTCTGATCGGAAACTAAGTCGAAATTTAAAGAATGAAAATTTCTTCTTACCTTTCATAAGTGGAGTGCTGCAGTAAACCTGTAACAATAATAACAATTATTATTAATAATTATATTACTTTAAAAACATTAATTTGCTTTCATTACTCCACTAAAATCTAAGAACAGGAATTGGTCACCCACAACACCACTAGACATTGTCTCATAGAATTCGTCAAACTGTCTGAGTAAATCTTTTTGGCAAACATCTCTAATTCTGTATACATGTACGTGTTTCTGAAAACGTCTAGTTTAATTTTCTTTCGCGTTACTTCTATGTATTTTGAACGATGTTTCTCGGTTAATTAGAAATTCGTTTTACGTTTTTTGTAGTATTCTAAGAACTATCTATTTTCAAACTGAGCTATTTCTTAATAATTTTTACCTGCAATACTAGGAAAACTATGTATACTCTTATATCAAACCAGTTAATTAATTTTAATTACTAATAGCAAATGAAAATTACATAATAATTACGGCAATTAAAAAACCATTTTCTTTTAATAGTAATTGAGTTTTTATGATATTAAAAATAGCATAATTGCCGGAATCGCGCTCAACATAAAAAAATATATATTTTGTTATTTAAAATATTCCAGTTTATTAGTGAGGCAACTCTGAAGATTAACTTTTCAGATAACAACGTGAGCAATATCTTAATTATAAGAATTTCAGCGGTATTCGACAAGTTTATCCATATTATAGATTGCATTTATGTGGTATCTGAATCAAAAAGAGGATAACATTTTACATATAACTGCATACTCAACTCACCTCAAATTTTGTTCATTAGTGAAACAACTTCTTGACTTAATAAGGTTGCAATTATATGTAAAATTTTACGCTCTAGTTGATTCAATACTCAGATACCTCAGAAATGCAAATAATCAATATTATATTAAGTACACATAAACTTGTTGTATATAGCTGGAATGCATACACTGGAATATTGTTTGCGACGTTATCTTAATACTCAATATTCGGAGTTGTGTCAGTAATGAACTGGACGATTGATATACTAATATTAGGTGTGTCTTACATTCCTTGAATTAATTTTCTTAAGCGGAAACATTGGCTTTAATTTGACATACATTAAACCAATAATTTACATTATTATGACTCAAATTCCGGCTAGTATTGACGAAATAATTATTGTAATATTTGGGTGATGCAAATTAAGGAACTCGGTGCTTTCTTGTGGTATTATTGCAACATTCGATAGACCTAGCCCACTCAGACACTCATGGAATACCCCGATGTATACAATTGGAGT
Source organism: Panorpa germanica (assembly GCA_963678705.1). Classification (NCBI taxonomy): domain Eukaryota; kingdom Metazoa; phylum Arthropoda; class Insecta; order Mecoptera; family Panorpidae; genus Panorpa; species Panorpa germanica. The sequence continues at coordinate 4,701,479 of OY783221.1, forward strand.
GTCTTGTCATAACCACTAGTAAATACGTTACTTTCATTACTTATTAATTTCTTATTCTTACGATATCTACATATAAATGCAGACGGAAGTTTGATTACGTGTTGAATGGGTTTCCCGATCTTGCTCATATTTGGCATAGTGATTTAGTACAGTGCTATCAAGTAAGTGTAAGTTAAATGTAAAGAGATCACTATTTCTGGCGACGGACAATATTAATGTCAATATAACGAAAAATAAAAGGAAGCTACTCCTACTGGGAAACCCTTTTGAATTAAAAGTTCTAATAATTTAAACCGAAAATGTATAATGTATAAATATGAGATAAAACCTTTGTATAAAAACCAAAAAATCGTTTTGATACCATTTTTCAAAATGAATCCTCAATTTCTTTTCATCACATTTCTTTTAGTTCAGTAATAAAAGAATGGTAAAGCAATAACATTGTAATACGAGTATATATTTGTTGTTGAGGAAGAACTGAGTTGGGAGTTCAACTTCCTTCCCTTTTCTTAGCCGATTACTCCATCGTACGCCGCATTACTAGTCGATCTATGCCTACTATCCACTACTTAAAACAACTAGTATTATTAATGTGTGAAAAAAAATTCAGGAAAGGAAGTATCCTTTGTGGAGAGCCAAAAGATCGTGCCTATTTTGCCAATGCTTAAAAGCGACCTAGATTCCAGACATAATATCTGTGGACCGAGTGGAATAATTGCTCCTGGAGTAAAGCCTTTGGAACTGTCATGGATTATAAATAAGATTTTGGACTTCACCTAAGAAAAAGTACAATAGTGGTTTAATACAATTAAATTTCTATTCAGCCAAAACAGTTTCTTCAGAACAGATCCATTATATCCTAGTTAGTAACCAAAATTCATTTGAAATCTTTTTATATATTTATGTATGGTTTTCCTGGTGGATTAACATTCAACATGTAACCGAGTTGATTCGATCTGCCGAAAGTGAAGCCACAATCTAACTACGCAGCGTTACTTTGTAGCGATATATAAATTTGAAAGACCGCCTCGAGAGAGCATCGGACGTGATTGCGGTTTAGTTTTTTAACGTATTCCAAGCAACGGATATGTGAATTACCAAGAATTGAAAAATATCTAGTCATCTTAAAAACAAATATACCACAGACACATACATACACTAATATGTGTGTAAGGAAGGTACTTGGTGCTATTTGTTGGCTAGTTTCCCAAAACGAACAGACACACACTATTGTAGCTATGTTGCTAATATACTCCTGTACGATAGATGGTCATATAAACGAAATAAGTTATCATTATAATGTGATATAAGATTAACATAAATATGAGGTGATGCGAATGATTCAATTAACAGGGTGATCCAAAAAAAATTGGTATTACCAAATTACGTTATTTACCGAAATGTTGACCACGATGTTTCAGAGATAATGTTAGAGATCTTTGGCACTATTAAAACTACCAGTACGTGGCTGTGACTTCAACCCAGTCCTAGCGAAGACATAATGCTGAGGTTTCGGTAATCATGGATTAAAACACGTGTCTGAGAGACAACTCTTTGACACGGGGAATATGAGGAGCTTAAGTTGACGGAACACTTAGAGATTCGTCATTGGAACTTCGACACATACAGATCGGTTAAAATAGTCGATTGGAATGGATTATTAATAAATGAATGTTATATAATTATTAACTTTTAATTGAGGGAACTCTAACAATAGTGATTGACATTTCCTTTCTCTGGTGACATTATTGTTTAATTAACAATATAAGTTAAAATATATAGGAATTTCGGTTTGATAACAATATAAAATAATAAGTTAAAAATAAAAATATAATAATTTATATCAAATAAAGTATATTACTAATGCACGAAATTAAATTTATCAAAATTAAAATTAAAAATGAAAACACAGCAAGAAACTGCTGCTGAAACATAAAATGGAAAAATACTACTTTAACATGGTCTGAGTGTCATTCTCAACCTCTTCTTTCATGCAGAGAACTAGAGAATAATATGTTTACTACTATTTTAAATAATTAAACATTTATAATATTATGAAATTAGTATATGTTTCTTACCAATACATACACGTATGAATCAAATATAAACAAATGTACCGTAAATTTAAACTAGTATGTGTTACAACTTATGTCTGTGGACAATGAAGTACCACTATTCAAAGATCTGAAGAGAAGTCTTCATAGTCCATTAGTAATTAACAAAACTCTTATGTTTTCTAATTTTCTTCAAGTTTCTATTGTTGCAGATGTTTAAGTGTGTATCTAATGTTGCCGTGTGTCAGTTCCATAAGTCACGTGGTCCATTGGTGTACGAGTACCTAACAACACTCCAGCATCACTCCAGCTTCAGCTCCGGCAGCAAATAAGAACCGTTTTGCCTCAGGCGAAATGTGACTTGATATTTAAGTGTGAGTCACCCACTGCCTTATGTATGGTAAAAGAGTACAAGTATTATTAGTTTGACGGATGATGGCCAAGGACAATAGTCGTGGACATATGGTATACGACCGGACCGGTATTAGACTCCACCACACCGGGACAACAGTATAATCAACGGACAAATATATAAATAATAGCTTATAATTCAAATAACGTAATAGGCAAACTTAACATTTGTATAGTAAAGACTAAAGATAAATATTATTTAATCTATTTTTGTTCAAAATGACGTTTCTCTTTATTTGTGGTTAGTTATTACAGCATTGTTAAATATATCGGTTGTGGTTTATGACGAATGGTAAGCAACGTTTCCACTGATGCAACATTCACTGTTCTTAGTCATGTATTTTTCAAACTTGTACCACTACTTCCTCAATTGGTCGTTTGAAAACCCCTAGTACAACCCTGTGAATTTACCCCAAACTAGTGATAAATTCCACTCCATTCCAAAGTCCATTCATGCATATTCATGACATTGAGTTCGAGAAATTCAGCTTAGAAGAACTGCAAGTAGAGTTGGGCAAGGAGTAATGCGACTCTTGAGAACACGGTGCAGTTCAGACAGGAGACATTTGGCTTTGGAACTTAAAAACATACAAATAGGTTAAGAAAATTGACCATATAAATATTTGATTAATGTGAAATTATTTTAAATTCATTATTGCCATTTAATGGAAAAGGCCCTAACAATACAAAGCAACCAAAGCAATAGGCATATATCGTATTGGTATTGTATGGTAGGTAGGAATTCCATCAACAAGGAGACCCAAATTAATCCTTCTAAAACAAGAGCTGGCATTTTAATTTTCGTACCATTTTTTAACTGTCAACGGAGAATCGACATTGAGGCAGATATTGTATACCAGGATTAGTCACAGACTTTGTAGTTTTCACGTAACTATTTCGTTTTTTTAATTTAAAATATTACAATCGATTTTTATCCAAAATATTAGAGTCCACTTTTCTTTTTCTGCGTTATTAGTTTATTACGCGTTATATACATCGTTATTCATATCATTATATATCTTTGCTCAAATTATTTTTTGTTATATGTAAAATTAATATAAAACAAAACAAATATTTCAATTTAAAAATGGAATTAAAATTTGAAATGAAATTCAATTCATACATAAAAGAAACGGGGCCTAGTCATATAAATTAAATCAAATCGCACTTATTTAATAAAAATTTCTTTTAAAAAAAGTAACTTAATTTATTGTGCAAATTACAGGTTACTATTAATGTCTGGAAATTTATCCTTGTCTCAGATCTTTGATTATAATATGTTGGCGCCAAAACATAAAAATAAAAGTAAAAATGTTGATCAAATACACCTTCAAAACAATTTAATTTTTATTACTTTTTGAAAACGGTTGATGTTTTATTAAATTTGTGATCTGTTTGGGTCTTGATTTTAAAAGTCAGAACTGTTAATTATATGTTATATCGATGCATAAAATATTAAAGAAAAACAAGAAGAATTTAATAATTATTGTTTTATAATATTGTTTACTGATTTTGCATGTCAAAACTTGTTTTAACCAAGTTGCAGTATTCGTGTTAAGAAATTGTGTATATAATTGCATAGTTAGTTGGCAAAACAAAAGTTTAACTTAAAAAATGTGTTTTTTAGTTCCTGTTTTGTTAAAGATTAACCACAGTAACTAACGAAAGATGTAACTGAGGTATTTTATTTGGTTAAGCTACAGTTACAATCTTGAACAAAAATAAGAGTGCGGAAACAAAAGTATCGAACAGGGTTTATAAATAATCGCAGGTTACTAAGAATTGAAAAAAGGGCTCATATGTGATAGCTATCAGTATGGATCATTCAATATAGTATTGGACACATATTCCGATTCATAAAGTATAAGCCTAAGCACGCCGATAGAAACAAGTATTGAAGCTATATTAATTGTGCAAAATTTGTAAATATGGTAAAAGCGTCCTCAAACGTATGCTATTGGGTAAGTAATTGGGACCTCTTTCTATTTGGTCTCATCTGAATACTTCTCAATCTACTCATCGATTTTCACTTTATATTGCCTCCAATAAAAGCTCTAGTTCTAGAGTGGTGGTGCCATTGATGATATGCCACTGGATAGAAGAGGAACAAGATTAAAGGTAAACGTCGTCATCTCTGCAGAGCTCCCATCAAACGCATTGACTTTATTGAATACATTTACCGCCGTTTATTTGTCGTAGAGTTATAAAGATATGATATTTAAACACTGTTAAAAATATTCTTATATTTAATAGAGAAATGCATATTTTAAAGATACATCATTTAAATTTCTTCAATTTATTAAAATTTATATTATTTTACAAATTAATTTGATTAAACGCACTGATAATGTTATGCATTTTTTTTAAAAGTGTATATGAATATCGCATTAGTTTGAACCATAAATGTTCAACAAATCTAGTACACTCTTGTCTAATCTAGTACTGTCTTGTGCTGGTGTGGCCGACGCTTATTGCAGGCAATACTTATTGAAGAATTATTTTGTACCTTCTATTTCTACTAATAACCAATAAGTTTAAACCCAATTCAAATTATTTTCTCATTCATTTCTATTTTCTGCAATGCATGCGTCAAAGGCATGGCTAATTTCATGCCATGATATTTTTGACACAATACAGAATTACCTAGTATACCCGATAATACTTACACACTGCCTTTAGAATCGACATTCAATACCTATCACAACAAAACACCATTCATTCTCCATAACTATCTGCAAATGTAAAATTATATGGTGTTGATACTTACGTTACGAGTATGTATAACGGATATCATTATATACCAACTCTAATCTGTGTTTATGTTACTTTAGCGATTATTACCGTCTATCTATAATAAGCCTAATGTTCGTATTAAATAAATGAGATATTTCGTATGCAGAATGATATATCCATGTGCTTTCTGCACCAATACTTGGACTTATGATATATGCAATAGTAATATGCAATTATATAGAGAGAAAACGTAGAGTATGTTTAGCCAGCTCAGCCGTCCTGCCTTGTATTCATATATACCTAACACATAGGCAAGTATCTAAAAGTCCAAGGCCAGTTAAAACCGAAACTGCAGAACAGAAACAGAACTTACTTAAGATATAGTGTAAGAGCACAGGTTCTCAAGTCTTGGCGATGTATCTAAGAATTTCACTACACCCCTAGACCTGTTGTGGTCTTATCTCATCTCAAACAATCCTTGGATGCATGGCATATGGATAAGTATTCCTCAGAAATACAGGGTTCATTCATTATTATAACAACCAATAGAGTTACATCGAGTCTTGCATTGTATACAGTTCTATATATGTTAATGAATAATATTGTATCAATATTAAAATGGTTTATATATATTTGTAATTAGTAAATCCTAATTATCTCTGACACAAGTGTTGTTTCTTGTGCACAAGATCTTTTTAGTATGTTTCTTGAAACATCAGAGACCAAGATGCATCGATTACCGCTTGTCATAATAAGAATATTATCTTTCCATAAAAGCTGCCGTTCTTTTAGCACAAATTTACATGGTATTGAGCAAATATTTGTAATCTCTTTGCAATATGTCCTTACAAGAATTTCTTATATTTTGTGTCCAATTCATGAACTAATTTTATGTAGCTTGCAATTATATGGCAGTACTATTCAGTGTTATATTTTGTCAAATCAAAGTTTCACTTTGGAGCTGTAGCCTTTTACCTCTATGGCTAAGATAGTTTTGTTTGCATACCTTATTAATATTACCTTTTCAAAATATTTAACATCGAAATTAATCAAAGTTCAGAAATTAGTTTCGTTATCAGTTAAGGAAGACATTTTGGATAGCTTTTCATTTTTTAAATTTGTATTTGTTAAAAAAGAGTAATCCAAAAATCACGTTACAGAAATATTACAATTTTTTATTTCCTCCCGTGCCCGTTGTCACATATTGTGAACCACTTTCCTATTGTAATAGGACTCGTTACCTATAACACATCCTGTTCGCTTGTCACACCTTGTCACACTTTGTGTACCCATTACCCCCCCCCTCTTCTCCTATATTCACTGTGTGCGTGTGACATAATTACTTGATGATCCCCTATCTGTAACACCTGATTGAGAAAAGTCACATTGATTGCGTTTTCGCCTTTCTTCACTTACCCTTAAGCTGACTTAACGGTTTAAACTTACTACATGGTTTCTTGAGAACCTCTGGAATATACACTACATATAGTATACAACACAATATAGAACGTAAAACGCAGCCCTGCAATCTATTTAATTATTAGTTGTGGACATATTATAACTGTGGGCGAGGCGGCTGCGGCTGTGGCTGTGGCTGCATTCGGAGACATTTAAAAACAAACTAAATTATATTTATAATGATATTATTTTTATATTACTCCTATATTTATAAAAATATTGAATAAAGGCTCTTGCACCCGCAGCCCGCGGCCGTCAGGCAAAGCGTGACTAACCTGGGATCTACAAGGTTCAACATGTTTTTAAGATAATTTTATAAAAATACAAATAAAAAAAAAAAAATTACTTTATTTTATAATGAATTGGTTTACTTCTTTATTTATGCAACATTTATTTTTTGTCATTATCTAATTAATGATGCTATTATTTTAGTGCAATTTGTAATTACAACTTTTATCGCTATACGAATTCAAAAGCTACACATCTGTACTCTACTCTGTGTATCTGTATTTGTTTCCCCTCTCACCGTTTCACCTCTAATGAAATAACAAACACAAACAGTGTCTATCATTAGCACTGCTTACGTTATCTACGGATGAAGTTGATCCTTTCGCGGCACTTTGATGAACTAAAATTCGTACATACATGTTAGTCGCAGAAATATGTCCCTTTCGTACTCACAAGGTCAGAAAAGGACCAGCATAGTCCTGCTTCTGCGAGCAAAGATCACTACAATAAATACCTTCGTGGAATTTTGCACAAATTCTAAATTTGAAGTATATTTTAGTTGAATAAAATTTACAAATTTCTGTAGACATTCTCAGATTTAAAATTGCTAATTGATAAGCTAATAGCTTTAATTATTTACTTAAGTAATTAGTACATCTTAAATATTTAATTATTACCTATATTTATAACAGTAAATGTTAATTGTAAACGCATGTATTTTATATCAATTTAGAACATAATGGCAAATTTTTTATACATTAGTTATCTCGAAGTACAAATTATTTTGTAAATATTATCTTAATTATTTTTCAATTTATCGGGCTGTTAAATGGGCCACTGACATTTCTAATTGACCAAAAAGTAATTGCTAAAGTGGATTGGACGATAAAGAAGACATGCTAATGCAAGGTTGGAAGTTTTTGTCAATATTTTTTTAAAAAACAAACAAGGTTACCACGATATCTGCTTATATACTGTGTAACACAATATTTCTGATTGCTAAACCCAATTTACATTCAAATTATGGTCATTAATATAGGCTAATAATATATATAGCTTATATTAACGTATTTAAGAATTTCAATAAAAAACCATACATATTTGTAATTAGTAGATTTTTTTTTAACGAGAACGGTGTATGTAATATGTATGGAAAGTTGTTCACAAATGGGCACCTTGAAATTTTAACAAGCCAACCGTTTTGTTTGGTGGAAAGCAGACTGATTGCTTCCTTTTTATTATTAATGACTAGCCTAACCAGGGCGTTCAGGGCCTGTTCGGTGTGCGTGCATCAATTTAGAGACTGCCACAATTCTGTTGCAGCACGTATATTAAAAATATCAATTTTGTTGCTTAAGTAACATATTCCAAATATAATTACACATTTATTAAGCTGCAGTATTAAGGTCTAAACACACTGCACTATACCTAGTCCGAACACCGAGCTACATATATATCTGTATGTATGTATTTCTATTCCACAACATTAGCGCTGTATTTTGGTAATGCACATCGTTTTCAGAAAATTTATGTTTAGAGCTTCTACAGTGAGTTACTCCAAGCTTCAATTCTTCCACTGCTTCAGTATTCACTTTGTCTTTGCTACTTGTATTAAGTATTTAATATCGGGATACACTTTTTTCTACTACTACCACTTCAACCGAGAAAATAGAGTATAAATATAAATTATGAAAGATGATGCGATCGACGTAGCAATCTCAAAAGACTTCACTAGGCCCACGAAATGATTTCAGATCCGTTATACACGTTTTTTCATCGGCACTGCCACAGATAACTGAAGTGACAACAATTTAATTCTGTCACTTAAAACTACAAACATCTGTATGAGAAAATTAATTTTTCCGTTCTAGTTTTTCACAGATCGACCACAGTTAGTTTAACGAAAAATGTAACCCAATTCTTTTATTTTGTGAAGCTAGCTGTAGCTTAAACTAGAATAAAAATGAGAGCTAAGATACAAAAATTATCAAGCAAGATTTATGAGAAACCACAGTTAACTAACTACCTATTTAAAAATTAGCCCTTTATATTACGTTTTTCATTTTAAAGGGCTTCAAAAATATCATTTACATCGAGTTTCATATTTTCTCCGAAAGACTCTATTTGTGAATGTATAAAATTAATATGAAATACATTTTCAACGGAGACTGAATAAAGTTTCAGTTGAAATGAAGGTTAAATAGAAGGACTCTAATACCTCACGAGTATATAAACTTCTAACATTAGTAGGGTTTTGATAATTGCAGTGAAGTAGAAAGAAATAAAGTATAAAAAAATTAAAATTATATAAATTATCACCTAAAAGAAAAAAATGAAATATATTTCGATAATTTTTGCACTGTAATAAAAAAAATGCAACCATTCTTTGAAGGATATCACTTTATATTAAAAAGTTACAATAATGTTAATGATTATTATGGTTGCATGGGAGCATGCAGCATAATCCATTACAACATTATTTATGGGATTCCCCAATATATCTCTGTCTTATAATAAAACAATTTAACAGTTTTTGGTTTATAAATGTTGGCAACATTACCGTAATTGTATCATATGGAATATAATACAGACACATTTGTCATTTTTCATTTTTATTCAGTTGGTGACTTCTATTTAAAACAACTTCATTGCGTTCTTGCTTTTATTGGTTTTTGACAAGTCAGTGAACCAAACAAGAAACAAACTTGCAACTTAACGAACATAAAACTATATACTTGTACATAAATTCATTTGGGTATTTGACCGTTAACTAATCCTAATTAGATGTTGCAATCTTAATATATTCTTAAATATTATTTGATCTTTTTCAAAAAATTTTAGTTCAAAGGTCCATGCTCAAACGTATTCGATATATCATATCAAACACGCAAAAGAACATAAGCGGGTTGGATGCATGCGCACGACCTTGAAATATTGAAATAGTAAAATGTTATGTATTTACTTTCTTAATGGAGACGTAGTTTATACATTACATTACACTGTAAATATCTTCTTAAACAAACGTGTCCCCCAATAAATGAAAATATAATTAATTAAAAAGTAATTAATATTAATAATAAGAGATTCAATATTTAAATGAATTGTTCATGAAAATATAATTAGAATAAACTTATTTTGAAAAATAATATTTACATGGAAACAATATTTCTTATCTAAAAATACAATATGAGGTGTTTGCACTAGTACGGCGCATATATGCATCAGTCTGGTTACATAGCAGAGTGGGATTCTGTAATTCTCAGAATATTTAGTATTTCGTTATGGTACTCGGATTGTACGTGCTTTGCGTCACATACTAAATGATAATTAACGATTGTCTCAAGGTCACACAAAAATAGCAAAACGTGATGTCAAGTTTAACTCTAATAATGCCTTTCACTTTTAATTGCTTCCGTATGATATTATCGAACAAGTAAACGCGTGCATGTGTATGTGTGTATACACATGTCCTCGTACAAGACGAGTAAACTATCGTAACTACAAAATTATCGATTTTGAAGTTTATATCTCAACTAAACAATCGATTTACTCGTCTCATATTTTCTTATCTAATGTCCGCTTAACTTATAAACTAATAAGGAAATGAAATTAAAATATGTGGTATTAATTTCTATACTAAAATAAGTGATATCTACTTAAACCCTGCAACTGTAATTTAATTTTGAATAAATTGTGCAGTGAATTACACAAATATTTAAAAAATATTAAATTATACAACGATTTAGTCGCTATTATAAAAAGGGAACACAAACATGAATGACAAATACATGTCCTTTTAGTTGTCCATTCGTCTTTGAAGCTGGAGGGTTAGAGAAATCGGTCTTAGATTAAAATTAAATTGATTTGGGAGATTTATACAACTTTCCAATCGATTTGTGAACTCGATTTGTGAAGTAAATTTCTATAATAAAGTTGGCTATCAGGACCTTGAAGGTGCTACTGTTTTTATTCAATTCACAATATTATAGAACTAATTAACGTTCAAAGTAATTTATTTATTCCCGATTAATCCCCTCTATCAACTGGCATCTCTGATATACAACAGGGTGTAAAAGAGATGCATAATCAAACGTCACATACTGAGTTTAATGCCGCCTCGCTAACTCATAAAGTTTTTCTATTATGAAAATGGTATAGATCGATAAATAAAACCGAATAAATTTTATACTACAAACATACTTGTCAAAAATATGGCTAAAAATAATCAACTAGTGGGTATTTAAAAAGGAAAAAATGCCAATTTTTAACCTATATTTGAATTAAGAAATTGTTAAATATAAGTTCATAAGTTAATTGTATGTTAAAGACGTCACCTCAGATTCATATGCTTTCAGTTTTAAGATGATTTACTTGATTTCTGTAATATCTACCGTGCGTACATATCTTTTAAGGTAAGGACTGCGATCGTTTCGTGTTATAGAGAATATTAGTGTCTACTGGTTTGTTACATAGACCCCATGATCAGGCCATCCATGATTGTTGACGTTTAAGCAAGCCGTGACTTGCTAGTCGGGCGGAGGCCCAAGGTCTCCGGTTCAAACACCCGCCGAGACCGAATGGGCGAACAAGCGAATAAGCGAACTCAAAACCTCATCGACGGATCTCCTGGTTGGTAAAGAGGGTAGAAGAGTAGGGGGATCTATTGAGGGAGATCACTGTGTCGGTGCCGCCGGAGCCGACGGTGTCTCCGCACTCGGAGCAGCCGCGTCGGTTCCTAGAATTGATTGTATGTACAAATAAAATAATATATAATAACATATGATAAGAATTAATAGATGTAATGGATTTTGTAATGGTTCAACACTGAAGATGCTTGAATAGAATGAAATCTCTGCGTTTTGTTGAGCTTGTTCAGGTGTTTATGGAAAAAATTCTACTTCAGTTCTGAAATTTTATGCTCTGCAGATGAAAGAAGTTCTATCTTGTTGAGCTAAGAAAATTTTTGAAACTTCTGTCAACCTAATGACATTTTTATCCAATATATTGACTAGAAACGTCTAATCCTGCATCTTCAACATGCATGTAAAGGATCTAAACACTGTTTCAATGATAAGCAAAGTTTATTTGATTATTCCTCTGCGTGACCATCATTCCCATTGCTTTATCACTTTAATATTATAAAACCGGTGATTACTGAAAGTATCGTGATATCTTAAGAGTTCGAATGGAGTTCAACCAACGCAACATTACGTTGACTTAGTTGGCTAGCGTTGAGTCAGCCACTTCAACTAGTCCGCTCCTAGCTCTATCTCTAACTTGGATTACTGGTTTAATGTTCACTACTTTTAACCTTTTACTCAGGTTCTTGTGGTCGAGTCGAGGCTGTTTATTCTACTCAATGTGACATCGGAAGTTGACACATAGGTAATGCGGCACGACTTTGGCATTTTGACAAATAAAATAGCAGTTCAGTCACCTGAAGAATAGTAATAACTGCAAAATACATGTGTATGGAAAAATTGTACAAGTATGTATAAATAAATGGGCGTCCGTTGGTAGGGGCATATGAGACACATGCCATCTGTTGAGAAGCGGGATGATGTGCCCCTGATTTCGCTGTTAAGGAAGAAAATGAAACAAGGTCTCTCCTTCAAATGTAGACTGCACTAGCACTCGGATGGTAGATTAAAAGAGTTTTTAATATAAATCACAGTTACTTAATTGATACCTATCTTCAAATATGTAATGTAATGTAGATAAAAATTATAGAAATGGATTAAAAACTTAAGAATTGAGAATTGTTGGATTACGAAAAGAGCATTATTACAAGAAGGATAGACTGCAATGGAATGACGCTGTGGAGAAATCCGACACCCGACTCTAAGAGAGATCTTAAGAGTACAATACCGAGATATTTCTTGTCAGCAGTGGCATAACGCAGCTTACAAATTTAACAGAGTAAATATGTACCACTACCCTTTTAGTACAATTTTTTTGCTGGATACAAAGGATATAGTACAAATTTTAATGTGCTTTTAAAAACGACTGATTTATATTTGTATAAAAAATGTCAAGCATAGCACAACGTAAGTGTAACAAAAAAGAATGTGTGTTATATATTCGTTTACTTGAACTAAACATCTTTAAAGCATTTTCTTGAGTCATACTTTTCAGCCATGACCTATCCTATTACAAGTTGCTCGAACTCAGATTGAACGGATTGAAAATAATACAAAGAAAAATACAAACATTTTAAAAAGTTTATCGGAGTAATGCTATAATCATTTCAACTGTTTTAATACCATGTACACCTTGCTGTACCTATCGCTGCATCTACTGTATATATATAAATATGTGTTATGTAGCTATAGGTTCTATACAGTAACAGAGTGAACCGAAATAATTTATATATTTTTTTTAATAGACTTGTGAATCATGGCTTCATTTCTATAAAACTGTACTATAGTGTATTGATAAAGTTAGTTGTCATGACCGCAAATGTCCAATTATTTGTTATTAAATCGCAATATTCCAGGAGATATTATCAAATACAGTAGTCATTTTGAACTCTTTAATCATTAAAGGGATCCAACATTATAGAAAAACAAATTTGCCACATCCGATGATTTGCCATCAACGCAGAGCTAGCACAAGCGGTAAAACTGAAATTCAAATTTTAAATAGCCATTTTTTCGTAAAATTTTTGATATTTAAAATTAAAAGGCAATAGATATATATTGGTATATATTTCAATAAAAAAATTTATAACTCCGAACATAAAACAGTACTTTACATCCCCATTGATTAATTGCTAAAATCTGTGGAATGATAAATAACTTAATTTCAATAAAAAGCTTTTTAGATAGCCCTATATACCTACACCTAATTTTTCTATGGCGTTCCTCACATACGAGTACACTATTATTTTCAATTGAAATTATTGTGGAAATATTTAGCTTCCATGACATTAAATATGGCAATATAATATTGTTCTCTGCTTTTACCGATTCAATTCAATACAGCTGATGCAAATATACATTCATTCGTGATTGTATTATTGAATTTATAACAACGATATAATAAAATAAGCGCACAATGAATAGATACTCATTAGCCCGTGTAACGTGTAGTTCGGTACACCCTATTGTCCATCCAAAACGCAATAATACACCGTGTGAACAGAGACGGAGTTACGCATCCCGATGCGACAGTATTCACTTATATTTGCAATAAGTAAGTGTAGCATTGAGTCCAGTGCCGTAGGTGAATTGGGATGACGGAGACTAATTCTAATACGTAGATACAATGTTAGTAAAATTGTAGTAAGAGAGAAGTGCTTATCTGGAAGAAGAGACCGAAAATAAAGACTGACTAGGGATGCAAAAATGAACTTTTGTATACTGATTTGTTAAATATGATCATATGGCATAGTTAAAAAAGTTATTCACCTATTAATCGGTAGGTTCTGGTATTGGGTGTTATTTTGTATGTTTAATGTAATCATATAATATTTAGGCAGTGGTGTCGTGCACATAAACAAAGCCTCAACATAAAAATAGTATAAACGTTTTGTTATAATGAAGACATCATCTTTAATTGTAGTGAATTTAAATGTAAATCGACCTAATCCGCCCCTGTTCATAGACTACATAGTATATACAGACTCAACACGAAAAACCAAATGAGTTTGTACATGTACAATTGTAGATGCAAAATAATGGTTCTACCCACATGAATACATGGTCACATAACATTGTTGCTATAATTGTTATCGTCGATAATTGCAACCCGCAGTTGCATTTCCGCCGGAAAATGCATACTGAGTCGTGGAAAAGCAAATATATATTACATACATATATCGCCCTCTTTCTTTTATGTGTTCAAATATATATCATACACGAGTATTTAAAATGTACATATATGTAAATAAAATAATTTGATTTTATTATCTTTTGTTAGTTGTTGACTTTGTTTAAAATATTTAGATACTTTGTATGTGCTTCGTAATAGAGTTCATTTTATTTTTGAATGCGAATCGTTTTTCAACATAATTTGAACTTGATACTGCTAGTATCTTCAAAACTTTTTGGGGATGGTGTCTCAATTTTGGTCGATCTTGATTAATAATTGAAAAAAGTTCCTCTAAGATTTCTTCTTGTAATTTAGTTAATTTACTTATAATTAATATTAAACATAGTTTTATTTAAAGATGCGTCAACTTGGACTGAACGAATCAACCGAACTCTGACATGTCAGAACATGTTCTGTAGCCGTTCATTTGTCTCTATCCTCTTACTATTTTAGGCACGATTAGGAATGACACGATATGCCTTAATCCGCTTGGCATGTTTGAACTAGACCTATTTAATTCTAATTAATATTCTTACTACAGTAATGAGGTTATAAACAATTAGGGCTACTATTGAAGGTGATTTCAGTATACTTATTTCAAAATCTCACTCTATATCTAGTATAAATTTGTCACTGATGCACCGGTAAAGATTTGTTACAAAATTAAGGCATTGATAAGAGCTTAATCCAATTGTGCATTTGCCTCATAGAATAACACGCCACTGACGATTGTCATACATTTTTCTTAACTTACGCCACGAGCAAACTTATCAATACCAATTAAATTTTAACCCACTTAAAATTAACATGAATTAACACTTTCATTATAGTAATTAACTAAACAAAAATTGAACAATAGCACAGTATGTATTTCTAATTAAATATTTATATCAATCATAGTTGGTATGGTCTGGTCTAATTGATATTTCAATAAATTTTACTTTTACATTAGTTACATAATAATTCATAGTCTATACCAAATGTCGGCAAACTGCGGCTCGCCGTTTGTTTTTAGTCCAAATCCGTGAATTAATATTGTATATACATAATTTTTTGATTTTAATATGAGTGCACCCCTTCTGAAACACATACATACAACTACATGTATAGATGTTTCTAAGAACCTTGTGATTATTTTTGTTACTCTTTGAGTAGAATGGCACATGTGAATATATTCGCAAAAATTTTGCAAATTGGCCCTTTTTTGGAAAAAGTTTGCCGTCTCTTGATCTATACAATACATTCACTTATAAACCATGATAGTAATTATTATTCAGATTATAGAATAATAGTTGCAACTGAAATGGCCTCAACTGATAATAGTACACAGTAGAAAGACAATGCATACGTAGTATACAATTAGAGTATGTATCGTTACGGATTGTGCATTACATTTAGCACATTGTCATGTAAAAATTTATGTTAAAAAACATTCATTTTGTGTTATTCTATTTGCACAAAGTACTTGAATTACGTAACTGTATTTGGTTACTCAACCGTGTTTTAATGGAATATTGAACTATCCAGTGAACACCAAACAAGCACACCAGGCTGGCAACGCTAAACTCTAAATATGTACAAAAAATATTTATTTAATATACTCGTACAATCTATTTCATATCCAACTTTTCAAAGTGACGAGAAGAAGAGGAAAGGACGCTGGTCAAATTATGAAAAGCACAGAAAAACAATCTGGATCTGGATCTGGATCAGTCTGAATTTCTATGAATATAAACGTAGTCTGCAGATTTAAAAGCCGCACAAAAATTAATATTTACATTTTTATTACGAGTATTATTATTTCCAATCTATTTCTTTTCGCAGTGCAGTCTTAGACTAAAAAGAATGCGGCTAAGGAATTTTTTCTACAGTATAGATAATGAAAGAACCCTGTCAAATATGAAATGGTAATACGGTTAGAAGTATGAAATAAGGTATCAAAGATAAGACGTAAAAAAGGATCTGTTTCTCCCAAAAAAGGGAAGGTTAATTTACTTATATTACATTTACTTTCTTGTTCTTTCCAATGATTTTCTAACCGTTTAAACCATCCAATATTGGCAGTTACATGGTGCCGAACAGGGTTTTCCCAAATTTCAAACTTTCTAAGGAAGGACATCAGTCAATTTCTTAAAATAACCAAAGTGCATGTAAGAGAACAAAAATAAATTTAAAAAAAGGACGCCTGGAGAAGAAAAATGTGAGGCTACCGTGTTTACCAACTTTAGGAAGGAGACAGGACAAGATATTTAAAATAAAGACTGTAGTACTCAAGAGAAGAAGCTCGTAAACCTAGTATCGAAAGAGATATTTGTAGTGAAAATCAAACCTTCAGGTATAGCACCTGTCTTCAACGTCTCGACCACTGTTCTGTGCTGTTTAAGAAACAATTATTTGGTATTTATATAGAAAAATTGCTCTAATTAGTAAAGTTTGAAGATATCTCATTCAAAAATCACTCCAAACAATTTCGCCACATATTATTTGATAACATCTTCACAAGTCAACAATGTGATATCTAGAATCTGTAATATAAACAACATATTTTTTGTTATTTCATTTATTTGTTGTAGTTAACATATAGCTATAACTAGGATCAGTGGTCGACCTCAAACAACCAAATATGGATGTGTTGATAACATCAGATGATAAAAAACCATTAGCAGAAAACAAAACACAAAAAAAAACATTAGTAGATATTTAATTAAAATAAGGGAAAGTAACAATTGTGGGCGGATTCAATTAACGGCTCCTAATGAATGATGTTATGATAATTAGAATACGTTTTATAATTATAAAACTCATTTCATGTTAATGGTTGTGTAAGAGTCTTTTGTTCGTAAATAGGAGCCTCAGAATAAACGTGTACTAGGCGTATCTTATTAGGAAAGAAATAAGTTAATTTCCTTTTCTAGGGCAATAAATAAAATTGTATATTTTATTATTTACAGGCAATATGATCCAATATAGGAACATATTTATTTATTTAACGTCAGCCTAATTTCGTGACATATATGTGAACTATATCATTGGCTAATAACTTTATTGTTATGTATTTACATAATCAATAAGGTTTTTAACAACTATACATAGAAAGTATAGCGCTGGTTCGGTAGTTGTACCCAAAAACACAGTAGTTTGGTCACAAGTCTTAAGTTACTCATAAACTTAACTTGATAACAGCCAAACCAAGAAAATATAACGAACCCGAAGACACAGTAGTCAACGTCGTCTAACTTTTTATTATAATTAAACTTCTAAATATAAAATAAATCAAGTCAGATAAAATTGTTTATGTTTCAAGCAAAATTGCAATATGCAGTTTCACAGTTGCTAGCTTATTATTAGCTAATTCTCGTGTTACATTACGTTACATTTTCTACCAAAGACCTTATAAATAAATGTAACTTTTTTTGACTTATATAAGTTTCAAGACAGAAACCTCCCCTCACCCTTCACGTAATATTTAGAACGGCGATCTATTATGCAACACCAAACGTTCAATTCCGTTAAAAAACAGTATTTATTATTATTCTATATTATTACCCGAATAAAAAGTATTAAAAATATAAGGTAAAAAAAATATTTGTGGTTTAATTAAAATATTAAGTAGTAGTCGCAAGGGGGTAAATTATAGGGGTGGAACTATGGTTTGTCAAGAAGAGTTAGGGTTTAGGGCTTAGGGCATAGGCTTAGGGGTTAACGGGTGATTGCTGAGGTAAAGAACAAACCAGGTAAATAAATTATACTCCAATTTACTAAAAGTTTCGAGTGGTATGATCCATAGACCGGCCATAAGGTATTAAAAATGGTAAGTTTCTAAACTGTAATTATAATTTTTATTTTAATATTTAATGTATACTTAAGAGAGAGAATGGGGGAATGAGGAACGTAGAAAGTATTTAAAATGTCAATGTTTCGAAAATAGATTTAAATTATAGTAAGGTGAGTTTAAAAACTAGTTCCACAATGTACTTTAAGTAAATAAAACTTTTACTTTCATTTACGTAAAAAATGTTATGTAAATATGCAGTATTATTTACGTAATAACTTTTTATGTAAATATATTTCAAAGTTCACGTTCAATCATTGTTATCCGTTCAAGCAGGACAGTGCGAGAGAGTCTTAGGTTCATCTTCTGCATTACATTGATCAAAATTGTATAACTAGTGCCATCTATAATTTACAACATGAACTAAATCACAGAATAGATTAGTACTCAAAAAGTGTATATTACATATTGATAAGATATAATTATAATTGTATTTATCCTGATACCATACATCTGAGTCTATTATTCTCGTACTTTCTTCTAATTTAATTTTAATAAATGACGTATTTTAAAAATTTGAAAACTTATGCTGAACTATATACAAAATGTTAATAAATGTAATTAGGTGGGTGTATCAGCACGTATATTCTCGTATTCTTAAATTTATAAATATTTTTATCTATCAGAAAATCAATGGTTTAAAGTTGTAAGATAAGAAAAACAATAGCTAATAAGTTGATAAAATAACAATAGGTTATTGATAACAACTAACAAATAAATAAATGAGTCAGACTTATATTAGTGACGCCATCATGTCTGCTTAAAGCAGAAGTAGAAATTGAAGTTGTAAGGTTATTATATTATTATTATTAACTTTATTATTGTTTAAATTACATTTTTAATATGATATTAAATTAACACGATTCATTATAAGTAACACTGTTAACAATTAAATCAAGTCAAACAAATACCTTATATTGAAAGAGAACTCACCTCAGTTCTATATATATTATTGTCAAGTAAAAGTTAAATGCCTACTGATATTTTGTATAATACATAAAAGCATCCGAGAAGTACAAAATATCATTGCAGATAGTTTCTCATTAAAAACAAGTAATAAATTATTGAAATCACCGTAAAACAAAAACTCTACATCTTTATTTCACGGTATAGTTGAGATTAGTTTCAGGAGTAATAGGTTAACAAGTGACAGCAAATATTGTTTATATACTACATGTGTTGTAAATAAAATCTCGAAAAACATTCTGATTAATCAAAAATATTATCATTCACATGAATAACCTACAATTATTTCTTAATTTTTAATTTTTAATTTTACTGTTATTAAAGTAAGTAATATCATTAATTTTTTTTCATTTTACTCCACTGTCGCCACGCAGTCTGACACAATTACATTGTTTTAAACGTTACAACTTCAGTGTTATTTCTAAACAAGTACAAAGTAGTAAATGTCCTTTAACTGATTGGTACTGATATTTTTTATCATGTGATTAATAGATAATAAAGCGTGTATAACTATTTATAAAATCTTTTTATTACATTATATTTCCATTTTGAAATACATACCATACAATACATACTTTGTACATTTGTTTCATAATTTCACAATTATTTCATTAGTTTCTGCAACTGTTAAATCACGTTTTATTGCGTCTATGTTTTATTTTATTTTATTTGCATATTATATAATGATATTTTATTTACTTAGTTAAAATTACTGCACAGTGTTCCACAAAAGTAAAAAAAAGGGAACTGAACATTAAAGTCTCATTCCCATTCTTTATTTTGATATTTAATTAAAGTTTTTATTAATATTTTAATCTACATTTCAGGTTCTCAGAATAGGCATAGTTTAGTTAATGTAGGTACGCATGCGTCTTTACTAAATAGTTGAATCTGGATTAATTAAAATGGTTGTTTTGCTGTTTTTAATAAATATAAGCAATAGAATTTGTTTTTATTTTTTTATTTTTAACAAATTGACATTGAACTTCTTTTAAAAATATATCATACTGCATTTTGACAGTTTGTCACACTTTTGAGGTTCTTTTTAATTTAGTATTTTTAATTCAGAAATATTGGACCTTGTAGGGTTCTGAAAAAACAACGAAAACGTAAAGAAATTCTAATGATTACGCATATTCCCATATGCTATACAATTTAATTAAATACAAAATTAAAACAGTGAGTGGGAATGATACTTTTTACTACTATTTGCTTTAAATGCGACTATTATATTGACAATGGAGCATGCCCATTTTTGTAAAAAAGTATGTAATAACATATTTGATTATGTAGTCAAAATAATAGAAAGCCCCTAACATTTAGAAGTTCAAATATGTATTTATACAACGTTTTGTAACTTATTTTAACTGCTTTTTTGAAAAATAAATCCAACCCTTTGCGAATTATCTAACTTATAATAGTTCTTATAAAAGTTCTTTTTAAGAGAACCCTTTTAGATTAAATATTACTAGGTTTTGCTCAAGTAAAATATTACATGAATGTAAGGTAACATTCATATTTTGTGTTTTGATCGCAGTGAAGATAATTTTAACTTTCAGTCTTCTTATAATAAATTTTTTTATACAAATTTTATTAATTATTTATATCACGGTGTGTTGTTTATTAATTATGTAGAATACACAAATAAAAAATCTAATCAAACAATAAGATACAAAAACAATACGCAACATATTTCTAATTGTGTAATAAAAGTATGACAATAGCTAAATAAATGCACTCCACCCCGTAGAGAGATAGAGAGAGTGGCAGGGCAGAACATTTCCCATACATTATCAATCGTGACTTGCATCTTGATTGATTCATTATTCTTTTGTTAAATATTTACGCATCAATTTATACTTATTGTTTTTTTTTTTGCTAATTGATTACAATCAATATTATTGTCTCTCTACGTCTTTAAAAGACAATACGACGTTTTACGTTTCTTTACTAATTGACGGGGGATAAGGAAAGTTCATTTATAATGTGTTGCATCTTATTTATACAACGCAATATTATTTATTGGTTTTACATTATGTTCTTGTATATTAAACATTCATCTTGAACTGAGCCTACTTGTAGTATTTAAATCAAAAGTAAAATATACTTTAAAATACCCCGGGCGGGCAATAATTCATAGGGGCGCTAAATTCTGAAAGACACTGTGTTGTCAGGGGCAAGTAACCTATACTGTTACTTTTTCTTTCATCAATAAAAAAGGACAAAATCGTAGATCCATTATTGCTAGAGAATGATGCCAATTACGATCAACATAAATTAAAAGATTATTTATTAAAATCACAATATGCAGTAGAAGATTTCTCATGAACTCCATTTTTATTTTTTAATAAATCAGATTATTATTAATCAGTAATATATCTGTATTAAAGTAATTTGGTTTATATTTGAGTGACCATTGTATTTGCATTATTCCTGCACGTAATGATTTTGCCTGTATTATGACTCCTAAGCCTAAATAGTTAGTTCTATAGCCCAAGATACTGACATTTTCTTAAATATTTGATTCTGTTTTATGAAGATAACTTAATAAAATAACACATAAACTTAGAAATGCAAGAATGTCTGTATTAATTTAATTATCAAAATATTTAAGTCAAGATTTACAATTTTCGTTCCAAAAATAAATCTAATTTCACTCCAATTCATCAAATTAAGATAAACTATTCAAAACCCTGATTAAAGTAAGTACGTGGATCAGTAATATTTCATACCGTTCAGACATTTGGTATCCCGTCGTTTCGTTTTCTATTTGCGGGCTAGTTATTCGTGCATCGGGATTTATATGAACGAGTTAAGAAGCTACCCAAACCACTGCACTGGTTTAACATAGCTAAATGTCGTTTTGCCATCAACAGGCGGCGCTTTGCCAAAACGGATATAATACTGATGTCACATCCGGTCTACACATAACTAACAACTTTTAGTTATATTTTATTGCAGTGTTCTACAACAGAAAGGTCGCGTTCTTATTTAGGGTGAATTTGAATTTACGACTTACAGTTGTGTCCCCCTGGATATTGAATTTTACATTAGATAGAATGGAATCTGTATAGAATTTGGAATTATTATATTTTATAAATATTCTTCGTTAACAATTGTCATTCATCCGTTATATCAAGATATATTCTGATCTGCATTTCATCTTGTTTTCTAATTACGAGTTAGTATAATGTGTATTATACTCAGTGGCAGATTTACACATTTGCCGACAGGGTATTCAAATTTTGCCGGCCCTACTGACCTCTACAATGTGTCAGTTCTTAGATTACTTTAACAATCCAACGATTTAGTTAAGATTGCACAATTGTTCTGTCAAACACACTTACACACAACCAAACCTATGTAGTGAAACATATTACATGTTAAATTGTTTCTGTGGACCTAATAAGATTTAGGTACATAAATATGAATGTTTTTAAACTCTGTAAGACAAAAAATAAGTTTTGGCCCCAAATTTGCCGCCCCTAAAATCTACCGCCGTAGACTTCAGCCTTCTGGTAAATCCGCCACAGATCATACTCGTATCTTATTTTTGATGTCTACTTGTTAAATCTATTTTTTTACTTGTAAAAATCGATGTAGGTTTTTTAAAAATTATAATCAATCACAGTAGAATTTTTGGGGGGTGGGGGGTCATTTCTATTTACGCAACTGTGTAGGCGCATATGCTAGACGAAAAGAAACACAATAGACTATTCTATTCCATAGCAGTATGTACAAATTTTAAATTTGGAATTAAAAAAAAAACAGTAAAAAATTGATAAAAATGATTACCACTTTAAATTAGAAAAAGGTTTATCTCCCCGTCTAATAATAAATTTGCTATATTTACCTGTGTTAATGGAAAATAGATAATTATTACATACAATATATATAAAATATAATTACAGCTTTACATATAAACAATCAAATAAGTTAATTAAAGATTTCCTCATGCGAAAACAACACGTTGTTGTAGGTTGTTGTTGTTGTACATTACACACTAGTATCCCATTTACTACCAACGAGTTGTGTTTGTTTCTATTTAATTGTTGAAATGAAAACGACAGCGTTTTGTTCCGCAAAGCTTGGAGCGTTTTTTTTTTACTCTTAGGTTAATTGACCTTGAAAGGTCGTTTTGAATTTAACTACCGTGTTCATTAAAAAATAGACAAAACATATTTGTTGCTAGGAGCGCAACTCGAACAAATAGTTGCTGGTGTATTTAATATAATGACTGCATAATGATCCATGATTCCTTAAGCGATTTTATACATTTATTAAAACAAATTTTATTTTAATAAAAACTACATGATTAGATTTTTTATCATTGTTGTTTTTATATAACAAATATAAGTTTTTAAACAAATTAGGTGACATAACATTTTATTGAAATCTGTAGTTAGGTTCGTTTTTAATCGTACTTGTTTTGGTGGTAAAAATGACAATTTAAGAGGCATTGTGTAGTTTTTAAGTTCTAAAAATTCTAAAGAAATAAATAGTTGAGCGGTGCACTCGTTGTTAAATGTGTTGTTTAATATACTTGTGAGTGGAAACTATATTACTTGAGAAGAAGTGTTGAATAGGTGGCATACTAGATATGTATAAACAATCAAACATTTCATCTTGCAATTCAATTTAATACAGTCGCATGTTCCTTTATAATCTTGTGTTCTTTGTCGATTTTAGTAGTTGTCCACTATATAGTTTAACACTTCCAACATTTTCATTTTTACCTCAATTGCGTTGATTTGTTCTGGAAGATTCCCTAATCACTGAGTGGTATATGTTACTATTTAAACAGACGTTGGAACGTAACGAAGCTATTTCAAGTTTACGTTATCATTTATTAAACATTTAGGTAAAATTAAAATAACGAAAATAAGTGAATAAATAAATTTAAAATATTTGAAATAGTTGAACGAAATGTAAAAAAAAGATGAGACATGTTTGGAATATTACACGCGAACAGACGCGACATGTTGCATTACGACGCGATGAAGTACAAAGTGAACAGAAGGGCGAAAGGCGTCGCGACGAGAGAAGGGAGTTAAGGAGGTGGCAGGCGCTTTGATTTTGAGCCTGACGTTTCATTATTTAGATATTTTTTTTTTGACTGCATTTAATGCAAATAAACAGTTTCGTGTCAATGTTGGATTTTTGTGAAATGACAAAGTAGGCATTTTAAAATGTAAATACAGCGGATTAAAATATATTTTACATAGACAAAAAATTTACTCATACAGCGGGGTAGATTTTCTTTCGAAAATAAGTTATAAATTAAAAAGCATTTGCTAGAAAATATGTTTTTCCAAGATATTTCCAAGATTACTAAGATTTTTGATCACATATTTAGAAAGTCTAAAAAATGTATTTTCTTTCATCGAATATTTTACCTCTCTTACTTTATTTAAAAATAATTAACACAATTTATTAGTTAGACTCAGGTGTCCAAAGAATAAACTATTTCTATAACACGTTGAGATAATAATAATGAGAGTCATAAATTGTTTATAGTTTAATTTTAGATCATAAATCACTAATTGTAGCGGTATGTTAATAAATAAATACGTTGTGCAATGCCATCTACACGCGGATAGCTAAATCAATAAACATGTCCACCAATCTCGAACCAAATGTGATTGAGAAAGCGAATTACAATCATTACTCATTGCTAATTTAACAGGAACTCCCAGAGCTTCCAGAACTATGTTTTCTTTATATTTCTTTAATTGGTAAAAAGCTCATCGGTAAAACAGTGACCATGTACATATACTTATGGACTCCATAGATGATGTTGTGAGGAATAACGGCCAACACATTTGATATTTGGAGTTGACAGAACTCACTATGTTTTACAGAATATTTTTAAAAAGTAACATTCATTATTTCCATAACCCTCCCGTGGGTCTTTTCTTCAAACGGCTTATGATTTGTAATTAATAAATTCTAATTATTCCTGACAAATGAAAATGTTTATCTCTTACTTTAGCAGATAAGCTATAAGTATATTCTTACATATATGTTATATAAAATAACAGATATCATTTCCGTAAATATTATGTTCATAGTGTAATATAATATTTAAATTGTTATTGCACCGCTGATTCATTTCACAGCTGTTTATGTGAACAACGTGTTATATAATAGCGGATCGAATGACAAAAAATGCAAGCGCATAGTGACTTGAAAATGTTTCTGCTTATTGTAATAACCAACCGCTTGTTAAATGCTTATGTTCGCTGAAAAAGTGCTTGATTTTAATTTAATATTAAATAAGGTAAAAATATCCTATTTTGGATTTAATTTTAGAAACCTTATGCTATAAATGCATCATCAAATATAATAATTATATTTTGTTCTGTAAGGCCGTCCGCACATGAGGAGACTGATTGCAAACCTTAGCCCCGAATCTGCCTGAACCGAATGAGAATGCAACTGTGTTGTTATTGAGAGAACGCTCGTGTATAAGAGTTAGATAACACACACGGCTCGAACGAAATTAAACTGATTTGATATTGGTTTTGAGCACGTTTGAGCGACTATGTTTCTTGGTCGCAAGGCAATTACGTTGCATGCTTTTGATGGTGACATCATGAGCAGAAATGTTCACAAATACTATTCAAAAGTATTGAAATACATACATACATACAAATACCTCATAATACGACACAATAAAATCTCCTTTTCCCTCTGAAGGATAACGCTTGGATACGGGGAACACGGAGATTTGAAGTTGAGGGTTTAGCACGGGACGTTGGACACAATACTTGGAGATTCGGCTTTGGAACTTTGACACATACAGATCGGACAATATTCGATTGGAATTGATTATTAATATGTGATTTTTATATAATTACTGAGAGAACCGTAACAACACAACTTAAGCAACTAACAAACGCTTACTAATGTAACAAAAACATTTAGAAAAAGATAACTATATCTTATTACTTTTCTTTCAAGGATTGCACGGTTTGGTTCGTGCATACAATACAAATACAAAAGCACTAAGTAATTTAATGCAGTACTATATTTTAATCAGACTACCCTTGTAATAATTTTTAAGACGTACTTCTTTTAAAAGATCACGAAGTCACCATAACATATATTTAGGAATACAAATGGTTGTGCTAACCTAGTTGTTTAGAATTAGTTTTGGTCACGTATATACAAATACTGAATCGACAATACAACAAAAAGCAAGGACAGACTTAGTACGAGTATTGTCTCAAGATAACAGAATAATCTTATTTATTTTAATATAACTTTAGTGTTTTTTTTAGAATTTGAATTTTTATGGTTTGGATAATTTAGTTAGCTAGATTTATTACCAATGTATTAAACATTTACTATGGATCATAACTTTAAGAGAATTGAGATACACACGGGCGTTTGTAGATAGGTGCAAATAGCGAACATGGAAAAGAGTTTACATTTTAATTTCACCAATAACAAAAACTTGATTAGGTTTCTCCTAATCGTACTCAATTCACTAATAAGTTGTAAATAGTAAACAAATGGGCTATGAAATGTTATCATTATATTGTGGACTGCGCTGTATCATTTGCGCTTGCGCAAATTGCATCCGAGCTAATATGCGAATGAAGTTGTAATTATGATTTATTGTTAATTTGGATGTTTTAAAAATGTTTGTCTTTGAATTTGTTGGGTAATCAATAATTTTAAGTTAATAAATAATACATTTATAAGGAACTAGTCTTTGGATGTATTAAAGTATCATTGCCATCTACTCTTTTAATTTCAATTTTATGTTTTAGATGCTTTCAACTGAAAATTAAACTTACGCCTGACATAATACTATAACCTACAATCTGTCATAAGTAAAAGTAATAATCTGCTTGTGAAAAATATAGAAATAAAAATAATATTAAATAAAATACATTACTAACACACCATGCATACATTCAAAATTTAAAAAAATTAATAATTGCGACTAAAACGTACAATTTGAGAGTAAAACATCTCATGTAGAAAGTGTAGCACTTTAATTAGCTTATAGTAAGCTAGTAACTTCTACCAAAAGATAATTTCTATATGAGAAGTAGGAAACGAACCTTCTAATTAATTTGCAGTAAGCTAGCAAGTGTGAAACTGAACTGCAATTTTCTACATCGGAAAAAATTAAAACTAAAAAGACCTTTTAAAAAGTTTAAGCTATATATATTTCTAAAACTAAAACTAGAATGTGCTATACTATTCTTACAACTAAAAATAAAATGAAACCAATAATTGATAGTAATACTTTAGTCGTTACATTAATCAAATTGATATACCTTTTTAATAATGTTTTGTTCTATGACTAAAACGTATAACTTAAGGTTAAAACATGAACAGTAGGTGGGAATGTATTTAATGTGATTATACAGTTAAATAATCATATTTTTTTGTGATAACATTCATTCTATAATATTTATACAAACTCAGTGACCCGAGTGAAATAAGTACAGCGTTTTTATGACATTTATGCATATTATTTATCGCATTTGTGCATGTAATGTGGCAATGACATATTTTAATTATTACGTGTGACGAAACTGTATTCAAACACGAATGATAAATAAATCTTTCCATATGTATAAACATATAATTCGTTTGGGGGAAGGCAGAAAAATACTCGGGTAAAACAAACCAGTACCTAGTAGTATGATTTCAAAAATGACCACTCACAACAAATTAAATGCAGAGAAATACGTAAATGAATGCATTGACTAGGACAGTGATCTCTAGCACGCGGCTCATTAACTACAAGGGCATTGCTACATTTATGTATATTCAAGATAATGCATATCATTTATAAACTAAATTATTTGTAGGTGCGGAGCATTTCATATAATAGTTTTAATTTCTTATGAGAGGAAGTGATGTACTACATATTGTTAGAGTTGATTATTAAGACATTATTATTGTAGAATATAATAGTTTGATTAGCTTTTATCTCGAAACGACTGTGCTATGAATACACACAGTACAACCCTGTGATTTGAATCCAGGCTAGAAGGTGACATTACTTTCTCCAAAAAAACTCATACACCTGCGAGTGTCTGTTACTTAGCAAGAATGGGGAACAGGAACTAAGCTCTTCGAGCGACTCTTTGACACGAGACTTCTGGAGTCCATTTTTATACGGGACACACTCAAATCGATTAAGAAAATGAACGAAGTTAAAGAAGAAATAGCCAACTATTAATTGTAAGAATTCAGACTGGAGAAACAAATATATTGTAGAAAATTGATGGATAGAAGCGCCACATCTACTTTTTCAACCGACCTTGACTACAGTTGCTCAATTTCTCACTAACAGAGTCTCCAAATCTTCCTCTTATAGAGTTTTGTTGCTAACCCATAAATACCTTTATTATCAATGCTGTTAAATGCATTTATCTCTTCCACTGTTTATATGTCCAGGAACAAGCATGCGCATTTTAAAGTCCTATGTAATTTAATCTGAACAGGGGAGTCTCATATATAGATTGAAGGATAACAAACTCATCAACCGTCTCACTCCAACGCTGTCATACAAACGATAAGGGAATGAGATGACAATACTATTCAATATTTAATGTAACATTGAATTATACAAACATACTATACCATAAACATTTTAATGAAAATAATATTTATTACATGTGGAAATATTATTTTATTAGGTCAATGGCCCTTATATATTTTATATTCTGATAATCGATATTTTACATACAATACATACTGTATCATATACATATATATGTATATACATATGTATGAAATCCTGTTACTATATAGCTTGTCACAACCTAATTTCAATGTTAATCTTTTACTTCTTATATGGAAGTTGTCTTACAATGCAATTTCATATTTGCTAGCTTGCTACTAGCTAATTAAAGTGTTACATTTTCTACCTAGGTGAAGACAGTGGGACAAAGTAGCTCTTAAAAAATTACAAATTTAGGAATCCAAATATAGTTTCGAAATTCAGATAAGATCAAAACCATTACACAAAAAACCCCCACAAAATTTCATGTTGCCCTGTATTTTTTCCTCCTTATAATTTAAAAAAGATACAGATCAAAGCGGGCCTCAGGTCATAGCATTGTAAATGACCTCTACCAAAGCATACGAAATCATACACAAATATACATACAAAATGAGCTCTAACGGACTAACGATTTTATAATATAGCGAGTACGTATTCACAAAAACAGTCTAACTGAGTCTGTCATATAAAATCAAAAATGTAATATCAGGAAAACTAATCTCACGTAGTAAAAATCCCATCAAAGAGAAAAATGCATGAAATTGTAAAAAGCAGAATACTCGTATTTCGTTCCTTTCATCTATAATTTAAAGGTGCATTTATGCATTTTGTTTTGCTTATGTATTCGCTACGACAGGGAATAATGTCCCTGCCTCCTATTCCCTTAGTCCCTGGTCCTGGTTCCCCGTTATTCAACATGGGGATAATGGACTTGGATGCATGGAAACCAAGGGAGGAACTCGAGGTACTTATTACACAATTTTAAATATCCACAAAGATATGCTTTTGTAAGTAATATGCAGTGTTTTATTATTCTGTATTGGGAAAAGTACTTTAGCGAGCATGCTAATTCCACGATTCGGGGATATTCAACTCTCAACGTAATCGTACTGAAATACGAATATTCAGTAATAACTATTAGTCATCAGTAGAAGAGCTGGGCGAGTTCTAACTTAAAAGAAATGATTGAAAGAAAAGAAAGTTGAAATTATTTTGGAAGTGAAGCAATGGCGAAAGAAAACTTTATGTTGAGTAAGAGGTAGATGAGGGGAATGTGAAAGAACGTAAAATTTTTTAAATTGATAATAACTAAACCCAAAGAAATTAACGCTGGTTCGGAAATCGAACTGAAGACATAGCTGTTTTCGTTAAGCAAAATTTAATACATAATATAAATTTATATCACTATTTTGCCTACAATGCCGACAGTAAATAGTAAATTACATTTCATTAATACGAGACATATTTCTCGCTGAGTGTCCTCATATAGGTAAGATTTTAATCATGGTGACAAACTAAAAGGAAAATGAGAGAAAAGTAATCATAAAAGAAAAAACGTAAACAAAGAAGTGATGGAAAATATTTGTAACAAAAGAGTAACACATAACTGAACACAATTTAAAAAAGAAAAAAGGAAAAAAAAGAAAATAAAATACAAAAATGAAATATATATTAATCATCATCAGCAGTGATGTGTGCGAGCACATGTAGTCGCAACTGAAAAACAATAAGAAATATTATTCGAGTGATCCGAAGATGAATATGTTTAAAATCCCAGTGAGTATCGGGTTCGAGTTCGGGTTCGTTCTCTGTCAACGAACTTTGAATACGTACTCGTATATTATATTATATGTAATGTAATGTACCAAGATTACGTGACATCGTTTTATGCGATGGATTCGACGATGTTATTTTATTATTAAATTCTGCATTATAGTCATAAAAGTCTATTATATGAATGTGTAACATAGGGAGTCGATTATTAGTGCGTGAGATGCTGATATATACCTACACCATGTACCATATCATAGACTTTGCATACATGGTCTCAAAACTGTAACACATACGTAGACCACTGTGTCATATTCCGAAATTATTTTATTAGATTTGTCTAATCAAAACAGATAGATATTTTATATTTACTCTTTTGTTATTCATTAAATTGACATTTCGGTTTTCGTGTATCATAATGGAAAACCGAAAATCGAAAATGTTCTTCTTGTGCCATTAGAAATATGCAACATTTTTCTATACGTAAAAACGTATCGTAATAATAAAATTTCCCGGTAGAGTCACTTTGATATCATATTGAAGATGCTTATGATTATTTTGTCATAAAAGGGCTCATTCACAATTTAGTTTCTCTCACTCGTTCATATGAAAAGTATATTTTAACAGCTACAAATGGCGAAACCACTTCACTTGTCAGAATACAAATGAAGATAAAGTTGATGCGAACTATAATTGAAGTGAAATAATGATAGAAATGTCACAAAATAAGACACTTAAACAAATTATTACATTTTATGCAACTTCAACTGTAACTTCAGAAATTAATCTTTATTTTATCTTGTAATTTACCAGAAAAATGAAACGGCTCCTGAATCCGAAAATTGCACTTTTTAGTTCGATTAGTAGTTCAGTTATACAGTGTTACATAATGTCCACTATATTTAGTAAGTATTACGTAATAGATCATGTAATATTTTTAGTATTTTAACAACAAAGATTTTGTTTGTAATATGCAACATCTTAGTTAAAATTTCCAATAGATTTTCTGTTTTTTTTGTCTACTCCGAATCCAGTAATAAAATACGCAACAATTTCGTTTATTTTATTGGCTATACGTGACATCTTTTAAAATGCTGTATTTGAGCATGAAGCTTGTACTTAAATTAAAGAAATGTAATTTCATATTATTATAAAAACAACATTTTTATGTTATCATCGTGATACGCTATATTGCCTTTGAATTGAATTTAAAACAACGGCATTATGTTTAACGCCGGACTACTGTATCTTGGGGGCACCAAAACAAAGCATCAAATATCAATGCTCTCACCCCTTGTGTCGTCGATATTTTCTTTAAGATTCTAAATTCATTGTAACGTTAAACTAAAACGGAATATAACGTCTTCCAAAAGGGTTGCAAATTTTCCATAAAGCCACAAGTAAGCCCAGAATCCTGCCTGTGCTTGAATTGTATCCAAAGTATTCCAATGCAGCAAGCTTCCATTCACATTCTCATCCTTATACTCCGTATTCAACGAGAGAGAGAGCGAGGTATAAATGTAATTTAACTATTTTCTCACTATTTAGTAGGGAGCTGGATTTAATACAATATTATCTTAAAACGAATACATTTGTTTTCTCGAAAACGAGTTTCAAAACTTTTATTCTTACGTTAAGTAACACATTTATTGGAGGGAATGATCAAAACGGATTATTGTGTTGACTTTATGGTAATGATGGTATTACGTCTAGGATAATAATTCTAGTTTTCGTAAAATCAGTTTAAGTTTATTCTAAAGTTTTAGTTTCTTTTATGAGAAAAGTAAAGTATGATTTACATGTATTATGTAATTCGGATTTAAATATTTTATTTCATTTTTATAAAATTATTAAACATGCAGAATTTTACCTTTTTGTCGTCGTCATGTTGTAATGTACACCTGGAACAAAAATAAAATATGTTACTATAATTAAGCTTCTCAGCCTGAAAAATAAAATTTAGTCAAAAGAAATAATTACAATATTTTTAAAAATTATGTTCAAATCGATAAAGGTGTTGTGGAGTTAAATATGCTTTGATTACAAAAGTATTTCAACATTCTTTGTAACTAAAAATTCATAAGGTCCACTCATCTACTGAGTAATGGCTGAGGAGGCAGATCCTTACCACATTCTGTTGCAATGTAAAAATACAGCAGTGGCAAGAAATGGAGTTGAAAGGGCGGTGCTACAGACTTCGCAAACGCTTCCTGCTAACATCGCCTTTTTGATTGAAAAACCGAAATTCAACCGAATAGATCATTCTTGTTGGGATATAAAGTATAAGAAAAAGCAGATCATTTGTAGGAGCGATAAAAGGCTACGTGCCTAGGAAGCCCGAGAAATAATATATACAAAAAAAAGTTAGTATAAACGTTAAGCATCAATGTTCTCGCCCACTGTGTCATTCAATTATTTATTCTTCCGATGTTTCAATTTAATACAAAGTAAACAAAATAATTATAAACAGGGCATAAAAGCATATCTTGCAAAGACAGTTTTGATGTGAAAACTAAAAACTTACTAAATAGTTTATCTTCTGCAACTTATGTATGAGTGTGTATGTGGTTTAATACAATTTGTAGAACAGTTTAAAGATAGTCGTACTATGAAATTATACCTGTCTTTACAAGTTGAGCTTAAAACTTTATATTGTAGTTGCTCAAGAAGAGATTCTCCTCCTCCACAGAAAACGTCAACTGCCAAGCTCAGCCTGATGTTATGACAATCTATAAATAATTTGGTAACTTCTCAAGATATCATCTCATGATTTATTTCTTCAGTGAATATAAAAGGAAATAACTATTTTATTTCTAAACTTAAAACTTCACATAGAAGTCATTGATTTTCTAAAAGCTTAAATGATGTGATGAATTAATCATAAAAAGTTTGACAACCACAAATAATATATATATGTATTTATGCATTTATAAAAAATGTAACAAAAATGGTGTATAATTAAACGAAAATATATTTGTTGTTATAACACTCGTAAAGATATTTTGATATTTACTTTATTAATGTAAAAAAAATATTTATGAGTTATTTATGAAAAATGATAAAAATATAAAAGTAAAAGTTCTTGTAATTCTTTTTTTCACGTTTAAATTAATGGCATGTGATTTTGAATCATACCCACTTGATATTGCGTTGTATATTTTCAGTAAATTACGATTTGTATATTTATACAAATTATACAATTTATTTATACAGAGTATTTTGATTCTGAAGGTACAATTTTTAATTAAAATATTTTTTTGATTAAAAAGCATTTTTTTTTTGTTAACTCATTAACTTAATTTGCAACATTATGTATTGTCAGGAATAATTAGGCTTTTTTTAATTAAAAAGTATAATCCGTTATACAACTGGTACAATAATACTTATTAACAAATACAGGACCGTATTCTGTATACAATGCAAGAATGATTCTAACTACAGTTATAACCTTCTACTTCTTTTTAACAAGTATATAACAGGTAATAACTTGTAACTTGTTTATAACAGGTATCTTTTTTTATGTTAGATGAATGTACAATACACGTAATTGTGTTTAGAGGGTATTATATGGCTAGTAAAAAAAAAATTATCTAAAAATATTTATAACTTGCTCAAAATGGTTATTTTTTAAAAACGATTACCCAAATTAGTTAGGAAATTTTTTTTAAACTTTAATATTTAAAAAAAGGTGTTTTTATAATATTATTGACAATAAAGAAGATAACTAAACATTATATTATTCTATTTTTTTATAAATTGACAGATATTTAGTTAAAAAACACGTAATAGATATTATGTTGCTTAGCGTGGATTCAGATATGTTCTAGCTTAGTCTTTGCCCCATTGTTTGTTAGTGGTTTGAAGAGTAGGAAAGGGGTTGAAAAGGTTTATAGGGGTGGGTTATGGGTGGCCACAACAGACGTCGTGCCTTATCGTCATTTGAATATTTGGCAACAAGAAAAAGCTAACTTTTTGAATAGTTCTGTTCAGACACGGTAAGTTGAACATAGGATAATTGCGTATACAGCAGAACTTGTTCTCCTCACGAAACAATGATACTAATCGTTGGCGTAAGCATTCAAGCCAGTACCACTACTAAATACCAATACCAATACCAATACCACCACTAAATAGCTCTTTGCTCTTTGATGCACGTTCTTATTCGCGTATTATTAAGAAGCTTTATAGAAAAAGATCAAAATAACAATTGAACACGAAAGTTGAATATTCATTTATTTCTTGATGGTTTTTATATCATGAGGCATGCTTATTTGAATATTAGTCTTGAATAACAGCGAGTTCTTGAATTTTCGTGGTATAAATATAATATGCTATATAATATACTTTATAACTATAAAGTGATGGGTTCAAGGGATCTAATTCATTAGCTTTTGCGGCTTTGGGATTAAATTTCTATAT
Source organism: Panorpa germanica (assembly GCA_963678705.1). Lineage (NCBI taxonomy): Eukaryota > Metazoa > Arthropoda > Insecta > Mecoptera > Panorpidae > Panorpa > Panorpa germanica. The sequence goes on from OY783221.1 coordinate 4,736,697, forward strand.
AAAGGAATTTTAAAACTTCCATATAAGAGTTGTTTTTCACTACCTGTTTTTCTAAAGAAAACATTTCTAAACCAATAAATCAATGAAGGAATCAGCACTATGATTCCTTAACAATGTAGTATGCAGTGTGCTTCCTAATCAATCTAAGAATGTTAGCAGAGATTTGGAATTACATTTCATAATTACTGAAAAATCAGCTTGCATCGAAATAGCAAACAAAATAGCAGATGAGGGTCCGTATTCTTGAGTCTTACCTGTGGCCCTATTCCTGAGTCTTGCGAGCAATGATCGTGATCGAACAGATCTGATTTATTTGAGTGAAACATTTTACGAATTACTTTTAAAAGAGTATTTCATAAAATGTTTCACTCATATAAATCATATTTGTTCGATCACGATCATTGTTCGCAAGACTCAGGAATAGGGCCACAGGTCTGAATATTATTATTAGAATTAATTAAACGAAAGATTATATTTGTGCATATACTAAAACCTTCATCGAAAGACTTGACATGTTTTTCATGAAATTTATTATGAATAAATTGGTAACACTTCGAGTGACGGACCAAGTCTATTAGAAATAAAGGTTTTCTTGTATTACCTAACTAAAGCTAGTTTGTAAGTTTTTTTGCTAAGACTAATAGTTACTTTTAAGTCACCCTGTATATTTTATACACAAAATAACAGCGACATAGTGTATGAATATAACAACATCTACTTATTACAAAAAACCGGTAAAGTAAGAGTACGACTAAAAACCACGACAATACCAGACCACTAGAAAGGTTTTCTTTTTTTCTTTATTCGCCTAAAAATTTAGTTCAGTCCGCAAAGTGAGTGGAGTCTCAAAGAACAAAAGACTTCCAACTTGACGAGTGCAATGTAAAAGTAAAAAAAAAGTATCAGAACCTAAACGACTTCGACTGCGCCACCTATTGTTTTAAAACTGCATTTCTCGTTAAGTGTCATTCATATTTTTTATTGTCTCTTAGCTTAGCTTTATGTACGCAATAAAGCAGTGGTATTTAATATGTGTTTTAGACGGGAAGGTGCAATGATGTTTCCAGCTACACATCAATGAAACCGCTGATCTTCTTTATGTCACACTCTCACATATGTAGCTTCAAGAGTGTCAATAAGTCAGGTGTTATTTACCAACGAGTAATAAATACAGTCCCTCTTATGGCATCCTTCAGTGACATCCATGGGCCCCTCAGTGACATCCTTTCCAATTTTGGTAAACTGATGTACCTATTACCGTTATATCTGAGAGGTACATATTTACGAGTACTTCTTATTTTTGAGTGGCCAGTTTCGCTGGATCGTTCTCGTTTTGTAAAATTTGGTAAAATGTTGGGTCATGTAGTAGTTAATCATACATTTATTTAGGGTAACCACTTTATTATTTTTTATAATAGACAGATTTTCTTTATGCTCTATTATGATCATGTTAGTTATATTTGAAAGTGGTTCTGAGCTATGTCCTAATTTTTACAAACTGTTCAATTATTTTTCAATAAAGCGCGATAGTAAACAATGGGCTTGTGTCCTCATTCTCTAGTAGTCGATTTTTCAATTGTTGATTGAAATTGTTGTTAATAAATGTGTATTGGCGTGTTTATTTTATTAAATAGCTAAATGTTGACGGAGATATAGCAATTAAAAATTTGAATTGTAGTTTTAGCGCTAGAAGTGGTCGGCCATATTTGTATGACGTAAAATGCATTTTAACGTCAGTTACTTTTTGAGTAGGTCAGTGCTGTGGTAATGTTTTGTAGCTGTTGGTAGTCAAAATAGTCAAGTCAAATCAAATAATAATAAGTTTTTATTTTATTTAACCCTGCTAAAGCAGACATAATATTGGAATTTGAGTGTTCCTTGAAATAGCTGTAAATAATATTTGATATTTGGATATATAAATACATATAGCAGAGATTTATGTGCTGTAAGGTTGGTAACCTTACACAAGAATTGTGATGTCACATGCACTTGGAATGTGTACAACGTTGAACCCCTTTAATAATTAAAGTGACAAAATGACTTTTTTAATTGTTAATATCTCTTAACATATAAGGAGTTATTAAAAAATAATTGAACATTTGAGGTTCTAGTAACCCACTTTATCAATATATAGTACACTTTTGTAGAAATTAAGACATAGGACACTAGTCCATTAAAATAGTTATCTTTATTTTTAAATTCTTTAATTATTAAAGAGACATTTACAAAAAATGTAATATTTGAAACAAATGCCATCCTATCCTGTATAAATTTAACAATGGTAGGAAATATTCATAGGATTCTTTTCTGTTAATATAGAACAGGAAAGTTGTATGCAATATATTCATAACACTTGTTACTGCTTAAAATCACGCTCTAATAATCAACCACATCAGTTTTTTTTATAATAAAATGACTAATCTATTGAAATAAGTTACTCATCAAAAAATAAACTGACTCAATTTGTTAAATGTGAATTTATTTAACAAAATATATTATAAATTCATTTATGATATGAATATAATCTTTGCGAGGATCTTTTACACTAAAGAAATGTGATGATGAATCATTAAATACTGAATCATTAAATGGCCTAGAGAATATTAATAAATTTGCTTATAATGCTCTTGCATATTACTAACACATAAAAATAAGATCTCACTATGGCGCTTCCTTTACTAATAAGTCGGTAAATCAAACCGCTGCTTGACACTGAATAACAAGTGTGTAAATTTGGAAATTGACATATCACAGCACTAGGAAGTCGTAAATTACAATGACTTATATGTATGTGTACCATATATATACATCGACGTATACATAATGCTTATATAAATGTATACTGATTGTGGAAAAGATGATAGTGATAATCTATTTAATAAACTAAATACCAAACGTAAACTCACGTATTATTTAACGTAATATTTTTAACCCAACATTATGTTTTTTTATTCACCGAAATTTAACTTAATTCTGATACATAATCATTAAATATATGCAAAAGATATTTAAAATATTTTACTAATATAATAATTTAATATGTAACATTATATGATAGTAGAGTAGTCATAAGTTTTGTGACGTCACATCCAATCTAAAATTTAAGCCAAAGAAATAGTAAGACTAAAGAAATTATGTTTCTTCAAATGAATGATTTGACAACAAGTGAAAGAGATATAGTATCATCGTACCTATTATCTACCTTTCTAATCAATTGCCTTCTCTGTTATACCTTCATTTATCATCAACAAATATTATATGTTCTAATTAAAATTGTACCGTTAGTCACAATATAGTGTTGGCCTGAATCGCACTCCGCTTATGCAGCAACAAATTTCAGGTTTAAAGAAAATCCGGCATCGAAGTACCACAAAATACTAGTCACTTTTACAAAATTTCGTAGAAGCAAAAGAAGCATACTTGTGACAATTCAAATAATATAATCAAATGTAATTAATCTTTTGAAATAATATAATGTTGTCTAGTTTCTACGCATATAAGGAAAATATAGATACACTTAAACTGAACATATCTATAAAACATAAGAACAATGATTGTTGTTAATCAATTTAATGGTACAGTTAACCTTAGGTTAGTTAATGGCTAAGCTGCTAATAAACAAAGTTATTCCAGTCTTTAAGTTAAGGAATATTTTGCGTAGGCGAAGGAAGGATCTTTAAATCGTAAATAATAATTTTATTGGTTAGTTTAGGTACAACTTATTTCAAAGTGTTTATTTTGTATTTTATTTTGTTGTCTAAAGTGACATCCTGTAATGAACAATACTTGTATTTGTTAAACAATGATTGTTAACCATTCCCACTTGTTTCTACTTTCAATTACTTTCGCATTTTTATTACAAATATGCAAATTGTGTAAGGCGTTGTTTGAGTTACATTGTGTTGTTTCTGGAATTGCTACTATATTATATTTATGTCTACCTGTCTTTACAGTTTAATAGGAAGGACAAAGCAGGAATACTTTAAGACAAAAGATTATTAGAATACAAATGGAGTGACTTATTTTATGCCATAGTTTCCTTTAAGAAAAATAAATTTTCTCCATAGGTTAGGAAGCTTTTAGATCTCTTCATGGAAAGCAGAAGACCGCAGCGTCGTCTTCCACTCTATCCCATCCTAATGCCTGCTAATGAATATGGTAGACACATGGAGATAAGTCTAAAAAAGGTGCTCAAGAGGTTGTCAATGTAATTTGGTGAGTTTATTACGAGTTAAAGCTGCTAGGTAATTGAATTGCATTTACAATACTTTTAATTATCATTGACTAATAACTAATTATCATTACGCTTTATTATTTGTTGGGTAATAATCAATGTGTAAATAAAATTAATGTTTCATATGCTCTATGCAATAGTATGATGGCAGTGCATGTAGTATCGTCTTATTTAAAACACCTTTACTATTTTATTATTTCACATTATTTTACGATATACTCGTACGTTGTATTAATATTAATTAAAGTATTTAATTAAAATTTTGAAGATGGAAAAAGTATAAAATGCAAATGAATTTAAAAGCAACTTCATTAAATTAAAATTTTCATAAAGCTTTTAGCTAATTAATTGAAACTATAACAAAAGAACTTGTAAAATATTTTTATGCATTTAACTTGAATAAATACAAGTGTTTGTAAAGGTTTTAAAACTGTACTTGTAAAATGTGATTGGTCATCATATTTAAGCTTTTGAACTATTTCACAAAAGCTCAAATAAGCTTTATTCGTTTTTATTTTTCTTTATTCATTACTAAGAATAAAGATGATCTTTCTTAAGAGTCAGACGATGCTGTCTATCGCATAATCCATTCCCTCTTTGATTCCTCTTGGACTCCTGTGTTCTAACTGAATGCAAAGCTTAGGATTACGCCAGGGGTTGTGAACCGTTGGTCTTGAATTATATACTTATAGTTATAGCTATACGTCTATTGCAAACCAAAACTAGTAAAAATTGTTTGAAGTGCAATAAATATTTATAGCAACTGTAATTAATGAAAAATATTAACGACTATTGAACTAAACGTCATAAGACTTTACACATACGTAATATAAACGTACATAAAAATACAAACAACTTATTATTATTATTTTATATTAATTGTGTGCTTTTCGGCTTTACAATCTACATTCTTAATACATTTCATAGATCTTCAACCTAAAATGAAACTTAAACTATTCTAGACCTTTCTATTTCCAAAAGTGCTTTCTGCTTCTTCTTCTCTTGACCCTCTCCCTTCATTTTCCCTTGTCCTCCTTCATTCTCACCGTTTCCTCACCTCTTGTCTTCTTTCAAAAGGTCAATCAACTTCAACTTTTCGGTGGAATTAGATAATAACTAATTTTATTTTTATTTAATTTATTTAACGTCGGCCTATTTCCGATGCTGAGTCCTATCACCGACGACCTCCTACAATGTTGGCAGTATTTATGGTGTCGTGGCCTCATATATGTGGGCTACACCACTGCCTTTATATTGTACGATTATGTTTGACCATAATCAATATAAGTTCATAATAACCAAACCCAGAAAATATATATCTGGTCCGGGGATCGAACCCGAAGACACAGCAGTCGGCGTCAAGCATCAATGCTCTCGCCCACTGTGTCGTCAACTAATTTTATAATTATAAAAAAGTTTATAGTATTCTACCGATGAGGCTTATAACACGATAACTACCTTAAGAAAAAGTGTGCTCATATTTTAGTTATGATAGAGTAAAATCTATTCATATTGCGTCACTCAGAATGCGTCACGAAAAGAAATTTCTCTAGTATTACATTTGTATAAGATGCCTTTACATGCTTTTGTAACAAGTTTAATTTGTATTTTTATGGAAAAATGTTCGCCACCCTCGGATTAAGTACCTTCGTCTTCGGTTAGTTCGCTGTCGTTGTCGAGGAGCGGTGCTTTTATACAGTCACGATCTGCGAGATGTCTACTCAGCCTCTCGACCTGCCGAGAGCTGAGAGAGCGTCTCAAGACATAAGAGAGTCGCGTATCTCTTACTAATTAGGTAATGACGCTTTGATTTGACCTGTGTCATGCACGAAAGTCAAGAGCTATTCTTTTTTATCTACTCCACGGATTTCTTTCATTAAAGACGCGGTTTTCTCAAAAAATTATTTATAATTTTAATGATTACTATAGACAAAAAATTTAATTATAAATTCAAAAGAATTAATGAGATACTTTGCAAAATTATAATAAAGATTTTGTGAATTATTTTTAAAGTGGATGCTTTTTAAGTTTAAGTCAAGTGAGATACTCGTATTTATTTTTTAAAGAGAGTTTAACATGCTTTATGGGTAAAATTAAATTTGGGAATACTTCTAATATAAATTCAGTATGTTTACTACCTTATTAACAACTAATTTGTTACAGGAGTCTGTGTATTTTCTTTTATGGTAAAGTTATTTATTTGTACCTAAAAGTATGAAACACGGTAATTCAGTTTGGTAGTGTTAGTGTTATTGAATTTTTAAATACACTTTCATAGAAAAAGAAATGCATTAATATCTCACATCTAAATATGAAACTTTTGTCCAACTAGATCCATTCTGGCGTTATTGTTATTCTTAGCAAGTGTAAGTTTAATAATTTTTTTTGCATTACATTTCTTACATCAATTTTAATATGAAGCGAAGTGTTAAGACAAATAAAAAACACAGAGTCTCTGGTTTGTGAAAAGGTTAAATTACAAATCCGTTGAGAGTTTTATGATCTGCGGTTTAATTCGCGGTGAAAGATCTAATAAACAATACATCCAGCATCCGTGGTACATAATCCATAATCCAGACAATGATACCCTCTCCCTCCACTCCCTTAACTCACAGTTCGTTTTTATTTTTTTATAACACAAGTCATGTATAGAAATGTAATGTACTCAACTTTTGTATACGGAATATGAGAACTAAATAGAACATGACGAATTATCTTTATGCCCAACAAAATCCAACCAAAGCCCAATATGGGCCATCACCATAAAGTTTATGACCGTCGCGGCGAGGTTAGCTTTATGACTTTTTGTATATTGTGAAGTACAAATTATAATAACTAATAATTGTAATATAATAAATTTTATATTTAATATTATTTTTATTTTTATTTATAAAACTTACATTAAATTTTAATGATTTTGCAATATGGCGTCAATGACATTACGACAAAATAACAGCACAGCCATCTGTAGTCGTTAATATATACTATTGTCCTTGTAATAGCACTATTTATGCTGTTTTAATGACTGTAAGTCCGCATACGTCACTTTTGTATGCGTAATGTGTATTTTGTGTGAGTGTAACTAAACAAAATGATTCATTCGTTGTAATTTGTTGTAATTTTCGCGTAAGATGTATTGAATGATTTACGCACCGCTGTGTTTTTATCGCACCACATTTTGTACAAAATATCGACTTGTAATGGCAGTGACCTTTGAACTTTGATCTTGAATTTCTTAAAAATGTCAAGTCAACCTTACGTATAAATTTAAATGTTTTACCATTATTTATGGAAAGTGTCATGATGGTGTCTCAATGAGATCATGATTTTGTCAATTATAAAGAAAGTAAGGTTCAAAATGTATGAAAAATAGTTTTGTATTTATTAACCCAAGAAAGCATTTTCTGCTGAAAATTAAAAACAGTTTGTGAATTAATTCTGTTCATTTTTAAATTACGTAACTCAAGTTTCATATCCTTTTGACCTCCCCGTCTCCATTGTCTCCACTCTGTTTTTCTCTTTCTAAAAGAAATCTTTTTCGAAAATAATAAATGGCAGCTGTTAGGTAAACAATGTTACCTAATATTCTATATTCTGTTACCAATTTTACGGCTTATTGAAACACAAACCCTTTTTCCATTAACATAATTATACGTAAAACTTCTTGAGAAGAACTTACGGATTATGGGATATTAAAAACTTCTTTTAGGGATTAAAAGATTTTCTAATAGTTATAAAAATATTAAAATAGATTAAGAACTTTAACAGTACGGTCGAGCACTACATTTGTAATGGTCTACTGGGGCGTACATCTTTATTTCCATGAAGAGTTTTAAATCATTAAATATTTCGATTTTTATTTGAGCGTCCTCGTATATAAGGCTGTATTTGTGTCCGGAAAGTATGTGCCAAAATGGTGCTTAAAATTTTTATGAACAACAAGAAGCTCGCAAGAAGCCCCAGTGTTAGCTTTATTCATCGAATCTTGCGCCTATCTTGATTCCTAAGGTGAAACCTGCATTAAATGCAACAAAATTTGATGTGCGTTGAAGTTTGAAGTTTGATGAGCGTCGAAGATTCGCAAGGAACGCTGTAGGGATAGAGAAGCAGTGCATATTGAAGGTGATAATAAGTAAATAAGTAAGTAATCAAAATAAAATGTGTTACACCGCCAGTCTTATTATTTAATAGCCGCACCATGTATATATTTATATATAAATTATGCACGTGGAGGTACTATATGCCAAAGTAATATTTTTGTAGTCGATGTAGCTCTAAACATAGCTATTTACGTCTGTTCGTATTTGCATCATGACATATTGTTATTGCATTAATAAACTAAAAGTAGAATTCAAAACATTGAGATTTATGTTTTATATATTAAACCAATGCAACAAATTCCAACACCACTAGCAACACGTTACCAGTGCTGCACTTGCACCAGTGTTGGTTGCACCGCCGTCACCGTCCACGAATCCAAGTATCTGCCATAAATACTTTATAATTATTAAATCAATCAACCAAACACTTATACGCAAATTTTAAGTATAGGTTTATTGTAATTGTTTCGGATTTACTCATATATACATTATTCTAAATAGTATATGCATTTGTGAATATTTTGGCTAAGCTAGTCGCATTAAAACACGTGTCTATTACTTTATTGGTAAACACGCAGTTTGCAATTACACTGATTCTAAGAAAGATTACTTAACTTGCCAAGAAGTTGAATATATTAACCGGACTTTACGATCAGATAATTGTTTCATTCTTTATTATTATGACGTAGCTATTTACTTTCATTTTACAAATTATTTCTCTTGCTAGAATTATAGAAATACAAAATATACAACACTTTTATCCTTTTTAAATAAAACGAACAAAATTATGAAAATTAGTAAGAATTTTGCATCCGGCTAACGCCTTTTTTTTACATAGCTATTAAAAGCAGCGTTGTACTTAAATATCAGCCAGATTTTACTTATTGGAACTCTCACTTATTGTTTAAAGGTTCTGTTTTTTATCAATAGATTGGTTGTTCGATGATAGTGATTGACATCCGTCGTCAGAGGCGGTCTTAGGGGGTGGCAAGCAGGGCAACGGCCCAGAGCCTCCCTCTTGTAGGGGCTTCGCACCCTCGCGGAACAAGTAGAAAAATTCATAACTATATATGTATATATTTGAATCTCGCTCTTTAGAAATCACTTGAATCCCTGCCTTAGTTTTTCATCATTAATATTTGTCGTCTTTGTGCTTGTTAACTTTTGTAAAATTTTCCAATATAAAATTTAAAAGTCTGCATTTATTTATTTAAAACTTTTGCATTTCTGGTCAATTATCATCAAAAATACTTACTTTCAATTTACATAAATTACACAAAGAACAAGGAACAAAGAACCTCGTAAATATCTGTCACCCCGGTGCCTCGCAATGACTAAGGCCGCCCCTGTCCGTCACTTGCTAATCTCAATTGATAGTTATGACAATGTATAATTCTACATTAACAATTCTGAATAAATAATTCATAAATGGGTATTTCGCGCAAATTATTACATGATGTTTTCCTTAAAGCTGATTTCTTTTTTCACAAATAGAAAACGATATAAGTCATTTTGCAATAAAGCACAAAATTTCAGCACTAATGAAGAACGAAAACAAAAAATTGAAAGCGGGGCAACATTTTCTTCTGAAACACTTTGGGAATGCTAAATTGGTAATTCTATAAGGCTAAGGCTATAGTGGTAACATAGATTTAAAGCAATCATTATCACAGCATATCATTTTCTTTTGTTTATAACTATTTATTGATTACTTACAAAATAAAATATATGTCAAATAAAAATATGTATATAAATATGTGATATTTATATAATATGCTTACATCTCTCTTCTATCAAATCAAAACTATATTTCATATCCGTGGCTTTACAAAACAAGAGCCATATGTTTTCCTCTAAGTCATAACACTATCTTTCATACAACATAATGTAGAACATTGTATTTGTACGAGAACAGAACTCACAACAAATTACTTCTAAAGTCGTCATTCAGCGTCAAATCTTTTAAAATATGGGTCATGCATTTGTCGCAAATAGTCCAAGGCTAATACATAGTTGATATATGATATGATACACCACCAGTAGCACCAGCATCACCATCACCATACGTATGTACACGACAGAGTCGAGCAGGCCATAGCGTTATGCACATACAATACACCATACATAACTGAAGAGCTATGTGATACTTAAGATAAACAAATGTTATTAACGTTGGTCAGTGCAACCGTATTAACATACATAATGTGTAAAGGACAGTTTATAATATCATTTAAATATCAAAATTATTACATTTACATATAAAACATTTTTCATGCATATGTGTAATGGCTACAAGGAATTCAAAAATATTTTATGATTCTTTTGTTTTATAACTTTTTAATAGTAAAGTACATGCAAATTTTGGATAGGAAAGTCTGCTAATTGTGCAACTTACTGTTTGACTTGACTGTCTGATGATATTCTGGCTATTCTACGATAGAGGAAAATTTATCTTAAAACAGTTACGTGTTAATATACTCAACGCACAAGTTTATGAGTGATGTAATTTTTGTAGAAAAGTATAAATGATTTCAGCTAGAATTACATACACTGTCCTTATTTCAGGCCACGGATTAAAAAGAGCAAAACAATGCAGCCTGCGTGAAAAGGAAAATCAGCTGAAACACATAATAGAAGATTGCTAACTTTACATTAGAACAATAGTTATAAGTATCCAACTTTCACGACTACGAAAAATTGATTTAAAATGAGAGGAGCTATGACCACTTTGAAGAACTCTATGACAGAACATTCAAGAAAAGAAAATGATTACTTCCCACGCTACCCACGTAAGAAAAGACAAATATTTAACTCACATATTTCAACACATACTTAATATATTAATACAACATAGTATGCAAGATGTAATTGAATTACATTTAGATGTTAATAGTATATTTTTCTAATTCCTGAAATAATTTGTTTGCCTTTAAATTTAAAATTATTAGCTTTAATAGTACGAATTTTAGGAGGATGGTTTGGATATGAAATTTCAAAGTTCTCTTTAAGATAATCATTAAAATCTTAAAATTTATACTCAATTAGAGTTTTTATAGGTTCTATATGAAACATAACTGTTCTATCTACTATTTTAGTAAATTACTATCCTTTAAAGTTAGGTCAATTAATTATTAAAAGAGGAGATCAGGGCTGAAGAGAATATTTTGGAGGTCAAAAAATTTATTTAAATTTAACATTATGACAAACATTACAAAATAATAATTTAAAAATTTATTTAATTAGATTCAATTCAAATTAAATTTTGCAGGTTTGAATAAAGTCATTAGTTAAGTTTCTTTAAAAAATTAACCACTTTACGACAATACTAATTGAGTTTATTCTTAATTACAAGAAACATCTACACGATTGAATGAAATCATTACGTTCCTGATTGATATTATTGATACAGACGAAACGTACAAGTATATTTCGATTATTTTTATGATTATCACATATTCAACTTATTTTCTTTGAATTTGCATACATGGAAAGCGTGATAAATACTAATTAATATTACATTTTTATAATCTAAACCAGAAAATAATATAATAGTAAAGTAAAATAAATAAAAACATGAAAATAGATTTAATCTGTAAAGAATAAACCAGTTCATATGTTGTAGAATATCCTTATTTAGTACAACATAAGAAATAAAAATAATATGTAAGTTGGAAGGTACGAGTAAATAAAATGGTTGACGGAGTATTGAAGATCTAAACATACAAATAAATAAATAGTAAACAAAATGGTAAGATTCAACGACTTAACTGAACAGCCAACTAACTGAAATAGTGATTCTCAATCGATGTGCCGCAGGACAGCCTTATAAGAACAATGCACCAAAAAAATCAAACATTCAATTAAAGATATTTGAGTTTAAAGTTTTATTTAAGTTTAATTTTATTTAACGTCGGCCTATTTACGAAACTGAGTCCTATTGCCGATGATATTTGAGTTATACCTTTAACTAATTAATACATGACATATTTAAATCAATGTTTGTAGATTATTTTTATGAAACTATACAAATTATTTTGTGACTTCCAAATAGGTTAAGAACCACTGTAGTAAACAGTCAACTTGTAACAGTGACTCCAGCAGCCAGCCACTACAGAATTGAGGTTAGAATGAAAGGTTATGAGCCAAAACATTGTGTAAATATTCGACAATTTGTTTGTCTTCCTTTAATATTTATTGATATAGTCTTTGAGCGTTCTGAGCATTAAACAAATTTTTTCTACGCTCTATGATGACATTATAGCGTCTGGACAAGTTAGTTAAAAACATATTACGAATATTAGCTTAGACATTATGATAGGTTAGTGACAAACATTATCAAGAAATTTAATTACAAAAACATATGGCAGAAATGCCAGAAGGCTGTGTATAAATATATACCAGATTGTGTTTACACGATGTCTTAAAGGAAAATTTAAACTAAGCAATTGGCATTAAGCACAAAATAAAAATATTACCCGTTTATTATTATGTACATCTATTGAAGGTTTACTTAAAGTAACAAAAATCACCTGTTATGTAAAAGATTTTACCGAATACACAACACTATTTACGGGTTATTGTATACATATATATTATTAAGGAGGTACAGGACGTACCGTCAATGCAAAAAGTTTATTTCTCGGTAATACGAAATGCAAAATACGAAGTACATGAGGGACGAACAAATATTGGTTTGAATATATATACCTTTGAAAATGAATTTTTCAATTCCCTATTAAACTGCTTTTTGCTTGTTAAAATGATTTTTTTATGCATATAATAGTTTAATAAATTAAAAATTATCTATAATTAATATCAAATTTATATTAATTCAAATATTTTGAAAAATTAATAAAAAATTTGGCAACGCTGTAAATTTACGTGCGTTGACGCATGCGTGATTTGGTTCTTTGACCAATAAATTGTTATATTTTATATAACATTTATTCCGATTTTGAATTTCCCGCTCAAATTGGCATTTGCAACGTTGCCGGCTTATAACCTACATTTACTGTTTCTTAAAGGTTTTATTTATATATTTTCGTAAATAGGTATCCTTTTGATAATTTTCTTTTTGCAATAGTTACAGAAAAGATTATTTTATATACACCTAGTTTTTGAAAGTCGTGTCACCATTTTTTTATAGTTAAAAGTTATATTATGTGGTGAAATTGAGCTAAAAATTATGATTTGTATTGAAAATGACTATTTTTAATCATGCATAAAAAGAAAACTATGAACCCTAGGTCTCTAAAATTTGGAGACAACATGTATTTTAACTATTTGTATCGACCCTCCAAATTTTACAACGTTTACATCATTTACGTTAACCTCCTGTACCTCCTTAATATGTGACATTACATAATTTAGCATAAAGTCGCAGAAAATATAAATTTTGTCGAAAGGTAAGTTTTAAAATACAGTCTTGCGTTTAATGGATTGTGACAATTCTAAACTTGTAGGAATACCACAAAAAGTTACCTCATTGTGGTTATTAAAACTTAATTCGAGCACTGTTAAAGCTTTCCAATTATATTTTAATTAGAAAAAATGAGTTCTCTAAAAACGCCTCTGTTAGTCTACCAGTAAAATAACTAAATCAAGCAAAAACCCAACTTGATAAAAAGCTTAACGCTATAATGTAAAAATAAACCATTTATATTTTACGCTATACATTTAATTTAACATTTACATATGCATAGTGCAAATAAAACGTATTTTTAAATAGTCGAATGGGAGCTGATGTCCTCTCAACAGTAAAATCCGACAGTTTTATTAATATTTATTTGCCAGATTTTAAAATATAAATAAATATACACCGTACTGGAATAGAGAAATAAAATATTATGTTTGGTGGATACATCTGTGGATTTTATCCGCTCTAGAATTGTATGAGACTCAGCGCACAAATGCTAAGGACAACTGGTAAGGATTCTGCGCAGTGACCGATTTAATAGATGCGCAGATGACTGGTTTAAATTCGTTTAATTGACGACCGTGTTTAGAGCTGGTTAGAGTAAATAAGTACGCTTTAACTTTACCGATAAGTCGGGTAGACTACTTTATTACCATTCTTGTACGAAACTATTTATAGATTAGTACCAAATGTTTGCAATATTTAAATTGTTTATACTATTCCACAAAATTTAACGACTTCTTAAATCTTAAGGTAGATCTCTTTGACAATGTGATTTATACAAATTTATTTTATTTGTTTTTTTTTTGTTTATAGATAAAACTTGTCTCTGGTAAACACAAGGCATGGATATTATCTTAAATCCATGTTACATTTTATTTAAAGAAAACGTAGTAATATTTAATCTAAAAAGGTTCCAGTGTAGTCTGACATTTAATTCTTGACATGGTCTTCTTAATATTATTTAATCATTGAAAAGGTAAGCGTCCATAGATTGACAAAGCTTTGAATGAATTAAAATAAAAAATCTGAATTGTTATTTTTATTTTTTAATAGGTTTAATTGTTATTTTAGTTTAATATATAATATTCAATATTTCTGCATAATAAGTGGAAATTAGCGTTTGTTGGAATGAATGTACTAAGTTCAAATAGCTATTCAGGTGGACTTTAAAAAAACAAAACACTGAACAAATACAACTGAAAATAATTGCTACGTTGTGGACATCTTGTTGTAAAAATATAAAAAATATATCAACATATTTAAATATAGTAAAATTAATTTTTTATATGTAATTTGAAAGGCCTTAGACTTTTTTGTTTGTATTTTAAATGAATTATATTGTTCTGCGTCTTACTTAAAAATAAATATTCCAAATGGAATTGGTGTAGCGTGCAATGCCTTCATCGAAAGACTTGATAGCATCAACCGCGCCGGTGGTAGCAATATGTAACTTTGAGATATTTTTAAAGAAATTTAATGTATTTTTAACATTGTCTTAAGATAATAAATAAATCGATTCATAATTGACAAAACTACACTATTTTTAATAGTAAATTATACGTGAAGAAGGTTACATTTAACAATTGTATAGATAAATACTCGTGCAACTATAGGAAGTGAAGTGAGACGAGTGTGGATTTGATAACTGTAACTGTTATACAAAATATCTTGTAATTTATAAACAATAGCAAAGTTTGAAGTCCAGTGACAATTGAAGTGGGCCTCGTGCCATTCGGACAATTGCCAACTCAAAACACTTCTCAGAAGAAATATATTTCTATTGTTATCTTATAATATATGACATGCTCAATTATGGTGAGAGGTTTAAAAACCTTCTTTGTAATGCAACTACGAAATTGGGTTACTGCCTTTTTATTTTAAGCAAAAAAATGACTATGTTCTCGAAGATAGATATTAGATTGCTATTTATAAATACAACTTTAATACGCATTAATTGTAATATAATAATTGTGTGTTTTGTAGATTTGTTTATATATATAGTTGGTATATTTGTTCATTTAAGATTTGTTTATCATTTGGAGTGTTAATTCTTTGCCAATCATGGAATGCATTTATTCTATCTCCGGGAATCAAACCCCGACCTCAGCGTATCTGAGTATTAGAGTTAGAGTCAGACGACAGTTATTTATAATTTGAAAATTAATTCAACCAGTGCTGGACGCAAATAAGTAGCAACAAATTGAGTTTAATTAAGGAAAATACAAAAAAGTGGGAAACTTCTTATCAATGCAATAGATAATTCGAAAAAGCAATCTTCAGACTAAGAACAGGACACACGAGATTGACGCATCAACATTTAATGAGTAAAACAACAGCTCCGCAGTTCAGCAACTGTCAGATGCAAAGACAACGCAGTGACCGACAGTCAATCGACTTCAAATCTTCAGAATAGTAAGATATTTCTCAAAAATTAGAAATTCAAAAATTTAAAAAATTCGGGGGCCCGGTAGAGAACTTAGGAGAAAGTTCATATTCTGGATTCTAGAATAATTAAGTATATTAATAATAAAAAAAAAAATTCATAATTTCAAAATTTTATTTGGGGGCACGGGGGCAGTATTTGCCGAGAGTAAAAATTGTGCTAGGAAGTTTTGTATATAGGCTAACCTTGGTAACTTATTTACGAATCGAAAAAAAAAATTCCAAATTTTGAAAAAAAGTTGGTCAAATAACGCATAAATTGAAAATATTTTTTATTTTGATAAATTGAAAAATTATTTTGTTATTGTGCGAGTTTATTATTTCAATTTAAAAATAGAATTAAATATGAAATGTAATTACGAATTAGTTTATTGGATTCAAATCATACACGCCAAAAGGACTAAGGGGGTAAACTCTAGTATCTTTTATAATTTGACAAAGCTGAATAACATTCGGAGATAAGGCTTATACGACTACATCATGAGGCACGATACCGTCCTTAAAACAATATTAACAGTTAATAGTAAAAGAGAAGATTTAACATGGATTAATATAACAGTTAAAAGATAAATAACAACAAAAAACAACGCGTTTGTTAATTTTACAACACAACGCAACATCGTATCGTATCATACAGCTACGTAATACTTTTGACCTTACTGGTGCTAATAAAGTGTCACTATAAAAACAATTAACTAATAAAAACACATCAAAGATATCAAGTAACGGTATAATTAACCACAATTAACGAGTCCAATGACTGACTGTTGTTGTAGTCTTGTAGTAGTTGTTACACTCATATTGTGTTCAGTATTCATTGTTCTTTTGAAAAGTAATAACAGAGGAAAGAATTACGAGACGTGTGGTAAATAGAACAATGGATTATCGCTGTATATACTACCATACAATAACACTAGTAGTAAGTGTATAAGATTGTTGAACAAACCTAATCCTTGCTAGTATCCAAGGCCATGGAGGGCAGATTTATGTTTGGTTTAAACTGATTTATTTACTTAATTATTTAAAGCTATCACAATATACTACAGTACATATACTTACTAAATAATTTACAGTTACTTTTATTGTTTTTTTCTTAAGTTGACGTGTTTTATGGAAGTATCCTTGGAGTCATTTTTGTAGATGTGTTAATTGAATACATTTATTTTCATTATTTTGGTTTAGTTTTGAAAATTAACGCAATCAACGTAAGGAATATATAAATAACACTGAGTGAAACATCTGAGACCAAGGCACTTTTAAAATTTATACTAGATGTAATTGAATTTACGGTTAGACCAAAAAAAAATCGCTTAGGGATATTGACGTAGCATGATGTACAGTACTAGCAACCTTATTAGATATAAGAGCGAAATATCAGCTTTCAACGATTTAGATTTCTTTATGACAAATATTTAGACTTGTTTGTGACCTAATTGAACTCTTTCGCGGAAAGAAAGCATTAATATATCAATTATTATATTAATTGGCTTCCGGCTAAATCAATTATGTCGCTAAAATCTATTATTTCACTGAGTTTTAGTGTTAATTTAAAGTTTTATCCTAAAATGCAAGTTTCAGCTTGTAAAATATAAAGAAATAAAATTAATTATATTAAATACAATCATTTATATTAAATAAAGATAGTAATTATTACAAAATAATATATATTACTGACGCATAACGCTTGGTTTCACAAGTTCAAAATTACATTTAAGGTTAAAACTTTAAATTAAAACTAAAAAAAGCGGCTTTAAATGTGTATAATTAAAAATACAATAATATAATTAAAACAAATTTCTAGCATTGAAAATTTCTAGCAAACTTATACATTTTTTGAATAAGTATTTATAAGTAAGTCATTTAAAGTACGAGTATAACAAAGTTACCTATCATATTATTATCTAACAGTAACCATTAAATATATCTTGATACTAATAATAAATTGGACTTGCCCCGCTTTCGAAATAAACCGCTCACTTCATTTAGCATATGTAATACTGTAAATAAATTTAATCAACACAATATGTTAAAATATTTATCTTTTTTATAAGGCAGGTCAGTATTTCGTCCGTCCAAGGTGACAGTTACAACGTTGTACGCAAAATATAAATGTTTATTTTGACTGTTAGTTCAGATAATTTTTTTGTTGTTTGTTTTAATTTAATATTAAAATTTTTGTTTATTATATTATTTTCAGTTTTAATGTATTTAAACGAGGTACTACGTATGATAACTACTGCTAATATATCATTTTAACTAATTATACTCGCATTTAATTACTGAATTATCATTTTAATATTTATTTTTTGAAGGTTTCACCGTCTGTATTGTATGGATTAACGTCAGTTTTCTTTTATATTATTTTTAGTTTACTTATTAAGAACATAACTAAGTAATGTTAGGAATAATTAGGTGTACTAATTACAAATCATAACTAACGTAACATAATATTGGAACGATATTGATTACGATTATATAATGAATGGCAGAGCCTTGGATCAGACACCAAAAGGGTTACACCATTTCCAATGATCAGGTTACATCACTCTGAACCGAGTTCTGCTCTACATCAAAAAGAGCAGAGCAATGTGCATTCCAAAGTTGTTTAAGTTAAGATAAGACTGAAGCACGACACCAGCAATACAGTTAAGACAGAGTGCAATATTGTTAACAGTAAATTGTGACTGGAGAGAGACGAGAAGGCAGGAATAAGCAAAGAGAAGAAGTAGTATGAAAATAAACGATTAGAAAATACAAATGGCTTATTACTACAAAGCCATATTTTGCTTAATACCGTCTTCAGAGGACCAAAAATATTCTAGTCACGTGGTAAGTCTGGACTGTAGCTAGAGGTTGCCAGTGTAATCTAGAGAGATTATCAAGAGTTAGAACTGCGTGTTGTCGTGAAGTAGGTTGAATCAGACTTTAGTGTCTCTTATTGCGTTAAGCAGACGTCCTCTAGCACCTGGTAGTAGTAGGCCACAGTCATATACTGTCTATCATATAGGAGGTCAATTAGCAGTGTACTTTTGTCTTTGATTTTCCACTTCATCACTACTATTTCGAAATGTCTATGCCCATCAATCACATGGGTTTTACTCAGATTAGCATGGCCAAATTATGCTTGGAGTCTCTTCAAAATTTCGGTTGTTGAAACGGAAAGTAATAATAACATATTGTGCTACATATACTGATTGTTTCTGTTCGTACAATGATGTACTTAAGTATAAAGGACGTGTGCATCACTCTTCTCCCTGTCTATCCTTCTGCTGCCGATTAATATTCCGATAAACTTCATCTTTCATTTGATTGATATATCCTCATATATAAGGTGTCGCAATATCGCTCTCGTAATTTCATCTTCTTGTACTTATTAAATAAATATTATAATAATTTTTTAAATAAGCGACACATTGTGATAATTTACTGATAGAAAATTATCATATATTTCAGATATAATTTAATAGCCGTCAAGTTAATCTTGTTCGTATGTTTATTCATGTTTAGTCTAAGTCTAGTCAGTATGCTGATTAAGCTCTTTCTCGTTCTCCGTCTCCCCTGATGGTGATGCTGATGTTATTCATATTAGCAAACAACTTTTTGTGTGTTTACATGTCCATGTCCATGTCAACATAACTAGTACTGGTTGTGGTACTGGTATGAATATGATGTCAGCGACTCGATTCTTGATTCTTAATTCTTGATCGAGACTTTCTCTTAACCGGAGTTTAAATCACCCACGCTGCGGTTTCAACACCTTCAGCTGGCGCCTCTTGTGTTTGTGCCCCAATATATTACATTTATTATAATCTCTTATTGACAGAGCCGCTGTTGGGAATTACAAAGATGCCTATACTTTTATATAAACACTTAAAACATATTCTTAAGTCTTCAACTAATAATTTCTCAATCCAGAAATGAAAACCAAATGAACTACTTTAATGGAAAATTTTTACCAATAATATTTTTGACTGTGAATCCAGTTTGATTATTCTGGTGTGTCTATATCTGTGAAGCTTACGTGGTCTGACAATTGCGTTTTTCATACAGCTCGTATAAGACGTCAGCTTACTTGATGTGGGGGCGGTGGCCTGTTAAGCCTGCTCTGGTGTACCGCCATGACCTGCTCAAGCACAAGGTCGCGTCGTGATATGATAACACAAACCAAATGCTGAAACGTGTGTACCGAGTTACTATATAAGTAAACGTCATCTTCACTCCATGCCACTAAGAATACGTTCTTTAAAAGATTCATTCTTTATTTGCGTTACTGGTACAAAAAAATTGTGTGGTTGAAAATGTTAAACTATGATGAAACCCAATTAGAAAAGTGTCTTGCAGTGCAAGGTTCACTCTTTCTAGCTTGCCACGACCTAATTCCAAGATTAATTTCCTACTTGTTATATAGAAATTGTCTTGAAGTGCAAGGTTCACACTTCCTAGTCAATACATTAGTACCGACTTTATATAAAATTGTATTTGTAATATAAGTATTTTATATATAACCTTTTCTTTATAAAAAACTTATTAAGATGTAGAAAGAATATACAGAAAATTGTATTGGCTGATTGGAAATATAGGCTGTTACTGAATCAGTAAATAAAAGAAATAATAAGAATAATAAAAATCAATAGAAGTGTACCAGTGTCATACTATTGATATTTCGCTACACCGTACAAATGTAGCTTAGTGTGTTAGAAACAGTGACTTCCAAACATAGCTTGGAATGGGTCAACAACATCGAAAGGTTCACTAAATAGCATGAGGAGTAACAATACAATACTAATTCGAATAGATTAGAGTTAAATTATTTATAACTCTTAAGATGATATAAAATGCCTATCGAAGCATCATAGTGTTTAAATGAATAAGCGTTGAATTTAAATTAGATATTAAAATATAACTTATATGTAAAAGCACTTGTTTCTAATTGCTGACTTCTTTTCCTTTAGTATTTCATGAAGTCTTTTCTCTCTTCCTCCAGTTTTCCTATATCACTCTGCCTTATACCCACGCTTGTTCTGCTCACGCTCCTTTTTTCTGTACCCTTCTTTGTCCATCCAACTCCTTCCTTCCCTACTTGTTGTCAATAATTCCTCCATAAAGTGTTAAGATATAAAAAGTTCTTCTCTGCGATGTCTTCGTCTCACCAACTAGACTATTCTCAAATACGTTTTTTATATAGATGTGTGAGAAATTTAAATACTGTTTAAATATAAACAAAATTAATAATGCTAATGAAATCCACAAACACAGAAATAACATGTACTGGTTATTATGGAACCAGTTGGTTTATGTCTGATGCCTCAGGTCTAAGGTCTGGCTGGTATTTGTACAGTAAATGAAAAGATACACACACACACACTTACACCACGTCTGTACATAGGTGTTGATGGAAAATTTGTTCCTCATTTGTAATAGCAAAATCCTGTAGCGTTTTTCACAAAGAAGAAACAAAAAAGTAAATGAAAAATAAGTATATTGCAAACTTCGTAGCGCTTGTCTTAGGAAATACCTTTAATCTAAAAGGAAATCTTGACAAAATTATATATAGAAGATGAATTTCATGTCAATCCGTGTATATCCCTTTAAAGATCTGAGCGAAACGACTAGAGAATTGTTATATACATCATATAACATAAGTATTGATGGTTTTCCACAAAAGCCCAATTTCCTTTTTCAACAAATCGTGCAACATTGTACATTTACTAAGCATCTATTAATACTTCTAACTCTATCTATGTTTCATTATTAAATATTAACACTCTTATATAAATTTTTGTTAGAGGTAAATTGTTGTAACTATAAGACCTTTTACGAGATTTTCTAGAAGATAAATTTCTACTTGGGTAACAGAAATATGCAATTTCAGATGGATTGGCTGCCTTGTAAAAGTTACCTTTAAGTTTAAAAACTGTAACACTTTCGCTTACCAAAATATAGCATGAAGGAATCTTCTTGGGAAAACCAGAGCCATTGAGGAATGGCTATCGTGCTAATGATGATGATGAAGCATTCAAAGGATAAGTAGAAATAATTCATTTTGGTAGTCTAAATTTTACATTAAGTACATATATCAGGTTATTGATCGGAGTTATGTACTTATTGGAATATTTGTGCATGTCAATTTTACTTTTAACGAACTAGTTAGTACGTATAAAACCTTTGTAGGTGGAGTTGTTCATTCTCGTTATATTGTACTTAACTTCTTTTCAGTTTTATTTGAGTTAAACATCAATTATCATTGATTTGCAGGGACATATATTATTTATATGTATTATTGTCATTTTATACAATGTCATGTACTCGTATTCCATTCATAAATTTTTAATTAATCTAGGCTAAACTCTCACGGAAACGATTATTTTCACGCCAAGTAAACCATGTAAATACTCCAATGCAGTGCAGTACTGTTACAGTGTTACTGACCAAGGCATTGCATTGCATTGCATTTCTATATTTATATTTCATGGCAATGTACGACAACGACAAGTATTTAATGCCTCGGAATTTCACATGTCCTCCGAAATATGTTACTACCACTTGTCAGGTCCAAGGAATTTCTGCTATTCTTAAACATTTTAGTAGTGACCTTTGCCCCATTGGCGCTTGTATACATCTATATCCAACGAGTAGGAAGCTGTGCCTTGGATCTTTTATACTTGTCAGATGGAAAATAAAATGCAAACACACATACACATACATACTTTATTTCACATACTTGACTTGTTTCAGCAATTTCATTATGTTGTATTGACAATTCCTTTTACAGAAAGTTTGTCTTTGGTCGTGGTGGAGGTGACGATAGCGGTGACGTTGTACGTTGGTTATTTGCGGTAAGGAGAGTGAATGACTTTCGTTTATTTGTATATTTTACAAGTATAGAGGTCGCTAATTGTAAAAGCGTTAAGAAGCAGGATGTCAAATTAAGGGTCAACGCAATACTGTGAGTCATATTTAATTAGATTCGCCAAGAAACTTGAAAATAATGATTTCATTATTACAATATTGTTGTACTGTTTGTGTATGTGTATATTTGAATGTTACCTCCTCCGTTTTACAGTCTTCAATTTAACTTTTTTAAATTATCTACCAGTAGATATTTCTATTTAAAAATGAAACTCTGCTATATACTCATACATTCATATAAATCGCTACAATGTTGCTTAATAATTAATTGTATATGATCAAATAAAAAAAGCATGAATTAAGCTACAAGATCTTAAAACTTAAAATATAACAGTACAATGTTCAAAGTAACAGGGGTCAAAGTATTATTATTTTACGACGTCTGATTTTTTTTAGTATATTTAATATAATAATTTATATTAAATAAATATACTTATGTATACTTTAACTTTACTAATAGTCTTTTTCATCGACTGTCTTAATAACCTACAATTAGCCATATGTAAAATAAATGTTCCACTTGTGAAAAGTAAATAAATAAAAATAACTTTAATAAATATAGATAAAAATTAAGTATATTATTGATACATAAAGCTTGAACGTCTTAATACATTTAAAATTAAAACTAAACACAATTATTAAGCACGCACTGTTCTCTGACTAAAACATACACATATCAAACTGTGATTAAAATTAAAACAGTACGTGGGAATGTCGCTTAAGTTAGTTATGCATTAATTTAATATATTTCACACCATTGCATCTCCTCCTTATATTATTATTAAATGAAATCTTGAATAACAATTTAAATGTAAATATTTCTAATAAACAAAAGAAACTGTATTTTAAGATGCAAATATTTAGCGACATAGAAGCAGTAGAGAAAACTATAAACCAAAACGAATCGCTTTTTTAATATTTCGGGAGTAATAAAATATAAAATCTAATTATAAATTTAAATAATTCATAGGAAACAATAGAGTTTTTTATGAACCCCTTGAGCAACCCCGAGCCCAGAGTTTCGAGTTTCAACCCGACACGACCCGAGCTTCGAAGCTCTTAGTAAAATTTTGTTATTGTATGGTACTAAACACGTAATAATGAAATTATTCTGAAAATAGTTCCCAGTATTTTAATACATTCTAGCAACTAGTATTATTATACATAAATTTAATACTTTTATTGTTTTTGTGACACTTTGAGAATAATATAAAACTTTTATCTCTATATAAATGATCTGAATAATGCATAAATTAAAAATTTATTTTAGAGCTTTTACTTTGAATAACACATAAATTTAAACAACTTTGAACTATAAAAATAATTATAATTCTATATAAATATTGTAAGAGTTAAATAAAAGAAACTATTTCAGAATGAAATAAAGATTTTACTCATTTACGTATATGTACTTCTTTTTAAAAATATTAGAAAATAAATTCAATTGATTTACTTCTATGAATTTATCCTTAACAAATGATGGATCTTTTAAAATAAACAGATAAATTTGCACTATTTCTTTATGATTAACATTTTATTTTACTGTTTCAGGTACTAGAGGTATTTATTAGAGCTGTACGTAATTCCATTATTTGGGTATTTAAGGGAAGGCCCGGATTTGAGAGAGGGTAGGCTACTGCCCGAGGCATCCACAAAAAAGGAGCTTCCACAATAGAGATAAAAGCAATACATTTTTGAAAGACTATGTAGTCCAGAAAAATAGAGGATTTTCGGAAAGGAGATAAGGACAAGAGGTAGATGACGGAGATAGAGACAATAATAACATAGTAAAGGTAGAGCGTCAAGAAGGAAAGAGTAAAGTAAGAGAGTCAAGAGGAAATAGTAAAGACAGAGCGTCTAGGCCTGTGATAGACATAAGTGGAGAAGTGAAAACGAAGAGAGAAGCCAGGAAGGACAGTGAAAAGATAATAGAGGGTTTGTCGAGAGGAGACAAGGAAGGCACGAGGTGATAGATGAAGATACAGGCTATAAGAAAGGAGAAGCAGGAAACGGTTTGCCGAGAGGAGACAAAGAAGACAAGAGGTGAGGAAACGGTGAGAAGGAAGGAAGACTAGGGAAACTGAAGGAAGAGGGTCAAGAGAAGAAGAAGCAGAAAGTACTTTTGGAAATAAAAAGTTCTAGAATAGTTTAAGTTTAATTTTAAGTTGAAGTTCTATGAAATGTAATAAGAATGTAGATTGTAAAGCCGAAGGCGAACAATTAATAATAATAATAATATTCTATATAGTATATGAATATCACACCGCTGCTTAGAAAGTTTGTGATTATGGAAACATTTAGTCCATCAATGCAGACAACGAAACATAGAAAATATATGGCTACTTCAAGAATCGAACTCGAAGACACAGCAGTCTACAGTCAATCATAATTGCTCTTAGTCACTATGTATTATAATAAGATAATTAGTGTTATATACATAATATATGTAAGTATGTATGTATGTGCATTTATAAATTTTACGAGGTGAATGCTCTTGTAAAACTCACATTTATGCTAACTAGATTTATCACTAATTAATCCATTAACTTAAACAATTAAACATTATATTACAATAATAATAATAATGATGTGGTTATAAAATAATGAGCATTCGTTGCATTATCACACTATCAGTAACAATTAGCAGTCAACATGTGTGATAGTGATACGATACCAGCTCAGGGTATCGCAGCGCAGTACTGCAGTACATTGCGTTGCGAAAATTGCGTTACACATTAAGCAGCTTTTTATGATATATGGTATACTCACTCGTACGCATCATCATTTAGCAAGTACATGCACATACATGTATGATAATGCTTTAATTATAAATATTGAAAATATAACTGATAAAAAATGACATGAGTTATAACTTTATGTAGTCAAGTATACAATAGAGCAATTTTCAAATAGAATTATGAAAAAGCTCAAAGGCAATACCAAACCAAGTCCTGTAGAAGACTTTGCTTTGGTTTGTACCGAAACGAGTTATATATTTATAGAATTTACCAGTATTATAGTATAGGTATTACCGTTAGCAGCGATAACAAAATCCTAATAATATTTTCCCTAAAAACTTTCAATTCTGTATAGCAATACGAGAGATAAAATACTTTTCGTATTTAACAATTAAGAAACATCATGGTACTATCTTAAAAAGAAAAAATAATTATTTAGTCGTGCTAATGTTTTATAAATATTGGTTTATGTTTCTAATAGCAATAACCACGAACACTAAATATTACACTAATATAAAAAAAATGTAATTATATCCAATTTAGTAATTAATAAAACAAGTAATTACGGAAAATTTAAACAAGAAATCCCGAAAAAAATTATCCTACACTTCAATGATTAAAGAAAGTGATGATTGATGTGAGAAAGAGAGAGGAGAGAAGTCCAATGATTTCAGAGAAGTTCAATGAAATTTGTTAGTGCATCCTACTGTATCTATAATTGTATATGACAATTAAAAATATACCTATAGTCTCAAATTACGTTAAATACGTTTAACCAGGATTACCACAGTTGGATATAAATATAAACTGTAAATTTCGCCACCGGCATTTGTGACCCAATGAGAACCGGTGAGGTCCAGCAAGTATAGAGGAGCTTATCAATCTAACGACTCTAAAATCAAAGATGAAGGAATCTAAAGATTTGATTATACGGACCACATCTTCATTTGCGCAGCGCCCACTTATTTTCGTTTCATTTTCGATACGTTTGATATAATAATTGCGTCTTTTCAATAACTCATAGCTTACAAATCAAGGCTAGCTTATTTAATTTTTATTGTTAAACATTTATTCAATTCTGTGTCTACACAGTCGCAGTGTTTTCCGAAATATTTAAATAATGTCTTCGACATAATGTTTTCCTAGTGTAAATCAGACTTTGTATTATCGTATAATACCCTGTTTAATGCGTTTATCTAACTTTACTCGCATAAAACGTGATACAGACTTCGGGTAATATATGTATCGTTGACTCGCCCTGGAGTAAAACACTAATACGCATATTACTCATAGCGTCATTTGTTTGTAGATTAATTATGACATTGGGCATTGGGTTGATTTTTTTTTTAATTGCTTGACATAAAAATTATCACTTGAACTGCAAACGTAGGTTATGGTTTGTTTGGTCTCTGATTTGTAAATAATTTAGATTATATTTTTTTAGAATTTAATATTTTATCTTCTAATTACTATCTTATACTACACATTTTGTAATTGCTGTTATCTATGATATACATTAACATAGGCGTCCACATGTAGGAGCAAACAAAGTATTTGCTCCCACCTAGAAAACGTATTTAACAATAAGTAGTGTAAGCTATTATTTAAGTTTAAATGTAGCGCTGAAAATATTTTTATTTCAGTTCTCTCAGTTCCTGTTATCGGACTGTGTCACTACAGTACTTTTATTTATAAGGAAAAGTAGAAGAATGAAAGAAACAAGTGTTAACACTTGTGAAAACACTAAAATGAAATCTTTAATAAATTTACACTGGATATTAACAGATAGCTTTTGAATATTTGACTAATTCATCGCATAATTGACGAGTAGATATGTTTTATACGTAAGTAACGTTATTACATTACAATATTCTATTGCATGTTTGTGCACGGGTATAGATTATAATCAACACTACTATATGATTGATAACTTTAAAACATTTTTAGGAATGGTAGAA
The DNA here is from genome assembly GCA_963678705.1 of Panorpa germanica. NCBI lineage: Eukaryota > Metazoa > Arthropoda > Insecta > Mecoptera > Panorpidae > Panorpa > Panorpa germanica. The sequence goes on from OY783221.1 coordinate 4,764,497, forward strand.
CAATTTATGTCAGTCATATGATTGGTATATTTTTATTTTTGTTGTCGAGTAATTTGTTACATGGAACTCAACCACTATTTTTGATTACTTCTGTTGAGTGCCTTAAGTTGCGTCTCTACTGGAATATACTACATTTCCTTCTAAACAGTAAAGATAAATTCATGGATTATGTAACGTATTAATGTTACATTGTTCATCAAATAATTGAACAAGACATAGAAACTTTTAATATACAATTTATATGAAATATATTAATTTAATATGTAAGATAATGTAAACTAGCATAATTACATAACGTATTGTTATGTAATCCAAAAATAAATAAGTCTAAACGAGAAACAGAAAATGCATGTCTAAACAACGAATTTTTACTTGATTCAGAAATAACAGTATATATGCTACTAAGCTGGTCACATTACCTAATTTTATATATTTTTTTAGTTTAACCATCTAATTTTTAAAGAGCGCTCAATAACGTTAGGCGATTCAAATGTATACTTTCTTAATTAGGATACTGACACCTGCCCCAAGGTATAAGACTTATTTTGCACTTTATTTAAGACCGGCTGATACTTTTGGGTAAACTTAAGTTGCCTAATTTTTGCGGTAACAGTTCTTTCTAAAGTCACTTTAACGCTAACGGGCATGCACTCATAAAATATTACAAATTGCGTATCTAAATTTAATTTAGGTAAATAAAAAAAGTGATATTTCAATTTTATGCATATGAATATTATAAATATAAACTAGTTGATGTTGTAATGAAATGTTGCATCAGTGCAGACAGTACTTTATACTCGTATCTATAAATATTAAATTTACCCATTACATAATTTACAATAAATATTTTATGATGTGATTTGAACTGAGTATTCTTATAAGTTGAATAAAATAATCATTTTTAGTTAAAGTTAAAACGAGCACTTTAGAATTGCAGTAGTTATAATGTATTAAATTTTATTTTGTTTGGAATAGAGAATATAAAGTATTAAAACTTTAATGAGGAAATAAAACTATTTAAAGTTAAGCGATGGAACAGTTGAAGCTACATAAAGTAAATTTACTACAATTTTATTAGGATTCTTTGCTATCAACAATCTCAGTCATTTGTTATCATATAAAATTCGATTTGTCTTAAATTTTACCGCACATGGCACCCAATAATGTGGTCCTCTAAACAGTATTTCTTTATTACTACAAATTGCTAATAATCTATGCTAGTCGCTCAATATTTACAGAAAAGAAATGATAAATCGCAATGCCTAATTTTTCTGATAGAAACAAGGGAGGGTATTTTATTAATTTGTGTTTTACTAATTTAGAAATAAAATTTAACATCACTTAATAAATTCAGTGTAACAACTGGTACGTCAATATCGAAGTCAGCATCTCTACCTGTATGGCTTTACCTGTGCCAACTTGAACCTGTTCCAACCTGCAACCACCTGCTCAACATGCACCATCCTGCTCAATCTTGCTCTGCTATGGACATACGGCCATACGGACATGGACACCGACAGACCGATCAACCGATCCAGTCAAAGAAAACACAAAACACAAAACACAAATCGTCTGCACATTCAACAGCTGCTGTTATGCTTATTAGTGGTAAATATCAATGATTCTAAAACTATGTTCGCCTCCACTATGATGTCACTCATTGCATTGCCTTCCCTGATTCATTTATTCTATTACCACTTTTCTTAATTACTGTGCATCACTTTTCCACATGTCTGCCAATGGTATACACCTAATGAAGTCCTCCCAGTGCACAACATCTATTCTGTCAGCTATATTTTTCTTCTTATAAAGCTGTTTTCTCTTCTACGTTCTTTTTCGCTTTTATTCCTCTGTCTATTTTCTTTATCGAATTTTCTTTTTCGTGATCAAGTTTTCTTTTTCATATTCATGATTATGCTTGCACATAACCAATTAAATCTGATTATAACCAAACCCAGATAATATCTGGCCCGTGGACAAAGTAGTCAGAGTCAAACATAAACGCTCTCGCCTACTGTGTCGTCTACTTGAATATGTTGTTTTCTTTACCTTACATGTTGAGAAGCACTGAATTAAATGTATACGAATATATTTACAAAGGTATTATTAAATATATAAATGTATTTGTTAAGATGTAGCATAACCATACACTAAAAAATATTTGAGAAGATTTTGTAAAATTGCATGATGAGTTTTAAGGTATAAATATCACCTTTTGTGTTATTTTTTTTTTTTTTGTTATAATAGAAAATTAAATCAGGGAACAGGTGATATTGTCAGGTATTATATATTAGCTTCTACAATTTAATCTCTAGATAATGGTTATATAATAGGTAGAACGTTATATTAAAAAATTATATAGTTATACACCGATTTATAATTTTTTGCTAATATTTTAAGATATAAATGTGATTTTTATAGTTAGAAATTTACTAATAGGCTGACATAAATTAATATGTTATAGTAATTAATTTGCGCTGTGTAATACGTAAGTGAAATCAAATATCCTTCAAAAGAATTTTTTCATAATTTTTTTTTAATAGTCATTGTATTATCACAGGCAGCTAAGACAAGATTAGGATAAAACAAAATTGAACAAAAAAACATTTGAAAAAAAAATCAACAAGTCGTAAAATTACCTAAGACTTATCTTAAACCCATTAAAAATGTGTTAGGTTCTTTTTAAATGGACTCATACCAGGATCGGACTTATCCGTTGGCGCATTTAATAATTTCTTGTGAGTTCTATCAGTTGGTAACAGATTTATAGAAAACGTATTGCCAGTCAGTTACGAGCAAATATTGTTTATGTACTACATGTGTTATAAAATAAATTAAATATCAAACATAAAATATGTTTTCATAAATATCCTGATAATCAAGAAATATTACCATTCACATCAATAGTCAACAGATGAAAAGAAAAATACGGTTTTAATTTAGACAAACTAACATGAACTTATATCAATTATTACTAAAAGAATCTTTACTGAAGAAGATTGTATTATTTATTCAAAAGTTATAGACAAGATCAAAACCATATTTAAACTTACTAAAGTAAAGTTCAAAACCTTTCTGCTCTAGTAAAATTTAGAACACATATTTATTAACTTTCTGGCTGCATATCTATCAATTTCTATCTATTTAAAACTAGAGGTATAATATTCCAATTCGTCTCTGCCTCAAACTATATGGTTACATGAACCCTAAAATCACAGCATCACTTGTCACGGAAGAGTGGTGCCAGCACTATCCAAGATATCAGATTCCAACAAGTAAAGACTCCTGCTGCACCGTCTAGGCTCCTGTCTACCTGAGTCCCATGACTTTATACCTGGCTACCTGCATCTACCAGTCAACCTGAGCTGTTTTATTTACTGTGTCTACGTTTTTAATAAAGCAGTTTCTTTCTATGGGTTAAATTTGTGATAGCAACCATACACTGTCAATATTTTGTTAATAAAAAATTATAAATAATTTTTTGAACTCAACTTACATTCACATAATATTTTACTTAAGTAAAATCTAGTATTTAATTTAAAGGTAAAAGAAATCGTTTTATGATTATGCTAATACGCAAAAAGGTAGAATTATTTTTCAAAAAGTGGTAGAATGTGTAACAAAACGTTTGTATTAAGTTAAATCGTCTACATAATGGGTAATTTTTGTTATGTTAAACCTTACATATACGTGTTTACACTAAGGATACAAAACAAATATATTTTAATAAATATATGTAAATTGTCAGGAGGTTATGCAACAGATGCTGTAGCATAAGAGTGCTAAACTGTAAAAGGACAAGGGCGCCTACTATAATTAAATTTCACTATATGGCGATGACAAATACTGGCCCTATAAATAATAGAAACTATTAATTTTATTCGGTGTAACTTTAAGTTATAAAATTACAACATTATTACTCATAAAAAACGTCATAGTAATTTATAATACACAATGTGCAAAAAGAAAAACTGTATACATAACAAAAAAATATATAATAGCACCTAACCTAGTACAATAGACCATACATTAAAAGTAAAAACCATAAGCCGTCGCGAATTGAAATAGCGTGAGATTAGAGTGAGATAACATGATTATATTGTTGCTGCGGGTATTTAAATACTATATATATTGATTATTAAATAATAATTTTATTTTAAAAGTAAACTCAATCTTAATAAATGTTAAGAATGATATCTTGATTAAATTAAATGAAATGACAGATATGCGAATAGGGAAATTACAAATTTTTAAGTCCTTTATATTTTCCTTGAATTGATTGAATTTAGCCTTGAATATTTTCTGGCCATGAGTCTGACACATTTGGTCTTATGAAACGAAGAGATAAAGTGACAACGAATATTGTTAATGTAGCACATGTGTTACAAAATAAATTGTTTAAATGTTTTAATAAACATCCTAATAACTAAGAAACACACATTAATAATATACATTTTATCTGTATTAGAAGAAAAATGTTCCAAACTAATTTTAATTAACGAACAGTTAAGATTTTCATTATAATTTAAAAATAATTAAGAGTCCTATGCTTACCATTATACCGCCTTAACGTTTCTAAATTCTATTATGAAACTAGTAAGCATTCCTAATTATATATTAATCACACATAACAAATATAAAGAAAATGTAATCTTAAATCTTTAAAACATAAATCATATTATACCCTATTTAATATGCAAATATATTTATATATGTTGACCGTACTTTATATACAATACAGTATGAAATTCGTACTAGGAATATAGTACAGGGTGTCCGTAGGTGTAGTCCGTAGGCGATTTATTTGTGTGAAATATAATAATAAATTCTTTGGCATTTAGTTTTTTACTTGATTCTAAAAATCCTATTTATTAGTAACTTAATTAAGTAATAAATATGTAACTATGTCTGGTTTGATATTCTGGAACTCCTTGTGTATTCTATATGCTCTTTAGCAAGTTTAATATATCTATACATATACATATATGTAGGACTTAACTTACATTTGCATTTTAAATTATAAATGCGGTAAAGTTTAAAAGTCTTTAAACACTTTGATGTGAATTTAAAAATAACTTAGAAAACAAATCAGATAATCGGCATGCACAGCGAATTAGTTTCTTTGCTGGCAGAGAAACAGAAGAATATACAAGTAGACGTCGGCGTCGGCGTCGCGTAGGGAAGAGTCATGCATGAATGTTACGTAATAATACGAGAAAGAATACATGCACCTAGTCCGACTTAAACATATTGTTTCTTTGCTTATCTCAAGGTAAAATTATGCTATATGTTTGGTATGTATGCAGGAGTAATAAGTAAGCTTGGATAACTTTAATTGCACAGAAACTTATAAAGCTTGTGGAAAAATGTTATAGTCGGAAGGAAAATTGTATACTGTTACTTATTTATAAAGACCACTTTATGTTTAGTAGTTATTAATTATAGTTAGGCAATTTAGTGCATAATGTTATGAAAAATTTATAATATAATAATGTTATAAAAAATAACTTAAGCTTTAACTATCTATTTTATCTTAATCGTTTATAAATATATATTAAAAAAAAAATTAAGCAGTGCTTTTTAAATGTAAAGTAAATTTGTACGGCATAACCAGAAGCGAGAGCTAAATTTAAAGAGTTAAATTTAAAAATTACATTAAAATGATTTTAGGTATATTTCTTTTGTAATCTTCGTACACAAAAAACATTTGTTGTAAAGTAATTCTATATCAAACTAGGAGAATTCCCGTATTAGAAACCGTGTCTTTTAATTTCCTTTTCTTCATAGTGAATTTCTTAAGTTATTATTAAAATTATGCAAACTGAAAACAAGAGATTTGAGAAGTGACTTGGGAAGTTGCAGTATTCTTTTTGATTTGATATAAAATGCCTGCCCAGCAACATTTTACTTTGTGCAACTGAGTGATGAAAGGAACAAACCTCCTAACAACACCATAAAAGACAATTAATCAATTTCTATCACTGCATTATAACAATAATCTTTTCAACATCTTGTTCAATATTTACAATTGAAATGAATTTGACTTTTAAATGAGACAAAACAAGATTTGCGTACAAGATTTCTTATAAATAATATATCATATTATTTGGGATTGGTTTATTGTAACAGAGTCATCAAGGTCGAACTATAATTAATTGTCATGTTTTTATTAAATAAATTATGTAAAATTTAAATAAATATCACGTATTTAATTTTAACTGTCACGACAATATGTTTTTATTGACAATATTGACGAAATATCGAGTAGCAATTAAAAGTTAAGTAAGAGCCTTATGTAAGAAGCTCAGGACCGAGTGAGACGCATTGCCGAATTGAAAAATTGGGACCTATATTCTACTAGAACTGTTGGGCCCGGTTCTTCTTCTCTAATATCTTTTTTTTTATATATATAGTTTCTCGGGCTTTCTAGGCACTTTATCGCCCCTAATATTGTTCTGCTTCTTCTTATACTTTATATTCAGTCTCTAATATCGAGCTCCTTAAGAAAGGCTCGCTAATATAGGATTGTACATAGAGATTGTAAATAGAGATTCTATTCTATTTTTCATCAGCAGAAGAATTAATTTTATTAAGCTTTTATGCAGGTACAGGGTACTCGTCCACTGCTCAGTACGGAAAGCAGGCAGCGCAATAGATTCTTGAAAGAATCAAGTAAGCTTAATAAGCTTAAGAAAGCTTATGTCGCGGTATCTTATATAACGGCACTATCAGCATTAACACAAGAGCTGCTTCTTGAGTCGACCCACTTGGCTGGCAGGACGCATACATACGAATAATCATAAAATGCCGCTTGTATACGAAGTAAACTTCATGTTTCTATTCTTCCACTTTGAACACTTGCCATCACTTTATGTTTTTATATGCTATTCGTTGTGCAAAAATGTCCTCAATGTATAAGAGGTTCGCGATGGTGTATCTAGAAGAGAGTGCCTGGAACCGATGTCGGTGCAGTTCTTGGTGGTGGTTGCGGAAAGTGCTTGTTTCTTACGTCCAAGGTGGCATCTTACCCTTTTGTCATACATTGTACACGCATATTGGCGATCAGTTCTCGTTGGCAGTGATAATAAAGCCAAAGTTTGAGCCAAGCACGCCAACCTGCTGAGCCAACCGAATACGTTCGAGCAACAATATGACTTAAGTGTAATGCTACAGTACGTTATGACCTTATCTTAAATTTAATAAAAGCTACCGGTATGAGATTAAGATAACGATGAATTGAAAACTAGGTAGATCGACACGGTGACTTACACTCTAGCAAATGGTATCAGTAAATTTGATCATTGATCAGCTAATACGACCCTGGTAATTGCAGATAACGCAACAGCTTTCTACGAAACGCACACCCAAGAAACTAATGTAACGGCTGACGATCAGGGAAACCTATTAGATGCACGCGAACTATTTTAACAATTATTAAGCCTTAGTTTTATGTATTTAATTCCAGTATGCTATGCTAGGTATAAATTGTATGTGTATACGAGTAGGAATACATTATAGACGACTATGTATTATTGCAGATAAATGGCATTGTGTCTTGTGAGAAACTACATAGGATAGCACATATCTAAATATGTTTGCAGGATGACATATAGATGGCACCACTATTGACAAATTCATATGATTTTTAGGTAGTACATTCAAACGATATGTGTTTAAATTGTATACCGTTGCCTAATAAGTGTATGATTGTGTATGAACTTAATAACAAGGAATGAACCCAACTACAATTTACAATACGACTATACCATCGGGATTATTGGGATATAAGGTCTTGTACAAGTAGATTTTCCATTTTACACATTTAGGGAATTTATAAAGCTTTAAATTCAGATGTTAATTAAACGTGTTTTAATTAATTACAAGTGTATATCCATCTCTGTTTTCTTCAAGATCAAAACCTTCAATTAAATCAATTATATTGAAACTCAATTTGTTTTCCAAGCACGTCCTTTACTGTTGCTTGGTGAAGTATGAGAGGGACTTAAGGGGGAAAGAGGGAGGTGTTATACAGATCGAATGGTTGGCATAAATGTATTTGTTACCACTTCACAACAGCTATAATGTCTGGTTTAATAACTATTCATTTAGTTTGTATTCAATTAATTTATTAATTAGTTTCCAATTCTAAACTGGTTTATTTTATTATCTATTTAGTACTTACTTAATATTATAATCATTTATTTTATGATATTTTAATTAATTTCTTTATTTTAATACCGTTAAAATTTATTTAAAGTTCTTGGGAAGTTTTGTGATGAGAGCGATATTGTCACACATGCGGTATTCTTCGGAAACAATCGCTTATGGTCTTAAAACTTAGGAAAATTAAAAAAATAATGCATTTTTAGAAGATCAAACTCTCTGATGTTCTGATAAAACAAAAATTCATTTATAAATTATTTAAAGTTTTTTTTACCTAACGTTACGTTTAGATATTTACCGAAGCTTAACATAATTGTGTTACATTATCATTACATAAATGAAAAAGACATTAAAAATTTCTTACTAATATATTAGTTCAATATGTAATATTCAATATAGTCAGAAAATGTTATGTTATTTTACATAATATTAACCTAACAAATGTGTGTCTGTAGAGTGAAACGAATACTATTGTAAATAGCACAGTAGCCGAGAGCATTGATGATTGATACTAGATTTCTGTGACTTAGATTTGATCCCCGGACCAGGGCTATTGTTGTTATCAAGTTAAATAGATTATACACGTACATAATCATAAACTTATTAGGCAGCGGTGTTGTTCAGATATATTAGGCAAGAAGACCACAAAAATTGCCAACATAGTAGTAGGCCGTCCGTGATAAGACCCAGCAAGCAAATTAAATGTATCGGAAATATGTTGCATTAGTTGCAAGAATGATACTAGAAGTAGAGATTGTAAATAATTAGTAATAATGGCAACATTGTTGCAAATATTTAAATTCCAATCAACTTATTATTGTTATAACAGATATAACGCTCTAACAAATCGATTAATATTAAATTCTAAAAAATAATAACTTCGATATCAATTAAATAATATGGGATTCAACAACTGTAATAAAAGTAAAAATATTATTCATGTAAATTGAAATTGCATTTAATTGAAATGTAAAATTACTCAACATAGCGCAGTGGGCAAGTCTCACCGCATGACCATTGACCATTGCCCATGCATCATATCATTTCAGTAGAAGTTAGTAGTTCGTATTTCTTCTGTTTGATTGTTGTCAGCATCAACTGCATTATTAGTCTGGTAGTATTTATTAAAATATGTTTTTCTAACATCATCTATAGTTTTACAAAATCTGTATTACTTCCAAGAAAGAAGTCTTAAGGTAATCGTCTTCAGGTTCGTAGGCATGGATTTGATTGTATCAAATGTGAAAGCTACTACGTTTAGTATTACATGTGCGCTTTGTCATAAAAATTTGTTAAAGTTATGCAAAATTCACGGTGTCTTCCAGAAAAAGCAAATATAACATGTTCAGAGTTAGGCCCTCCGCACATGGGGCGATTGGTTGCAAACCCTAGCCCCGAATCTGCCCGAACCGAATGAGAACGGAACTGTGTTGTTAGTAAGAGAACGAACGTGTATACGAGAGAGATAAAACACGAGGCACGAATGAAACTAAACTGGTAGTTGAGCCGTGTATCGTGACTATATAGAATTTTTAACAATAGCAAAACAGGGGATTATATCGTATTATATTAGATTGTATGTATGTATTTAAATACTTTTCAATAGTATTCGTAAACATCTCTGTTGATGATATCATCATCAAAAGCATGCACCTACAATGCGACCGAGAAATATAGTCGCTGAATATATGCTCAAAACCAGTTTGAAATCAGTTTAGTTACGTTCGTGCCGTGTGTTTTATCTCACTCATATACACGTTCGTTCTCCCACTAACAACACAGTTGCAATCACATTCGGGTTGGGCAGATTCAGAGTTAAGGTTTGAAACCAGTCGCCTCGTGTGCGGAGGGCCTTAGGGAACATAATTAAAATGTTATAAATTAATCATGGCAGGAAGAATAGAACGAACTGCAGCACTTAAATGTGAATGCTGTTAGGAATTGCCGGGAATAATGTTTATTTTTCTTTCCCGTTCTTTAGCCTATATTCGTTCCCTATTCCTAGCCTATTACATTGAAATACATATAGTTATGAAAAATAAACCCTTAATTGGCTAATATAACCGCCAAACACAATTCAGTGTAGTTATTTACTACAAACAATTTGTCTAAGAATCGTACGAATCGAATATAATTCTTATACGATTCTAATACGATTTGTTTAGATTCATACGAATCTTATAAGGTTCTTGTCACAATTGATTGTGAGGTTGTTTTTTTAACGTTAAGAGTTCCCTATAGATTAGTCTATGATGAATTAAATTGTGGTTTTAGTTAATAAAAATGATGTTGCGAAAAATGGTGTCAAAACACTGGTTTTGACGAAATATGTAACTTCTTAGCCAACACCTCCTTGACTATAGTATTAGTATGTACCATTACCATGGATACTTGTAATTCAAATGCATGTAATTGTAATATTCTAATCACTACTGGCAATTAGTCACGACCTAATTTCTCTATGTAATAACGTTATTACTACGAGTGTTGTTGCATAAGAAGTAATCTCGAATGAAATAATATTGAAAAGTTAACACAACAACACAAAACAGAACACACATTTGACTTGACTGTATTGTGTGACCGGACCGAGTCATTTAATTCAATTTAAATTACATACCCGTACGAATGTGTGTGCATAACTTTCTGAATATGTTAAATCTATGTAATATTCATTTTTGATATTTATAACTATATATATGTTAAGGTTTTAATAATTACAAATAAAAGTGAAGAAATTGTTATAAAATTAACATAAGAAATGTGCAGGGTGTTTCTTTATGTAAGGGCAATATCTTTCAATAAAAGATTAATTAGATTAATTAATAGGATTAATTTCAAAGGTTAAGATATAAAAATATTAGAACTTTAGTATATATTTATTTACAAATTAAAGCTAGTCATCTAACTATATATCATTCTCTTTTATATTTTTTTCTTTCTTATTTATTTTGGCTTTAGCTTTTCCAGCCTTTTTACCTAAATATCTTTCATATTTTAATTGGTTTGATTTTATTTATATTTTGGTGACAGTTCATAACGTTACTATTTTTATATGATGTAGACATTTATGTGTTTAGATTTCATGATTTCATTTTATTTGAACAGTCACTTCAAATAGGTTTCCCTGCGCAGTTACTTTTGTTATAGACACCGATGGCACCAAACATTAAGTCACCGGGTAAGGTTGCTTTCCACAGCATCTACTGCAGTTGCTTAAGGTATTTTTTGGGTATATTGCGAGGCCCCGGGATAGCAGATATTTGCGAGGCTCCGGGGCGGCAGATCTTTGCGAGGCACTTGTTCTTTGTATAATTTATGTAAATTGTAAGTAAGTATTTTTGATGATAATTGACGAAAAATAAAATTTTATATTGTAAGATTTATAAAAGTTAACAAGCACACAGACGACAAATATTAATGATGATAAACTAAGGTACATGAATGCCTTAAAAGATATAGGCAGTGATTCTAGTAGGGTTTCTAAAGAACGAGGAGCGAGAATCAAATACATATATAGTAAAGAATTTATATACTTGGGTAGTTGCGCGATTGTCCTACAAGAACAAGGCCCCCGGCGGGTGCTTTGCCTGCCATCCCCAAAGGACGCCTCTATTAAAGTGCATAAGCCTCTAAATTAAGTTCAACCTTCAAATAAGAAAGCTACACATCCGAAATAAACGTTATTGAAAATGATACTTAATAGTAACAGTAGTTAAAATAGCTACTAATAGTAATATAGGAATATAAATGGGGTTTCGTTGTGTAGAACAACACAAAGTTTTTAATAAAAGACAAAAAAGTGACATAGTTTTGCAGACTAGATAAATCTAAATTCAATATTTTTTTTAATAATTCTTTTTCTTTATCACAATAAAAAATATGTTTTAGTTTTACCTATTCTTTATTTGTTACTTATATCTTTACATAAACGATGTATTGCATATTTTTTCGGGTCTGTTTCTCTCTTATTTCCATTTCAATATCTAGGTATATACTATCGCAATAAACAAATAGAAAACTCGTTTATTCCCTTAAAATATTATTACTGAAGTATCAAACACCCTGTACTTATAAAATAATACAATTAAATAAAGTTTTTGTTACTTATCTATCTCCCCGTACGAGAATATCATTAAATACGTTATATATGAGCTAATGTTCTGACAACTTCACCTTTTGAATTAATATTACTCGTATATAATTTATTATTAATAAGAATATGTCGAGAGATCGTTATAAAGCTTTAGAAATTCATAGTTAATAAAACTTATGAACTATATAACTGAATTTACGGTGCAGTTACTTCTTATGAAATATTATATAGATTTAATGGTGTCCTTGTCAGGAATAACTACTGGTACATAATCCCAGCGCATAATTCAGTGCATCATCAATAAGTTTTAAATAGAAATTTAATATCGTTGTAATTTGCAATGAAATAATTTATGAGATTTAATTGAGTTGAGTAGTATAAGGTTAATGCGTGTGAAAGATTCAAGTTTCATCGTTTTCCAAAATAATTGAAAAAAATTTCATCTTTGTTTTGATAAAAGTTACTTTTTTCAAAACACGAAAGAGTATTAAAGCTATTCTAAAATTGTGGCTATAACAAACTCTGTATATAATAAATTTACGTACAGAATATGTTCCAATTTAAAAATATATTGTTTGTAACATTAAAGCAAAACAATTAAAAGAATAGAATTATACTCTAACACACAGCATGTGCATGTGCATGTAGATTATCTTAAATCCACAATAAAGCAATTTATATTTCAACTGAATGTAAAACAATCGCACTCAAACCATATTTTAAACATTTCTGCAATTAGTTTTGACGTCTTTGCAAATTGTTACTTACAAAACAATAAAACTAAATAAAATAAATACACTGCACTCTATTTATAAATAGATACATTTGTTTGTCGTTTTAAACAAGATAAATTTATTTAGAATTAAATGTTTTTACAATAATGTAATAAATTTAATTATTTTAGGTCATGTATGCATTAGGAGCATTTATGAGTCTGTTTAAGATGGCTTAAGGGAAACCAAAAATAAAATAAATATCTTTAAGTTAAAGTATAAATATTCTTTAGTTTTATAACAAAATGGTATAAAACTAATTATAATGACTTTATGACAAAAATTACTATGTAAATGTTAACAATTATTATGACTATAGTAATTGATCTATATTAATTTTTGCCATCCAGGTGCTATAGTTCAAGCCGTTCAAGTTTTTGGACCTATATACTATATTTTGGATATATATACATATATACATATATAATATATATGTTACATAACGATATAAAAGTTAACAAAATTCCAAGAACATAAGATTTTCTTTCAGTAAGAATCAAACAAATTATTTTGGGTAGATTTTTTTCTACGTTCAACTATAATAATAAAGTAAATTTCGGAGAAGTCTAACATTCTAACTATATGTTATTATATGATATTATGTCAACGAGTTGCTTAACTTTTACTTTGATTGCTGGAATTGTCAATAACAACCTCACAACTCTTGTAAAGGTTTGAGTAAGAAAGGAAGCAAGTTGCGTAAGAAGAAGGGAGAGAGGGAGGAAGGCAGAGTCTCGTTTCCACATAGGGGTAGGATGAGGTGAAACTTCACCAACCTGTCATTAAAAGTTACTAACTACTTCTAAGCTTCTATAACTAGAATAATATAACCGTAAGTAATTTCGTGGTTAAATTTTGAATGAAGGTATTATACAAAAAGTAGATTACGTAAGTCTTATGCACGGGCGTATAACTATAGTGGAAGAAATTTACTTGTTATTATGACTACGTATAAATAGACGTTACTGAGAAATTATTGGGTCAGCAACGTCGATCGCGCGTGGTGCACCAAATGGCGTTAAATATACGCAAGAGTATTAATATATATTAATATTATAATTAATATATTAATATGTTAGAAAGCACAACATATTGATCCAAACGCAGAAAGTGATCAGCGTATACACTATTTATCATTTTAATATATTTTAATGTGTGGTTGTTCTTCTCAATTCAAGTATATTGATAAATTCAAATGGGCTTGTGTCCTCATTTTTTAGTGATCGTTTTTTCAATTGTTGATTGAAATTGATGTTAATAAATGTGTATTGGCGTGTCTATTTTAATAAATATCTAAATATTGACGGAGATATAGCAATTCAAAGTTTGAATTGTAGTTTTACAGCTACAAATGGTCGGTCATATTTGTATGACGCGAAATGCATTTTAACGTCAGTTATTTGTTAAGTAGGTCAGTGCTGTGGTAATGTTTTGTAGCTGTTGGTAGTCAAATAATCAAGTCAAGTCAAAGAATAATAGGTTTTTATTTTATTTAACCCTGTTACGGCAGACCTAATATTGAAATTTTGTTGTTTCTCGAAATAGCTGTAAATAATATTTGATATTTTGATATATAAATACATATAGCAGAGGTTTATGAGCTGTAAGGTTGGCAGCAGTTATGATATCACATGCATTTGGAATGTGTACAACGTTGAATCCCTTTAATAATTAAAGAGACAAAATGACTTTTTTAATTGTTAATATCTCTTAACATATAATGAGTTATTAAAAAGTAATTGAACATTTGAGATTCTAGTAACCCACTTTATCAATATATAGTACACTTTTACAGAAATTAAGACATAGTTCACAAGCCCATTGAATACAAAACTCTCATAGTGAAATAACTTACAATTACATCACAATAACATTTATTTAGATTTTAATCAAGATTCGAGAATATTTCAACATTCAATTAGTTTTGATTATTTCAATAACCTCTTCAATTACAATTGAAATTATTTAAATTCATTTTATTATATTATATAAAATGACTTAATTATAAACGTACTTTATATTTTCTTCATATAATTAAAAATTAATGTTACAGACTGCACTTTGGCTTGATGTTTAATTAATTCAGGTTTTCAGTTGTGTAGAATATAACCTGGAGACTGGGATTGAAGTTGTGGAGACCTAGAAATGTGGAGACTACGTGTGGAGTACATATTCATTATTTCAGATGTGGGAAACGTTTTTTATTTGTTTAATTAATTTTAGTATTTTAATACGAGTATGTAGCGAAAAATATATGTTTCTATATAATTTTAATGGACTTTAAAAACATTTTGTTTTAAAATTTTAAGCGGCAAAGATGATTGCTTAGTACTTTTATAATTATTGTACATGGTTTTAGTTTTAAGTACATGAAACTAATTAAACTAATTTCAAAAAAATTAATAACACTATAAAAGACCTGTGTTTTTAAGAATAATAATACTAAGCTCGTAAAATGCAACGTCGGTATAACGATTTAGTGTTATTTCTCTTTTACTAGCCATGTTAACTAACTTTTGCGCTAACTACGAGTTCAGCAGTCGAATCCATTTGTATCGTTTTTAATAACTTAATGCAAAAGCACGCTGTTCAATAAAACCACACGGCAATCCACTAACACAACATCTGTGACATTACACTCACGATAGCCTACCTTTCAAAATCAAATACAGTCTAGTGAAAGACATAATTATCTAGGCACATGCTACACAACATAGACAAAATCTAATAAAATCTAGTAAAATTTATTAAAAATTTAATATAATATAAAAAAAAGTTATCTTGTGACATAAATGTATTGTAATGTATTTCCGTCAATAAAGTATTTTATGCAAAATTATATAATGGTACATATTAAATTAATATAGTAGTAAAAGATATTGAACGTTTTTTAGTAATTTATTTAATGGCAATTCAAAATAATTATGGTAAACTTCGGTAAATAATAAAACGTAGCGGTATGTAAAATATTGCGTAATTAAACAAACAAGATTTAATACATAGTATAAATATTCGATTAGATTTTAAGATTTATGTTAAGCATAAAATAATACGTTTCTTTGCTAGTCTTTCGCAAGCCACTGCTTAACAGTTTATTATTTTCGGTTTCTCACCCCTGCATTATATACAGTGTAGACTGTGAAGTGTGGTGGAATGAGCTTTAGTAATATTATATTTTTAATTCACTATAATACGTATTACATCTGTATACTCGTACTCGGTCTCGAGAACTAACTTAAAATGAAATACAAGTAGAACTTATGTAATTGCTTTGTGTAACTAATTATGGGAGAGTCGACATCAGAGTGGAGAGTGGAGAGCTAGCTTATAGCTTTAGCTTATACTTGTATCTATGTAAGTACTTCCAAAAACAGTATGAAACATGGCAACAACATATACTGACTTCTACCTCATAGTTAGAGTTCAAATTATACCACTCATATTTCCGAACTGAAGGAAATGAGACTGATGAGGGAAATAAAAGCAAAACGACACGCCTCATAATTCAGAGATTATCGTTTGATGTTAGACGGGCTTATTTGTTAGATCGTAGAATATATGTGCTTGATAGAATGTAATACATATTAGAAGGGGGAAACATATTACCTTTTTTAGAATTTTAACTAAAAGTCTAAAGCACATGAAAAATAAATTGTTTCACGAATCGCCTTTCCAATAGACCTATAAACAGCTATGGTATTTTGCTTAAGGTGGCACAGAAAGAAAATTGTGCGTAGGTTTCAAAAAGCTAATTTCAAGGTTCATTTTCTAACTCTCATATTGAAAGCTGTAACACTGCGCAGTTCAAAATAATTCCAGAATTTATTTTATACGTTGGGATGATCTATATCAAGATGTATTATGATGAACTGTATACAAAAAGATTAAATTTGAAGCTGAAAACTAACATGATTAGTAAAGAGGTAAAATTTAGGTAGGGTATCATTCCAATATCGTCCAAAATAGAAGAAATTTACCGTTGAATTATAAGAAAATACTATGATTAAACGCTTAAACTATGAAACGTTTTTTTAACATTTTGACAAAAAGGATCTCACAATTCTTAAAATTTAGTATGCTTATTATCGTGACAGATAAAAGAACAGCAATTAAAAAAGGGCTTATTACTTAAAAAAGGATTAGTACTTAGGTATATTTAACATAGTTGATATATGTATACCATATTAATAAGTAAATTCTATAATTTCACCAGTTTCGATGAATACCATCTTTCTACGTATCCCATGTTTCTGTATATGTGTACTTATATCAAAACAAGGTAGAACATCGTTCTGAAATCCAATTAGTGGCACAGTTGATGACATAGTAGATGACAGTTTGTGGTACATGAAGCACAGGCATACATAGGAATTACAAGGTGCTGAAGACGAAACTACTGAAGCCGTGAACATCTTGGATGATGCTGAGTCTACCTCAAAGTCTCACGTAACATTCAGTAGTTGTCCGTCCGGCCCGTTACAATTCGAAGGTCTTGTCAACGGAAATATGTTCATAGGAACCATAAAAAGAATTACATCAAGTAATTAAATTAGAGGGTATCGACGTAACATTACAGCGGGATGGGCGACTGAGATGGGGATGAGATATTCATATAATTGTTTTACTGGTTTATTTTTGCTTTATGTTTGTTGTTTTATTGGATTATATAATCATAACGTTTTACTGAATTTATAATCTGTGTTATGCCGGGTTATGGGTTATGATGCAGATTGAACTTATACTCTTTGATTTTCATTTTAATTGCGCTATGAAATGTGAAGCTGTTTATGTGAGAGTACGAATATAAGGCAACTGAGTATGAAATCTAGAAAGCACTCAGAGAAGATTCAAATGTGTTATGCTATGATTGCAACGGGATAAGTAGCGCGAGGTAATGAAACTTTCATGATACTTCTATCATGTTTTGATTAAAATTGTACACACTTGAGACAACATATATACATATACATATATGTGAGATGATTATTTTCTTCTAGTTAAGATTACAGGAATCTGAGTCATTTTTAGTGTTCTCTATTCTATAGAAAAGAATTTGCCAAAAATTCTACGAAATAATATACGAGATCTATATTAAATATAAACTGGATTAATATAGAATTATTGGTGATTTTTAAAAATATAAATGCAGAGCCTTTTTACATAGTTTCCTTCAACAGAATTAAATTTCCTCAATCGGTTAGTAAGCTTTTTCATCCCTTAATAGAAAAAGAAAATTGTTTCTGCAGTAGCCAATTGCGCACGTACTTTTCTAAACCAAACTTATGATTCAAAAGGTTGCTAGTGTATTTTGGTAACTTTATCACGAGTTAAAGCTTCTGTATACCGCGCATTATTGTGGAGAAGCAGTACACGGAATCGGTTGTTGGCTTCGTTTGTTGTGATTAGATTCATAAAGACATTGCCGAAATTTCTAACTAAAAATTGGCTCCGCCTTTGTATAAATATTTTTTACTGATGTACAGGTAAATAAACATCTCAAAAATTTGCTTTTGCTATACTAATTGTAACTAAAGGTAAATGAATTAGGTTAGGTAAGATATGCGAGCAGAGATCTTATAACTAGACCAAATGGATACTTACACAATTTCAAATACTTGATTATTGTGAGTAATATAGAAACTTTCTGAACTGAAAATGCAAAATTTCAAAATTGTGACAATATCTTAGCAGAAATGCAAGGTAATATCCGTTTATATGACAACAGTATGGTTCAAACAATAACCGTATATTGCATCGCATAATGATATGAACTTTGGGTGGTTTAGGAAAGGTTTTAGGTGAAACTATAGTACTTTGAGACATTCTAGAAGCCACATAGCTATACAAAGAACATTGAATTTCATGTAGAAATTATTTAAGAGACTGGAAAGCATTTCAGATGTACACCACACTCCTTAATGTTCTCCCCCCTGAAATTTTATGACGAGAAATATGATTATAAGTTTATAAAAATGAAATAGCGTTGATTTGCCAAATGCCAACTGTATTATTATAATTATAAATAAGGAGTATTTAGAATATAGAAAGATCATATATATTGAAAATAAAAAATTATTTTAATATTGAACAATTTAAAAATGGAAATAAAATTTGAAATAAAATTACGAATTATTTTATAGAATTCAAACCATTCATAAAAAACAAGCGTCGCTTTGCGACGGGGTAAGTGCTAGTATATTTAATTGCGGTTAACATAACTATTTTTACCAATGTTTAGTCTACAAATTCTAAAACAACGCAGAAACCAATTACTCTGTACTTTAAAGTAAATTATTAAATGTTTAGTTATATTATATATCAGATATGGCAAAGCCACGGTTCCATTTCATCTAAAATACTACATATTTTTTGTTAAATGCCATCGTCATATAAAAGAAATAACATTTAACGTTAGAACTGTCGCACACTGCAGACACGACTCTATTAAGACAAAATTGATCGCATTGTCTCTGTTTGTTCAACGTGTTTATATGGTGTTGTCCATATAATATAATTATAGATCTTTAAGACAGTAGTGTCTTTGGTAATTGAACCTGAATACCTAATTTTTGAAATTATACGACCCACAAAACGCAAAACATTGATATTATCTTTTACCTAATAATATTTTGTATAAAAGGTCTTATTTTACTATTTTTTATATATTCTACAAACCTTTAATTCTTGAAAAGGACTTCTTAAACAGTTTTACGAGTATGCTAATACGGAAAAGGGTAGATTAATTTTTCAAAAAGCAGTAAAAACGTTTACGTAACAGGTAACTATTGTTATGTTAGATAAACCTTAAATACACGTAACTGTGCTTAACGGGACTACTCGTTAAAGGTTTAAATACTCTAATGACAGTCGTGTCTCCATTGCGCGACAGCCCTTATTGTACAATATACAGTAGTGATATGAATCGAATCTTAATATGACATGTAAGATATTTTACTATTTTTATACTATAAAATATTTTATATACAAAAGTATGTATGTATGTATGTATATTTATAGACTAAACAAACTATAAAACGTATTACAACACGGTTCTTAAATTAAATAACTTCTTAGCGAGTTTTGTTTTCTCCTCTGTTTATATAACTTTATTTATTTTTTTATTATTTACGTTATGGAAAGTTTTATTTCATTTTTATTGTTTTATAACTTAAACAAGGAATTGATTGTAAAGAAATAAGCCTATCTCCTGTGACGTCACGTAACTGTGACGATGGAATTTAATAGTTAACATAACTCGTTGGTTTTACTATTTTATACGTTCATAAGTCGTTAGTATTTTCATACAAAATTAAATTATTTTATTAGTACCTTTTACTTGCATGAAATAGTACCTACTACTGCTACTAGCTTTTAAGTTCTTTATGATAGTAAATTTTATAAATTGCTTGATTGTTGCTTGTTTTGATTAGTGAATACATGAAGTACCACATCATTTGATAGAAGCGTAACTGCGGCTAGGTTACACAGGGGTTATTATTGTTTTAAAACACTAGGTGTGGAGGCGAACAAAAGTCAAAATATTTTAAAAATGTTGAGCTTTTATAAGTCGTTTTACGAACTTCTTGCTTCTTGAGTAGTAAATTTATTAGCTACAATTTTATATAACTTTCTAATAGATTTTTAAACTACACGTATTGTTCTACGAGTTAAATCAGCACTGCTCGCATCGAACGTTTAATCAGTTTTGTAAAATATAGGCCTTTCGTTCTGTAAATGTTAGTTTAAGGATTTGAAGAAAATAAAATATATATATAATAAAATAAAATAAAATTTTCGCCACTGAAATTTGTTCTTTCGCCCCTAAAATATGTTTTTTTCGCCGCCAAAATTTGTTTTAAAATATTGATTTTTCGTCGATGTTTTTCGCCGCTGACATTTATTTTATATGTTTTAAAATATTGTTTTTTTCGCGGCGAATATTTGTATTTCGCCGCTGAAATTTGTTTTATATGTTTTTCCGCCGCTAAAATTTGTTTTAAAATATTGTTTTATTGTTAATGAATTATAAATAAGAAGACGAATGTAATATGTGCTTCTTGATGTATTGGTACATACTCGCATACATTTACTAATAATATATGTATAAAACGAATTCGGAAATACAAAATACAACGTACGACGTCTGTCTATGCTTTTGATGGGACATACATATTCACCATACACGAATTCAACATTCTAAGTTATCTTAGGTTCAACAATACGTTAAACTCTGAATTTTTGAGTACAGACAATTTTTCACTTTAAAAACAACATATACAAAAATACGTTCAAAGGTTACCATTCCCATAATGCAAATCTTTAAGTAACTACTGCATCTTGCAGTTGTGAGATCGTAAGCCGTTTATCACCGAGCTGTTCATGTAGGGTACTCCTCGTGCTTTAACACTTACAATGGGGGTGGAATGTGTTTTATAATACACAACCCTTCTTGTGCAATTTATAGCATCGTCTCTTGAGATGCCAAAGCACCCCTTGAACATCAGTACAAGTCTATAACAGGGTTGTCAAACTTATATATATGTGGCCATTAGTTGTACTATTTCAGTTCGATTCACCTTCGTTATTGTTGAAGGGTTAATATTAGTGAGATTTAATATTATTCTATAGAAAACTGAAAAGTAAAATGTTGTTCGTATAAATTCATTACCGAGATCTTACTATCTAAGTTTAAAATACGTTAAGGTATGCTTCTATCTGTCGTTTTGAGACGATTATCGGGTCCCCACACGGAAGGCTCCACCTTCGTCATGGTCACATATAGTGTGATACATACGTATACAGGACTAACATATGGACGAATTGGTGTATCAGCTTGTACGGTAAATATATTCATTTAATACAGGTATGTAATACAACGTTAAGGTAATATATATCTTTTGTTAATTTTATTTATATAGCGATCTGTCATATTTAATAATTAGTTTACAATAAAAAGGAAAAAGTTAGTGTAAAAATCAAAGAACAAAATTAATATTCTGTAAAATATTGTATGTTAAAAAAGTACAATTTCGTAAGTAGACGTGAGTACAAAGAAGATTATTAATTAAGACCACAAAAAATGGTCATGAAAATATCTTTGACACTTCTAATAAGAAGTGGCCCCAATACAACGTCTACGAAACACGCCTGATCTAAAACTACCCCCAAACACCCTAAAACTACCTCGAACTGGGTTATCTACATTTACGTTATGTGAAAACCCTAAAGAAAAAATATGAAAGGGTTAAAGTCGTAACTTTATTTAAGAGTACATCCCTTGAATGCCATTAATGAAAATATATTAACTTTTTCCAGCTGAGTACGTATTTTTTTTTTTATATCCCTTTATAATTATGTAAATTTTTGAGTTATTTTGGGTAGCCTTGTATAATTTATACACATTTTTTTCTCTAAATTATTTTTTATTATACATTCACTTCCTTGCTTTAATTTAAAACAATGCATTTTGAATTAATGGGGGTGTAACAAATAACAAGGGCTGTGGCGGCAAGGGGAGGAGAAGTGAGCTTTCATTTTGTATCTTATGTTCTTTTTTAGCTTGAAAACACATTTTCATATTCATATTTAAATTTTGTGCATATACTGTAAGACGGAAAACCACAATAAGGAAACAGATCTTGTTGTAACTGCCTTCGTTTTCTGACAATGTGCTTTGCGCAGAGACGAATCTCAAATAAACAATCGGAGCTATGTTGAGAAGTACAGGGTAGCTCTGCAAAACTTATGTAAACTTAGGTTATTACTATTGTTGTCTACATTGTCTTAAGATTATTTTAACTCTTAGGCTTCTCTCACACTGACTATCACCGTATTGGTTGTATAGCAACGGGGCATTCTTATCAGAATCGTTCGTTCTTTACAGGTAGTCACTTTCTTATCCCGCTTTCTCACATAGTGCGAACTCTTTTCCTCTGTTGTGACGTCACACATTTAAAAAAATAAAAATTCTTTTTAGTCATATTTTGCTTTTTTGTCTTAATATTATTATTTTTTAAGACCAATTTTAGTTTAAATGTGATATCACAAATCCAATGACTACTTCCCCCCCCCTTGTCATATCTTGTCACACCTTGCGGATACTCTCCCCCCAGCGCTGTCACCACACATACGGTAAGCTTCGGAAACATTTTGACAGATCATAAACGAAAATGACAACATATTTCAATTATATTTCGCTATCATATCTAATAATTTTATAAACTCTCTCTGCGCTGTTTGAACTTCAAGTGTTTTTAATTTTAAACATGTTCACATTCAGTTAATTTCTTAGACATTTAAATTAATTTGAAATTAAAGCAATACACCTGTGATACATCACAAAAGAGCATCATTATGTTTTGCTACTTTGCAATGCAATAAATCTAATTTAAATTCAACTAACGTTGTATATTTGTATGTGTGTGTATAGATATATATGTAACTGTACGAATATATGTGATTGTCATATGCAAATGCTCGTTGATGTTGACGCAATAGAAACGAAACAGTGAACAGTGTACGAGCACGGGTGCGGGTACGAGTACATCTGCACTGACTGCAATGAGAAGGCAAGCTTTGTTGGAAAACTATTTCCCGTTATTCCGTTTGTATTTGAGCTTTGACATGCCATGAATATATGATATCTCCGAATTATATTAAACAATACATTGAAGATTTAACTTTGTAAGTCAGGCAAGTGTAAATTGTTTTCAACGTTTCATTTCAAGAAATGTTATAACATTTATATGTATTCGTAGATGAATTTCTTTGAATTGTATTAGCATACAGCTTCAAGATTTATTGAAATGTCGGTATCTATATGTTTTAGATTTAAGAGTCAACTATTTCAGAAAATAATTAGCAACAACGCAAAGTTGAAATAAGAGAGGAGGAAGTAATTCATCCATGTATCCATGAGTTCCGGATTAGAGGATCAGGTTAGGATTGAATTTTGTTCTTTATTGTTTGACTGCTAGGTCATATTCGCTGATCGCGTTTATAACTTATTCATAAGGTATATCGCGATAATAAAACGCTGCAATTTTGATTGGATCGTCTACCATGACATCTTGTAATTGACTTGTTGTATCTTATCAGTAGGTGTTGTACTGTTATTTGGTAATTTGGTTTTGACAAGAATCGTATAAAATTCGTACGAACGAAAACGAATCGTATAAGAATCCAATAAGAATCGTATAAGATTCTTACGATTCTTAGAAAAATTGTTAGTAGAGTGAATTTCTCGAATATTTTGTCCTAGTGATTAGATGTATTCCATTTTGTAATTATTAATAGTGTCATTCCTTAAATTTATTGTTAAAAGGAAGTATCCATTTTTTATTTTCAACTTCTTGTAGAGCTTGTTATTGATTGTTTAAAAGATCTGAGTGAAAAAGTTGTTTGGTAAGATTACCATCCTCCAATTCTTGCTTAGGTTCAAGATTGAACTTGATTGGTAGCACTTCGACGATAAATTTGATAACAACTTTTGAGATTTTTTTTAAAAGTACTTACTAATTTGTTATAAGTACTGTTATAAGTAAAACGTAAAAATCAGAAATTTCTAAATATCTTACAATATCAAAAATGGACTCGTATTTGAAACCTTGAACGGTTGTAATAACATAAAACATTTAGTCTAAAACTTATCACAGTATTATCATTAATTATCTTAGAATATTGAATAGACGTTATTATTCTAAAATACATATAATCATATTCATATAACATAAAATACTCATGAAGTAATACACAGCATTACATTAGTTCCATTCACTGCAAGTATCATACTTATTCAAAACAATATACGATGAGAATCCACACACACACACACACACACACACACACACATGCATAGACGTGAGTGTGTATATGGACCCATATAAAGTAAATACTCTAATGCAGCTTGCTGTAAAGTGGAGGACCGTGTTACAGTACTGCTAGCGATTCTTGACGTTGAGGATTTAGATTCAATTGCAATCATAAATCTTTTTCGGTCTACTAGATCCATTTCCGATGACCTCCTACTAATGTGGGAATATTTATAGAGCCTAGAGTATATGAAGTCCATCACTATCTAATAATAAATATCAGTTTTTATCCAATAATCAAAATTGGTATATTTATTTAGGGATTTTTGGTATTTCTTTCTTTCATCCTGTTAAACATGAATATAAATTTAAATTTTAGGGGTGGAAGATGCCCCTATTGTACTGCTATCTTGAAAATAAGAGTGAATTATTTATGTTTGTTTACCGTGAAAACTATAACTTGTACATACATTGTGTTCTATGTTTTTTTATAGATGATAATATTATCTACACTTTTCATTAATTACCCTTTCTCGTAACTTTACTAAGACGTCTAACATTTTCTAAAGGAACA
The DNA here is from genome assembly GCA_963678705.1 of Panorpa germanica. Lineage (NCBI taxonomy): Eukaryota > Metazoa > Arthropoda > Insecta > Mecoptera > Panorpidae > Panorpa > Panorpa germanica. The sequence continues at coordinate 4,789,913 of OY783221.1, forward strand.
TAAAAAGACTACCAAGTGTAATACATGTATAAAAACTAAAGCTATTTTAAAAAGACGTGACATCAAAATACAACAGCAAGGTATCATAGCAGAGTAGAAGATTGAGAAGAAATTCAGTGTGATCAACATAATTAGTTGTGAATTTATTAAATAGGAAGCACTAGCTGCCATTTAATTTCGGAGTGTTGCCAACTTCATACACTGTCATGGAAGGGCACTGGTAAAGAATAATCTATGAAGTAAAAAAGAATAAGAAATTTGGAGAAATTAATAAATTAACCAATTCGCTGTTTACTTTTGTTTAAAAAGAATTACGATAGACTCAGTGGCGTAGCGACCGCCGTATATGCCGTATCAATATTACGGGCCCCTGGGATACAAGTGCCCCAAACGTGTGTAAGAATAAATTCGAGAAATGTTACTTTTAATCTCACTTAAACTCTTAGGCCGTACTTAGCTTAGTTCTTAGAAGTATTAATTGTAAGTAATAACGTATAATCAATATATAATTATTTTAATTCAATGCGAGCGTCTTTGTTCCTATTGTGAATAATTTTTACCCATCATTTTTACCCAACAAATTTTGATACAGGGCCACGCTACTTTACTTGATAGCCTGCTTACGTTAAGCGCCCGCTAGCAATACAGACGGAATCGTATATATCTTTCAAATATGGAAGACAACTATCACATATTAATGTTCAATAAGCTACAATTTCCTATGTAAAGTGACAATGAATTGCTTTTAAACATTGCTCAATCATAACCTCTAAATATTAGTATAACTTTGAAGTTCATGAATTATTAATTCTAATTTAAATCAGTCAACTTTTGCTAATAGCACTACACAATTCTATACACCCAACACGTCTACACATCTACACACAGTAAATGCAAGCAGATAGTTCTGGGATTTTGACATGTCTCTGGTATACAGTGTGCAGTGTGCTTTGTAAATGTGTTAAATTATTCAATTCATGGGCGCCATCTACCCATCCTTTTCTATTACACCTCATACTACTCGTTTTTCATGCTTTCCAGTAGTCATACTCGTTTTCCCGTCTCAAACAGTCTTAGTTCTTTTTCCTTCATAGAAGTTTCTAAGCTTCTTCGGGAGACGTAGAATTTCCTGTGCCCGCCCTCTCGATGTTATGCTTTTGGTGTTATTTTGAATGAACCGAGAAATACGCGAATGCATATACCTACTTGTATAATTCACTGCATTTGTAACAAACGGGGCTACGACTACTGGTGTATGCTACTGTTGAAATCTTACTCGCGAGAAGAAAGAATATTAGTATGGTGGATGCTATTTTACGTTTCAGAAATATTTTATTTTATAAGACGCAGTACTCTAAACCGTTCATTTATTACTTTATTATACCTACTTCCTGAAGGAAACAGATCAAATGGAAAATATTTACTTTCAAAGATGTTTTCCTTAAATTATATGATATTTATATACAGTAGTGATCAACCCAGGCATCCGCAGAAAATGTCCTGAGGAATAAAAGTAACCGTCTACCGGCAACACCACCTAGATACAAAGTTAACAGCGTTTTGTCCAAAATGCTGTGATGTCCCGCATTGTAGTCTACTATTTGACAAACTAGCCTACCATGTATTAGAGGAGGCAGACCCTAACCACATTCTGTGGCAATGTAAAAATACAGCAATGGCAAGAAATGGACTCCAAAGGGCGGTGCTACAGACTTCGCAGACGCTTCCTGTTAACAACCCCTTTTTGATTGCGAAACCGAAATTTTTAACTGCAGTAGCCATGAATAGATCATTCTTGTTGTCTGGATATAACGTATAAGAAGAAGCAGAACAATATTAGGGTTGATAAAAGGCTACATGCCTAGGAAGCCCGATAAAAAAAAAGCCTACCATGTAGTTCAGTTATAGTCTTAATTTAAAACAAAAACATTGTAAATTTGAAACGTGACAATTTAATTGTGATTTTAATAAATTAGTAAATTGTGAATTTAGTGAAATATAGTGTGATTAAAACTAATAAACAAAGTGCCAACAATTACAGAAGTTACAGAAACTTAAATGAAGCTATAATTAGTGCTAATACTTATACCAGTACAAAATAAATAAAAAATTTGGAAGATATTTTAAAATGTATAAAACATCATGGTCTTTCTGGTTATTGGCACACCTATACTTTTAAGTATAGCAGAAGATTCTGCACCGGTGTCAATGAGTTAAAATTTAAATATATGTTGCAGTTTAAAAGTTTCAAACTGATGCCCTTGAAGACAGGTTTGAAAAATAAAGACACTTTGCTGGAGCTTAGTATAATATTTCAATGCTGCAATTACTTGAATGTGAAAAAAAATTACGTCTGCAAACAACTTTATAACTAGAACGAAAATTCTATTCCATCCTGGTTTCTTTGCAAAAATTAGAATATTTAGATAATTTAAAAACTACAGGTATCGCTGATTCACCAATTATTACAACACTGATAGATACCTTAAGACTTGAATTTTTAATTTAAAATGTTTAAATATTTTCTTTCAGCTTTCAAAATGATTATGCACCAGAGAGAGAGAGAGAGAGAGAGAGCAAAGAGATTAAATGATTTTTATTTCAGTCATTTCAACTGTAATTACATTTTATGCTTAAGAAATAATACTCACATACGAGTGAGAATAAAAGGTATAGAATATATAAACAATAAAATTAAAAATACTAAAATCCCATTTAAATTAAAAGAGAAATAAATGGAAGTAACTGTACTTAAAGCATTTATATGACAACAAAACAAAAACAAAACAAAACAAAATAAATAAAACAAAACGTAAAAACATTAACCCGACTATATTTAAGGTCGTTTCAATTTTTACAGTGAACAACGGAACGGACGTATGTAATTACTTTTGATGCATCTGCAGTCTTCTCCTACTACTACATGCGACTGTACACCTACATCCATAGACTATGTTTGTACGGACTTCTACAGAAGCTACTATACGATCTATCTGCCTTATTATAATTACTATTTTACAACTCTGCAAGTATCATTTTTGTTTTAAAATTTAATTTGTTAAAATTAAATGATTAAAATAATTACGGTAAATGGTAATTCATTTTATAATGGATGCTGACATTAAATGCTAAAAGTTATTGTGAATAAAATTTGAGTTAGCAATCGAGGTAATCCGCAAAACACAATACATGGATGTTACGTTCATGTAATATTTTACTTCATCTAATCCTAGAAATATTTAATCTAGAAATATTTTATAATCTTGTTGCTATTCTAGAAACCTTTAATCCTTAAAAGCGATGAATATGTTAATTAGTAAAAAACTAGATTTACTTTTAAAAAGCAGGTCACAAAACGTTGTATAATCGTTATTTACAGGTAAGTTTTGTTATGTTAGATAAATCTTAAATACACGAAGTTGTGTTTAGCGAATTTTTTTATAAGAACTGGAATCATCGACAAGATTTTCTAGATGAAACAAACACCATAGCACATAATATAAATGTTAAAGTGCACTTTAATGAAACCTATTTAATTAATGAGTCTATTAACCCTTAAAAAGGTCTGCTTGTAATTTTAATAACCCCAAATGCCATTTTATAAAATAATAGTTTTCTCAAATAAATATTGCAATTTTTAAAAAAAGGCTAAATTTAAAATTAATGACCGAAACATTAAATTTCTAAAATTAAAAATTATTGAAAAAAATTATCTATAAAATTGCAGTCACATTTATAAATTTATTTTTAATTAATTATATTCAACGTCGGAGTTTTTCCGATTCTGAGTTCTATCATTGACTGAGTTCATATGAGGGCTACACCGTTGCATTTATTATAAATTTTAATTTTAAGACACAGCAGTCAGTCGTTGTTTGCAAGACAATATTTTTTCTTTATAAATGATTGTACTTCAACTAGTACCTTTGATATATCTAACGGAATTTTAATTAGATTATAAAAAAGATAAGAATTTAGATCGATTATTCCGATTTAATTAAAATATAAGATTCTTTGAACGACAACGAGAACGGCAACTAGGATGAGAACAACTCACAGTGTATGGGGGCATTGAGCTATAACATATTTTTGATGGAATCTTTTAATAATATTTTATGGGGTAAATAAAAATACTAAAGTTTTCGCTGGTTGAAATAGCTATTGTCGTATCCGTTATAGCCAGGAACATCAACTTTGAATTATATCCTACAGCCACCTATAATACGATCTACTAAACTATTTGTCGAGGTTTTCATATTTTATAGCTTCACTAATCTTATGAAATATGCTTCAATTTTGTTATTTTATCTTTCTTTTCTACTTTAACCGATCCATTCAGCAGTAATTAGTCGTAAACTATAATTATTTTAAACGGTTTTAATGAATTTCTGGATTTTTTAGATTATGGTGTCAAAGCCTGTTGAATACACCCCTGCATTTTATTTTATTATTGATAATAATACCACTGTGCACTGCGAAAAAGACTAGCACAGATATAAATCCGTAATTCTGTAATCATATAAATGTACACTCTCCTGATTTAAAAATCACGCGAAAAAATCTGCAGTGTTATATAAATTTACTATGCGGATTTTTTCCACGCGATTTTCCCTCGAAGTGTACTCTAGCCTAAACAAAAGGTGTCTAAATTATTTTATCGACACATTTTTTTAGAGTGTATGTTCGAAAAACCGTCTAAATATGCGTAAACGACTAATGACATTATAACTATAAGTGTAAATTAATAAATTAATTAAAAAACTTTTTAAAAAACCTCAACGCTCTCTACAAATCTATCTTATTACTCGTAATTAACAACTATTGACAAGTTTTGATGAGAAATGATCCAATAAATCGTCTGCAATGAATAAATATTCAAATTTTTATTAGTTTAATTAATTTTAATTTATTTACAAGTGTAAAATGGTATATAAGACAAGAGCACGATTACTACCATCAAAATCTACACCAATGGCAATTCCAGACAGCTCACCCTTTCCCTTTCTACACACACTACCACCTGTTGACCCAGCATAAGAAACTGAAGGATAGAGAGCTGCTAAATGAAGAAGGGAAGAGAAATAACGGAGAGGTTACGGATGACGAAGTGAAGGACAATCTGATTAAATATTTTATACTAGTTAATTAATTAAATGCAGTTATTTGACACTAATAAATTTAAAACCGGAAAACAAACAATGAACAATTAAACACAATACATATTGTGCATTAAAAAAACATAAAACAAAAATATGATCTTAAAATATTCATTACGTAAATATCATAGGTGTACATTTGTTACAGACAGAAATAAATGCATCGGTAAACATAAAATAAAATGTATAAATGCGATTAAAACATTAACAAGTATATGATAAATTACAAAGCAAATAAAGCTAACTTCAGCAAGTTGGTACACTGCGCGGCTAAAACGTTCAGCTGCAGGCTCGAGCAAAGCAAAGACCATGTAGTAACACTCCTTACTGTCATTGTTTATCTTTTTGAAATCACACAACCATGACCTGTTGGTAAACATTTCACTCTCAAGTCACTTAATGGAGACATTTTGATTGTCATTTTCTGTAAGTCATAACTAATAACAATCTAAAAATAAAAAAATTAAAAAAAATCAAAATGCAATTTAAAAATTTGCTGAAAGCTATATTTAATAACTAACTGCAATTTACCTACTGCACGTATATAATTGTATAATAAGCATACAGTTTTAATTAACCCTATTTTATAATTAATATAATAATAATAAATCATATAATAATTAAGTATTGTTACTTTGACTTGACCTACAATTCATTTAGCAGTGGACTTTTACTTTATTATCTTAAAATGTTTATATTTAGTTATAAATGAAGTTTAATACAAAAATTCTAGCTTTTTCAAAGAGCGAATACAGTTAAGTGACGTAACATGAAATGGTAACTGAGATACAAAAGTACCCAGTAAACATTTTAGAGTCACTTTGCCATCATATTGAAGACGCGTATGATTTCTTTGTCATGAAACAGTTCATTTATAGTTCAGTTACTCACAGTCGTTCATATGAAATGTCTACAAATGGCGAAACCACTCCAGCTGTCGGAATACAAATGAAGATAAAGTTGATGCGAACTATAATTGAGTGCAATAGTGATAGAAACGTCACAAAAAGGGACACTTGACCAAATTGTTCATTGGGTTTAACCAAGGATTATACGTAATAAACCTCTGTTAACATAGAGTGTATAAGTTAACGTATTGTTCGTTAAAGCCAAAGTTATTAATTTATTATTAACAGCTCAGAGCATTTATGGTTAATACGGGACGGCTGTACCTTCGCGTTTAATTACTGACCCATTCCATATTTTCTAAGTTTTGTTGTAATTAAAAGTAGTTCAATTATGTGCTCTGATATGATGGTGATAAGGATACGACATTCGAAATAACGCCAACATTGTAGGAGGTTAATTGTAATAGGACTAAGCAAAAAAGATAGTTTGAATAGCTTCCTAGTTCACAGTTTCTTTTTCACCGTATGCTGGCAGGTCGTGGTATCAATGCTTCACTAAACTTAACTACCGCCTATCTAGCAACACACAACATTCCCAAATAGTCACTCATACAAGTGTTTCATCCCCTATTTTACTTAATTTTGGTGTTTCGATTCGAACGGATGCTATCAGCTATTTATATCTTTCTCACTTCAATAAAAGAAAAGAGTTTTTGTCTTCGTGCACCATAATGTAAAACCGCTAAAAATTGTACAGTTTTTCTTGTGCCAAAAGCTTTTACTAAATATGTAAACACATTCTATTTTGATGATTTATCCCAAAATTAAGCAAGATTGATTCTGCCCTGTTTTTTTTTTTTTTTTTAAATAACGGTTTAAGAAACTGGTGTCCGAAATTATTTCGATTTCGAAACAGTACGGTTTCATCCCTTGCTACTCAGTATAAATGCATCACAGATTCCATTTTATCCAGTTTAAATTTATAGCTATATATATTTAGATATGATAATATAAAAACGAACATGCAATTGAAACTTTTTTATAATTTTAAAATACCAAAACTACAGCAGCATTACTAAGTTACACCTATGAGGACCTACCTGGTCATTGACCACACCTTGCCCTAAATGGTCTTATCATATTTATGTTAACAATTCGATAAAATTCAACTTAAATATTTTTTTTAATAGAATTGCGTGACATTTTTAACATTACTACCTATAAATTTTCCACCTTGGCATTACATGCAATTTAATTTAATGACTGTTTTTGTAATTTGTTTTGGACACCACTAATACGATCTACATTTGTATACGTACGTACGTACATTGCCAACTGCTTACAATGTTTACCTTACCGTCTGGTTTATAAGTACATACGAACCAACGTGGCCGCTTGTTGTTAGTAGCACAGAAACCATAGTCCAGAGAAGACGTATTATGCAGCTGATTTAAACACAGTGAATTATTTTAGAGGTTTTATAAAGAAGAATTATTTAAAATTTGTCAGGTAAAACAAAACGATCCATTTATACTTGTTAGATTCGATACTCGAAGCGATAATTAATTTAATATATTACTAAAACCGTGTCTTTACCTAAAACTTGATATATTTTTAGAAGAAACACGTGTTACTATAGACATTTCTTATTTGTTTTGTAAATAAGCTGAATGTGTCCACCATACATGGCGAATGTTATCCTAATTTACAGCATTTACTTAAAAAAAATGTTACATTCATTAAAAACAATATGGTATAGTTCAAATTATGAGAGTTCGGTGGCGACTCATACTTAAAACAAATTGTGGGGTATAAACTGCCTATATAAATAAAAAGCACTGACTTACTTATTTTTCTATAATGTATATAGAAACGAATAAGATTAAATTCATTATCATATCATAGATTTATACCGCTCTTATAACCTCTTTTAAGTATAAGGTGCCGTCTAACTCTCGCAATTTGAACTATATCAAATGTATACTCTATTTAACATCAGTATGTTTCTGATACCAGCACTATAACTGATGATAACAAATTTTAGTCTATTTAATCATTGCGTTATTTAAGTTAAAAGAGTATGATATATGTATATTTATGTAAACAGTGACTCGTATATGATTATAAGACAAATATAATGATATAATTATAATTAGGCAGCGGTGTAGTTTACATTTGACATTACGACTTCTATTCTAAATAGGACGCCGCTAAGTAAAAATTTAAAGAAAAACAAATTACAAAAAACTGCTACACTAATGAGAAAAATATATATAATATTTCTTCTAAAGCATTCGTTAAACTAAAGAGTATCCAGAAGCTTCGCTCCATCGTCAGACACGTCGAAGGACACAGTGTACGAGTGTACCATTCGCCGTCTTCCACTAGGCTGCCAGTCCAGAGCAATGCACCGAACATAATCTAATGAGTATAAATAGCAGGAGAATTATTTACCAGACATTATTACGCTAAGTTTTTACGAATGAACTAACTCAACATGTACTCAGACTATAACTACCTAAGATTCATTGCAGATTAGGTCGTGCCTTTTATGGTGTAACGAAATAAAAAACAAGATAACAACAAATATGAAAAAAAACAGTCACATTTTATTGCAATAAGTATTTATACTTTTTTTTGACTGAGATTATAACATTTTATTATTCGGAGTCACGCAAATAATATTGCACATTCTTAGTGAAGGGTCAGAAATACCCGGCTCTGGCTGGTCAAGTCAATGTCCAAGTATTTTATTTTATAGCTCTAAACTTTTATCGCTAGAAATTCTAACTTCAGACAAGCTGTCGCCAGTAAAAGAAACATCAAATTTTTTACAGTAATTTTGAGAATCAAAAAAGTAATTCACTACAAATTGCCGTGCTTTCGGGTTCAATGCTAGGAGCAGAACAATATTTTCAAGGACTAGAAGAAATAGAAGAATAGATTCGAATATATAAATATATTGTAAAAAAGTTATTCTTATTTGAAAAGACTGAACAAAAAAAGTAAACGTAAAGGTATTTAAATTGCTTGCACAACAATTAAAGTGAACATGCTTAGAGATTATAAAAAATATAACAACAATTCCAATATAATGTAACATCAAACTATGGAATAAGACAAACTATGCAGACACTGTTACCACTTAAAAGTGTTTTGAAAAGAAGACGAAATAAATAAAAACCTTACAGAATGTGTACATTATAACTAGAAGACTTTCCAAAAACAGCAAAGCAATTTACTCTGGATGTACACATATTTAAAATTAGAAAGAAAAAGGTAAAGGTTTATGCTAAATAAAATTAGGCTTTCAATGCTGAAGCGACACTACCGAATTTTGATGCAAGGTGCGAGGTGAGTATCATCAGATTAATATTAAAATTCAAATAAAATCTTATTTTAAATCTAGTTTTAAATATATTTTAGCAAGTGGTACAGAAAGAGCCAGAAGTTCATCGATCTATGGAAGTACAATGCTCGACCTGGTGCAATTCAACAAATTCAGTAAGTCAGTGAATCCATCCACAATTCGGAAAAAAAGAAACGTTTAGAAATGCACAACGAATGAAAAATGTACACATTAGTTTAATTTACAACGCATCTGTAGAACGTTAATGGCGTTTTGTCTATAAATAACTATTCACTTAAATTCATTATTATGCCAACTTGCTCTTTTAAAAAAAGCATTAAAAATAGTAAATATATTACCTGTAGCATTGATTTAAAGTTTTCTATAATTAAACTGCACCTCAGTAGGCAAGCAAATTGTTTTATAAATATATTCATCCTACTCTTATATTTAAATTTAAGTTTTTACATACAAGGAAATTGCAATAGTTACTGAGTATGAGCATTTGGTGAATTGCATTATTTATAGATATCTGATCATGCATGCATGTGAAATAATATGAGACACTTACCAAAAGTAATTTCTCTCGGTTTGGTCATCTGTCTCCAGTAGATGCACTTGCACATAACTATACACATATTATAAGCAATGATAAATCACTACATAAAATATACAAATATCAGAACAGGATTGTTCATAGCGTAACTAAAGTTTATATTATGTATTACACAATCACTTATTATTAAATGTTTTCAATTGATATTTTAAACCAGAACAAATAATACTTTATAAAATCAACAAGTATTTGAGTAACATTTTAATGAGATTGATATGAATGTGGTGTATCAAAATCTAAGCTTGTATTGTGAGTTAAATAATACTAGCACTTAGGATTATGTATATGAATTTTAACTTCTTCTGAATATACTTTTAAAATTATACTCTAATATATGGTGAAACTAACCTAACCTAATTGACACAGAGAGAGAGTACCTATGAACTGATCATATCAGAAACTACCTAATCAAGTACAGTTGGATTTAATATTTAAGCTTATTAATTAAAGACTTTAAAAATATCTTTGAAAAGTAAGCAAGGGTTTCATATTGAGAAATAATATTCATCTAATTAGCAAGGAAACATTAGCACAGAAACCAATGATTGTAAACTGTTGTGATACGATTTGTTTCTCAAATAAATGATAATGATTTTAAAAAGTATTAAATGAAACACAGTACCTGAGTTAATTACATTCACTTATAGTTAATAAAAAAGTTCTATAGATATTACGTATTAAACAGGTACAATTGTAACCCTCATTGACGTGACATATATTTATAGAAACATTTTTTATGATAGTTCAAATTCCACTATTAAAAAATATTAACTGTTAAATAATTGTAATGAGAAAATGTTTAATTAAACGTATTAATAAATATATTATCAATAATACACGGCAAGTTCCACGTCCACAAGTTCCACGTCTTCAAGTTCCACGTCCGCAAAAACTACGATGGTGAAAGACTAGAGTCATTTCAGGCGTTGCATGCAAAAGTTGTAAATTTCAAGAATTAAGATTTATATTAATTTATTTGGTATTTGACTTAAATAATTAATTAAAATATTATTTAATTCTTTTAAAATAAGTTATATTTTTATTAATATTAATATAATATTTGTGGAGAGTAACTATACGCCTAGAGATACATCCGGTTTCGCAACAATAAAGTTTGGTTGGCAACACTACTTTAGGTGTGTGCGTCAGCAGATTTGATAATTACTGTTGAGGGTGTTAACTAATAAATTAATAATTAATCAAAAAGTTATATTTAAGTGTTATAAATTGTAAAATAGTTAGTTGTTGCTGTCCAGGTAAATTGTTTTAAAATTATATAACACCCAATGTTCAGTCACCTTTGTTATCAAGGATTCCAATTTTATATTCGCAGTACCTCTTTCTAACAAAAAGAAATTGGTTCAAAGATTCAATAACAATCAAGTTATTGAATTATAATTAAATAAATATTTAAATTACTAATTATGCGTGTGCTTGAGTAATTATACAATATATTATGTTACGATTCACTAAGTAACCTAACCTAACTTTTGAAAGAGCGTCCCTTTTACGTTGCTTTGCAAATTCAGTAATAACGTTTGTTAGATGTTTAAGATGATATTTCATGAACATTTGCCCTAACTTATTACATGTTTTAAATATTTCTTAATGCATTATATACATTAACTAATAGTCAACTAAATTGTTAATTACATCAGAAGAACATGTATCCTTCCAATTCTTATCAGATTTACTATTTATATTATGCCATTACCAAAACCTGCACAAGAATAAAAGCAAGTGTTCATGAAGTACCTTCTTGCAGATTAAATTTAATATCGTTTGTTAATGCAAACACATAAATAATAATTGAAAAAGGTGGTACTGATAGTATGCATCTAAATTTTACAGTTAGTCAAAAGGAATCTTTTGGAACCTTGTTTTCAAACGATTTTTAATTTTTAACATATAACGATTTTTAGTAAAAACAAGTCCCCAAATGTATTTACATTAGAATAAATATAATTGGATATCATCTTTCTAAATTGTTCAGAAGTATCCTTATGATTATTAGAAAATTACTAGCGTTATATATATTCTAAAACAATTTTTCTTAGATATGCACAACTTACATATTTACAGAAACTTAGCTGAATATTAAATTAAAAATCGGTTTACAATATATAATAATTTTAGTACAGGACAGATTTAGCTTTTCTAAATTATGGACTAGATCAGAAAGACACTTAAATATTATAGAGTGGTGCTTCGTTTTCTTACATACTAATAAACATTTTGTAGAAACTGTGCATACAATAATTTATATCGAATTTATTTAAACATATAAAAAATAAGTGTGTGGAAGTGTGTGAATTAATTTGCAGATCAGTGCAAGCAGGGTCCATCTCATCTAAATGGATTTATATTGGTAAGTGCTTCTATTCTTTTAAACATATTTGCATGATAAAGAAAATATAATCAAAATATTTTAAATAAAATAGTTAAATATTAGATAAACGTAAATACAATATACACTATATTTTGATTATTATTTCTTTTTATTGGGTTTTTGTCTTGTGTTTTCTTATAAATAAATAATTTGAATATATAAATCACAATGATTTAAGATTTACTGTTGTGAAATTATATTTATTGCTATATATTATTTATTATTTTGATAATATTATTACTATTGGTATTTGCATTTAGGTAATTTTCGGCATTTGTTTTTTTGTTTATGATAAAGTTATAGTATTTTGTTGAACCACAAAGGTATTTGAACCTATTGTTAAGAAGAGCTATAATATTGTTATTGTAATATTGTCAAAATTTAATCGTAAGCTACAATAAGATTATTTGTATAAATATTTTTACCTGTGTAAACTTTCTGACATGTCAATAGTAATATTGAATTTTTATAAAAAGACTATTTTAGGCTTTTGTAGTTTAACATTCAGGGGCTGGGAAAGGTTATTACTCTACCTGTTGTATAAATTGCTACGTTGTTATTGTTTTTATCTGTTTATGATAATAAAATAAATGTAAACAAACAGATGTTTCGATAACTGGTCGTGTTTACAGATTACTATGTTATTTAGAACAACACATCTTTGCAAATAATTTGTTTATTTTTGTATTCACATAGATACTTATGATACAATTGCACAAATATTTGCCACATGTAATCTTTTTGTCGTGTTGTTTAGAGGGTCATTTAAGAAACGTAATTATCGTATTTAGACTAGAATTTTGATTCTTCGTGCCTTTTGGTTTTCGTGGTTTTAAAGACTTACTTAGCTTAAATTTCTTTCTGAGTTCAAATCTCAGTTCAATCGTGTTGTAAATATTGCTTATATTGTATAGATGGAGAACTAGGATTGCATGGATGGAGAGATAAGACTTCGATAATATAAACACATGATGTTTTTGTTTCGTTTCATGAATCGACAAATTAAAAAGAAATAATTATTGATAATTGAAAAATCATATTTGTGGTTTTCTTTCAAGTTTTAAAATTAGATGAGATTTTGTAAGCGGGGTTCTTTATAAAAATAAATTGAAATTAGCGGAAATAGTTTTTCAGTGCATAATAGGCAATTAATTTTTTTATTGCTTTTAATTTTGAAAATATTTTATTATTTTTAATTTTGATATGAAAGAAAATCGGTAGTATACATTGTTAATTGTTATAGGTCAGACGAACTCGACGTTTTTCTTATCTGAATCTGAAAGTATGGTTCAGATTATAAATTCAAGAATCTGGTGATCGTCTAAAAATTCCTTTAGAGCTTACTAGTATTATTATTTTATCTTATTTCTATAGTTAGGGTTTAGCTCAAAATTTGTGTGCGGATTGTATGTTCATTATTTCAATAGTTCGACTGCAGTAGGATTCTGAAATAAAATATATCCATCTGCTGAACAACTAAATTTATGTTTTTGATATTTTGTTTTTATTTTATTTACTTTTTCTTGTTCTCGTAGTTGCTTCTTTTTTGCTTAATAAATCGCTTTAGATTTATATATTGTAATACTGGTTTGTTTGAAACGCAGCGCACGTCAGCCTTAGTACGTACGGACTTCGTTTTGTTGTGGTTGGACTTCCTCTAGCCGATGCAGCAGTGGCATGTAGCAGTAATACTTCTTTTTCGACCTATGAAATAAGGCATTTGTCGTTCTGTTTTATAAATAAATTATTCAGACATTTTGTTCAACTATTATAGTATTGACAGTAGTTTTACTATAAAAAATATCATCTTAGTTTAATGCTTGGACGACACAGTGCACGAGAGCATTGATGTGTAGCGCTACAGTGCTGTGTCTTCGGGCTCGATTCACTAACTAGAAGTTCTTTTTAGGTTTGGTTGTTATCAAGTTAAATAGATTAAGTATATACATAAGTATAAACTTATTAAGCAGCAGTGGAGTTCTTCAAAAGGAGTTATTAAAAATAAATGCTTTATTACCACATGAAATTCAGATTATTCTATTGTTTTGAAAATTACAAAAGCCATTACTTAAACTAATGGTAGGAATATATGAAATTTTGACACATATCGTTTGGTTGGTACTATTCAAAATTCATATGGATTTGTCAATGGTGGCACAATCTATATGTCGTCCTTCGCACTTATTAAGTGATGTGACATATCTTAGGCTAATAAATAAACCCTTCCTAAATATAGATTTTAAATTGTTCCTGAGAAGGTCAAATTCTCGATTATTCTTTTCTGGATTGACATTGATGTACATAACATTCTATATATTTATGTATCTTCTTTGAAGTAGCTTATTCTTAACTTAAAATAAAACTGTTGCTATAGAACACCTATCTATTTTAAATGACATTGATTGGTTCTTTCTTGAGTTTGACTCACGTCTGTTTAAATTGTAAAATATTTTAACACACCAATTAGCAAATATAAATTTAGATGAGAAACATAAGTGTACTGAGTTTGCATGAACTTTGAAGGTCATTAAAATCAGTCAGATTTAGAAAATATTTAGTTTAGTTTAGCCAACAATTCATCAACTTGATATACTCGTACTTTATTTATAAATACACTTACAAAACTAATTTAAATGAATAAAAATAACGGTGTAAACAAACTTAAATAAAGTTAGGATTATTGTAAGTCATAAAACAAATATAAACATGTTTTACCAGATGTTTTAGAGCTGTGTGTACGGTATAGGGTATAGGTTGAACCACCAGGAGTCGGTCTTTTTGATTTGTGGATGAGAAATAAGATATGACTCACTGAGAATACGTTCTTTTTATTAATTTTCTTAAAATATGAGTCAAATGAATTTAAAAAGGTTAATGCAAACAGAGATGTATTAAACGAAGGGCAATTTTGTTGGTATACTATTAAATTTCCGGCGAAAATATTTAGGTAAGGCTGGCGACAATAACTTGTATTCGGTACTGCCAAACAAATACTATTCCATATTGAGTATATGAAACGTTTTGTACTTAATATCGGGATACACTTTTTTCACTTCACCGTAAAAGATCATGATATACACACAAATGCAGGTGCATTGAGCGTTAATAGTTACACATATAACTATTAAATTAGTCATCAATTCCATAAATGATTTGCAGATTTAATTTCATTTAGTGCAGCTTTTACTCGATATGAAACGGAAGGGGCCAGTGCCCGTTTCTGTGTCTATTACGGACGCCCATGCTACATAAAAGTGTTGCGTTTCAATCTCCATGTTCTATTTGCTCCACTGCAAGCACAAATGACGAATAATTTTTAATTTACAAGCAGATAAGAATTTAAACATTTCCTCAATAAAGAACAAGATAAAAATAACAAGCTATAACTATTATTATTACTTGATATAAAAATTTATCTATAAAAGAAAACGATATTTAACAAAATAAAATATTACAATATCGTTTTAATTAAATTGTTCTTATATTACTCTTACATTTCAATTCGTTTTGTGAAAAAAGACGAAGCCATTAAAAGGTTTAAAGTATTTTATAGATAAAATGGCTTTCTATTTAAGCCATCTCTATATTTCAATCTAAATAACATGGTCCATTTTACTCTAAAAGAGACTTAAAAATTATCAGCACATTTTATTACTGAAGTTGGTATTAAATTTTTATGGACACAAAATAATAATTTTAAACAGTTACTGCAAGTAGTTAGATCTTAACCTTAGCCGCACAGACAGGTTTCTTAGTGTTATAAAGTAGTATCTGGCTTCTGCAAACATAGTAGGACTTAATCTGTGATATTGAAACCATGCTTAAATTAAAAAATACACCGACATTAAATAAAATAAATAAAACATAGTTTTTCATTTTGTTCCTCAAACTTTAAATTTTTATTCGTGATTTTAACAACTTCATAAAAGTTCAATGAATATACAATACATTTACATTCATTAAAATGATCTCTTTTTGAAGTTTGTCGTATAAATAAAAATTAAAAAATAAAAGTTGAAATGTTATGTTGATTGCATCCTCTTATGTCATTTTACTGTTTCTAACTTGAGCCAACTAGAAGAAATAATAATCATATAAAAGTTATAATAAGTCAATATGATTTCAAAATCAAGTGGGGTATTATATATTTCCTGGTTGTGTATAGTCAGGGGGCATTCTGAATACTGTCGAAATTAATTGGCAGATGATATACAATATCTACTATAGAAAATAATCTACAATGTGAAGCCTGTTTATTTAGTCATACAATTATAGCCAATAGTGTTTCTGTGTACGCCTACCCTTGTCTTCCATGTTAGATTCAATCTATGCGGACTCTTATTTTTAGACAATTTTTTCAATAAAACTTTAAGTACTTCAAACTCAACCATTTAAACTTGAAATTTAATCTATGGCTCTTAAATATTGCTCTATTTTTAAATCTTCAAATTTTCTTAAGCTACATAAATTTTGCTTACAAATATGATTAACAAAAGATTGATTTTGAAGTTTAAAAGGTTGAATTTGAAGTGCAAAGAATGGATAGTAAGATTTCGTTGAATTAAAACATAAGACAAAGGAAGTAATTTTTACAAAAATGTAACTTCCATAGAAAACAGGGTGGGGGGTTTGATAATTATTAGTAATTTTGTCATTAATATAGTCTATACATACGTATAATCCATCTTGTCATATGTTTTCCAAAATTGCCCTCGGACTAATATTTATATCTATATATTCGAATCATCAAATCAACTTTAAGCACTTTACGATGTTAGATATATTTTTATAGCCTACTTCTTAGCTAATATATAAGCCACAAGTTAGGTTTTTATGACTTATGAGAGCCATATTATAGTTATAAATAAATTTGATACGTTTTCTATAACATTAACTTTATAAGTTATATTTTATAACAATATTTAATCGATTTTTTTTTTACTTGATTATACCCTATTTTTTGTTAAATATTTGTAAAAGGTTTCAAGGGTGGTTGAACTTTATTTCTAACAGGGAAATAGTTCATTAAAACCAGTTACTTTATAGTCTCGTAAAGATTGCTAGATTTCTGACTAGCATAACAAAAATTAGTAACATTAAAAATAAATAGATTTAAACCATTAGCAGTAAAATATTTTGAAAGGTGAAAAACAAGTCAGTCCGATAACTTTGAAATTAGTTGGAAATAGTCTTATGGTAATAATTGTTCTTTGTATATGGTGACAAATAAGAAACGCGAAAATTACTCTTATTTTCTATAAGTAGTATAGTAAATATTCATCAATATTATTTTAAGTTACGAAAGTTTTTAAAATTGTTTCCGCTAATTTATTACATTTTAATTACTATAAATATAACAACCATTTAAATATATTCCTTACTAAAATGGTCATCTTATCATCACTTTATCTGGTTCTAAATGCGTGTAGGAAATATTTGAACAACATTAAATAAATGTCCTTAGAACATCACGTGATTGATCTTTATCTCAGTTAATTGATTGAAATCAAGATAAATTTTTGTTGTGCTAAGATGACTATCAGGTTGTAAGTAAATGTGTGTTTTAGTCATTATAAAACTGCTTGTGTAAATATATTAATCAATACGGAATCACTATACAGAAGTTAATAATATTTGAGCGGTTTATTTTGAAAAAGGAGTAAGTCTATTTTGAAATAAATAAAGTTAAGACACTCGTATATTATTGCAAATGAATCTGTTATAAGATTTGAAAGTTTCATCATTTATTACCAAGAAATATTAGAAATTTAGTTCAAAATAAGGCCGCTTTATCTGTAAAGAAACTATAATTAAAGTAATCCCGAATATTTATGAGATAGAAATTAGATATTTAGGTAATAAGTGTTTAAGTCAGTCAATCGATCTGTATGTGTCGAAGGTTCCATGACGAATCCTTGGTCTTGTGTCGTCAAAGCCGAAACCGCCTTACAAATAAACCTATTATAAAATTTATACCAGGTATAAACTGATAATAAGCCTGTCCGGACGGGCTTTATACCTGGTATGAATTTTATAACAGATTTATTTGTAAGGCGGTAAGTGTTCTCCGTGTCTAGCAGGTGCCCTCAGTCACGTGTATCCGCCAGTCTAAGTCATTGCATCAGTGTTCTGAGAAAAGGCACTTCCTTAACCCGCATGATGTCATAATCAGATCCGAATTGAAATCGCAATGATGTACTGAAAGTATTCATAGGGCTAAATAGAGCTAACATTTTTTCTTTAATTTTATAAGTAGTACTACATATTATAGGAAATTATGAAGCCCACATATACATAGACTTTCAAACTTAAATCCTAATTTTTAATTGGTAATATCTTATATAATATTGTGACTAATTAAAAAAATTAATTTGAATTGTATGGACTTGATAGACAGATTTATCAATATAAAGTACATTTAATGTAAATATAAGATTAAGAATCTACCGTATTGTATAATTAAAAATCAATTTAAATATTACTCTAATGCTCTAGTAATCTCATAATGTAATACTTAATACCTTGATAAAAATATTAAACAGTTGTACCGGCATTGAAATGACCTTCTGTTAATAATAATATTATTTTTTAAGTCGTATACAAAATCAATAAAACAATTAGCATTGTTATGACTGGCATAATTGTTAATTAAACATGTTTCTTAAAATATACTTACGATAAGAAATAAAAAACTCACGCTATTGTGTTGAGATTAACAATAATGGATTATTAAATTTTGCAATTAAATATGTTATCTAGATTGAGTATTACATACAAGTTAAAAATAGAGTGTAAAATGAGCTACTTATTGTGAAAGCGTCGTAAGTCTATTTTTTGTTATTGCTTGATATATTTGACTGGAAAGAATTCTATTTTTATACAGTTCACGAATCGATTGTCATTTTAGTACACTGTTGTCATCTATATCTAACTATATAACCATGAGGTAATGTTTCACCTTAAGGAGAACATTTTTAGTTCTATCTGTATTTGTTTATTATGGTTTTGTCTCTATGTTTCTATGACAAAAGAAAGTTTATTTCTATTGAGTGCGTATTCTAAGACAAGTACAGAGATAATAGACAAATTCAATGTTAGATAATGTAATTTTGTTGAGGAAAATTGAGCCTCAGGAGTTGCGTGCCTTTGGGGGTCAGATAGTAATGGAAAATAGTAGTAATTCAAAAGTAGTAAAATCGTTATCCTCGGCAGTAATGCAGTTAATGAACTGTACAAGTTAGTCGTCTATAAAATGAATGAATCGCTGTACTATTTACATATGTATATTTGATTAACTAGATTGGGTTATAAATAAATTGATTGCACGCACATATTGCATTACAAATTACCAAATATAATTTGTGTTTAACAAATTATTCAGCACACAAAAATAAATATCACAAAACCATGCATGCTGATGTGATCCATGCCCATGCCCATGTCCACTGTGGCAAATTAATGTCAAATGCAAATATTTTAATATTTCAAATTATGCAAACAAAATAAATGAACGCTGAAATGTAAATGTAACTAATAACTGGTCCCCATTAACAAGTTTATGTGATATGGCACTAAATTCATCATTATTGTAAAGCATGTCCACCAGTGGCGTTCATTAAAAATTTTAACCAGTAAGGTTGCATTAACCACTTGCTTTTTCTAAAGTTTGGTAGGTAAGATATTTAGTTTTTCTAAACAATATATTTTTTTTAATTTCCTATTTCGTAGAGAAAAAGTTTCTCAGACTTTCCGTGTCTTTGAATTTTTTTCAAAATATTCCGGAAACTCTAAATTTTGGAAAAAAAAGTTTGGCATTTTTTGATCCGTGACTTTTAGTTCGTAATAGATAGAAAGTTGAAATTATTGTTGTGCATATTTACCAATAATTGGAAAATCAAAATTTGAGTTCAATCTTCAGTAAAAGAATTAGAACGTTGAAATTTGGTATGTGGGCTCTTTTTAGAATTCTATTATATAAAAAAGAATGAATGAACTACATTTTTCTGGAGCGGTGGTGGTTCAGTGGCAAAAGCCGGACGTATATATTGAAAAGAGATAAAAAGAAATATTTTTTTATATACAATTCTTAGATATGAACACAAACATTTCCCGTGCTTAACATTTTACAAATTGGGGTAAGAGTGGCGTAGGTAATGCTAAAATGTAGATAGAAAGTTGAAATTTTATATTTAGACTTAGATTAGAATGTAGCTACGGAAAATACATTTTAAATTACTGTGGTTTTAGAGATTTCATTTGATGTAATAGCTTTGTTGTAGGCCTTTTACACAATGAGATCAGATTTTCAATTTGTTTCATATTCAAATAAATTGTCCGTTTATTGAATGTGTAAATACTAAAATCTCAACAGGGTTTTGAATATAAAAGTATAAACGTCTCTTTCTGTAACTAAAAATTCGAATCCGAATCTAATCTGAGTCTAAAAGGCCCTTTAAAATGGATATTTATAATGCAACTTATGTACATTTTTTAAATAAACTATTCATCAAATTTTATTAGGCAGCGATTTAGTTCAAGTACATGCGACTTTGACCCCACATTCCGTACAAATACTAAAATACCTAATGTAACTAATAAATTTACTATGTTGATTGCAAGAAAGGAGAAGCGTCATTGAAATGTAAAGCTACGGGTATATAGTGTTATTATGACCAACAAAACCTAATTAGTTATAATAACAATAATTTTCAATTTACTTTGATGAAAATATAAATGTCAACAATTTATTTATGCCATCGCAGAGAAATAAAAACATTTTTATTATATGTATTTTCTTCTTAACCATGATATATCTCAGATGTTCTTCTACTGTCCACAAATTACTTACTCGCCGAAGAGGACATACTCGTATGTGCCGTTGGTAATTGGGAGCTGGCCTGTTCTTTACATGTGCATATCGGATCTGCATGTGCAGTGTGCATGTAATGCATGTTTACGAATATATCCTTTCAACTATTTTCACATTCGCGTTGATTTTGGTTGCCGGCCATTAGTTGTTTGAACTTGACACTGGGTGCAATAAAAATAACTACAGTACAGATGCTTTACATTCGCAAAACGTGGCTTGTGGACTGTATTCTACACAAGAGTGTGTATCTGCTCTCTGCCAACGCCAAGTATGTGACACTTTAGTTATATACGACTTTACTAACCCTGTGGCTGACTGGATCCTGTGCTGACTGTCGTGTGTGTGTGTATATCGTACTGGTATCTACTGGTCCATGTCCCGGGAAGCTGGGACATTCATCTGTTTGACATCTGACTGTAATACAAACTACGTGCATTAATTTATAATCACTGCATTCAAACTTTTGATCATATTGAAATAATTTGCAATGTTTCTATTTATATGTGCTTAGATATTATTTATCTGGAATATGTTGGGCTTGGCACAGAACGGAGAATACTCTTGACCGAATCGAGCATGCTCGCGGTTCATTACGCATGACATGCCAACATCGGTTAGAATAGAATACATATAAATAGAATACGTATAAATAGAATACATAAAAGTAATTTTTATGCTTGTGTGAAAAGAAAATATAATCTTATTTGGTTTCAATGCTGCCATTGACAAATATTTAAAACAGAGATGGCAACTCCAGAAAAAAACATTTACATAAATTTTATGGATGTTTCAACAAGAGCAGGCATTTTAAATCAATAAAAAAACGCAATATTCCGTGAAATGTGATGATATTTTTACTGTAATCTAAAGTACAAACTCTGAGTTTAGTAATAAAATACAATACCTGCCATTCTCACTCAAATATTGCGTTTTTCTGTTGATTTGAAATAACCGCTCTTGTTCAACGACCCTATATTATGTTGACCTAGTAATTTTTACTTTGTATTGTATTGTCTCAGGCGCTGGCATACCATAAAGCCAAGACAATTTTAATGTGAAATAAATACAGACAAAATAAATCAAGATAGATAATTATTCCGATTAAATGTTATATACAATTAATATACCGTCTCGTTTTACAAATCCTTTAATAACCTTAAGACTTCTTAAATAAACTCTTAAAGACATATTACCTTCAACTGCTTACGCTACTCTCATTTTATATAGTCGTGAGTGCATTTTTATAAAGAATAAGATTTTAAAACAAAAATATGGCATCAAAAGATTGCTTTTAAATGTCTTGTACGTATGGATTGTTATTTATAGATATTTAACATTTTATTGCAAAGTAGGGATGAGAATCGGTAGAAAATTCCATAAATAATTGATTTTCGAAAACACGTTTTGCATCTTTAAAGAGATTAGTTAATAACCTCAAAGTAACTTAACAATTTGATTAGAATAATTAAATTTAGAATATAAATAACGAGGTGGTTAATCATGTTTATTTTATCACTCTATTCTCTGCTATTTTTATTACGAAATAGATTAAACCTGGTGTGACTACACTTAAAATATATTTGCTTTCATTCACTCTCATTGCTCTCCACGCAAATGATTCGAACTTAAATCAACTTTAATGAAAAACATACGCGATTAACATATATTTTTATTTTAACGGAGTTAAATGTATATGTGATATTCATTTTAGCATCCCTAATAATAAGATGTACCAACATTAAAAAATAAAAAGTAAAAATATAATGCTTTTATCCGAAAATGGATTTGACATATAAATAATTAAGCAAGTAGTATGTTTTGTTAATATTTCTTTCGTTTTTAACAATTAATTATATTTTATGCGTGTTATGACAAAAAATATCAATATATAGGCCTTATATATAGATTTTGTTAGTGCTATGTTGATAGCTTCATGATTGCGTTGTTGTAAGATATGATGGAGGTTAATGAGAAAACAGTGGGAACGGGGTAAAGGGAACGTGCCACCCGCACTTTACTCTGTTGTTGCTTTTAGTTCGTTTTTAACTAGTCCAAAAGTGTGCCATTTGAAATAATAATAAATATTTTAAAGTAGTCTTTATAGTCGTACATGTGTACTTGTAAGATGTCAACAATTATGCATTTTATTTTACATAAAAGTTTGTAAATATATTTATGTACTCATTTTTATTATTATTATATGCTTTGACAATTAATACTTCATAAAAAACTGCATTTACACTTTTTTTCGGTATAAGGCAAATTTTATGTAAAAATTTAAGAGTGTGTGCGAAAATTCTCATAATCGAACATAGTATAACATCCCACTGCTAGACTTTGAACAGTGGAAAATGCGCATGGAGCAGTGTAGAGATAGAAGAGTGGTGTATATTGAAGGGGATAACAACAAAATATGTATAAATTTTTATTTTATAGCCATATCTACCTATAGAAACGCGCCTGCTAGATAAAATGAAGTTGAAATTTTGTTCTTCTTTTTCAAATTTTTCTCGGGTCGCTAATGTATGTGTAAAAGAAACGTTTAGAAAATTTCTGAAAAACAATTTGATAGTTCCAATGTACTGATTAACAAATCATTGCGCATTAAAACAAAACTAGACAACAGATATATTTCATGTTGAATAATTTATTACTGTTTTATACCAAATTAAATAAATATATCATTTCTTTTATTCAATTTATATATTTGAATATATTTTATAAAGAAATATTCTTTGAATTTTGCTGGACGTCGAACTGATCAAAAGGAATGTCCATTTTCATAAAACATTAAAGTTGGCAACAGAATCCAAAACACATGTCAGTGAGTTTTAAAGATACCAAACAAAAATATAAAAATTAAAGAATAATGTTTTTCCCTGTTTTGGTACATCGGCATTTATTTTTATAACAAATGGATGCGATTTTTTATTTTTAAGATAAAATAAATTGCATTAAGTTTTATTGGCGACTTGAAAAAATTAATTTTAAGTTTTTGACTCAAACTAAACTGATATTATCTTAAATAGGTGTAACACCTTACTTACATTTTGCATAGTATACATTTTATTAGTGACAATCGTAGGCAAAAGTATAGTCGGATGTTAAATACAAACACATATATGTTTAAAAAGTCTTCTATATATTGGGTAATATTATCTTAGCATAAAAATGTCGGTTTATTCTTTAAAGAAGAACACTCAGAATAGTACCAACTCCAACTCGAAAATGCTAGCAAAATATGAACTGCATCAACAAAATCTTTAAAACTACATTTCATAAAATTTAAAGCATCTTTAGAAAAGAGCGTCAGAATGTTTTAATCTCAGTTAATATTGGGTCATAACCTCTTGGCGTCCATGAGTCGTCGGTTATTTGATCCGCTCCAGTCTCCTTTTACCATCTTAGCATCGCATCATAGAGCATGTTACATATTACTCTTATTAAGATAAATATCTATGTTTTTATTTCATTTGAATTGCTTGTAACAGTACTATTTTAAGAGTCATCTAGCATTATTGAAGTCAGAAGAAAATACATGTCTCCAATCTAACAGAATCTTACAAATTGTATTATATATGCAATATGGTATTGTAGACAAAGACAGTTACGATCAATTTTTATTGAAATATACATACGAGTATGATTAAATGAATTACTGTATACGGAGATCTAGTGACGTCACGTAACAATTAATTAAACTAATAATTCATCTTATACATCACGATGCAGTTGATTGTCGATGCTTGATGACAGACAATAGTGTTATACTCTACATTAGAATACAATCAACCCTTTTATCATTTCAATCATATATTCTAAAATAATGCAAGTGTTATATAAAGCAAGCTATGCAATCCTTACAGCTGATTCAGTTAACGTTTGCGTTATTTTTAAAGTACAACATAGAGTAGAGTAGATTACCAGTGCTAAAACAAATAAGGCCCTTTTTAATTTTTCAAAATTTTAAACCTAAAAAATGATTAGCTATAGGTTAGTCGTAAAAGTATATCAAACTAAAAATATTTTTGTACACAAAAAGGTTGCTAATGAGATATGATTAAACCAAACAGGACCCTAGAAGCCGCAGTCTAAGCATATCTTGATAATGACTTTTGTAATCATCTTTATCGGTAGAAGAAGAACCAGGCATTGATGTTGATATAGTTATAGCTGCTAATTGACAATGTATATAGAAAGAATCTATATAAGAACCAGTTCGGTCCACACAGGAAATACCAAACCAGGATAATGCATTGAGAAAGCATGTTTTCTTCTTTATTGCTCCGCGGTGAAGAGGTTGAAGACTTTGAATCTATTAAATCAAGTAACTTGTGAGGTTTAATCGTGTTACAACAATCAGACTTATATTTAGAATATTGTAATGTGGTTTTGTACCTTTAAATTTTAAAATCGGTCACTAAACTTTAATTTGTGGGACAAAGTATCACCTTAATTATAAATAACAAATGTTATTTGTATTTGATCATGCCAACAACTAGTCGGCGAAAACTGTTATCGAAGCGTGCATTTTGTATCGGCAACAATTTTCTGGATTTAAATTTGAATTTTCAGAGTGGTGAGTACCCCCATTGGGTCACCATCTTGATATTAAGATTGTAATCACTTTTTTTTGTTCATCTTAAAAACTATAATTTCCACAAAAATTGTGTAATATGCTTTTTTGTGGATTATATACAATTTTTATATAAGAGTTTCTTGTTTAGAAAAGATGTGGTGTTATAAACAGGCTATACTATTGTACTCCTATAATTTCGTGATATTGCCATTAAATAAATTTCTTATTAAGACTTATTTCGAACACTATATCGGAAGAATAAACAATTGCAATCAAGGTTTTAAGTTTCACTTTGGTTTCAATGTGTAGGAGTTCATTTGATGCATGAAGTAAATTCAAACTCAAACCGAAACGGTAATTCTAACCTTCAATCTTTGTACTATTTGTGCACATCACATCAACTCCATACGTGATGAAGGTTAGTTCATGTAATTTACTGCATTCTACTCCGTAGTGTTGAGTTGAGATGTTTACTTATGTGTATAGATACAATATAGATACATCATGCATTACATATGGACCGTATACTTTAAAAGTGGTGCAAGTCAATTTACAAAAAAAAAAAATTAAATAAATAATTTTGTTTAGTAAGAGTAGTGTAACAAAACGGGTTTTGGCTTTAAAATGAAGTTGAGATTATATTTGAAGTAGGGTGATTGTGGAAGCAGGTTTTGATTTAGAGATGGGTTTAGTTGGTTGCGGTGTGGATTAAGGAAAGGTTAAGAAGGAAACAATGAGCTCACACAAATTCATGGTACTTTACTTCTTGTCACACATTGTAGAACTCTCCCTCCTGTAGTGACGTTACGTAATTAAGTTTTGGGCAACTCTTTTGAATAAAATAACATTTTTATTTTCTTATTATGTTCAATAGTATATAGGTATACATTATGTTATACCTAAGAATACATAAATGTTGTCTATTGTGATCCAAAATATATGACAATAACTAAAAATAGACTTGCTCCATTTTCAAAATAAATGACTCTTAAAAAAATTACGCAAGTTTATTTCAAGCAGTTAACTTGCTTCTGCGAATTTTGTACAGTTTTTTTGGATCCTTACTTGTGGGAAACTGGAAAACAATTAGAATCTTATAAGGCTGCTTTGAAGCAGTGGCGTAGAACGAACTAAGCAAGTTTAATAGTTGCGATGCAGGGGGCATTGAGGTACAAAAGTATAGATAGGCACTCACATATTTTTTTATTTTTTTTATTGATAATTTATCGGGCTTCCTAGTACACTTGCATCATGGCCCTGGATTGCATGATGTTAGTATACAAACAACTAATATAATAAATAAATAAAATATAAAAAAAGAAAAAAAAAGAGAAGTTAAATTTAATCTTTAATTCGAATGAATTACAAAACATCGTAAAGAAAATTCACATTCACTAACTTCAAACGCAACTTGTTTGCAGTTGAATTCTGAAGTTGAAACCTGATTCCAAAAGCAGTCGTGCGTTGAAATAATTTCATTTTCTGTGAAATAATATATAATGCGAAAAAAGAGTATCATGTCATTACTTACTAACGTCTGGTACATGAATGATAAACAGGGTATATACAAAATAAAACCCTCGTTCTCGTTTTTTATAAACAGATCAAATGTAAAATATTCTTTTTCATAATAAATATTACTTAACGTCTTATTATACGTCTAATACACTATCATTCAGAATTAGCTCGTTTATTTATTGATATGTGTTAGTTTTAAGAAGACAAGAAAAAGAACACATATTTCTGCTTCAAAAAACACCAAAATTCTTATTTCTACGAAATGCCAGAAGAAGACTTCTTTTAAATGTCCAAACTATTGATAAAAATAAACATTTGTTAATGTTTTCAGCATATGTTTAAGTTAGAGTTCTTTTGTACCACCCAGTTCGAAGTAGTTGAGGTAAAAAAACATAATTCATTTGTCTAACAAACAGGATGCCTACAAAACAGACGCCTACACGTGTCTGAATAACAACAATATTATTTATTAAGAAATGAAAGTTATTACGAGTATAAGTTCTACCACTCACCACCCTATATAAAGAGAACCATATCAATTCACAGTTCGGCTCTGCCTGCCTGAATGTAAATGAATATTTATATTATTTTTCGCTTCGTTGCTTTCAGAGTAATTGGGTTTCGCAGAAATTATTTATTGAAACATGAAGAATTGAAGTTACATTTGAATTAAATGATACGTTGGAATTTTTAATTGTTGATACTTGTGTAGAACGATGCGAATTAAGATTGAGATATCATTTAGAGGTAATTAATTTTATGTATAATTATTTTGTTCAGTTGAAGAATTATAAAATAATTACCCGTAAACATCTCAGTAAATAGAATTAGTCATCTTTAATGAATCAACGATGAATTCATTACAATCAATTCGCTGAATGTTCAAATGTTCTTCTTTTGTAGGTCTATACTCACTAGTATCATTAACTAATTAAGTATTTACTTGATTGGACAACTAATGAAGTTGTTCCCGGCTTCTGATTTTCTTTTTTGCCCTCTTAATTCTCAGATTTCCATTGGAAAATCCGATAATTCCGTTACTCTGTCATTTAGATACATCAAACCTTCCTATCTTCAGAGCTTAAAGTTTAATATCCTTCAGTCTTGATTAGTAGTTAAACGATAATCAAGACAGGTATTGAAATCTTCGTTTAGAATTTGTAAATGAACTATAAGCTTAATGAATAATTTGTTTTACACCGACCATCCATGAAATAGATGAATTCCGATTCGCTAGAAACTAAAGAAAATAATTATCTATTATCCACAAGCTCTTCTATGCACTAAGACGTAATTTGGTAAATACCTTTGATGCCGTTGAATGAATAACGTGTCATATTGATTATTCAATATGTTAGTGTTTAAATTAATCCCCAGAGCAAAGGATTAAGACTGGTTTCATGAACAGCGCGTCTATAAGTAAAGATATAATATTAAATATTAAGGAGTACATCGTTTACTTGAAGTTACCTGCTTCTTATTAGTGCTCGACATGATGTTGCTATTCGATTCACTGCTAAACTTAACACGGCATACTTAACGCAAATAGAACGTATGTACGTTCAGGGAGTTGTCACAGATGTTCTATGAAACAAGAGCTGGTAAATTAGAGGAGGATCTATTTTGTTGTACGAAAACTAGATGGGTAATCTTAGGAAGAATCTATTTTGTGGAGAAAAAAAACTGTCACACTGAGCATATAGGTAAATATACGCAAAGGAAAGCTAATTAAAGTTTGACTTTCGTAGATTATTTACAACGAGATCAAATAGATAATTAAATGGTACAATTTAATTAAATTAAATCAAGAACTTCTTATTGATGATAGAAACAATTTATTAGAAAATTCTCTCTCACGTTTAAAACCACAAACCCTTGAGAACTGTTCACTGAAAACAGATCCTATCATAAATACCTATAATCCCATAAAAACGATATAAATAATTTTAATAGAATTCTATTCACGTGTGATAGTGTCAATGATTCAATGGCTCTTTTGCTTCAGTACTGCTTCCCTGCTTTCAGGTTACTGGTTACAGGTTCTAGGGGAAACGTGCTTGAGATAGGGTTGGGGTTGGGGAGGATGGATTAGAGACCTACGCGACACTCCATGAAACCAAACCATACAGGATTACGCTCCTACAAGAGCACGACAGGATGTAGTGTATAATATGTATATATTTTATATGTAGCTTTAAGGAGCGTTTGTGGAGAGGAGTTCTACTCTTTCATATCTCGGCAATTTCTCTAGAGTTATACTCTGTGTTTATCATGCTCCTCGACAAGCTCCTTGATAGCAATCGTGAGATGGAATTCTCAACCATTTACGCACGGTAGCGCGGATAAGGATATTTGAACGAATTTTCTTAAGAATGTTAAGATATTACATTTTGAGGGTTCTTTCCGTTTGTCTGTTTTATCAGTATAATATTTGTCTAAATGTAAGCGATTTTTAAGAGATTCTGAATAAAATCTTTCGTTTTTTCTACTAATCTTTACATTCCGGCAGTCATCAGTTTGCCTTCTTTGAGGGTTTTCCTTGAGTTCTTCCCAAATTTCCATTTTCTCAATGTCTTTCTTCGTATTCCAGCCACATTCTTTTTCTTTAGATTATAATTGTAATATTTTGAATGGTTAGAACACATTTGTAGCACAAAATCTCTCAGTTATACACCGGATGTTTATAAATATTTAAATAAAACTATTAGATCCAGTTGTTTTACTATTAAAGTTACGAAAAATGTTTAAATTAAAATTAACTTTATTATATGCTAAATGTAAAAGTTAGTAATTCTCGTATATTTCTGTAAAACATAGATTTAATTTCATCATTTTGTAACATACATTGTTTAAAAGCAGTTTTTTTTCTGAAAAAAGTTTTTTGTTTACTTCATTACCCTGCAGGAAAACATTATTATATAAATAACTTTTTTATTAAAAATTGTTTTAAAAGTAACATACTCATGTAATTAGAATTCTAAAAGTATCGTCTCTGTTAAATATAATCCCAGTTTCGTGAATTTAAGGTTTATATAATATAATATAGTTTCACACAAAATAATTCAGATCTGGGTAAATTATAAGATATTACAATCTCTCTAGAGATTTTTATTAACTCTATTTCCCATATATAGATTTCGTATATTATTTACTTATGATGATGATCATCCATCCTGTCTGCAGTGTACATTTTTAATGAATTCATAATATTCTCGTCTATGTTCAAAACGTTATGATATGCAATAATAATGTACCTCATAGAATCCCACTTCTGAACTTTGTGCTTCTATGTTATACCTTAAATCCTGTACGGTCTCTAAACTCTAAGGATATTTGAATCATATAACAGAAATGGGTGGTAAGTTGCATCCCATTTAAATCTCTTTGGAAGGTATTGGTGATATTGCGTCTTTTTTTGTTTAAGATGTTAAACAAAGCTTTCAGTGTAAGAAGATTTGTTTGATATAATGCGACACGTATCATATACTTATGATATACATTATATATACATATATATATACATATATATATATATATATATATATATATATATATATATATATACATATATATATATATATATATATATATATATATATATATATATATATATATACATATATATATATAAGATGTCTGTAGAGTAAGTTCGTTTCGTATGTTGGAGCTCGCATAAGTTACGTCACGCAAATGAGTGGAGGGGATATAGGGGCAGAACCATTGTGACGTCACATGCAGCATAACAAAATTTGTGAAATTTTAATATCGTAATTTGTGGATGGCCCCTATTCACATCACAAATCGTAGTTAAACAAACCGGATTTTATATTTTATATGTATTAGGTTTACAAATATCAAATATAGTTCAAATTACGAGAGTTCGGCGGCGACTCATACTTAAAACAAGTTGTGAGGTATAAACTGCCGATATAACTAAAAAGCACTGACTCACTTATTTTTCTATAATGTATATAGAAACGATTAAGATAAAATTAATTATCGTATTACAGATTTTTACCGCTCTTATAACCTCTTTTAAGTATAAGTCACTGCCGAACTCTCGTAATTTGAACTATACCAATATATATTTAAATAGATTTTAAATATTATTTAGATAAATGTTTTCTTTGCTTTCGTTCGGCAAGTGTTGCTTCTATGATTATTTTCTATTTTATAAAATTTGAAATAGTGAGCTACAGACATTTCTAACTTCTAACAGTAGTAACTCCTGAATTGCTAACTCTATTAACGTTTCATTTTACAGTTTTTTACTGCTTTTAAACATATATGAATGCACTTATAATAAAGTTAGCATAGCCACGGCTTATGGATCATCCTGTTCCTGTATGAGTACGAGTACATCATAACTTAAGTATAGACGTTTGTTGGACGTTCGTAAGCGTAAGCGGTACGATACGAGTATAATTTAACGTGTTTTTTAAGCTGTTAAAGTAATGTTTATACGTTTATATTTAGTTTATATCTTCAGAGCCTTTGACTCTAAGTAACTTCATTAACACGGATGTTAATGTTATCTCGTCGAATCTTTGCACACAATAATTTTATTTGCGTTTTATGTTTTATATAACAAGGTTATAAAAAATATATTACATTTCAGTTGTTTATTAAAGAAGTCTGAATGCTTGATCTTATGGAGATATCTCTTGTAATTAATCTATTGAGTTGGCATGAAACTAATTTCGGTTTTGAAATGGAATTCATTTTCTTTATAGAAAGAAAAAGCTTTATTTATTTATGTTCTTTACATATGGTTCTTATCAGCAAAACACACAACAAAGTACGATTATAGTACGAAACAAGTACGAAAAGATGTGTGAAACTTTGCATTTTTCTTAGTATCTTTCCGAATTCACATGATTTCTTTCCGGTTTCCCAATTCTGACCGTTTTTCTTTTATTGCTTCCTACATCTGAATTTGACTAAACGTTTGGTTCCTTGAGATCTGTTTAAAACACACAACATCTCTATAATCCTACCAGCTTTCAATGTGGTTTGTGTTAGTTCCTTACGATTGGAACATGAACAGTTTCGATTCATGTTTTTGTAGACAATCCATTAGCATATTACAAATATTGATTTGTTGTGTTCAGTGAATCTCTTTCTATTCATTGTGCTTCCAAATATCGAGCTTCTTAATGCTTTCTGTTCATACGTAATCCAAATATCGAGCTTTTTAATGAGTCGAAGACAATTTAAGTATCGCACAGTTTCGATTCAATTATAACTTTGATTTGGTCATCATCATCGACAGTACTGCGATCTGACTATCGTTTCTCTTTGAGTACGACATCTCGACAAGAAAATTGCTAGAGATGTTTAAACCAATTCCTAGACATTCCTAGTGCATTTTATAACATAAACTTCTACACTTTAAAAACTGTAAAAAACTAATAAATGAAATTCAAAAATGTTACTCTCACCTTGCAGTAAAAAACAAAAATCGGAATTTTAACTTAATATATTTTCTTTAAAATATATTATATAAAACGCAGAGTTAGTAAAAGGCATACACAATTTTTTCACTACGGCAAAACACCCTTTCAAATCATTTGTATAATACAGGTGATTATTAATACTGAAATTATAACATACCACATGTTAATTACACTAAAGCACTTGCACTTATTTTCATATGTGTATATAAAATAAACATCTCTTTTAGTACCACTAATTGTAACATCATATAAACATAGCATATAAATTATCTTATTAGGTTTTTGCTTAGCTTAACTACAAGCAGTAAAAAACAAGAATTTCAGAACTCATTCATTGAATTCTGTACCATATACATTTTTGAGAAACAATTGAATAAGGGTGAGACGATATTATACATGTTTTTTCATCCTCATTTTTAATTAATGTTCATGTACAAGATAACAATATGGTACTCACTGTTGAGGAGAGAATGGGGGATGAAACTCCAGAGGGAGTACGTAAATCAGATATTAGTATGTTTTGCTTGCATTACGGTAGACATACCCTTAAATATCAAAATATATAAGTATTATGCAACAAAACGTAGCACAAAAAGCACCAGGAAAACTCTAGGGAAATGGAAAATGTGAAACTAAGTACAGGCTTTACATTTAAGTATAATAGAAATATCTATTGAGTGTAATATGGGATACGAAAAATGTAGGAGCTCAGGGAATTCTAAAGCTAATGTCATTATAATGTTTGCTGACTTTTAGCTTATCTAGAAAATGATTTCAATTATATTTATTTTCTATATGAACTCTTATTAATGTAAAAAGAAAATTAACCTCCTAAAAACAAAACCTAAATATTACATTGATTATTATTACTACTTATTTGAAAATTAGTATTAAATTTATTTATATAAATAAAATTACGCCACACATATTTGCAAAATAGAGTTTTGCAAGTACTTTCAAAATGCTCCAGTATTTCTTAGAACAAACAATAACCTAAGATCAGATTTTTAAGAGAAAACAATCGTACGTTTTATTGCTACATGTTTTCTGCAGAAAATACAATAAATTCATGAAATAATATTAGTCAGGGAACACGTGCAAATATAACAATGCAATGATCATTTCAGTGGCACGTTGTGTTGTGAGTGCTTACAACATTGTTGCATTAAGCAGACAAATATGAATATAGAGATGATTACTGAAGTTGCAAA
This sequence comes from Panorpa germanica, assembly GCA_963678705.1. Lineage (NCBI taxonomy): Eukaryota > Metazoa > Arthropoda > Insecta > Mecoptera > Panorpidae > Panorpa > Panorpa germanica. The sequence continues at coordinate 4,823,904 of OY783221.1, forward strand.
TGGCGTAGTAGTAATGGTAACTGTCCAGCTTCAATATAGTGCAGCGCCGTGAGACTTGTCTTCTTATGCGAACTGCTGAGAAAAATAAACGAAATTGATGTGGAAAACATCGAAAGCTATCTGATCGCGTCGTTTGCGTCATATTTTTTAAGATAATTTTTACTGTATTAATAGCTAATTTTTATATTTATAACTACATTAATTATTACAGAATAAATTGTAATTTTGCAAAAATATATTAGAAGTTGTATAGTTTCCTTTTTGAATTTATTTCAAAATCGAATGATTACATACACATAGATCCCTTTCTTGAAAATAAATCTATAAATCATGCATACATGCACTCTGCTGATTTAAAAGTCGCACAGAAATTATTATTTATATTTTTATTATTATTAATAAAATCCATATGTTAATAAGCCTAAGCCTAAACTTTAAGACATATTCCAAAATTAGAACTACCGTCTCATATTGGACACCATCTTCAATATCTTCTTTCATACATGGTCATATAGTTTCTGTCTATTAAAAGGAGGCAGTGAAGGAAAAAGGTGGATGGCGGAAATAGAAAAAAGGAAAGAAAAACAGGACAATAAATAAGTTCGTAGCTGGGTTGCATAAGGTACATGAAGAGAGAGGAAGTACTAAAAGAGGCAGTGAAGGGAAGCAGGAGAAAGAAAGAACTAGCGAGGAAACAGTTAAACTTCAATCCAGAAAAATAGAGGATTTGCGGAAAGGAGATAAAGACAAGAGGTGGATGACGGAGATAGAGACATAGGTTTGTCGAGAGGTGACAAGGGAGGTAAGAGGTGATAGATGAAGATACAGGCAATAAGGAAGCAGAAGCAGGAAATGGTGTGAATAAATGAGGAGTAGGGGACATGAAAAGGGAGGATCAAGAAAAGATAAAAAATTAAGGATTAAAAAATATTATAATGTGGATTGTAAAGCCGAAAGGCACACAATTAATATAATAAATATATAAATATAATAATATAGTTTCTGTCCCAGCATTTTTAAAAATATTTACATATTATGTAACAACCTTGAAATGTTTCTTGATGGAAGCCAAGCTATGTCGTTCTATTGTCGTGCTATCTTTTAGTAGAAGAAACGTAACCACGTGCTTGAAAAATCAAGCAACAATAAAAACAAACGTAATAAAAAATAATCATGTGCATGCGTCAAAATGTCTAGGTCATCTATTTCAACAATTACTCACCTTCATTTGTATAAATTATGATTAAATATTAAAACAATTGCATAAATTATAAACACGAAATAACACATTTCATTTAAACACGTGTCATAAGTTATATATAATTAGTTATTATCAAAGAAATTATAACTCGAACATTGCACACTTACTTAAGCGTCCTCCAAAATCAACAAAGTATAAATAACGTTGTAGTTACACCATATTTATAAATAACATTCAAAATATGATAATATTATTACTTATTTGCATGCAAAACATGTTTTTTTATAATTTTATTATATGCATTTTTATTACTCGACCCGCACGTTTATCTCCTTTATTCCATTAGCCCAGATATGACGATTTCCTGTTTCCTTGCTTATTGTTAATGTTAGCTTGCTCGTGTTAACAAATAATTAGGTATTATGTATACTAATAAGTTATCTATTTATGACAGCTGCTGAGTTTACGAGTATTACTTTGTGCAGATAGAAATACAAGGCGTGTTACTTCATATCGAAACCGAAAAATAGGTTAAAAAGTAAATCAACATGTAATATATTATTTATAACATAAATTGGGTATATAATAAACAATCGGTCTAAAGAAATAGGCCATAAAAATTAGAAATAGGAAATCATTATTGCAACTTTGTTATTTGAGTTGCGTTTCAAAAATATAAGGCGCTTTTAAAAATATTTGCTTTAAATATAGAAAAATATATGGTTCAGAATTGTGTGAAATATGTAGAAAAAATATTTATATATCAGAACAAAATACAATTTAAAGATTTAAAATAATGTAGTGTTGACAAGTTCATGTTAGCTTTAAATATTTAAAGGATATGAGCTTTAGTGTTTCGGTCTTTAATCATTATATGCTCATTAAAAACCCACAGGCAAATTAATGGTAATCCTATTTATTTCTACAAAATTTAATCCCTCTTCAAATATTTTTTAGTTTTTTATTGAAGCAATCATCGTTCAATCTCATTATACACGCTTAGGTTATACAAAATATTTAAAGCAGTATTCAAACACTCCTTTTAATTACTTGAACTTTAATATGCATCTTATTCGATGTTTTGTTTTAGATATTTTATAGGATGATTTAGAAAGATCTTTACCTTTTCTACGGTGTTGTTCTCCAAACACTTATGTAGTTGGTAAATGCATGGGTACTTTGCACTGGGACTTATGAGCAATATTTTAATTAGATTTTAATCCGCGATAGAAAGGCCAGACAGGCATAATTGGCACGGTCGATTACACTTGGTACAGCACAACGAGCTCTCCTACACATCTGGTTAGCCCACGTGTTTCTTAAACCCTATCCGTGGCCAGCAGTTTGAATATGCCCATACACATACCAATACTATATACTAAGGATGATGAACCTGTGGCATGTGTGCTGGAATTGGCACGTACGAAAATTAAACTACAAAATTGATAAAGTTGGTTACCAAAACCTCATGTATCTAAATGTTTTTAATATAGAAGTTATTAAAGATAGAAATAATCATTTCTGTCTCTTAATAATTAAAACTCCTCCCCTCTACCATTTGCCTACCCATGCCATCGCTGTTAAATAAGTGAAGTACAACAGAGATTCTGCTCTTTTCGCTATAAAATAATAGAATTAATAATCAGAATGAATTCAACATAAATCTCTACAATTAGTAATAATTTTCTTTTGCTTTTCCTTCTGTAATAACGTGAGCAATTCCATAGTTAATATTTGTACATTTTCTCACGCAGATATTAAAATGTTTACTTCCTCTGTCATAAACCAATAGAATGTAGTATTGAATCTTAAAAAATAATCTTTATAAATGTTGTATGCATTCACTGATATTCGATTTCATTTAATTATTTATATCGTGTTGAAAACCGAGAAGATGACAGTTGAATGCGCTCAAAATCTTAAGTGTTTAATATATTCTTATGCAAATTATTTATTTGCATATAAATCTTGTACACCATACATCAAAATTTATATTAATATTAAATTGTATGTAATAAATTAAAGAATTCTTTAGTTGGATTATAAATTTAAGATCAATGAAGTTATAGTAATTGTGTAACATTGAAAATATATAAAATGTTGTATTGTACTTTTATTATATTCTATTCACATTCATTTTGAGATAGTGTAACGCGAATTTCACCATAGTTTTATAGCTTCAAAACCAGCCACTCACGGTCGTTTCAAACGTATGCCCGTAGCTTCACTCCTTTCCGTTTTGAAGAGTTTTAGTTAAGAGAAGAAGACAAGTGTCACTTTGCTACACGATAGCTTTTACATTTACTATAAAACATTAAAAAAATATATTTCTAACGATTCCTGGTGATGTTTACTACGGTGGTCACAGTAGTAGTACCTCCCGGAAAACTTGTTCCACGAAACAGTATATATCTCCACCATTCTTCGATAGTTTTTAATTAGTTTTTATATAAACATATTTACAAATATGTAGATACTATATTTAATGATAATACACGTAAAAGAAAATTTATATACTTTAAGGTTGCGTTAATAAAAATTAATCTTCTTAGGCCAGTTTCTTTGATCCCCTTAAACAAATATTTGTTATAAATTTGCATTGAAATTTGTTTATTCAGAAAGAATAATTCCATAAACAATGTCATCATTTTCATCTTGAATGATTAATCATTTGTAAAAAAACAATAGCTTACTTTCTATTATCTTATAATTAATAATATTATTGAATGTTCTTCTCCTTCCACCTTTGAACTAAATACACTTTACTACGCATTTAAATTAAATTATTTCTTCAATAATACGATTATACATCTTTAATTTCACAACCTGTGAATTAAGAAAAACATGTGACGAAAGATGTCTGTATTCTTTAGTTAGAGTAGGATACCCATACAAGAATAAAAAATTGTATGAGTTCATCGATTTAATCATATTTTTAAAATATCTCTATTTTATATCATTACTAATATTAGTCATAGTACTCGTACCTATAAACATCATAGACATGGGTATTACTATTGTTTTATAAACAAAGGCATTGATAAGGTAATTGCAGCTGCACGTGAGTAATGAATGGTTTTATTAACAAATTACAATTCTAATGCGTAGATTTAATGTTTTACATTTTATTTATGAACACGCAATTTTACTCACTGTAATATATCACGTATTTTATTGCGCCTTCATTTTATTTTATAGTGGTTGCGGTATCTATCAATTGTACACTGATTGAAGGGATTGTGACACACACACACACACTTGAGACAAGTTTGTCTTATGATGGGCATGTACAGGTAAATAGATACAGTTATATCTGCAGTTATATCACATATGATTTACCTGTAAAGATAAATGTTGCACCATTAAGACAAAATTATTCGCATAGTGCAGTGTCTATCTGTTCACGATAAAGATAAATTTGAAGACAGTCATGTTTCCAGTATGCATCGGCGAAGGTTTCGGATATAGAGAAGCTGATTTTTCTTTATATTAGTAAAGTTTCATGACATTTACATTCTCAGTTATATTGAACCACCTTTGAACCAATTTCATCAAAATTTTTATTTAATCTTTAATCGAAAATTTAAAGAATAATAGCAAACTTCAATGGGCTTGTGCCTATGTCTTAATTTCTACAAAACTGTACCATATATTGATAAAGTGGGTTACTTGAACCTCAAATGTTCAATTATTTTTTAATGACTCCTTATATGTTAAGAGATGTTAACAATTAAAAAAGTCATTTTGTCTCTTTAATTATTAAAGGGATTCAACGTTGTACACATTCGAAGTGCATGTGACATCACAATCCTTGTGTAAGGTTATCAACCTTACAGCTCATAAATCTGTGCTATATGTATTTATATATCAAAATATCAAATAATATTTACAGCTATTTCAAGGAACAATCAAATTCCAATATTATGTCTGCCTTAGCAGGGTTAAATAAAATAAAAACTTATTATTCTTTGACTTGACTTGATTATTTGACTACCAACAGCTACGAAACATTACCACAGCACTGACCTGCTCAACAAATAACTGTTAAAATGTATTTCACGTCATACATATATGGCCGACCATTTCTAGCGCTAAAAGTACAATTCAAACATTTAATTGCTATATATCCGTCAACATTTAGATATTTAATAAAATAGACACGCCAACACACATTTATTAGCATTAATTTCAATCAACAATTGAAATATCGACCACTAGAAAATGAGGACACAAGCCATTTAGTTTTTTTTAGTTTATTTATCGCAACATTGATAGATGTGATGTATGAAATATTTAGAGCTATAAAATGGCGCGAAATTTAAACTTTAATTTGTAGTTGTAGTTGTTCAATATAATATTTAGAAACAGGCTGTAGATGTAGTTACTTAATATGTGATAAATATATGTCTTACTAACAATAAACATTAAATTGATGTATAAATAATAGTAAAAGAAAGGCCCTGAATCATTTGTGGGTCATTGATTACGAACAAGCAGCAGCCATTATATATTTCGAAACTGCGAATTGTGTTTGTATCCTAAGTTATTGGTTATCGATAGATATATATTTATATGTATATGTATATGTATATTGTAGCGATTCAACATTTAATATTATGTCTTTTAAATTATAGAGCTGGAAAGCTTTAATAAAACCAAAACAAAGTGGTTGTGTGCAGTAACGGATCTACGATTTTTTCGAACCGGGGGAACATCACATTGGCGCCCCACTATCCGCCCCTTAGATCCGGGCCTGGTTGTGAACCTTTGTAACCGTTCATTACGCCCTGAATCATTTTCTTTCCAAAACTTCAACAACTTGTGAATAGCCCACAATTAGTTACATGCAGCACATACATTTAAAAATATTCAAGTTTTTAAAGGTTCATTTCAAAATGTTTTTTAAACTGTTTTTTATATGACTTTACAATAAATCTTTTCAGTGATTTTTTTTAAAGCACTTCATGGTTTCTATTCAATATGTTTTTTTCGTTTTCTAAGGGACAGAAATGTTTGAAAAGGTTTTACCTGTGCTTTATACAGATCTATGTATGTGTGTATATCTTAAGATGATGTTGTATAAAATTAGGTATAAAATCTCGAAGGATCATATTTTACCTGAGATGAATGAAGAAAAGATAATGAATCTTATATCACAGCGGGTGATGGACCAATAATGTACGCTAAATCTGTCAGCTACACATTTAAAAATAATCGTATAAAAATAAATATTGGTTTATTAAATTAAAATTAAATAATATTGTGGTCACATTTTGGGATCTACTATCTGCATATACATTACATAAGCGACACTGAGCTCTCATCTATTAAGTTTTTTGTTATGAAGGTGAAACATTACTTCATGGTTATACAGTTAGATATAGATGGCGACAGTGTACTAAAATGACAATCGATTTACAAATGTGTACTAGCACTCCATGTTTTCTAATATTAAAACGTTAATAACTTTGCACACGATTGAGCTATTTAAATTATATAAACTTTATGTGTCAGATAAATGTTTAAGCTTTGTTTATAAATAAATCATTAATTAGTATATTTATTATTTAGAAACATATAGCGTGTTGAAAATCAAATTTCTATTTTCTGTTAATGTTTTTATACTTGCATATTTTCCAGTGGTTCCAAAGTTCTTTTCATATATATTTAAAAATAGTCTTTATCGATCGGTCATTTCATTAAGTGGTCAAGACCGAATTTTGAGTTTTGAGATATTGAGGAATTATGGATTTTGTATGAAATTTATGATTACGAAGGTGGGGTGAATGTCTAGAGGGATGACATCAGATGATATCAAACCGTCATTTATCGCCAAGTCCTCTAATATATTAGTTACTTTAAACCAGTACTAAGAAGTACTTGTAATATTTTATCTAAACATACAAATTCTTCTAATTTTTAACAGTGTACGTTTGAAACCCTTCATCTTCCACAACACACAATTAATGTCCACTCACTTCATGTTCTATAATTTTAAGATGAATATAAAATATTTTTTCTGACATAATTCTATATCTAACAGCCAACACTATAAAAGCTCAAGCTGACCTAATTTTAAAATCTATTCAAATTTATTATATGTTTATACAAATAGAAACTAAATAAAATAATGATTCATGAGATTTATTTCTTTATGTCAGTTAAAACGCTGCATTAACTCACTGCTCTGCCTTGTTCTTCCTTGCTCTGCTCTTCTCTGATCTGGTATAAAAAATATATTATATTCATAGTACTTTAAGACGCATTTTAAGACCATATTTGTAATATAATATAAAAATTCTAGTTTTATATGGCTATTATATATGGATATATACAGATTTAGTGATGTGAAACCGACAGTGAATATTGATTATTTAGGTTGGAAGTTCGATATACATATTTTGTATGAGATATTTGACCATATGAATAACTTGCAGTATAAGAATCATTGATCTTATCTGAACATAAACATACTTTGCGGTATTTTTTTTTCTATATGTATGAAAAGATGAGAGGTTTATCTTGATGCTGCCGAATCTTAGAAAAAGGTTCTAACCTAATTTAGAGTACACGGTCTTAAGTATCAATTAAACGAATTCGACTCTATTTTTGTTAGTAAAAATTAATGTACCAATTGTATAAGGGGTTTTAATTTGCAATTACTAATAATTAATAATAAGAAATTAGTATTGGTTAATAATTTATATAAAATAACAAGTTTTATATAAAAAACATGAAAAGAACATATACGATTATAAGAAATATATACTTAAATGATTAGACGGGTATTTTGTTACTTAAGTTTAATCTTGTGCAACTACAATTTGTTTACTTAATTTATTTCCGATGCTGAGTCATGTCACGGACACCGTCCTATTACATTGGCAGTTTTGATTGTGAACAAAAAAACCCCGAAAAAGCACAAACGCAAAGATACAGCAGACTAGTGTTCAAGCATCAATATTTTCGGCCAATGGTCCGGTCCGTCTTTTATATGTGACATTTTGTTGTTTATTACAGAAATGTTTTAATCTAAACAAAATAATCTTTATACACTGTATTTAGAGTTTAAAATTAAATTTGTTTCACAAAAATCAAAGGAAAATATAATGCTTACTTACCATTCGTTAAAACCTGAGGTCGTTGAAGTTGCTGAGTTCTAATGTTTGGAAATTTTATGTTTTTTAATCGATATAAAAAATAAGGCAGAAGTATATTGCAATTCAACCTGTAAAAGGAACAGTAGTCCATTAAACAAAATATTGACTATCGATGTATTAAAATGTATATTCATTACTTTTAAACCATCGATACTATATTCACAACACTGTTGCATACATATACTCTCTATTATTTCTTTTAATATTTTCCTTTTATATATTTTTATACGGGGTATTTCAGTTTTATCTAGCATACATAATTGTTTAGTAATTTAATTCTCTCTCTTTCTCTATCTATCTCGCTCTCTCTTTTATTCAAATGATTGATTTTTAAATTACAGTTAGTTTAAGGGATTTTACATCGATTTGCATGTATTTTCTACATCATTTATTATCTAAACATTTGATTGAATTTTAAAAATGGTTAGCTACAAAATAAGTTGATGCCATTATAAATAAAATAAGAATTTATTTAAAATTTAAATCAAAATTCAATAGAACCAAAAAGTTTCCTTCTTTTTCTTAAGTCGCTTCTCTTCACTTTCTATCTTTGAGTAACAACGTGGCGTAAACACTCGCTAAACACACTTAAGTAGCATTTACGTAACAGTGTAATATTCATTACTAATGCAGTTGCATATAGAAATACCCTTAATTAAATAATGCTGCATTTCCATGAATTCGAAAGTTTAATCCGTTGCGGTTCCTAGAACAACGGGTCTCGGCTAACGGATGTTTATATGAATTTGTTCGAATACGAATATTTCTGATAACTAATGGCCTGTATAAATAAACTCATATTAAAATGACTTATCTCTTCGTTATATACACAAATATTGAACTAGAAATAATTTGAAATCTATTCCGATCCGATTCGTTCCGTTTTTATTCGTTAACCGACCATTATTTATTATTGTAACTGGTTTTGTAATATTAATATTTATATTTAAAAGACATAAATTAAGTATAATCCTCTGCCTAATCGTAAGAAGTGTTATTTAGTGCTCCCGGTGTTGTAATATTATAATAATTTAAGTGTTTTTCAAGATACAGTTGAGAGAGCTGACTGCACCTTACTTTCTTCTTACTACTTAACTTACCTGTAAGACAGGATGGTGATTGTTGATTATGGTGACCTATTATTAATAATTTTCGGTAGCACGAGGTAAAATAAGTATTCTCACGTGATGATAATATATACGTTATTAGGTAATAACTTAGTAAACGATATGTGTGAAAATTTCATGACATTCCGACTATTAGTTTACGAATTACAGCAATTTTAGTAACGCTACTTTTGTAATTTTTAATAAAATGGAAAAATCTGAATTTCGTGTGTTGATAAAGCATTGCTTTTTAATAGCAAAAATTACTGTTTTGTTAAAATTGATTAAAATGAATTTGATTTTTAAAATAAAATGATTTATTGTTTTAAAATGTGTCATCGCTGAGATTCTTAGGTGTATACCACATAACACTATTATAATAACATATGTTCTAATTAATTACGATAGTAAAATTCACGCCACACATGTTTTAAATACGGCGTTGATTGAAAAATAGTAAACATAGTATGTTATAAATCACAAAATATGAAGAACCGTGCCAGTACCGTACTTTATCTATAAGAAAAGAAATAATTAGAAAGAAAGATAAATATATTAATTATCTACAAAAATACTCTATACTAAATGTTGGACGAAGTTATGGTTCTCAACATAAATAAAAAAAATAAAATATATTTTCAAAATAGCTGCCTCTACTCCGAATATTCAAATTTACTTTCCTTTGCCTTACTTTGACCCTTTTACGTGATGAAACAAATAACTTCTGCCTTCCCAAATACACGGTCTTTTAACGACGCTCTTTTTTCGAGTTATAAAAATATTGCCCTCGTTTTGCACTTCACCTCGTTGAATAGAACACTACTATTTATTATTCTTAAACTATTCTAGACCTTTTTATTTCCAAAAGTACTTTCTGCTTCTTCTTCTCTTGACCCTCTTCCTTCATTTTCCCTAGTCTTCCTTCATTCTCACTGTTTCCTCACCTCTTGTCTTCTTTGTCTCCTCTCGGCAAACCGCTTCCTGCTTCTCCTTCCTTTTTGCCTGTTTCATTGCCTGTCATCTATCACCTTTTGCCTTCCTTGTCTCCTCTCGACAAACCCTCTATTATCTTTTCACTATCCTTCCTGTCTTCTCTCTTCGTTTTCACTTCTCCACTTATGTCTATTACAGGCAGACTACTAATTTACTAATTTAACTACTTTACATTTCTAATTTAAAATTTAGAAAGAAATGTAAAATGAGTAACTTACATATTTGAAATGTTATGCTCATATGATGAGATGGAAATAATCTGAAACTTTAATCTTCAAATCTCGAATTTAAATAATTTTGAAATTTACATCTGAGGTACTCATGCGCCTTATTCGTTTATCTACGAGTACGACCCTGTGTAATATCACTCAAACATAAAAGTAGTACACAAAGAATCTGTATGAATACAGAAATATATTCAAGCGCTGTCTTCTTAACTGATTGAGCAATTTATTAAAAAAATAATTTAACACCGTCATAGTCCTTGGCCGTGTACACAACTTGACACTGGAATTTTGTAGAATAAATCTAATTTTTTATTAATTGCATATTTGTGCCGGTGCTTCTCATACAAATATATTGTAACATGAGCGCAGCAATTGAAAGAATTTATGTGACTTGTTATAGAAGTGAGTTAGCTTCTTTGTTCGAATATTTTTAGGCACAATTCCAACTATTTGTTCGGTATGAGTAATTATAATTAATAATTTAATACAAACTATAAGAACAAAATGATTAATTAATGAATCTATTAAGATGATTTTATCTAATGGTTCAATAGGCTCTTAAACTCATTTTTAGGGGCCGTTTTTGTTTTAACTTCTGATTGAAATAAAGCAATAAAATAAGCAATATGTATATATTGCCATTTCTTTTATTTATTATTTAAAAGATGATGAAAATATAGCCGTTTAAAATTTGAATTTCATGTTTATTTCTCTTTCGTGAGTAGAGCTATCGAAAGAACAAGCTACTACTTAAATATAATATGAATATATCAGGTTAGATGAAGGTGAAGATAACATTACACTTAATAAAAAATATAATCTAATACCTAATATGAAACAGTTTCCCGCTAAAATTGTTCAATTCCAGGATTTAAGGATGTTGTCGTAATTTAATAAACTAGTGTAACATGCTTTTTTTTGTCTCTCATATATCCCCATTGCTAATGATTCGAACTTTGATTGATTCGAAATTGACTTGATTCCGAAACGGTCAATCGGTTTCAACTAATGAAATCCTTTTTAATTGCGCAAACATTTATAATACTCTATCAGTGACGTTTATAGGACGACAACTACCTTAAATTAAACAACCGCAGTTCGCGTGTAACAATATAAAATTGTACAATAATTTAGAACTTCATAAATAAAATTATTTTGCATTACATTAATAGTGCAAGCCATATTATAACCCCACTATACATTTACAGCGGTTCAACATTAATTATGCTTGCATGCAATATACATGTAATTAGTTTCTTTACCTTGATAACGTTGAAGTCTTATTCTGTTATAAGTAGCTCGTAATCTGCATTATTTTTCACTCGTTATCATAGTAATTTCCGTATCCAGTGCTTATGCGCGCCACCTACCCTATACTTTAACCTTTAACCCGTTCATGACCTTATATAAATGAGTTTATAAGGCAACTTTATTTTGAAATAAGACGTTTAAAGTTTTACTTTAAAAATATTAATATTTGTTTTGAAATGCAACACACAAATATTGTTATACTCGGTATATGTATATATTACATAAAATGTAAATTAATTAGTTTTGTTTTATTATAAAGCTTATAAATAATGCATGTTTTATGCTATTTTATTGTATTTTTGTATGTTGCTTTGGTAATGGAATTAATTTATTGACAGATGCTGCAAACCGCAACATAATACAACTGATTTTATACAATACTCTAGTGCTGAGCAGTGGAGAACGTGGTTTTCTCTGTAGGGTCTATTTATTATTTCAATTTGCTAATAAAGTTGGAATATAATTAGTTTTTTTGTTGTAGTTTTAAAGGGCCTTTTTATCGCACTTTAAACAAATTAATGTAATGCAGTGGCGTAGCTACCGCCATATCTGCTGTATAAATGATACGGGGCCCCAATCGTGTGTAAGCAAAAATTCGTACAACGTTATCCACAATCTCACTTAAACTCTAAGGCCTCACTTAGCTTAGTTCCAAGGACTATTAATTGTAGGTAATAAGGTATAATCATTATATAATTATTTTAATTCAATGCGAGCGTTTTTGTTACTTTTGTGAAAAATCTCTACCCATTACTTCACTCCTAACAAATTTTGATACGGGGCCCGTCCAAGTCACGCTACGTTACTGATGTAATGGATAAAGCTTTAAAATATGTGGAATAGGTCTTGTAAATAGACAGATGTAATGATCATTTACTGCCCATATTCTTACTGTTTAAATTCTAATCATATCGTTAGTTTACTAAAAGTTAAGCTTCAGATCTGAATTTAAAACTTCGTCATATCATTCTGCCAGATTCTGCCAGAAATTTCGTGAAAAGAAGAAGAGCTTTTCGTCACATTACTTGCTACAGAAACTTTGAAATAAAGCTCCTGGTTATCTATGGTTCCTGGTTATCATTGCGGCAATCATAGTCACATAATGCCTTAATGCCTTAATGCCGTAATGCCTTAATGTATATATTTTTGTCTAAAGGTACCATCTTTTCCGCTCATAGGTACGAGCAATTTTGAAAGACCTGTACTGATTTGTATGTATGTACATACGCAGTTTCAAAAAATCCAAATAATTCTTTCATAAATGATATTGGTCCTAAACTAATTCCTGGTCTTCACTGAAATACAGTGTGGGTACAGGGTAACGGTCTATATACCAACCACTCAGTACAGCTCTTTCAATTCATGCTATGGGGGCCGTAGGGGATTATATCATTTATTTAAACCAGAAATTAATTAAAATTGTTAAATATGCGAAAGAGAACACAACGTAATGCAGTAAACAACAAATTCACGTTTAAAATACTCGTACAAGGATTTCTATTTTTTGCATAATATTGGTTTTATTTTTCATATTAATTACTATGATGGGTATAATGCTTTAATAGTATCATACCCAGATCATGACGTCAGCGACGCGACTATATGTTTTGCCTTTTAATTAAACTTGGTGGTCTATTTGAATCTAGCAAAATTGTAAAATTAATGAAAATTGCAATGGAGAAGAATATATGTTTAAATTATGAAGGATTGCCGCTTAATTAAAGTTAAGCCATGGTAAGTTTCACATTTCTTCACTAATACATACATTACAGTAAAATGAGTGTAAGAGTGCTTTATTATTCAACTTTATCGGTGATCTTACATAATTTAAATTACATAATATTATTTCATTAACTTTGTTTGCATTGAACAGAATGTTGCTATTATTTGACCCACTTCTATTGCTTTTTTCTTTCAATAAAGTAAAAGCTTTTCTCTACCTCGCTGGACTTCGTAAAAAGCTATATCAACGCTAAAGACTGGACTCATTGGCTTGGGCATTTACAATTTGTATGTATTGGTTATTAAGTCTCCCTATGCTTTTAATATGTACGTAAATGATATTTTTTAAGTTTAATTGTTAAACTGAAGCTTTAAATGCACCACTGTCTATAACCAATCACCATTGACTTCCACAATTTTTCTACGAACCGGTGGTTTCGATAATTTTGAACTACGCCACTGGATATTCATATACAAATATTTCGATCTTACTTCTTTCATACTTTATAATTAACTGCGCGATAATATTGTATCATATTTCACAGTTAGTTTAAAATTTGTTGTTATCTAGATGAATGCCAGGTGACACTAAACATAAACTCCGCAAGTTAATTATACTCGTACATCTAATGTAAAATGTAATGTAAATGCATTTCAACATCATTGTTTATCTATAAATAGTTTTACGTTAAAAGTTTCTTTGGAAACTTATAAAGTTATCATAAATTGCATTTAAATGGAATGAGCAGTGGCGTAACTTAAAAAAATGAGAAAAAGTTTATTTAACGTCAGCATAAAAAGTTCTTTTAAAGATTAAAGCATTATATAGTACCTTAAAATCATGGAATACAAATAATAAAATATAAAACAAGTCTATATTATTGATTTATTACAAAATACTTCACATTTTTTGTTTATCTTTAATCTGTTTCTAGAAAAATTAGATTAGTAAAACAATCCTGCTTATGGTGTAAATAAACACTATATTGTTTCTTACTAGTACGCCACTGATTCACCTAAAACAGTAAATTACTTAACTCAAACCATTTTTAATTATAAAATTAAATGTATAAATAGCAATCATGATTTTCATAAAACAGAAAAACATAAACTGCTTGACATTTCTATGGCAGAACTAAAAGTACAAGTTATAAAATAATTTAAATGTAAAGATTGCATACTTTACCCTACCTTACAAAGAGAATATGAGTAGGTACGAGTATAAGAGCAAGAAAACGAAGAACTTAAAAGTGTGGTGTTTATTAAACTAGTAAATATTGTCAATTTACAAACATGCTACGTAGCGTGGCCGCGTTGAATTCTGTTCTGGTGTGTTTGATTTATGTTTGGAAAACTACTATTAAACTAAAATGCAGTTTACATTACAACTAAAGTTTTAATGTTTTTATTTTATGCTATATTACTTTTATATCACCTTTTTTGCGCAAAGAAGTTTCTTGGTCAGATATATCACATATCATATATTTATGAATAAAATATGAAATTGGTGCATCATGCATTTAATTTTTGCTACAACAATCAAATATGTACCGATATCAGCTCTCATCACTCTCACGACTAGAATTGAATCTTTTCCATAATTAACATTAAATTATAACAAAATTAAATATATCCGTAGATTATAAGGCTTAGCAATTATACTATATTATAACTTTTGTATTTTTCAAAATAGTAAAGAAATCTGAATTTCGTATCCTGATAAAACATTGTTTTTTATTCGAACTCTACTCCATCGAGGTAAATGGCATTATTCAAACGAAATTCAAATTTTTCCATTGTTTTGGATACCATTTGGATTTGTCAATAGTTGCGCCATTTATGTGTCACTCTATGAACTTATTGTCTGATGTGTTAGTAGCTTAAATAACATTATATAATATCTAAATTTATCAATCCTATATTATAATGTTCCAGGCGTATCTGACTTATTTATATGTTTATATGTTTGGTACTGAATTTTGTATGGTAGCTCGAAAACGGTTCTGTCAATGTTTTTGAAAATTGCCTATTTCGTAGAGAAGAAAATTCTAAGAATTTTAACGTCTTTGGATTTTCACTAGAATTTCCTGGAAACCCGTAATTTAGGGAAAACTAAAAAAAAAATGTTTTTACTTTTTGCTCTATAACTTTTAATTCGTAAAAGATAGAAAGTTGAAATTTGGTATGTGTATTACGGTGTTCAATGCTAACATTTTTTGAAAATTAGAAATTGATAAATTGTAAAAGGAGGCATTGAAAAAATTAGGGGGCCCAAAGGGGTAGATAGGGGGTCAAATAAAAACAAAATTTTTAATTCAGTTTATATGAAAAATTATTTATTGTTAATGTAAAATTAATATAGAACGAGTTAAATATTTCAATTTAAAAATGGAATTAAAATTTGAAATGAATTTCAATTCACACACAAAAGACAGTCGTTGCTTGCGACGGGGGTAAACTCTAGTTAGTTTATTATATTGATGTTTTTATATCGGCAAATTAAAACGCGAATAAACATTTTGCTATAACATGACATGAAATCAAAATTTCATCTGTGCGATAAAGTGATGAAAGTATGATATTCAATAGTTCGTTACCTGCTGTCGTACTCGAACTCTTCTGCGAGTACTATTCATTTGACTTTGACTAGCCCTTACCTTTCAATAGTTTATCTTTATGCTAATCAGTTACAAAACAATAATTAATTATTTTAAATGTTAAGAATTTAGACGTATAATTTAAATGTTGTAAAATAATACAATAGAATTTAATAGAAATAAAATGGTTTATTATAGGCGCACCTTCATCGGTTTCACAACTAATTCATCGCAGAAGCAGTTCATCGTAAAACAAGCAATTCTATTTTTTAGATTTCTTCTCCATAATTTAATAGGTGAATGCATTGGTTAACATATAACATGTCGCATAAATGAGGTACTAAACTAAACGGGACATAGTGTTTTGTCTGAATTATGGTACGTCCCGCTGTAATGTTAAATGTATACATGCATGATGCAGCAGTAATTCCGGGACACAGTAGCAGTAGCAATAATGCCCCAACTTTTCACCAATATGGGTTAACTGTCTACGTCCTGCAGCCAGTGTAGATAATTAAATTTACTAAACGCAATGGCAGCCATATATATGTGTGTAATAACGGCTTACCACTTACCAGTCCGAAGCTTTGAAACGTAGTGCAGTTTCCACTGATCAGGTGTCCTCAAAATATGGGTGACAGATTACCAAGAAACATTAGTTCTTTTGGGAATAAGTAAAGATTCTTCCAGAAGTATAACACATCACTTAATAAGTTCGAGGGATGACATGACAAATCCATATGGTTAAGGCACTAAGAAAGTAAATCGAGTTCTATAAGAAGATTACCAGAGGAAACTCCCATACGAGGACAATACATATTATGCAATATAATATAGTTTAGGAGTATTATTTTAGCTTCTATTAAGTCACATCTTATGAAGGTATTCAAAATGAAAACAGAATTCAAAAACTTTCAAACTCAGAATAATATACAAGTGTTATCATTTGAGAAAAAGGTAATAAGCGAAAAGAATATTGGGCAGTTTTAAAGGGAGGCAGTGAAGGGAAGAGGTGGATGGCGGAGATAGAGAAAAGGAACGAGAAAAGAGAAGGAATGACGGAGTAGAAACAGGAGGGATAGTAGCAGGAGGAGCGAAGCAGCAGGAGTTTTGTTTTTATTTTTATAAAGATAAATTTTTATATTTTTTTTTCGTTTGGAAGGAGTGAGAATGTTTAGATTTAATAGGGATCAAAATTGAAACGCACAATGGCATCTAAATAAATGAGCTAAAGCACAAGAATGTAGTGCCAAATGGCAAAAACATTAAAAATAAAATAAATATAGGATGTATAAACCAGTACTCGTATGTATAAAACCAGCGGTTTGAGAAACATAGAACTAGTAACCACTACCCTAAAGTTAGTACAAACTAAACCTGAGTTATAGCTGAAATGCGGTGAAATGTTATCTGGGCTTAATCTAAAACAGTCACTCGTTTTGTATTAAATGTTTTGGGGTCCATGAATCTCGATGCTCAATGAAGAACGGCTGGACATTGGTAGCCAGCAGAATTATGAGATTGTACATTAAATATTGAACAATGCAAATTAAAAAACCGTACCAAACCTTCATGTTACCATATATTCATGTAATATTTTACTTTAGCAAACCCTAGTAATATTTAATCCAAAAAGGTCTCATTGGATTATTTATATAGCTATTATTAAAGCTTTTAATACTTAGATAGAACTTCTTAGAATTTTTTAGAATATGCAAATGTGCTAAATTATTATCGTAAAATTATTTACGTCCCAGGTAACTTTTGTTATGTAAGATAAATCTTAAATATACGTATCTGTGTTCACCGAGTTGTTACTGTGAGATATACTCTGTGATAATATTTGTTCGGATATATTTTATATAATCCAACAATCTAGGGCTATTATCTAATTGTGTTGAAAATAGAAAGCAGGAAATTCTGTATCTATTTTAGATTTCATTTTTCATATACAATATATTTATATATTGTTCAACAAGTAAAATGTCATGTTTAAATAACAATAAGACATTTTTATAATATTTTTCTAAAATAAATATTTACTTAAAATATCACAAAGTATACAGTACTATCTTATAATCTGAAGTTTAAGCTAACAAAACAAAACAAAACAGACTCACACAATGTTTGACCCTTTATTTAAACGAAACAGACAATCTCTATGCATGGTACGAGTATATGTGTGTGTGTGTGTACCATATAGATGTATTTGTAACTATAGATGTAGAGTACAAAGTAAAGATACAGATACAGTCAAATCGCCCACGGATATTGCAAGTCTTACATAAGATTTATACTTTTTACTAAAAAACTTTTAAAATACCCTGGGGCTGGCATGGGCCTTAAGTTTGTTGTAACAACATTCTAGCACTGGTCCTCAATGGGGCAATGGATGGAAACCTATGATTCTCAATATGTGGTTAAGGGAAGGTAACTTTCCATTACTTACTTACACGCCTTTACGATCTACACAGGTAGAAAATTTATCAAAGGAACCACGCGATAAACACAAAACATTTAACTTAAGTGAAATATAATAATATTTCTACTAAATAAGTCTATATAAAGATATTTTATTACTATTTAATCCTAAAAAGATGTTCTACTTAAGATTTAATAATCCTTAGGACGGTCTACTTAAAAAGTTTTGTGTTATTGTTAATGAGAAAAAGGTAATTTTAATTTTCACGAAGCAATCAAATAGGTCACGTTGTATTTTAGGTAATATTTTTTAAGTAACAAGTACTATTTGTTATGTTCATAAGTATCTGTGTTTACATGGTGTTTCTTTCTTGTACAATCATTTGACATGTAGTATTTGTCACAGTAGCTGCTGTCCTTATCATTCTCTCCTGTAACCTTAACTCTCGCTAGTTAGAAGGTTTGCTAGAGACGGAGCTAACGGGTAGATGGGATAGAATTCAACTTTTCGTGAAAACAAAAAAAGCGAATTAGAATCAAATTATGATTTGATACAGCGCACTTTTCAATTTTGGGAGAAAACCCAAATTTATTAGACTTTGTTACGGTTTGACGGATCCCTAATATTTCAAGAACCTGTATTCTTTTTTTTAATAATAATTCACGGGCTTCGTAGGACCAGGGTCCTTTTTTCGCCCTTCTTAATTCATTTTATTAACATTTTACATATTTACATTTCATTTATTATTACACCTAAACTTTTAAACCCGCTGTATTCCATATCCTGTCTATCGCTAAGAAGACTGGCCATCTCGGATATCTTAGTAGAAGTACCTGTATCTATATTTCTTATTTGTTTAGTTAAAAATTTATTAATAGAAGTAAAATAAAGGCATAACTTTTTCTAATTTAAGTTTTGCTTGTGAAAGAATTAGATTTTTAATATTCGTCACACTTGAAGTTGAGAATCGCTGGTTTAAAAAGTAAAAATCAAGAACCGTGCTAGCTGCACCCTCAATAGACGTGGGACGTTGAAATTACTATGTTAAGGGACCCCAAGGGTGGTAACACGATGTTAGAAGGTTCACGTTTTACCCAATAAGGAGCTGAAACTTGAAACTAGTCGTGATGAATTGGATGCTGTGTCCAAATAATGTTTCCTATTGTTAACATGGATTAATGGTCCTTTTTTTTGGATATTTATTATTTACAATTAAGTAACATGAGGATACTTACATGCTGTGTATTGTTTAATTATGGTAATTTATTTGTTGGTATGTGCGTTACAATTAGTTTTAATAGAAGCTGGTATCAATATTTTAAAAGAACGATTCAATTGACGAATGTGACATATTATTCAACAATTGCTATTATATACAGTATGCACAGCGCTGGATTTAAATTTTAATAGTAAATTTTCAGTCGCACTTATCCACGATATCGTATCTATAGTTAAAATTACGAGAGTTCGGTGATTACTCATCTTACACTTCTTAAAAGAAGTAATAAGACCCTATAAATCTGCGATGCGATGGTCAATTTTATCTTATTAGTTCCTATATATATTATATGAAAATTAGTGAGGCAGTGCTCTTCAATTGCATCGTAGATATATACGGCACAATTTGTTTTTAGATTGATAATGCATTTACCTGCAATATAGCATCTATACTTCAAATTACGAGAGGTAGGCTCATACTTAAGACAAATTGTGGGATATAAACTGCTGATAAAACTAAAAAGCACTGACTCACTTATTTTTCTATAATGTGTATAGAAACGAATAAGTTAAAATGCATTACCGTATTGTAGATTTATTCCGCTCTTATAATTTTTTTTAAGTATAAGTCGTCGCCGAACTATCGTGATTTGGACTATATTATGATATCGCATCTACCTGCAATGTCGTATCTACCTGCGATACACACACAAAAATGAGTTTAAAAGTCATTATTGTTACCCTAAGTCCCTATTAATTTTTTTTCGTATCGTAGTAATGTCGAAAAGCCTCATTACAAATCGAGTAAGATTTATCGAAGCACATTCTAAGCCACAGGTAGAAAATATATTTGAAAACGTTCAGGAAAAGAAACTTCGTATTTTAAAGCTTAGTTTATGGGGCAGGATAATGCATTTATGCTTCTGAAACTTTCGCCTCCGTTTTTGATCCAAAATGCTTTCGAAATGGATACTCTTTATCGCCCAAATGTCGGTTCCTATACTAGGTCGAGTTCTGGAATATTGTATTCGAATTTTATACGCTTCAGATCCAAATTGTTTGTAGGGCTGTATCAAAAATTATTTATTTATCAGTATTTAGCGTCTCTCACGATCTCGGCTATGACGGCGCAAAAAAAAATATTATCAAGCGTTTATTTTATAAGATAAATAAGTAGTTACAAAGTAAATAAGCCGGCTACAACAAAAACTTTCTTTATTACATTCAAGTTGACAACACTGTAGGTATCTGAGTAAACTATAAGTTGGATAATTTGTAAGGAGGAAATGAGAGTAGGGTAGAAATGAACAAAATTAGATGATGGACAAATCCAACAAACGAGGAACAACGGGTGATGATGATTGCGTGCTAGCGCCAAGGCAAGGCAAGGCAAGCCAAGCCAAGCTAAGAAAGGGGCGGGGAGTGGAGGGTTTGGGAGATGTTTGAAAAACAATTTATTAGATCCTAAAGAGTCTCTTGTTCACATAATGAAAAGAAACAAAACGGAAACTAGAAACCAATTATCACGCAAGGAAAAGTCTTTTCTACGAGCACCAGCACGGGTTACGGGTTACGGGTTACGGGAATAAACCCATTCCATTCCGAATTAAATTAAAGGGTAAAATCGTAAAGTAAGTACGTTGTATAATAAATTTGTATTTCATGGATTATTACAGCTACTTGAAGATTATAATAGAATATTCTTTAATTGAAAATATAAATCAAAATCAGCATGCACGAGTTGGGAGTAGTAGTATTCTGAGTTATGTACGAGTATAAGAATTATGTTCAGAGAAAATCTGTGGAACATTTGAAAATTATTTATGGTGTAAAGAATTACGTTATTGCACGACAAGATTTTAGCATTTTTTGAATTAGCATCTGAATCTTCTAAAGATACTAGTTTTTTAATTAAAGTAATTATATAAATATAAGACAATATCTTCAATTTTATTAGGAATTGTAAATTTTTAACCAAACTCATGTGTTGCTCTGAAATCAAAGACTTTTATTTTAGTAATTTACATACACATTATAATAATTTCACTGTTTAACTTAAATCATACTATCGTACCTTAAAACAAAGAAACTACATTTTAAGTTTATTATTTAAATTATCAATTCGTTTTTATCTAATTTTATAATAACTTAACATTATGCACAGTGAGTTCTGTCAAGTCCAAATATGGAATATGGAGATAAGAACATAATGTCTTTACATAAATATAAACAGAGAGCTGTTTCATCGATGATAGTCTTGAAATATCTCTACCCAGTGAACGTAGTTATGTTTACATAATAAAAACTTTATTTACGTAAACGATTTTACCCAATATACAATGTTTTATAACCTATTTTACCGATTAAAATTAAATATATCTTTTGCACATCAGTAAACTTCTTAACACATTTTTGTTATGATTATACAATCTTGAATAACTTGGCTTATAGAAGAACTATAAAGAATATGGTTTTAAATTAAATAATACTAGGTTGTTACTTAAGAAAAATATAACATGAACGTAAGGTAACATCCATGTTTTGTGTTAGAGTGCAAACAACGAGTTGCTACAGTTGCTGGCGCAAGAATTTAAGCAGTTTTTAACCTTCTATTTATTTTATTATTACTTCATTATAATAAAAAAAAACAAATCAGACGTTTATGTGACTTTTGATGCAAATATTGGTGTAGACTTGTAGATTGACATAGACATAGGACCACTAAAGCCCAGTTGCTAAACTCAGGCTTATCGCAAAAGTTATTTTAGTTGGTCAGTGACAGTAACGTTTAACCTATTAGATCATTTATACTTCATGTTATCTATAAAACCGATTCTTCCGAAAAGAAATTCATGTAAACTACAATACAATAAATGCACGTGTATTTCGAGATATACATCAATAAATGCGTTTCTATTAACTCCATACGTTAAACGTCTTAAGAAACCATGAAACAAGTTTGAACAGGGGATTACAAAAAGGGATTATTGTGTTTTATGAAAGAAACCAATATAAGACTTCACAGAGACCTTCAACAGTACCTATACGTGATGCTGCATTAAGTATGAAAATTAAACTGGTATTCAAGTGGTTTTTATATTATATGTAGGAAGGTGTAAGGGCTTTACAAAATACAGTAAAAAATATTGGAATAGAAAAAATTAACAAGTGGGTTGTGATGAGAATTTAAAAATATGTAAATTAATTTCTATTCATGATCATTTTGACTGAAGAACTTATTTACGCGTACAATGTCACTTAAAATCGTTCACTATATGCTCAGAATTATTCCCATAAAATATGTTTGTAGTTTTCATCTTCATCATCGTCACTCTCTGTCAATTTTGCGTTCATCTCTGTTAATTGCAACTTATTTAACTTTTCAATAAATACGAAACTAGTCGTTCTAGTAAAAACTTATCATAATTTTATTACTCATAATAATAACAAGAACAATAATTGAATTTTCATAGTTGTTTATTATTTGAAACCGTGTATAATATTAAATGGACTTGTAAACAGAAAATAAATCAAAGAAATGAAATTATGTAGGAAATAAATATCAATCTGCAATATAAGTATAGAGTGTGTGTTTCAATGAAACCTTTCTAATCTGAAGAACATAGACTTCAGGAGTTGTTATCTTGGCACACCTTGTATTCAGAATTAGTCACAGATTTAACAACAATAGAGATGAACGTTTTCATCATCTGCTAGTAATATTCTTAATGATTTAAGTATGGTATTGCTGCGACTGAGATTATGACAGTATCACCAATAAAAATCAAGTTATATTTTAATTTAGAAATTTATTATAAAGGATCCTTAGCAAAATTCTTTCACGGTTCTTTGTATCGTGTGTATGTAATACTGCTCTTTAAACTCATTTATCATTATTTTCAATTATAAAATAAAGGGAGCGTATTCTTTTAATTAAAGTTACTATTGGTTAAACCTTAGTAGTACAAAAACATTTTTAAAAAGATTACAGAAACCTATTAATTATTAATTAAACGTACGTTTAATAATCATTTTAATTACTAATGATTCTACGTAGAATCATTAGTAATTAAAATGATTGCTTTCACAATTTCTTTATATTTATATTAACCTATTCTTAATACTCAGTTTGCAAATGAAACTCAAAAATGACATTAAAAGTTAAAAAATTACAGAAAATACTTTTGTGCTACACTATTTTCAAAAATTTTTCATATTTTATGCATAATTAAGTTTTTATAAACATTTTCCGTAATCTTATCCCAATATGTTGTTAATTTAGATACAACTTACTTAGCTTAGTACAGTCATTACAACAAGGAGGTATCGTATTGTTTTAATGTGGAATTTAAACGTTAGAAATTACACAATTGCATCTGCAGTTTCTTTTGTACAATATTTCTAAAAATGTCAATGTTTTTACATTTCTTTTAATCAGTATTTTAATTCATAAAATAAAAAAGGTTCTTAAACAAGGAGACTCACACTTTTACCTCTCTTACAGTTGAGATATCAATTGTAATTTTCTATTCAAGAAATAATGTTAGCCTCGTTAATTTTTTCTTAATTTGCGATGTAAAAAAAATTAAGTTGATCTCTCATTAGAACCGTATACGCGTGACATAAGTGAGTCAATGACATGTGTGTATAAGTACGGTTTCAATGTGAGAGCACTCTTATTTCAATATTTAGGTACCATTACTACAAAAGAACGTGAGAACGATATAGATTAAATATAATTTAATTTAATATAAATATCGAAATTGAAAATTCTTATTGAAAACCGGCGGTGTTATATTGAGTTTTTTGTTAGTTAAATGCGACTTGTGTAGTACCGTATACCTAAAAACATATTTGTTTAAACGAACAGAAAGAATTTTTAAATTGAAAAATAAAATCCATTTTATTCAATCTTAGAAATACCTTGTATTTCAATGTTCCTTGTACTGCATAACTATCAATACAATAGCTTACAATACCTTTTTAACTCTTTAGGATTCATAATACAAAATATAATATTTTTCTATAGCATTTTAAATATTCCAAATACAATATTTTCTGATATCTCTCTTTATACTATACTACCCTTTATATTGTACCTTATTACTTTTTTTTTATCATGCTTACATCTTTTTATTTGAAATTTACTTATATTTATATCTTATAAAAGATTCACAATTCTACAGGTACAATCTGAACGTCTGTAATACATTGACAGAGTTAAGAATTCAATATTACAAAAAGAAAAAAATAAGAAGTAAAATTCTTGCTTTATTATGGGTGTAGTATAATAAGGGTTGTTATTAAATTTTTTGCATTTAATATCTAAGGAAATAAAAGAATTGTCACGGATTAGGACAGATATGTACATAAAGAAATCCTTTTGTCAATTTTCTACACTGTTTTTTATTTTGAAAAATGTATAAGACAACCAGGTGATCAGGAAAACATTCGGCAGTATTTTTAATTGGTATTACTTAAAGGATATTGTTCAACGAAACTCATACTTACTTAAATTCAATTTTATTTCGGAAAAACTTGGTTTTTACAGATATGCACCTTTGTGCAAACACCCTATAATATATTACCATGAAGCAACTTAGGACAATTGTTCTTCTTATTGAAACATGTTTTCACTACATTTTTCACGAATGTCTTCATCACTCTCATGTAGCTACAGTCAATTGTCAGCCGACGACTGAAAAACCACATAAAATTATTCATTAAACTTATCTCCTGACGAATCAGATATATTATACGTTTAGGATGGTTTGTTGCCGATCTGAAATATTATAAATTCCATTTAGTGTTTTATAAAAGCTCTATAAACATTTAAATGACGTGTGATAAATTTGCAACACTATGTATTTAAAAGTACTTAATTGTGCATACTTCAGTTAAGAAAATAGTTTAGTTATGATAAACTATTTACATAATAAATAATAATCTATAAACTTATAGATAATATACCAGCTACATATCAAAGTGAAAATATAATTTAACATTTTCAGAAACAGACTATTCAATTTCCGGGAAATGATAGACTTTAAACTTATGTTTCATATTTGTTTTTACTTGGAAGTTTTCAATACTAAGAATAATTGAATACTTCAACTTTCATAAGAACAGGGTGGGTCGAACATAACACCCTATTTTCTGTAGAGAAATTGTTTAGGATTATATTCTATTAACTTTTCTTTATATATTATATTATATAATATCATAACCACAATAGAAATCTGACTTTGAAATACAATTATAAACAGAATTCACTTTAAAATAAAATTCGTCACATTTTCTGCACTTAATAAAGCTCAAGTGTGTTCAAGTTCAAGATTATGTAATGTTACATGTTAGTGACTGTGTAACAGAATTATGTTAAACTTCGAAAAATAATAAAGCGTTAGTTAAAAATATTACGTTAAATAATAGATGAAATTACGTTTTGTGTTTAAAAGAAGTAATTAATTTTACAGTACAACTTTTACAGATCATAAATTACATTATAAAAATGCGAGAGTGTTGAATAATAGGAGACACCCTGTAGATTGTGAAAGCCGTTTATTTACTACTTGTGTTTGCTTGTTTGTTTGTTCTATATCGATTTGACAAATGATTAATATGTCATATCGTTCGCTACTCTATACATATTTTCAGAAACAAACAATCAAACGATGAAAACAATGAATAAGTGCAACTGAAGAAAACTTCAAACAAAAAATAAAATAAAATCATTTCTAAGAATGATTTGTTACTTTTATACTAGTTATGTTTCTTGTTAAGAGATGGCGTTGTTTATTTCAACATTTATACGAGTATATGAAACTACAGTACTTTTTAGTAAAAGTAATTAATAACAATCATTTAAATTTTGAAGTTTTGTGCAACAATAGAACAATAAGCAGCTAATGGTGTATTATTTATTTATTTTGTGTGAGGTGCATTACTAGTAAGTGTTGTTAGAGAATATGTTAAGTCATTGTACGGTCTCGATAGGACGCCGTAACTTAAGACAGGACATAAGACACGGTTTCTATACTACTACCTTATTGATATATTAACAATTATGGTAAATAAAAAGTATTGTCGATGGAACAGTGAAATTATTGTTATCATCCGTATATCAGACACAAATACGTATCTAGATACATGCTGTAACGTATCTGTAACGTATATTTACTACATCTGAATCTCAATACAAAACGTAGAGTTCGTCTCGGTATTTCACCTTTCGAATATAAGTATAATACAATTATTTATTCTAATGATATTTTTTTTGTTTTAGGTATCGCAGAGATCTGTAGCCTGTAGTAAAGGTAAGATCTCAAAAATGTTTACTCTTTAACTTTAACCGCCTTACATATAAACCTGTTATAAAACTTATACCAGGTATAAACTGATAATAAGCCTATCCGCACGGACTTTATACCCGGTATAAATGTGGCGGTAAATGTTTAATTATTAATTATAAACAAAATAAAAACATAACATAAGAATTTTATGTTTTTTTTTTGGGTATTGCATTACTCACACAAAAGCGCGGGTTTGTACTATAAGATCTCTAACTTCTTGGAGCCATCGCTTAATTTGCAAGACATACATTTTGCTACACCCCACTCCACTACCCGTTATTATAACAGTTTGCGGATTCATGCCTTTTCATATAACATATTCATATTTTTTTAAATGTTTTAAATAATACTTCATGGGCTTCTTAGAACCACGGTCCTTTTTTCGTTCTTCTTACTTCATTTTATTTACATTTTACCTATTTACATTTCATTTATTATTACAACATATTCATATACAAGTATATTTTAAAAATTACAAAAATTGGTTTGGTAAAAATCTTAAATTACAAAATGGATAACAGAGTGGGGTGGATGCAAGGAGGTGAGTTCAACACAGCTTTTATAGTTGACCATATAGCGTGATAGAAACAACTATTTTAAAGAAAACTATTTAAATAATGGCACAGTCTTAATAAAATAAAATATAAACTATTACTCGTATAATTTCTGTTGATAATTAGTTTCCAAGAATTGCATCGACTGAACTCCAGTATCAGAACTCTTAGCCTTTTATTCTGTAAACCCTTATCCCTCCTCCCTATTCTCCTCACTACTTTTTATACTCAACAAGTCATACGATATAATGAACTTACGAGTACGAGTACATACCATACAATCTGGTATTAGAGTACACGTTCTCGTACCATGCTAACAGTATACCTAACCTGAGGTTATCGTGTAGCGTTCAGAAAGAATTACTGATAATTATATAACTAGTTATTTTGTTTCGATAATAACAACTTAAGTAGTATGGAACGAACTTAATAGTCAATAGGAACTGATAAGCAAAATGGTTGACAGATTAAATGGTCCGTCGTGATCCGTCTACATTCAGAAGTGTAAATATACGCCTTGCACGATACTTACGGTTATTTTGTACAGGGGGGAAATCAGGGAAGTGGGTGATATCTGAAACAACCGTTTTAATTGGATAAAATAAAATTTATGACATGTTGATGGGCTTCCTATCTTATAATTGTAATTTGCCCATGTCCCTATCAATCTTTAACGCACCACTGACTTAAGCTTTGATAGTAACTCAAACTAGTCATTGGTATTATTGTAAATTGTATTGTAATAGTATTGGTAAATTAAAATTTAGTGCTCACTCAATTCAAATTTGACGATGTCCTTAAAAAGTTGTAACACATTACTATGTTAAGCATTGAGGGTTGCCTAAATTAATCGTTTGTAAACTGATTACTGTGGTATGAATATCAAAACTTGAATTGAGGGGCGCCAAAATTCAAATTGGCTGGGTCCCTATGAAGCACCACTGAGTTAAAGAAAAAAAAATTTGACGGAATTTATTAAATAGTATTTAAGGAATTAGATATTAGGTAAATATTAGGTATTAAATGTGCCCCTCTGGATCGAGCACGGTGAATTTTATCACAAGCATCAACGGCCCTTTATTGTAAAACCTGTATACATATTAGTACAGTGTTAGACTCGTTTTGAAATTTCGGTTTAAGGTAAGAAAATAAAGTTTTCTTCTCTGATTTTTAATAACTTACAAATCGCCTGGAACTTGACGTCTGGAACCCTACCAACATTTTTTTAATTTGAGTAAGATTTTTCGAAGCACGTTCTAAGCCACAGGTAGAAAATATATTTAGGTACGTTCGAGAAAAGAAATTTCGTATTTTAAAGCTTAAGTTTATGAAGCTTTTGAAGCTTTCGTCTCCGTTTTTGATACAAAATGCCTTCGAAACGGATACTCTTTTCTTTCGTTGTCCATAAGTCACCCTATATGTGTCGCCCAAATGTCGATTGCTATACTGGGTCGAGGTCTTGAATTGTTTGTAGGGAACTATATATCTAAAACTGTGTTTAAAGATATTTTATAACATATTTTATCCATGTTGTAATTACATACAAGAGTCATAATAAAACCATTTAAATTGCTCTAAATTTGTCTATAAACATGTTTTTAAAATACGACTACTTTAGTTTATTTTGCCATTTCAAACTCTGTTTTATTTAACCATTAACGTTTATCTTACACTCAACACGTCTAGTAATTAAGAGCATGCCGTAAAAAAACCACCGATGTGAGAGCAGCGGGAATTACGCTTATATAAAATAAATGCTGATTTAGAAATAACCCCATTCGTATAAATCAAATTAAAAATAATAATAATGGTATATAATAAAAAGTATGAAAACAGTTCATGGTTCGTATGGTATATACGAGTATATACAGGTTCTGTGTTACATAAGTCGGTATATTTTTACTAAAAGTAGATTACAACACTCTGGCATCTCCGTAGTCTGTATCGTTGAAGCTGCAACGAAAGGATGCTGGAACGAAAAATAAAATGAAAAAAAAAAAAGAATTAATGTCGTAACGTTAAACGTGTGTGCACACTTTAAATTTATGAGCGTTTAAAAAATATATTTTACTTGTAATTACAAAGAAAAACAATTAATTTAATAGGTGTGTTTTAGAGTTATTAATTTCAAAAACATTTGCTTCGAGATAATATTAACTCTTATTGTAGGTTTAATCTTGGTTTTTTTAGTATTAGCGAAAGTAGCATATTATTAGGGGCGATAAAAGGCTTCGTGCCTAGGAAGCCCGAGAAATCATAATTAAAAAAAAATCTTAGTGTTTCTGTGTAATAGGCTATTCGACCATTATTTATTTATTATATATTTTATATTTGCGACGTTGTGAACACACACACACACACACAAAGCTGGAAGTTGGATTTCGTTCGTCGTCTTACTTCCGCCATTCAACCCATCTTCCACTGCTGCTTGCCTAAACAGTTTCAATGCTCTTCCTTCCCATTTCTTTTACTTTTCTATTGAGTCTTCCCATTTTTTGAATTTCCTTTTTATTTCTTGTCCTATCCTATGCATATTTGTTAATTATTCTCCCACTCCTTCATCTTTGCTAACAACTCCCTTTTCCGAAGCTTTTTTTTATTCCATTCTTCTCTTCTTGCCGAGCTAGGTTTTGTTTGCTTCTCTACGCAGTGTGAATTTATAGATGCCATTCTATTTATATTTTTATATCTAAGATAAGTGTAGTTTCACCAAGAATTGAATATAGCCACAATTATTTCTATTCAATTATTGTTCCTATCGTTAAGTAAGATCTCAATGCTCGGGGAATTCAGTTTATTTAACAACTTAAGAGCTTAAGTTTTCTGAATCATTTCGATTTTGTTTAATTACTTACATATGGTCACTAATTGTGACTTTCAAACAAGACTGTTTCTTATTAAGCTTGAGCAAGTTAACTACCCCGGTTACATTTGTTGTCAGTTAGTTGTGTTTAGTCTTGATAAACCTAGATTGAAGAACATATTTTTTAGGTTCAATTTCAGTTATACCATAACAGAGTTATTTTAACGGAGAATTGAAAAAACGGCTTTTAGTATGCTTCAGAGTATGTATTGTCAATGACCCGACCCGTGCACACATTTAAAAATAAACCCAAAAAGTTCAATCTCTAAGCATGAATTCAGACTATATATTTTAATATACTCGTACATAATTTATATTCCACTGGTTTCACCATATCACACCACGGCGTACTCGTAATTCTCTATAACCCTGGCAATGACTCATGTTTGGAGAACAATGCAATAAAAAAATCTCTACAAAAATACTAAACATGTACAATATACTCGTATGCAGTATTGTACGTACTGCAGTATGCATTTATAGCACTCCACAGTCTTTCGGTTATTTGCCCAACGAATTATAAAAATGCTTCTATTTTATAAATTCAGGCGGTGGTATTTATGCTAATTATTGTGAGTATATTTTGTGTTCTGTCAGAGATTTGAATCCATTCGATTTCAAATAGAGAAACTATTTATTTAATGGAATAATTGTATTTACAATTGTATCTATCGGGGATCCAACCCAAAGACACAGCAGGCAAATATAAATGCTCTCGTTCACTGCTTAGTTCTTAACTTATTTTACTTGACAACTAAGAGCAGTCTGACACTGCAATGTGACGACGACTTTTACAGTGTAATGTATTATAGCTATAATTTAATTATTAACTTACCTATTTACCTCCACCTAGAATGTAGAGTTAGGAATATTTACCATTTCGTTATCTGTGATTTATTGTTCTTCTAATATGTCTTTCTGCGTCGCATTATTTTTATAACCTGCGTGAAAAACAGTGCGTTAATAAAAAGTTTTATTATTGAAATATTAATTAATTAAATACTCGTACATACCTGGATTAATACGGGCATTAAAATGTTTATGTTTGCCAACCTTTTATCAAAATTAAAACACTTTTACGCCTGATAAAATGATTAAATCTTAAAAATTCGGTACAACATAGTTTTTAATATAGTGGTAGATAATATCTGCTTAATATCTCTATACATATAATCTATACAAATCTATTTTAATGGTTTTTTATCAAAATTTAGAGTGAATCAGTAAGAGCTACTTATTTTGATTTTTAAATAAAAGGTAGATGAACTATAACATTGCTGATTTCTTTTAAACTCATTGTAGAACTAATACAAGTGTATTACAAGTTCTCATATGTATAAAATATAACACTACTTTATTGAGCTTTGGTTTTTCTAACGCCTCAATGTTTGAGCGCAGAAATCATCACAGCACAGCACATCAAAACTAATTTACTGTCTTTATAAGACTATATGTGCTAAATTCTATATATCAAAGTTACACTTGTGCAAAATATGGTAGAATTTAAAACAATTAGGCTTTATTGATACACTCTCTACTGATAATGTAACGATATCTATTATTAAACATTCTGAATAGACTAAAGCCAAATAAACATAAAGACAAAATTCAAAAAGGTAAATTCAAAATGATCTTTATTAAGTTTATCTTATCTGATTTAAGTTAAAGTATTAAACTTAAGAAAACAACATTTATGGTCGGATGCGAAGATCGGAATTTAGTGCAATCCAATCTAGATAGGAAGTCACACGTGCAAAAACAGAAGGCCACCCTCTCTCGCATCCAAGTGCAATACCAAATGAAACAACACCAATCTTAAAATTAGAAAAATGCATCAATATCTGCTCTTATTAATAATATAAATTAATTGAATTAATATTTACCTGGGTACTTTGACCATCAGATTCTGTTATAGTTAAGGGACCTCCTGAGTCACCCTGAAATTTTATAAATGTAAAACCGTAAATTTAGAAAAGATGTCTTCGTAATTTTGTTATTTACTTACGCTGCATGTATTGCGTCCACCTGATCCACTCATACAGATGTGACTCGACCAAATGCTATTGAAGAACCATACGTTGCAGTTGCGGTTGGTGATAATTGGCTGTCTGACATAACGTAGAACTGGGCTTATTGCATTTGAAGCTAAAATGTAATTGATCAATAATTACAACTTAAAGCAAGAATCAAATTATTAACTGGATATATATAGCAGGAAGAAACGTACCATCTGATGGGATTCCCCACCCAGCTACTGTAGATAATTGATCAACAAAAGTTAAATCTCTTTGACTAAAGGATGGAAGACGGATAACTTGAATGTATTCTGCAAAAATAGAAATATTTTGAGAATGGAAAACATTGTGAAATATTGCAGTAAAATGTAAAATCACAAATCGATCCTACGATTTAGTTCAATTTCTACAGGTAAATAAATCAACGCAATGTCGTTCATAAGTGTATCAGGATTCCAAAGCCGATGGATAACGATATCAGTCGTAGTTACACGAGCTTGAGTAGGTTCATCTTCATTGGTAAGATTATGTGCTCCAAAAACCAGAGTGAAGCTTCTTACACTGTGGAATTATATTCAAATTATTCGATGTACTTAATATGTTTTCGAATAAATAATAAATAAATTACTTGCGAATATCTAGACAATGAGCTGCTGTCAAGACAAATCGTTGTGAAATTAATGAGCCTCCACAATATCCAACTCCAGTCAGGCCAACGTTCATTAATACTCCCACCTAACATTCACCAAGTAATTTAATACAGAAATATTTCTGAAATTTTAAAGTACTCATATCATCTTCACTTACCTGGTAAGGGAATTCATGAGGTACAGCTTCTAAACCTCCAACAATTCGTCCTGCTCCCAAATCAGAGGGTCGTTCTAGTTGGGGATACTTATCCCAGAAAGATGGAAAAGCATATATTGGCTTTACTTTAGACCAGTCAATTTTCTCAGATGCAGCTGTTGTAGCTGCTGCCACTAAAAACGCTAAAACAATTATCACCTTCATGATGAAGTTCTTGCACAGAATGATATGAAACACATTTTAATTCATTTATAAAGCCATCTAATTATCTTAAAAATTACAAGATTAGATTATATGACAAACAATCAATTAGTTTTGGGTTTGATTTAATTTTATTAATGGAAAGATACGCCTCCAGTGATTAGAATTTTATCATAAAGATTTAAAAAGTTGTTGCGGATATTTATTAGATATCTTTGCCACGTGTAATTAGGAATAAATAAAAACTTGTTGTCAGGTAAACAGATTTTAGAGTGAGACAGAGAGACAGAAAGAGACAATTTAAAACAAGATAAATATTTACATTCTGAGTTTTCTTTTATTTTTATTAGAAAGAACATTTACAAAAACATCGTAAGATTATTCTGATAACAAAATACATATCTCGTAAGCCATATTTATATAATCATTTGTTAATATTTATGGAAGAATAGGAATGTTAGTTTTTGCGGAGATCCAATCAAGATGAGAAGTAACTCGCGTAAAAACTGCAGGCCAACCCAATTCGCAGCCCCCTCCATATCCAAATGATGTAATACCAACCTAAAGAACAAATCACTTTGTATTCTTTTTATTAATTTTATAAATTTATTACCTAATTATTATAATTAAATATGCTTGGTTCTAAAGAAGATTATAGGAATAAAGGATAGGTTTGGGGGAAAAATAGAAATATGAAAGAGAGACAGGAACTTTTGAGATTAATGCTAACAATTATTAAGATATGTGTAATCCATACCTGAATTATTCCTCCATCATTTACAGATAGTGAGCCACCAGAATCTCCCTAAAAATTAATATAATGTATTTATTCAAATTAACAAAGCTTAGAATATTATAGTACTAACTCTGCATGTAGAGCTTCCTCCTGCTCCACTCATACAAATATGAATAGGTCTAACAAAACCAAGGTATCTCAAATTGCAATCCGGATTGCTGATAATTGGCTGTACCACGTATCTTAGAAACTCTTCTTTGTCAACCGCAGCTGTAATAAAACAAACTATGTAAACTGAACTTACATCATGACAGTAATGTTTATAAAATATATTTACAATCGGAGGAAAGTCCCCATCCAGCTGCGACGGCCATTTCATCGGAAAAATCATTGTCTTGTTGAGAACGAGTTGGAAGACGTATGGGTTGAATTCGATCTAGAAGAGTTATCTATTAGATTAGTCGGAAAGGAAGTTGAAAAATCATTAATATAAGTTTCAAATAGTAATACCGTTGAATTCAACTCGAGGAATTCTCAGTATGGCGATATCACCGACTAGAGTATCAAAGTCCCAATCCTCATGCAGAATGCAATCAATTGGAGCAACGCGAACTTGAGACGGTTCGGACGCATTCACAACGTGGTGAGCTCCAAGGATAACGTCGTAATCCTGGCAACTAGTGTTAAATAATTTAATAAAGAACGCTAAACAACGAACTGTTAATACAGATGGTGTATCAATAAGGTATGACCTTTTTCTAACGACATATAAAACAACTAGAATAATTATATTTTTCTTATAATACAATTTGGATATGGAATGAATAGAGGAAGAACACAAAAACCGACAAGGAAAGATGGCAAAAAGATGGAAGCATCGGAACTGGTCTTATGAAACAATCACTTCCTATTGATACACCCTTCACCGTTACTCTTTCTTACTATTCAGTTAAAACACAATGGGCGGCAGTCATAACATATTCATTAGAGAGGATGGTTGCACCACAAGAGCCGGTACCTTCGTCAGTGTGCAGAAACAAACCAACCTGTAAATGCAACTTACTTTACCAATTTTCCTTTGATTAGGCTTTAGGCTGATACATAAATATAAAGATATAAAATGTATAACTTGATATAAATATATTAAATTATTACATAATATTATCAAATTGATACAATGAGTTCCTAATATCGGATACAACGACATCCTAAATTTACCATGTGAGGAAATTGACCAGGTCTGCTTTCTGCCCCTCCTGTAATTCTTCCATCCACTCGTGTGGGTTTAGTCAGTTGTGGGTATTTTTC
This sequence comes from Panorpa germanica, assembly GCA_963678705.1. Lineage (NCBI taxonomy): Eukaryota > Metazoa > Arthropoda > Insecta > Mecoptera > Panorpidae > Panorpa > Panorpa germanica. The sequence goes on from OY783221.1 coordinate 4,859,697, forward strand.
CAAAAATAGTGGTAGTTCATACATAGGTACTATTTTTGATGATTGAGTTGGAACAACAGCAGCTGAAGTAGCAGCTGCAAAGGATACCAGCAGGATAACGAAGATCTTCATGTTTCTTGTACTCTTTCAAACAATCTACTAATTTTCTGAGCTGCTGTTTATAGCTTTATATGAAAATATCACAGCTATTATTAATAATCAATTACTTGATAAGATTATACAACGGGAAATGGGAATAACACAATTGTTAAACAACATTTGATAATTTAATAATGATTTTATCACTTATGAAACTAATATGAGTCATTTCACAGCATAATTGTTTTTCAATTTTGATTACTATTTTCCGGACTCTCTGCTGAAACATTTTTTTAAGATATCTGTTACACGATCCGTAAATATTAAATACATCTTTACTTTTTGTATGTTTTTCTTTTTAAGAATATTTAACTCAAGTTATTGGAAAACTAGTCATATAAATTAAAGTGTTAAATAAATATGACTGAGCTTTATTAACATCAGAAAAACGTAAATATAACTCTAAGAATAATTTTTGTTATGTAACCTTACATTATGTAAGTATATATGAATATAAAAATGTTGTATAATAGGTAAGCTTTTTTACCTTTATCTAAATTATGTTTTGCCAATGGCTTTATAAAGTTATAAAGTATGAATTTAGGTCATCAATTGCAAGAATAGTATAGCGATATGCGTTATAATTTATTGCATATGTTTTAGTTAAAATTTAAATTTTAGTTTTATACTTTAGTTGCAGAAGTGTGAAAACTCCAGACATTTTAAAACTAAAACATATCCACCATCGACGTGTTCATAACATACAATCTGTCATAAATAAAATTAATTTTGCCTTAAAGAAACAAAAATAATTATATTAAATATAATAATTTATATTAAATAAAGATAATAATTAATATTAAATTACACTAAGTACAATTAAAATTAGTATTGCAAGAGACGAATAAATTTAAAGGTAAAACATTAAATTAAACCTAAAACTTAAATTTACAACAGTGAATACTACTTAACGCACCACTTCTAGAATGTATTTCTTTGCTTAAATATTTTAAATATAATCCTTAAGACACTAAATTTTTATGAAATATACAATTAAGTTGGAACTGGTCGAATACACTGCTTCCTTGCTTGCAACTGCGAAAGAGTAAAATAAAATATGATCTGAATTATTTATTAACTATTAAAATTTGTTACAATTCCTACCGTAATTTTCGAATCATATACCAGTTTACCGGGACATTTAAAAACAATTGGTAACCCCTTTCTGCATCTGTAGTACCATTTCGGATTGGTTTCATGCGGAAAGAATAAATAATCCATATTGGTACAATCCGGAAGTGCAGATGCACACAGGAAGACCAGTGAAATCAGCAGGAGTACTGTTCAAACATCAATTTATAAATTTTAATTTAATATGAGATACAATCGGTACACATTCGCGAGTAAAATATTCATTACGTCAAAACCAAATAACTGAAAGGTTTATTTTTTAATAAAGCTAGTATTTAAATATTTGATAAAACTGTAATATAATAAAACTACATTATTTATTGTTATATACAAAAAATGGATCTTACCTTGCATGTTTAAAAAACTAAACTAACTAATAATGTAGGTGTAATTAATATAATACGTCAACCTAATTATTCTTATCAACCTATTCGAATAATGAATTTAGCTTAGTTTACAAGTTGCGATGTAAATTGTAATAAATGATTTTAGCTAAAGACAAATGTCGTAGGAACTTTTTTTATATTATTGTTGTCAATTGTACATTTCTCATATATAAGCAAAAATCTATTGCACCAACATATTTTATAAAAATGCAATACTTCTTTGTTTATAAAATTATATTAACTAGTATATTATATTCAATTAAGAGTAAAGAATTGTTTCTTATATTATAAAATAATAGAATAATCAACAATAATAAATATATTACAATTTAATTAATATTTAATAAAGTAAACCATGCTTATATTTTACATACTGGTATATTAATAAGTTTAGATGCTTATGTTATTGTACATTATTTAAACAGATGCCTTTACTCCTGATAAATTAGTAGCCTTGACTTAAATAAAACAAAATTCTTATTGTTTTAAAACATCACTTATTGAAAATAATATTATTTATATACAATAAAACTATTATAATACTAATTTTGAACTCTGAATTATTTATATTCGCAGTTACTATTTTATCATATATTATTTTATAAGTATAAACTTTGATTATTTCCATTATTTATTAGAAAATTTCTTAAGCACATTTCTCGCAAAACAGCAAGCAGAACTTTAATCAAATACTGTTATGAAATAAACTTTTATTTATTTAAAGTACATAATATAATTTAATATATATTTATATATTTTTTAAAAATAAAAACGTAAATAATGTAATTAATTATTCATAAATATTGGTTGTTTTATAATAACATTTTATAATATTTGTTTCAATAACATTGTATTGCAAGATGTTATAAACTTTTTGCGGTACTTTTTTATTTATGGACGAAAAGTAACATCAGTATTATTTTGAATCCAATCCATAAAGGAGGTCACACGTGCGAAAACTATTGGCCATCCTACTTCGCATCCGAGAGCAAATCCAAAAGAAGTAACACCAACCTAAAGAATAAACTCTTTTGTAAAATATGGGACTAAACTAACGTGCTTTAATGATATAACATATCAAATACTTAATTAAAATTTATAATCTGTTACCTGAGTTGCAACTCCGTCAGCTTCAGTAATAGTGATTGGGCCACCGGAATCCCCCTGGTACATAAAACGCAGGTTTTAACTATTAAACTTTTTAAAAGATGATAAGCAATCATATTTATTATATTCTATATCATTCTGTTCAAAACTAATATTAATGTACCTAGAAACATGTTTTATCAACATGTATATTTGTAAATCATTACATACGAACTGAATGAAAATTCGCTATAAGAAAGAAAACTTGACCATCGTATTAGACAACTTTCCTAACTTCATATACTTTTTATTATCATTTAAGAACGTACGTTGCAAGGTCCTCGGCCGCCATCGCCGCTCATACAAATTTGGCTGTCTTGGATGAAACCAAGGAATCTCAAGTTGCATCTCTCATTCGTGATAATTGGTTGTTCAACATATCTCAATACTGGAGATATTTCATAGGAACCTAAAAAAGACAACATCATTGAAACAGAATTAATAAATAAATATAGAAATAATTTAGTATCAAATACACACTATCAGTTGGACGTCCCCATCCGGATGCTATCGCAGCTTCATGAGCAAAGACATTGTTTTGTTGACTACGAGATGGAAGACGAATTGGTTGAATGCGTTCTAGGAAGAATAAAGGTTCATTTTAAGTTATACATTTGCAAACAACTACATAAAACTGTTTTTACCATTAAAATCAATTGGAGCGATTTCAAAAACTGCTATATCATTTTGAAGAAGAAGCGAAGGATTCCAATCTGCGTGTATTGTGTAACTCAAAGGTGTAACGTGCACTTGTGTATCTGTTATGTCATGAGCTCCAAAGATTAGGGTAAAATCATAGGTGCTACACATTTAAATTTTTTATTTCATTCAATTTTGTAAAAAATATTATTGGAAAATGGTAAAAATATGGAAATTACTTTGGAATGTCGACGACATGAGCTGCAGTCATAACGAATTTGTTAGATATTATGGTTCCTCCTCCAACTCCAGCCCCTTCTGGAGTGAGTATTAGGACACAAACCTTGAACGATGAATTTCATTTTTACAGAATCAGTTATGAAATTAATAAAATATAAATCCTTACCATATGAGGGAATTGACCAACTGCAGACTCTTCTCCTCCTACGATTCTTCCTTGTCTGCTGGTTGATCTTGTCATTTGTGGATATTTGTCGTAGAACTGTGGTAGATCGTACACTGGCACAACTTTAGTCCAGTCAATTGGATCGATTGAAGCCGCGCTGGCAGCAGCCACAAAGGCGAGAATAACGAAGACCTTCATGTTTACTTCAGAAACTTAACTAACTTTTTAAAACACAGGTGCTGCTTTTATAGCAATCGCAATCAAACTAATTGAATGATTAGATTTCATCAGTAATCGATTCATTAATTTATAAATAATAATTCAGTGACCGATGATTAATTTTGAAGCAATCTAAAAGTATTGTTGAACTAATGTTTTTTGGACTGATTTTTAATAAGAATTAGTCATTATCCACCGCATAAGATGGAGAAGTAAGAAGGACGAATAAGTGAGAGAACCAATACAAAAAGAAGGAAATATTTTAAAACGTTTAAACTATGTAATTATGTAACGTAAATTAATGTAACGAAATATTAGAGTAAGGTAATTTGAATTGTTATAAAGAACTTAAAAAAAATTAATAGTTGCTCTCGTTAAATAGATGCTACTAATAATGCACAAAATATTTTAGAAAATGAATTATTAAGTCAAATTGTTTTCAGCTGTCCTGTATAATTTGCAAAATATCTGCTAATCTCTTTTATCATATAGTTACATATATTTGTTTTCAATGATACATTAATAGAGTCTGTAATTATTTTTTATTCAAGAAATAATGTTGCTCCAGTGTTGCACTTTTTCTTAACTTTAAATTTGTGAAGTTATTTTTGTATTTTATTGCTGCATGGTGAGCCGATAAATCAAAAGAAGTACAAAATTAGAGTATCTTTTTTATGAATAGAAAATGCAATTAGCTGTACCTAATTTCAACAACAACAATTCTATTAAACAGTATTTGTTTCTTTATCATTAATTAAAACAATAAGTAGTACTTTTATAATCAGAAATTTATTGTGACAGTTTAATTGAATAATAATAAGTCGCACTTTTCACTATTGTATAACAACAGTGTTTTTATGATATTGTTTCTATTGGATTGTACAACGTTGGTAAACAATTTGTAATATTGATATCCTTATGGGCGGAATGTAACATCAGTGTTTGCCTGAATCCAGTCTTGGAAGGAGGTAACACGTACGAAAACTCCTGGCCATCCAACTTCGCAGCCGAGAGCAAGTCCAAAGGAAGTGATACCAACCTAAAAGTTAAATTAATATATGAAATATGTTATTGTACTAATCCAAGTAATTAATATTTTTTCTATTTCTTACCTGAGTTGGAGCTCCATCATTTTCATTAACAGTAAGGGGGCCACCGGAATCTCCCTAAAATATGAAACATCGGCATAATTATTTATTCAAAAATTTGCTTCAAAGAAAAATTAATGTTATAATAGGGAAAGGTTAGTTCAACATTCAAGTCGTTCAAAAGCCTTGATACGAGATAAATATTCGGCAGTTTGGTTCGCCATACAGATATGAGAATATATAATAAATAGAGATAATGAACCAATAAAATGAATGTTCTTATACTGTGTGTACTGTACAGTGTCGAATGATGGAGATGAATTTGTTTTAGAAAATTGTTCTCAACGAGAATAACAAATGTTATAACAATAATATTTGTATTATTTAAGAACTCACACTGCATATGCTTCGGCCACCATCTCCGCTCATACAAATATTACTGTCTTGGACAACACCAAGGAATCTCAAGTTGCATCTCAAGTTGGTGATAACGGGTTGCTCAACAAATCTTAGTACTGGAGAGATTCCAGTGGCAGCTAAAATACAATATTATTAAAACACAATGAATAAAGTAAAATGATAAACAAATTCAATATTAAATACGTACAGTCAGACGGAAGTCCCCAGCCGGATGCAGTACCGCTTGCACCAGCAAATGAGTTGCCTTGTTGACTACGAGATGGAAGACGAATTGGTTGAATACGATCTGCAAAAGATTTTTTATATGATGTCTATTTTCGAATAACCAATGAATTCATGAATTTGTTTTTACCGTTGAATGCAATTGGAGCTACTCTGAAAACAGCGATATCATTTCGAATAAGGGAAGGAGTCCAATCTGCGTGAATGACCCAATCTTCAGGTGTTACAATTATCTGAGAAGGTTCGTCAGCTGTAACGTCATGTGCTCCAAAAATTAGGGTAAAATCGAAGGCACTGAAGATAAAAATTACATGTTTTTACATCATCATTGTCAAAAATTTATTCTAAAATTGTTATCTGCATGAAACTAAGTTCTTACCCGTTAATATCGATACAATGGGCAGCGGTCAAAACAAATTCGTTGGACAATATGGTTCCTCCACAAAATCCTGAGCCTTGTGGAGTATGTGCTAAAATAGCAACCTGGAAAAATTAAGTATAGTGCATTTAATACTAGGAACTCGAAATGCAAATTAATCTTTTCATTTGATTCAGATGTAAAACAAATTTAAAAAAAAAAACAAAAGGTTTTGCTTTACTACAATGATTTTTGTACTGCCAGGTAGAAAACGTAACGCAATGTAACACTCAAATTAGCTTATGGTAAGTTAATAAGTACTAATCTTGTACTGCAAGGCAAATTTGTACCTTAATATTTGCGAAATATATCAAAATTCTAATTTATGTCCAAATTTCATTAAATAACGTAATTTGATAACGTTGTCCAAAATGATAAAGAATATAATAATAGGACTAGTAACGCAAAAAGGCAGAAGTTAAAATAAAACTCAAATTATACAACAAATATTAAAATGATTAAAATTTACCATATGAGGGAATTGACCAACTCCGGATTCCTCTCCTCCTACGATTCTTCCTTGTCTGCTGGCTGGTTTAGTCAGTTGTGGATATTTGTCGTAGAATTGTGGTAGATCGTGAACGGGCACAACTTTAGTCCAGTCAATTGGATTGACTGAAGCCGCGCTGGCAGCAGCCACAAGTGCGAGAACAATGAAGACCTTCATGCTTACTTCAGAAACTTAATTAATTTATTGAAGCAAAGCTGCTGATTTTATAGGAGAAAATCACGCTATTAAACTAATCGAGTTATTGATTAGATTATTGGTTGACGTGGTTAACAGATTTGTGGTTATTATAAGCCTAAGTGGGTTTTTTTCTTTTGGATAAAAACAATGATAATTAAAAATGTTATTATCTAAGATTGAAAGTAAAGTTAATGAAATAAACTAATGTTACATCAATTAGTTATTTTGATAATATTTGACCTTACGTGTTGCCAACATAAACACATAGATAAAAAATTAAAAATATAATCCTATATTTAGTAGTGATTCGTGGTTACCAAATATCAGTCACAAAATATCCCTTTTCTGGCTTTCACACTAAATTCAATAGAATCTTGTAATCAATGTTCAAAAATGTAACGTTAGAAAATATTTTATTGTCTAATCCACTTATTCTGATTGACATTAAAGATTGTCTAACATTTATAGACAATAAATAATTCAACTTGTGAATCTTAGAACTATACTGTAAAAATAAGTTATCAAAAAAAAGATTTAGACGCCTCTTTCTAAAGCTAAGACTCTTATCTTACTTATTTGCCTTGACTTTCTTTCGTCATAGCCACCATCAAACATTTTTTATACATCTTTTATAATTTATAATTCAATTTTACACATTTCTAAATATTTCAATAATTCACTAATTAATTTTGAATCACTTAACAAAAATTCCACAGAAATAATAATAATAAAAATATAAATAATAATTTCAGTGCTACTTTTAAATCAGTAAAATATTTATTTCGTATGTAGTTATATGATAAATGTATTAAAGAATTACTTAAAGATTTATTTCCGTGCTATTCTTTTTCGTAGTGCAGCCTTTGCCATTGAAAGTTGCAAATCAGAATAATTCCCAGAAATACTCTTTTAATATCAGGCACGTCACGGAAGTCGCGTATGTATTTTAAACCTTATCAATATTACCAATTTCCAGATACAACTATTTAATATAATTAAATTTCTGTTAATTTTTATTTTGTTAAAAAAATGTATTCAAAATAAAATCGCTTTATTTTTAATTCTACGGGTTTAACACGAGCAGGTTTCATCGTCGGTCGTAAATCAATCCAAAATCACGTACATTTTTGTACGATTTCAAGCAAATTAAATAAATATTTAAAGAGGTTCGCAAAGCATTATGATTCTCTCACCATGGGACCCACTACGTCCACCGGCCGACTATGAATAAGGACTATTGTCTGTAGCATATATAGAAGTTGTTTCGCATTAGACCACTTTGTCATTAGAGCAAACTTTTACTTCATATTTATCACTACACCACTGTGTTGAAATGCCCGTTATTCGTACGTCCATACTTTTCTACATACGTAAGTAGATAAAAGAATGCGTATCGTATGTATCCCAACGATTAAGATTTATGATATGCTCTTTTATTGATAAAGTGTGCTAATGCAAAACAACTTCAATATACCTTGATCAGTCTCAGACCAGTCTTAAGCATAAAGACAATTCAAAGGAACTACAATACTCATTATTACTAACTAATAAAAATCATAATTTATTTTATAAGCAAACATTTATTTTAAACATTAAAATAAACAATATAATTTGTACAATAATGAATTAGTCCTTGAAGCTATTGTATGACAACAGCAAGGTAATGAAAGACTTCAGCTTCGTTTTTATTGAATTGTAGGATTATATTTTCGTTAAGATGTAAATCAATCATTAGTTGTTAATCAATCATTTATGGACGAATTTCAATATTTGAGTTGCCAGCGATCCAATCTAGGAAGGAAGTGGTACGACTGAATACACCAGGCCATCCTCTTTCGCATCCAGCAGCAAGTCCAAAGGAAGTTGTTCCGACCTAAATAACAAAATAACATTTGTATGTTGTACGAACATATTGTTTAAAGAATTTAATATCCAAATTATGTATAACTTATAAAGAAATATCTACCTGAATTGTGACTCCATCAGCCATAACAATAGAAAGTGGGCCACCAGAGTCTCCCTATAAAATGGAAGAATATGTTTGTAAAAGTTTTGTCCAAGAAATTAAGTAAAGGAAGATATGAAGGAAGAAGAAAAAGTTTGATGCAATAATTTATAGGAAGAATATTTTTTTGCAGAAGTATGCAACATCACTCTGACAACATTTTTTTTTAAATTTAAAATGTTCTTTATAATTTTAAAAACAACATAAATACTCAGAGTATGTAAAAAATCTTGCTTACTATAGCAGTTTTTCGCTCAAATGTATAGTTAAAAAATAATCTTTACTTCCAATGATTATTCTTTTAACAAAAATGTGCAGTTTCCTTTGATTGTCATTAGAAAGAAACAACTTTAAGACATGAGTGTACAATAAAGTCTTCTCAATAGATATTCTAAACATATTGATAAGCATATTTTTCAGAAACATACCGAGCAAGTGCTTCGGCCGCCATCTCCGCTCAAGCAAATATGACTAGCTTGGATAACACCAAGGAATCTTAAATTGCAATTGAAATTGGCCATGATTGGATTATCGACATGTCTGAGTCTTGGAGCGATTTCATTGATTGCTTTGAAAGAACACATATTATATGATTAAACATAGGATAATATAAAGAGTAATAATCAAATATTTAATATATTATACATACAGTCAGCAAAGCGTCCCCATCCTGCAGCAACACCTCTGGTTCCAGCCCAGTTATTGCCAACTTGACTGCGAGAAGGTAGACGAATTGGTTGAATACGATCTGAAAATTTAAAGACCTTATATTTTGTCTACAACTAATGATGATGGTATTGGAATAATAATATTATTTTATATTTACCATTGAATGTAATTGGTTCTACTTGGAATAATGCAATATCATTCTGAAGAACTGAAGCATCCCATCCTGCATGGATGACATAATCGACAGGGCTGATGCGTACTTGTGATGCTTCACCGCTATTGGCAATTTCATGTGCTCCAAGAACAAGGGTAAAACCAACAACACTAGAAATTAGAATTGATCATTTCAGATTAAGCATAGCAAAGTTATTATCTATGAGTAAATAACTTGCTAACGAATTGCTAAAGGAAAGTTGTCGGTGTAACACCTAGCACCGGAAATAAGCTGATGATAAATTCACTGGCAGCCGTCAATTTTGTGACCTATTTTTAATGTGGCATAGTCTTCTTCAATATTTCAATGAAATTAATAATTTAGGTTCATCTGAATTTTGAAATTAGTTACAAAAAGTGTGAAATAGCGCTTACCCAGTCATATCGATGCAATGGGCAGCAGTCAAGATGTATTCTTCCGAAATAATGGTGGCTCCACAGAATCCTGTTCCTTGGGTTGTATGTATGAACACTCCAACCTAGAAGAAGAACATTGAAAGATGCTCATCAAGTCCGCTAAACTCAGAAGTTTAAGATTTCTAAATATTACAAGTATCAATTTACCATGTAAGGATATTGACCAGGGCTGGCCTCTGTTCCTCCAACAATTCTTCCTGATGTTCCTGCTATTCTATTAAATTGTGGATATTTATCCCGAAATTGAGGAAGCTCGTAGACAGGCACGACTTTAGAGAAGTCGATCGGAGCGTTTGGATCGACCATTGCTGCGGCAGCAGCCACAAGGGCCAGGATTATTAAAACTTTCATGTTGACTTCTGAAATTCAACTGATGCATTGAGAAAATTAACTGCTTTTATATAGAAGATTCATGTTGTTATAAATATTGAGTTGATTAGATTATTATTGAACGAGATTAAAAGATTAATATAAATCTAAATGGGTTTTTACGTCTTAAATAAAAACATTGATAATTATAGATATTATTGTATATAGATTTGTTTATCAGAGATTTAAATTAAGTTAAAGTTATTAGCACCAAGTAATCAATTATTTATTTTAATATGGACTTTAACTTTTCCTTAATTTATAAATAAATATATTCAGGGCCTTTTAGAGAGCGATATAGGAGGAACTGTTGCCCTCTGTTTAACAATAACTTTCTATCTATTGAAAATATTACTTATCCAATGCCTTATGTCTTTGGAAGGCATTGAATATGTCATATGCTCACGGGATATATTTACTGCGACCTATTTTATAGTTATTAAGATCATAAAATTATGGTACTTCACATTGCTCTCCTTTCGGGATTGAATTAAAGGTACTAGGGGCTACACTTAAGTACGAGGTTTAATTCATTTAGGGTAATATTCAGCTTTTGTGTTTAATTGGTCTATTGTACGTGTTACATAATAATCGAATGATTCTAATATTTGTTTATTTATATTTTTATCTACAAACGTCAATAGTATGCTTTAAATCAGATTCTGTTTGATTGATTAATAGAACATTAAGTCATTAACTATTATCGGTTATCAATAATAGCTATGTCTTGCTTAGATGACCATGATAACTTTGTATACAATGATAAAATAAAAATCGATATTATTCATTGTCAATCAAAAACGATATCAAATCTATTTTAGATACATTGTTATCATTTAAAACAAAATAATTGATTTAAATTAAGAACAACCATTAGAGTGTGAGGGCAAAGTTTGTCGGGTACGCAGTTCCAAATTGTGTATTGCTTGGTTAGTACATATTTAAATTGAATAGTATTTAAGCAAAATGTTTCAGAAGATATTAGTATAAAGTTGAAAGTGCAGTTTAAAGAAACACGGCAAACATGAAATTTACGTCTTTTACAACTCTGCTCTTAACATTACTTTGTCAGTGTTTCTAGATTCAAATAAGATATCACATCATTCAATAAATTCGCAGAATAATATTAGAACAATTTGTGTCAAAATTTCATGACATTCTGAGCATTACTTTACGAGTCACAGAGGGTTATATGACGCTACTTTTGTAATTTTTAAAACAATGAAAAAATCCAAATTTCGTGTGTTGCTTTTTAATGGGAAAAAATGACGAGTCCGTATAACACTTGTTAAACCTTGCTTTGTGTTCAGCGTTAATTTTTGTTTAGCAAAATCAAAATCTTTAAAGTTCATATATTCTGATAGAGAACATATGTAGAGATAGCTAAGACAACATTATCAGTATGTAGTACTACTTTATAATACTTAAGATTATGGCAATAACCTGCTTTTAAACATATTTTATTTGAAATAATATTTGATCTGTAAGTTTTGTATTTATTTCGTGTTGCAATTACAAGTGTGAATTGGCGCAGTAAACCAGTAATAACCTATTTGATAACTCCAATAGAAGGCACACCTAAATGAAAGGTTAGAATTTCACAATTTGACGCCAGAACGCCTTTTAGGTTGAATGGAACACTGGGTAATGGACATACATACATACATACACATTTATACATACATTATATAATTCTGAATAGATGCGACGTAATGCAATGGAAAAGCATTTGAGCGCAATGCTTAACTAACACATGGAACTGACACAGCATTGATTACTAACACACACATGTACACCAATTGCCCTGTATTCAACTGAGCCCGAATGAATAAGCGAGCCTTCAACTGTATCTATTTTCAATAAATTTCATTTATCCTATCTATATTATACAATTAATCCTATATTACCTATATCCTCTATAGTCCTGTTTCCGATGGTAATCCTGTCACCGAAGACGTCCTACTATGTTGGAAGATTTTATAGTGTCGGGTTTTACAAGTATATCTCTTGGCTATTCTACCAATTAATTCAAGACGATTAATAATTGAAACACTAGTAACTTTTTTGACAGAGGTGCAAAAGTCCCCGATGTGAAACCGACAAAGCATGCCTTATTAGGGCTTGTCCGACAGGATTCTAGTCAGGTACATTTATGGCATGCCCTACTAGGGTTAGCTAGTCAAGGCCTTGATTAAAGGTCAATAATCATATACACATAACGCGAATTCGAATCCAAACAAATTCAGAACAAGTTTCAGAAATATTGGTGAAATAAATTGTAACTCTCCGTTTAAAAGACTTTTCATCTTTTAATATTGAATTATGTATGAATAAATTATACAAAGTTAACCCGATTAGAACCTTATAGGAATTAACTGACTAGTACCTAATAAGTTTTACTTAGCTAGAATTGTACAAGCTTTACCCGGTAGAGACTAGGGTAAAATTCTACTGAGGGAATCTAAAAATTTTAAGACATGTATTTAACAAAGAAAACTATTAACAACCTTAAAAGTAACTGTAAACTCTCCCAGTGCTATAACCTTGACTGGATCATCTACCATGACATGCTGCAATTGTCCTTGGGTATTGTGTTTTTCTCGGATGGTTTAATATATTTTGGAAGATGTCGCTAACTGTATTTTTTACTAACAACGTTTTGCAGCTCAGCTGAGTTTTTAGTTAATATAATAAAGTTTACCTTTGTTGTAATGAATGCATTCAGTTCTGGTTTTATTTCTTAGTTTCTAGACTAGCAGTTGTCAAACGAATGTTTGTAACAATGTCAGACGATCAATAAGTTTTGCAATGTTAGATTATTATTATTTACCAGTGCAAATAACGTCTGCTATTGGAAATTTGCTTTGACAACAATAATCATCATGTTATTAAATTTAATCAAAAAAATACATCACCAAACATATTAATTTCATGATAAATATATACAAGCATATTGAATAAAAAATGCAGTTTTTTTTTACATGTTTTATATAAATTTAATTATAACGTCACGTCACGAGACCATAAAAAATGTTACAACATATTTGAATATTAATATCAGTTTTGAATTTTGTTTTATTCTAATTTTTCATATCTTGAAAAGATAATAACAGATGGATGCAGGCGAGGCGAGGCGAGGCAAGGCTAACTGCATCAATCAGCGAGTTAAGCCAGTATGCTAACATATAAACCACAAAAGCAACAAAATACAAAAAAAAAAACACGTAAAAATGATTGACAGCTATGATAAATACATTTCATTAAAAACGATTTTATTAAAAATAAAAAAAAACTCAAAAACAACAGCGAAACTGTTTATTTCTTTGTAGTTCCTGCATATTTATTATAAATAATATATTAATTGTGTGGGAAATGTCTGCTTCTGATGTAACTGTTCAAAATAAACTATGTCTTAAAATATGTCATTATTTTTTTAAATGCAAGAATATAAGCCAACTGTATAAGTATTACCAAGGATTTTCTACTTCGTTGATTTTAAATTACACTGTGAGCAATTAGCTCACACGCAATTTGTTTGCCTTGCCTTCTTACGTTGTCCTACGTTAGTCCAATAATAAGGTGACCATAAATACTTCTATTCAACACAGTACTGAATTTGAAATACAGAAATCTTTAAAAGATAGGTTCTAAAAACAGTAAAATTAAAAACCTTATCTGAACCTCTATGTAATGATATTAAGGTAAACATCCACAGGTCCACATTGCTTGCATGAAACGCATAGGATTTACAGCTCCAAACGTAAGAGAAAATTATAGCGAGAAAGAAGATGTACGCAGGCATATTTGACAATCTTATAGAAGTACATAATTAGTAGATTACCTTTAAGTAAAATTTAAATAAAAAGCATTTCAATTTATAACTTTCCTCCCTTTAACATAATAATTAAACCTTGATATAGTTCGAATTACGAAAGTTCTGCTGCAATTCATGCTTAAAAGAAGTTAGGCCGCATTATTTTCTGATGCAATGAAAATGCATTATCCCGCTAATATTTTATAATTGATCATCGTATTATAGATGTATACGGCTCTTTATACTATATACATATTTCAATAACAAATATCTACCGAAATAAAATATTCAAATCAATGTTTTAATTAACATGTTAACTAGTAAATAATCTTAAGAAGCTGAAGTCGAAATAAAGTCAGGTTGAATCATCTCTATATCTCTATTACTCGTACATTAGATAGAGATCGTGTGTGGGCAGTCAGCTGTCTGCATTTAAGTCTACCCGATATCAAGTAACTGAAGCTAATATATTCAAGATGGAACAAGTTACAGCTTCCATTTGATGCGGGAACACCATGAAATCAAAGTCTGTCAAGAAATATGAAGACCTGATCCTCTCCGCTCTGATGGTGTCCAAACGTCCATACTGGTTCTTGGAAAATCACATCAACCGTAAGTAATTTTGGATTGTGCCTAAAAATATTGGTTTAGAGGAGCTGCGGGTCATTTTAATTTCTGTATGAACAACAAAAGAAAAGCAGTTCTGAACTAAAGGGTAAAAGAATAAGTTTAATCGAATTTAATTCTTAACTACATATTACTCTATTTATTTTCAAAATTTTAGCTTTGTTAAAATGGTGAAGGTCTCAGAGCTCTCGGATCTTTAATATCAACAAGCATCAATAACTCGAAAACCGTGACGTTTGGAGTAACAGTTACCTCATGTGTAATTCATTTCATAATTGTCACCAATATATCCAACACCCTGTACCTATTTCTTGTTATTTTGTACTTAAGATAATTATTCTACTTATATTTTGTATAGATTTTAATATTTAAAATACACAAGTACAATATTTTTACAAGATGAAACAATATTCCTTTCAAAATATTCTAGAATCTATTGAATACAATTTGTTCAGTAAATTATGGTATTGAATTTAAAATGACTTCTTTCTTGCTTCCAAGTAAGTATGTAAAACAAGCTCTCAGATCGTTGTATGGGAGAATAAGAGAACATTGAAGGCGTCGAACTCATGACCTTCATGGATGCAGACTCGTTCTGAAGTTTTTATCTGGTGTATTATATCAAGAATTGCATTATTGATTTTCTTGTATACAATCAATTTAAGTGTGGAGATAAACATTTTTGTGATAAGGCAGGATGATCGTTACACAGATTATTAATTACAAAATCATACAGCACAGATGTTCCATATGGTGATAATTTATGTATGTCATATCTATACTATCAATTTTTGGAAAGGTAAATTTAGATGTTGAGATTCTGATTAATAACATTGCAAAATTCTCTGTCTAGTAAAAAACTAGTTCTTTCGTCTTAAAAAAAAACACTTTGGTATGCTTTTATTTTTTAATTTTATTTTATTTAGAATATAAACTTCGAATATTAATTTAGAATAAATGATATTACGTTAAATTTATAAATGATGTTGTTTTTTATATAACTTTTACAGTTCTATTTTATCATTATATTTTTAGAAGATTCTAAAACCTTGAACTTTCAAATCACAGTTTTTAAATGAAACAATCTATATATGGACTGTACTCATTGCGTTAGATTGAATGCAGTGTATTATTGCATTGTAATATTAATGATATATTGCGTGGAGGAAGGGCTCAGGCATAGGCCCAGGCTTCACACAGCCAGCTGTAGCCTTTAGGGATGCACCGAACACTGTTGCGGTCGATACGGATGACCTCGCTCATGATAAACAGAACATTATTGACATTGAGTCATTTTTACACCGGGATTTTAACATCATTTTTATATTTATTATTTAAAATATTGTAACATATACTCCTATATATTTCGTAGAAGTTATACTATTCTATTGGAAAATTCTTGTTTTTATTTCAATGCTGTGATAACCAGATGACCATTTGTAAAAGCACACCCCATTGCAACAGTTACCCTATAAACATTTTGTCGTATCGTAGTAATGTCGAATATGTCTGATTTAGATTTGAGTAAGATTTTTCGAAGCACATTCTAAGTCACATGTAGAAAATATATTTAGTTAAGTTCAGGAAAAGAAATTACGTATTTTAAAGTTAACTTCATAAATGGTGTGTGGCCTATTTACACGATTTGAAATATATTTGAGTTTATTTAACCCAGCGAACTTATAAGTTCACTTTTCCAAAATTTATTTTAAAATGAATGATAGATATGAATGAGGAAACCGTACTATAGTTCACATTATATTTGACTGCATAAATTAAAATTTAAAATAATGTGATTAAAACTCTGCAAGAATCTTATTTTATAACTTTTCATCTGATATGAAGCTACATGAATTAGACTAATGCGATATTCATTTGTTTGTTAATACAATTTTATTTGGCAATATTACTAAAAAATGTATATCACACTAGATCAATTCAAGACGCATGACGTCTGAGAAATTGTTACAAAATTAGGTTCTTAATTATTCAGTAAATTATTTAAATTTTTAGAAAATGCTGAGATAGACTTACAAATTATATTATATCTATTGTCAATTTTATCCATTAGTTTACAAAAGTTTCGAACGGTTTAACGTCTTACTTGAAAGTAATTTTTCATATCTAAATTTCATGGAAGCTCTGTCATGTTTCCATATACAAAACGGCTTCTAATTTCTAGTGTAAATCAGACTTTTAAGCATAACAATAACACAGGTACGTATGCACTTTATAAGATGAAGCCAGAACATGATATATTACAATAACAATAACATTAAACTGCATGCACGGATGCCTTCTAAAGTCCTGACCAGATCACCTCTAAAGTTCAAAGCAAGCATCTTGATGGGAAGAGAATTACGAGAATATTACCATACCATGCCGTTCCGTTTCGTACATACGAGTACATGCACTATAGCGCTGTTATGAAAGGAACTGCATGAGATGTTTTGTTTATTGTTATTAAACAAACTTTAGAAATAAAATTTAACTGAAACATCAAGTTATTTCCGCTGTTATCCAAGTAAATTACATTCAGGATTCAATTATTTTGTAAGTGAACCAGTGTGTTAATCAAATTTAATGACTTGTCAGAAGGTAAGAAGATTACGTTGATGTTCTTCTTGTTGATTATATTTGGTGCTGTTATGGGAGCAACTATATTTGTGCCTTTTCTTAAGCTTGCACATATAGTCAACAAATTGTTCGATACACTTTTTAGGTCTTATATTCAGACACGAATCTGGCGATAGAAAAGTCATCCCCTAAAACGGAAACATACATTTTTTTAATTAACGTCATAATCTTATGTGGCTGGTTGAACATTGGCCAGATATAAACTGCTTATGTATAGTTCTGCTATCATCGCAATTCTATAGTATTTACTTTTATACAACCTTCTATTTTAAAAGTTGGTGTTATGTTTTATTAAACAGTTGTAGCTTGGATTATGGATCAAGTAAAGCGCTCTCTCGCTCTAATGCGTTTTCTTTCTTTTTCTTGTGATAACTTGGTCTTCGTGAAGCTCACAACTCAAACTAATAGTAGCAATGTGATAGTAGTGGAGTTTACATCGGAAATCAACCACCACTAAAGTAGATGAATAAGCATCAACCATCGCTATTTATAACCATTGTAAAACAAGAAATACACTTTTCTGCATATTAATATAATAAATAGCGTTGTTATTTTATAGCCTGTAGTGCATCACTCGAAAGAATACATTCTGCTAGATTCTACAATGACTAATTTAAAAAAATAACCAATATTATAAATAAAAATTACGACTAAGAAATCCACTGAACCGAAAACAATTATTTATATAATAGTAAAATCAATGTTAATGAATTAAAGTCATACAAAGTTTTAAATAACAAAGCAAAGTTTTCCCAGTAGGTACAGCATGTTAACTATAGTTGATACTGGTTCAGTTAATTATTTGATCCACCTTGGATTTCAGCTGCATTAACCGTTGACGTAGTTACACTCGACTCGCAGTTGTCTTGTCTTGAGCT
The DNA here is from genome assembly GCA_963678705.1 of Panorpa germanica. Lineage (NCBI taxonomy): Eukaryota > Metazoa > Arthropoda > Insecta > Mecoptera > Panorpidae > Panorpa > Panorpa germanica. Next base: position 4,878,227 of record OY783221.1, read on the forward strand.
CTACCTCTGACTGACATGTTGGCGGAAACGCATGCTTACAGTGATTCTGATTCCTGTCAGATATTTGATGTAGTTGTAGTCAGTTGCCAGCCATGGCACGGCAGGCACTCTGTTCCATTCCACCATGATCTTTGATTCACTGCACAATACAAGCACACACTAGGCCAGTGATTCTCAACCTTTTCTAAGTCACGCAAAACTTGTTGACTACAAAATCACTCTATGATCAGAAGCACGTTATTGCTGCAATTCCAAAATTAGCGCTTTCTTCTGTGGGTTATTCATTGAGAAGTTTAATGGATAATATCTTTAACTAATCGTGAGACACTTGTCTTTGCAGAGCACCTGTTGAGAACCATTGCATTAGACTTTGACTGAAGGTCGTTATCATACATACTTCATACTATGTATGTGCATTGTGCAATTAGACTGTTACTCTACCTCTGACACTGACTCTTGGTGTGTGGTATTATAATATGCTACTACTTTTTATCATCTACGAGTATAAGCCACTTTATACGACTGCATTCAACATCTCAAATTGCTTCTTGTTAACAGCTTGAGGTACACGTACGAGTAAATGTATGCTTATGGATATTTTTTTCATGTTTTATTCATGTGCAATGTGCAGTGTACACCTTAAAATGTTAATTTGGTATTTAATTAAGTAGGCCATGTAAATAATGATGATTAAGGGGATACTATAGTCTTTAACTTTAAAAGAAATGTTCCTTGTTTCATATTTAAGGTTTATCTAGCATAACAAATGTTTTGTAATTTATTTTACTGCTTTCCGAAAAATAAATCTACCTTTTTGTTTATTAACATTATCATAATTTTGTCTATAACATTATGAAAAAAGTTTTGTTTAAGTAAAATATTACATGAATGAATCTGAGGTAAGATCAATGTTTTGTGTTTACCGGAATCTTTCAATAACATTTGTTACTATTCGAAAGGGTTGCTAATAGAAAACGGCAAAACCTTTCTACACCATTTATTTACAATACTCCATTTTTTTCCACTTTGCAATTACATAAAACTTCCTCACTCACTCATACGATTTCGCATATATGACATATATATATTTCGCTTTTTATAAGATTGTTAAATGGTACATAGCAAATTAAAATAATTATGTTAAACTTCGGTACAGAAGAAAACGTAAAGTTAGGGAAAAAATATTACGTTAAAGAATTGTAACAGGTGGTTAAATCGCTTCTGAAACTAGGAAATCATTAAACCTATGAAGAAAACTTAGAACTATAACATAATTTAGTTTACTTCACTGATCTTCTATTTTATGAGAATACTTCATTCTACGTTTAAGACTTGATAATCTTTTTATAAGGGCCTCTTAATGAACAGCTGATGATATAATACACAAATGTAACTGACAAACTCGGTAGATTGCTACTTGTTCAACAACGACCACACCCAAAAATTATTCATATTATAATAAATATTTCCTGTATATTAAATTAAAATAATATTTTGTCGTGTATAATTAGAATGACCCTATCTCCTGTATTTCTTTCATGCACGACACAAAATACTCTATGTATACCAAAATACTCATTAATTTGATTCTCTTTTCCATGGTTTCCTTCCTTTAATTATGATTTCCCACTTTCTATGTCGGTAAGATCAAATAAATTTTAAACAATACATTTTTATAAATAGAAAAATATAGCTTTATGAAAACAATGTACCCACGATCAAAGATGGATAGGCTAGACGCCACTGTATGCTAATTATTTCAAGAATAATGATTAGATCATGAATTTATTTATTCAATACACATTTTATTGAATATTTTAACGTATAGATTACCATGGAAATATTATCGTAAAGTGGACAGTTCTTAAATTATTAATTTTTAAAGACAATTATTTTCATTTTATGTTCAATAATTTCCGTTTGAAGGCATTAAATTAAAATTACCACCCAAGAATACGAACTCAAAAATATTTTTCTCACTTCCTTAATTCATTGGTTTAATATGTAGTAGAATTTTGTATAACGCAAGTTCCTACAATGCAAATTCCAACGCTTCGGAAATAATGTAAGGATCTAATCCAATTATTTATTCTAATGGCCAATTTTTTGATTTAGGCATCCCAGAGATCTTCTAGCCTACAGTTAAGGTAAGATTCTAAAAATATTTAACTTTAGCAATCAATTGTTATAAATTAGCGAAAATAATAATAAGAATATTATGTTTGTTCTTTTCGTTATTCTATTGCTCATACTTTTAAAAATGGTTTTGGTTTATATTATAAATTTTGGGTCGAACTTACAAAGTTAGCGCCCACTGGCGAGTGGTATCGCTGTAGACTAAGAAACTCTTCTAAAATTTGGGACAAACATAACCACATTTAGACATTCTGAGAGATATGCGGTCAATTTTAATTCGGAAAATTAATTCTTTGAAATTTAAACCTACTGAACAAGTACATGTGTTACAAAAATATGACATATCGTCTAACATAGTTCCACCAGTGGGGACAGTTCTTTAGAATGATGTTGTATTTGCTCATATATTACTCTAACATGTATAACGAATTTGCAATTAAGTAATAAATTATTTTTAAACACCAGCTTTATATTTAAAGATAAAAAACAGCCTACAACCTAACTAACGTACGCTACATAAAATATAATATTTTTTTACATAAATCACTATTTAATATTTTTACTTAAATAATAAATTATTAAGTATATATACATTGCACACCTATTTCCAAGTAAGTAGTTATTATAAATGACGTTCTGTATACCTTACAGCCTTAATTATTATATAATAATCATATATTATACGGTAATTACAACATTTAAAACATTATTTACGTCCAAAGAGATGAAGCACTGTCTTGGTAATGTTACCACTGGAATTGAATATACCTACCGGCCTACTAACATGTCAGACGTTACGTAGTGATCTTCTACTACAGAGGTAAGCAACGTATTGCTCATGTACCGCATATGGTATCAATAGTCTCATCTCTAAAATCAAATTATCTCCGCTAAATGCAAAGCGTAACCTCATGCAGTATTTAACGTAATATTTATTACTTAACGCTACATTCATTAATTAGCGAAGTATAACATAATTCTGTTACATTGCCATTAAATAAATGCGTATGACATTGCAAAGTTTTTATCAATATTAATATGTAACATTATAAATTTTTGCATAAAAGCTTTGTTATCGTCAGAAAACATAAATTTATATCTTAATTTAATTTTAATAATAGTTACATTAACTTAAAAAATGTAAAAAGTGTGATTTATTTCATTCAAAACCTCTCTTCTTTTTAGAACTCAGTTCCTCAATATTTTCTATTTTTTTAAGATATCTTTTCAGAGATCTAGGATTATAGAACATTGATTTCAAATTACTTACTTTTGTAAAATAGTTATTATAGTTAAGATTAAAAATAAAACGAAGAAAAATTATGTATATCATAATTGTAATTACAGTAAACCTCGCTATTATGTACAACGATATTTTAAAAAAGTGGCCCTCTACATAAAAACACAATTGGTGTTTATTGACTTCTTCTTTCATCTTCCTTTTACAATTGACATTGATGTATCTAACACCTAGTATAAATTATAAAATATATATAACCTATAAAAATTAATTCTATACTTCGATACTAAAGTTGATCTACTTGCAAAAGGTTCTTTACCACTGCAGTAGTGATAAGCTTACAGTTTTGACATTTTAAAAAAATATTCTCATCTTACGCCAGACTGGTTTCTATATCGGATCAACATTAAAATAACCTACATAAATGTTTCAAGGTCATATTTTTTTCTTTTTTTTTTTTAGATACCTTTTTGAGGTTATAATGATAGGGTGTCATACTCCCATAGAAACGGAGAAACGGATTGTTTTCAATGACTAATGTGACTGCCAACCATAGCGTTACGAACCCTGTTATTAATTTAATATCCCAGGGCCATATATGAGTTTTTGAGACACTAAACGTCCAAAATCTTAAACTTCTTAATATCTTAAAGGCTTATTCAAAATAAATGTTATTTTTACTTTCTTTTTTAAACGTAATTTAAAACAATATATTACAAAATGTATTATCAATGAATAGATAAGAGTATTAGTGTTTCAAATTAGATAAACGTTTAATAATACTGTTCTCAATACTTCTTCTTCATTTGGATTCCAATAGGTGAATTGGTTTCGCAATTTATAGCCCACTGTGAGATTTGATATGAACAACTAGCATATAAACTGTGAGGAACTTGTTTCACATTTAAAATTAATAGACTTTAATATATATTATTTGATATGGCCCAGGTAGAATTAGTTTGTACTAAACTAGCACGTTTGAATCTTGCAATGTAAGACAATATCTATCTGAGAAGTAGAAAATGAACCTTTGATTTAACTTGCAGGAAGCTAGAAAGTATTAACCTTGCATTTCAAGATACTTTTTTATCAGGGAAAGACCAAATTGTTTACCGGGTAGTATCGAAAAAGGGCCAACATAAAATATGGGTTATTTTTCTTATCGCATTATAAGTAGATTTCTATAAAAGCAACAGATTGGTCCTTCATTCTTCCATGTTTGCAAATAATATAACTTTCTTATAATAATCATTTATTTAAACTTTTAATATTTTTCTATTGTGAACTACCTATAAAATAATTTATAATATCCTATTTTAGAAGTATAAAAATAAGTTAAATCTGAGCAATTATTTATACAAGTTTATACCCAAAATAATAATTGTTGTTAACAACAAAACAAAACAAAACAAAATAAAACGCAAACAGCCATCTCCGAATAAACCAAACATAATTTAAACTTTTATATCAGCTTCAATGCATACCTAAGGGTAATAAATTTTATTTGTCATAAAAAAAAATAAAATTCAACCCGCTTCTTGAAATCTAAATAATAGGAATATATTACAAAATCACAGTCAAACAATAAGGCTGTTAAGGGAGTACATCCGTTTAGTATAGATGGCAGCAGGGGATAATGTAAGAGGAGGAGGACATTAACGCCACGGTTAGGAACGAGACGGAGGAGGAGTATTTTACGATGAGGATCAAATGATGAGAATAAAACTGCGAAAATGATAGCAGGATGGTTGATATGGTCCTGTGTTGTAAAGTATGTTGTGTGCGTGTGTGTGTGGTCCCTTTAGCCATTGCTGTTGGCTTGCCCTCACTGTATATTGTACAGTGCGTCGCGTCGGAAGGAAGCTGTCAGCATAAAGTTAATAAGTGAGATATGGGACCTCTCAGAGAACTTTTGCAAACTGGTTTTCCTGGAATTTAAAGAACAGGGATTGAAAAATTATATTCGAGCCATGTGATGAGAGAATTATTTAAGTTATGTAACCCCCGATTACCATAGTGTTAATTATAAATATTGTTTTTGCCACTTAAGCATTGTTATAAATATTTAAGGTTTGTTTAGTATTAGGACCTTTACCTATATCGTTAAAAGTGTCAATTCAATTCGATTGAAATTGAAGAAAGATTCGATTTAATTCGGTCAATAAGTAAACGCAACTGCCTTCGGGAATTCAGTCGCTATAGAGCTGTGTTGAAATATCCCGGCTTCAATTGGTTATCAATTAGAATTTTCTGTCTTACCTTAATAGCTTAAATTATTACCCAAAGTAATAAGCAGGATTGCAGTTTCTGAGGTAACAAAAACTCAAAACGAATGTGTTATTTATGTTTTATTTTTTACCGAAGATACACATTGTCATTAAATAAATGTGAAAGCTATTAAAAATGTCTTTCTAATATATTAATGTATTAGATAATCTTACATCAAAAGCTTATAACACCGCCTTTTTGATTGAGAAACCGAAATTTATAACAGCAGTAGCCTTGAATAGATCATTCTTGTTGTCTGGATATAAAGTATAAGAAGAAGCAGAATAATATTAGGGGCGATAAAAGACTACGTGCCTAGGAAGCCCGAGAAATTATATATAATAATACATCAAAAGCTTTATTAACGACACGATAACTTTTATTATATAACCTTACGTTATATTTAGGTAAAAAATGTTATGTAGCACGTATAACTTTTTATGTTCAATAAATTTTAAATACACATTACTTTCCTTTCTTCGATCTTATGATTCTTTTATATAAAATATTAGTATTTTAGTTAATGTACATATTTTGTGTTTTGCATTTACCAATATTGAATAAGTGAACGAGACTAACGATTCTAAAGCTAGCACGCTGAGCACAGGTTACTACCTCCTCTTGTATCCTGTAGGCTTTTAGGATATTTGGTAGGGCAGTAAGCAGTTGGTTGTTTGGTATCCATTGCGATTCTGAATTCCCAGTGATAACGACCTACAGCGTAGCTACTATCCCTTGAACCACCTCCCTACCCATAACACCCTTTCTCCCCCACCCCATACAGTATCCATAATACTGTTCATTCGGTCGCTCTGGCTTTGCAATCAGTGGTTTAATGGCGGCACGATCCGGAATTACAATGCTTTATACGGACAACAGGGTTCTCTAGTATCTTTAACAAAACAGAATATTACTTCTTACTTCGAAATATTAACTTAGGATGATATATGTATACAAACGCAGATTATACAATAATTCATTAATTATTCGATTGTTTATTATATAGCTAGATTTTATTTCCTATAGATTCAGTGAATATTTTATTAGCTTTAAGTTTCTTCTTTATGTTTAAGCAGCAATGTAGTTCACGCACGCAACAACTCTTATTGCAATATTTGTTACAATAACATAATACTATAAAATGTCAATATTAGTTTAAGATCGTTGGTGCAGATAGGATTTGTGAATGCTCTTAAACTTAAACAGGATTCTACACAAAACTGAAATTATTCGAGTAGTTTTTCATTCAAATTAGAAACATATCATTCATTCTTCGTTTTATTCATTTCCATTCTTTATAAAGTTGCATCTGTTTTTATGCAGTTGTCGTGATCTCTGCATTCTATCCCTGGACAGCGCTATATTATCTGGGTTTTATGGTTAGGCAGGAACCAGTCTCAATTTAAAACCAAAAATACAATTCATTAGACCGTAATATTCCTGTTATCGGTTACGCTTATGTCAAAATTTCGATGAAGTAAGTTATTTACAAAGATAAGTATTATCTGGGTCTGATTACTATCAAAGTTTAATTGATTGTGTGCTAATCATTACCACATATAATCACATAACCAGAAATATAATCATAAATTATGTTAGGAAGGATAGGGAAAAGATAATAGATGGTTTGTCGATTTAATGAAAGCAAGAGGTAAGAGATGGACTTACTGGAAACGAGGAGAGAAGAATGACAAAGTTAATAAAAAGCAAAGAAAATAACAAAGGACACAAACATTGAAAAGAAATTAGTGACTATAAAAAAATGTTAAAAAATTTGTAAATGAAATGTAAAATGAATACAATAAAATACAAAACATAATCATAAACCTATTAGGTCACGTCAGTGATAGAAGTTACTACGATAAATAAATTTAAAAAAAAGTTTTTTTGCTAACTGTTTTCCGTGCCGGTCCATAGACAACGTACTTCAATCAAGAAACTGACACGTATTAGTAATAGACTGCTAACTTCACTGATTTTATGTTATTAGCGTATCCACTTAAAACAGTTTTCTGATGTTAGCTAACGTTATACGTCCTTGTTGAATACCAAGCATTATAAAAAATGTATTTCGAAAAAAATGTCTAGCTTCGTTGGTAAAACCAAGCGGTATATGCATATTTCCACAAGTATTAAAAGCAGATATAATAACACCCAAAGAGTCCTAGTAGGTATAGAAACGACTTACTGGTGTAGTTGGTATTCCAGGCGTACAACACCTATGTAAGAAATAATAATACATTGTGACGATAATGAAAAAAATATAAGTTATGTTTGTGGCCGTATATGACATTTTATAGACGGCATTACAGCCGTTTCACATGGCCACATGGTAGTACTGCGGGTTATGTAATAGCTAGACTACGAAGGTATGAAACAGTTCCTATAGTCGTGTATTATTGCGTCACCATATTTAACTACCCAGTTAAGGCTGGAATTGGAATGGGTATGAGACATGGTTTCTACCCCATGTTGTCAGTAGATCGTAAACTGCACATATTCCACGCATGACGCGCAGCGGGTGACATGCCTGCTGATGTAAGAATAGAAGTACAACATGTGCAGGAGGTAAATTATTATGCAATATGTGTCTAATAAAAGTGACGATTAACTTTGTTTTTTGTAAGTAATTGTATTTTTGTTCATTTCTTTTATTATGACTCACTTTGTAACTGATTTGTGCATTTACTCTGAAATTCTATGAAATGCACTTTAGATTGATACAGCAGTTTATAAACACCTCAGATTTCTAGTTATTTACAAGCAATTGAAGACACGAAATTTAAAGGGACAAGCACTACTTCATTTTTTTAATCAAATGACGTCACACTCATACAATTGATTTACATTTTGTTTTAACACAAAACTCAACGAAAAAGTAAATCTTCCTCTCAACTGCATTTGTTCCCCATTCTTTACCCAACTTTTCTCGTAATTCCACCCTTTCTCTCTGCTTCATATTTTCCTATCTCATGATCTTTAATTTCTCTCTAATCCATTCTGTTCTTCTTACAATCAATTTTTATTTCTTTCTGACTTTTCCTAAACCTATCCCCTCTATTTTATTTTGTTCTTCCCCATACATAGTTTATATTTTCACAGATTACTTGCGCTTGCTATACCTTATCATCAAATTGGTGATTCACATATGCTAACTCTTTCTTTCCTGCTAAATCGACATAAGTATTTAATCCACATCCATTTAAACCCCTAACGAATAAATTAGTACACCCTTAATAACTATCTAAATACATAATATCTCACCATCCGTATTTTAGCTGATTAAAGCTTTTACCTTATTTGAAGTAAAGTTCATAAATTCGTTTCATTTATTTAGTTAATAATTTAAAGCATCCCTTATCTCATTTTACGTGTATAAATATGATTTCCGTGCTAGGGTAGGTTACGAGTACAGGGTACATAGTATTACTGTACAACCACTTCTCCAGGATAACAAGTTATCATACATAGTGACGTATTATGATGGGAACATTTTCTTTGAACTACCAATTTGACACATTTCATATTTGTCAACCTGTGTTATTCTATTAGTACTACGTCGGGTTCTATGGCGCTACGGCTCTACGGTTCTACACAACTACGACGTAGAACGTCGTGTTTAAATCCACCCTCTGTTTTGTCACCCTCATTGCCCATTATTATACTACTATTGCTTACTGTAGTCTACAATTTATTTCAGGGATTGTTAACCTAAATTGTACGTACAGATATTATATTAAATTATATGTTATAACTAAATACGCGATGTTCTTAAAAGTATTTGCCTTTTGATTCTAGTAATAAACGAGTAACCATTTATTTTAACAATTATCCATTATTTAATTTTTTCTTGAAAATACGTTTTTAGGATAACATTAATAGAGTCACCTTAGTATAAAGATTATTATAAAATCTTTAATGTATTCCACTTTTTATTCTAAAATGTATTTTAAAGAAATGTACAATTTCAAAATTCAATGTTTTACGACTCTGGTAATTTTGATATTTCACTCATATTTTATATAAAATGTATGGTACTTATTTATACAATATTTTCATATATGCTAGCTCCCGCAATATGTTGTCTGTCAGAGATTCTAAAACTGTACACCAATTTAAATAATTCTTATTCAAAAATTACGATACCAGATGACAGATTAATGTCACTTGTATATTCCTTATCATTATACTTTATATCTCAATATATATAACATACTTATGTACCATTAACACATAAAACATGTTGATGAATATGAAAATTAATAATATTATGTAATGTAGTATACCCGTACTTGTAAAATTAATATGTAAAACATTAGAGAGAACAATAGCCCGGTAAATTCAATTACATATACTTAACGTTTATTTAACATAAATAATTTTACCTGTTACATAAGTTACCTGTTAATACCTTTTGCATACCATTGACAATTTAATAGAATTATGTAAAAAAGACTTCGGTAAATAATAAAACGTAACATTAGGTAAGACATAAGATTTCGTTTTTTGTTTAAAAGAAACATAACATGGAAATTTTACATAACAATAGTAAGTTTAATAAAAATTATTTTGAATATTTAAATTTTTTTACGTAACTCTGAGTCTTATAAGTTTAGAGGTCTGTAAATTGTGTAAGGACAAAATCAAAAGAAAGATTTTGATACCCCACAGAAATATCAGTTACCTCTTGACTCATATTTTGGTTTAGAGACCGTGGGATGATTTTAATATATGCCCAGTATAAGTTATTTATTTTCTTGTCAGAAATACGTCATTATTATTTAACATTTTTTTAATGACCCTATGCACTTATTATTAATGAAATAATACTTGAAACAAAACTAACTTACAAATTATATTGTAGAATGACAAGTTATGTTGTCCCATATACAATTGAGAAACATTTTTACGAAAATATTGAGACAGTTGTACTTTATTGCGTTAAATTTCGTGACCTGAACTACATATTTAATCCAATCCCACTAAATCATCCAATTTCACTATAAGTAAGTCTGGTTTCTTCAATATAAGAAGAAAATGTCAATACGTTCCTAAAATGATGGTGCCAGGCAAACCGCAACTTAACGCACCGCACCGCACCGCACCATACCGCAAAAGCTAACAGCAGGACATCGTATCGTCGACTTAGCACTAAGTATTTATCGCTGATAATACACATAAATAATGTCAATTCTTAGGGGAACAGGAACAAGGGATATATACTAGAACATGGGATAGAAATCAGGACTCATAGCTCAGGAGCAGGACGAAAACCAGTACCAGTACCAGGAGTAGGACAAACGAGTACAGCAAGCAGTGTTCTATCCTGTGTTATATTTGGCATGTGTTGTACAGCATTATTGGGCTTTTGTTGTAGGAAACCCAAGTCAATATTGCTTTTAATGGCGTAAAATGTTTTCTGCCTTTCAGAGAATTTCTTATAAAGGGTGCAATTTGTGTTAGGGATGGGGCTTCGTTAGAAAGAACCACGTGACGGTATCAAATGTGTGTGTATGAATATATACCAGGGCTGTAAATATATTGGCGTTTCCTGGTCATATGACACGACTTTTGTGAAATCGAAAAGAAAAAGGTCCTTACCAAATTGATGCTACGCTACTACTTTTTAAGTTCTGTAACTGCCCATCACCAATTAGTGGATGCTTTCTTTTTCATTACTGTAACTACAACAATCAAAAGCTTATCAAGCTTCGGGGACTAACTATTTTTCTTATCCACTTAACAAATAGCACTTTATGCCTTAAAAACAACTTCCACTAACCGATAAGAAACAACAAACAGTTATAATGTAATGGTAAGTAAAGAGGGGGGAAAGAGACAAAGGGATATAATCATTGCCTCTTGAAATGCGTTCATCATAATGTTTTGTTATAGTACTTATAGTAGAATACTCATATACTGACCACCCGAAGAGAAACGTTAGCCGAATTAATGTGCGTCGCTAATTCGTTTTAGAGAATTCACACGTGCGTAAGTTATGGGTTTCATTGTCGGAGTCCCGGAGATGATCCTAGGGGATCCAACGAGTATATCTCTGAAAGCAATGACGTCATGCGTGACGCCACACGGTTCTAACAACCGCATCCGGATTATAATATCGTATGTGATCATGTTGTGTAGTATGATGGTTTTTGTCGTTGTCTTTGTGTGATCCTGATATTTGACGTAAAACTACACGAATTTAGGCAGTGGGAATACTTGTAGAAACTAAACTAGGGATGCGGTATTTATTTTGGGTTTTGAGTGTTGAGAGGACTAAGGAGAAGGGATGTGAGATAAAACTAACTTAGTGGCTCAAAATTAACGTGTTATATAATCAGATGAGGTCATTCAAATGTTTTGTTAATTGTACCTTAGTTAAGTACATTCCTGTGGACGATTACGTAAGTATAATAATTAAAAATGCAAGAGTAACGTATGCAAATTGGGTTGTGTAACAATATTTTATAACTTTATTGAAAGAAATATAAATTTTTTGTTTTCGTAAACGTGCCGTTAAACATTCTGCATTATGTTTGGATTAGATTCTTGTTTCCCTAATGATGTTCACCAATTGTCAGCTTTGGAATAACACAGCAGTACGATTGTCATCGTACGAGTGCTATCAGTGTATATTTTGGGGGAGGCTTCAAATTTCATGATTCCTTGAACTGTAACTCAAAGACACAACAACAATTTCTAGTGCATATCTAATATTTTTTACCCACTATTCATTTATTTGACCACCTTAACTATATTTTGTTATAACACTGAAATATAAGTTTAACTCCATAAATCTTCCTATTATATTGGTTGGCAAACAAACATCCCTATACGAATTCTTATGTTTAAGTTTCTGGCAACATCGCAGCTTCAAAATAAGAAGAAATCGTACGGTATTTGTTTAATATTGGATGTTTGCTGCAATATTTATACAAGTTCCACTTTATACTCGTATAATACAAAAATATAAAATTATTTCGATCAACAATTAGAAAAGTTCTAGTTTTTTTTAAAAATACTGTAGTATTTATCTGTTATAAGTCTTGCAAAATGTAGTTTTCTTAAAGTCTATAGACAGGCTCTGAAGCACTTGCAATTACTGAGTGTTGGTTCTGATACGAATATATCTAGCATGAGTAATAATTTAACTTGAATAAATGTTTTTTTATAATAATAACACATTATAATTTGCAACGTTAGAGTATCAGAATAGAGACCATAGCGATCCCTCTTTCCCTTCCAAGCGGCGCTAGTGTACAACCAGTCCAGATGTCAGGGTTGTAATCGCAGTACTCGGAGATCCGTAGTTTGGGGACCGTTAATAACTTTCTCAGACAATATTTTAACCTAGAAAATATTCTACAGTTATTTATATAAAAAAATTGCAGTAAATACTGAATATAATGATATATTTACCATACATTTCTGCAATATTTTGCCAAAATAAATTGTTTATGAGTTTAACTCCGCCCATGTCAAATGCTATGTCCAAGTAAAATAAAGTATGATTATACATTTAATTGTAAAGCAGTGTTTCTAATAGTGTAACATTCAATACATATTGAGAAGTGTACTTTAATGTCTAAATGTATAAAACTATGTCTTATCTATAGTGTCTAGAAGCAAGACCGATCTATGGTGTAATAAGATTCTAGTTTGGTGTTTAAAAAACTGATAAGATACTTCATTTATTGGTAACTATAACAGTTCGGCGGTGAATACAGATACTTAATTTTCTAACACATATTATATACAAAAGTATTTGTATAAATAAAGTAGTCTATAATACAATGTATGACAAAGTTGATGTAGTAAAATGTTATACCAATGAAAACGCTCCTAAAAAGCATAGAGTATCGCCATCACCATCACCATGATACTATGGCCACTTGTCAACCACAAATAACAAAAACTAAACTCAGATTTGGCGATTATCCCAAACGAATGAAGTCAAGAATAAAAGACTGTGTTTTTGTCTGCATTTAAAACGAAAAATAGAAGTAGGAGGTAACCCATTTATCAACCTTCACCGTTCACAAAGATCTCGCCCCCAGAATAGTTTTGCGCCACATTAAGATTCGGTCGGTGTTTTTATTTTAGGTAGTGTAGACCTTCCATTTTACCAAATAACTACCACACATACTGCTATGTCTTAAAGTTGTTTTAGTCTACACAGCAGGTACTTCTCCTTCCTGAGGGTAATAAGGAAAATTATAGCAAGGGGTCGCCAAAACAACAACAATTATTTGTTATTTATTTTTCATCTAGACAGTTAAGTTATTATTATTACTTTCATAAAGATTACTTAAACGTTACTTATTTTTATTATTAGAAATACACGAGAATGGGTATTTCCAAAACCTTCTGTGTTATAACAGTTGGGCAACGCGCACAGTATGGACAAGTCTATCTTCAGACAGTTTCTGCTTCTCATAAGAATCATGAAGAGATGCGATAAGACGAAAAATAAATATTAATAAATTTTGTTTTGAATAATGTTATGTATCTATCTAAACTATCTAATATTTTCAGTTACTAAAGTATGATATTGAAGCATAGTTTCCTAGAACTTAATCATATACAGTGGTCTATTTTTCCAGTCCAATCTCGCTTAAAGCACGTAGAAACCTGATATATTAGAAATCAAACTAATTTCTATATTATTTTGATTGTACACCACGATAATTTAGCCATAAATATACTACAACACCAAATATTTATTGATAAAGCTAATAGAATTAAAATCTGATTTATAGGAAATATCCTCCGGGTCACAGCTTAACTTAATAAATCAAAATTTTCTAAAAAAGAAAAATAAAAATGTAAATTTGTAACGTGGTTTCAAGAAAAGTCAAATACCAAAATAACAAATGATTTAAATGGTTGAAAAACTTGGTAATTTTACTTTTCTTGGTATGAGGAAAACACGAGCGTTGATGGATTGCCGGCCTGATGGTGGCAGCCCTTAAATTTACGTTCTTTAGGGGCAAAGGTTGTTTAATTATTTCTTGGCCTGACGGTATACTGTACATATATATTATTCTGTTGAGTATAGCTAAAAACAGTTTGGTGTAAGGTTTAATAGTTTCTCTTATGTACTACCCCTATACTTAGTGGGGTGGATAGCGTAATGGTATTTATTGAAAACTGCACCAATCACTACAAAGTGCTTAATACAAAAAACGCACAAACATATAGTAAGTGCAGGCTGTAGTGTGCTCCGTTTATATTTAATTTAAATCTGTGGAATAAACTTTATTATATCATAGATGGCAGTACTCATTTAAATAAATGTAATTGTTCATACGAGTGCTATAAAAATAAATCATACCTTACTTATTCTCAACTTCTAAACGTACCTTTAATACAGCGTCGTTCTGTTTCCTGTAATAAACTTTTCGAGCAAATATTGTGAATTCCTTATTTTTAAAAATCTTTTTGTAGAAAATCTTTGTATTTCTAAGAAAGCGCCAGGCACTTACAGTCACTATATAGTAACTAGTCTACACTGTTATTCACTTTCTCAATAACATGTGAAACTTAAAATATATTTTTATTTAATAAAAAGACTATGTCTCGAAAGTTTTATATGAAATCAATAAATAAGAACCCGCCCGATATTTTGCTAGTTTTATATTCACTACTAAAGAGGATATTTGCTGTCGTTTAGTAAGTGATGGAGTGGGGGTTGGGTACTAAATTTAATGCATTTTTGTGCCTCACTCAGCAAATCCTCTTACGAAATATATTTACATAAATATAAATAAATACTGTTCCTAAATATAACACAGTCTACCTCAAAATGACTCCTAATGTTTTTTACTTAGGTATTTCAAATAGAAATTCGCAAATATCAGTCAAGTTTGTCTTAAGACGTTCTTTAATTAGGAATGAAGAAACGATAAACACTTATGTGGGTATAATATAAAGCCCAAAGAGAGGGCGAGAGATATAAATTATAAGAGAAAGTGGGTTTAGGATGTTTTTCAATGTTGAATAAGTGGATTTAGTGGAAAGTTATGAAATTTTTTTTTCTATATTATTTCTATTCAAGTTATTATAAAATAAAATTGTCTAGGTTCTAGCCATGTAATCATAAGACAATGTAGTATTTTTGTTAGTAAATTAACACTAATTTCTTTTTTAAAATGCAAGTACTGTAATTTGTCGCTAATTTTCGGGAAAAATATATGAATATTGTATTAAAATATTGAAAAACTAAAGAAAATTTGTTTCGAAAATTGAAAAGTCGTTTTCTTGTAATGGTATCCATTACTATGGACCTTTAAATTTCTCGCCAAAAATGTCAAAGTACTTTTGTGTGCAGAAATAAATTAAATTATGATAAGTTAAGTTTTTTTGTATTTATTAATTTTTTAGATTAAAAAGTATATCACTCCTTTATCCATTTATCATCTTTGGATAATTATTATTTAAGTAAACATTAAAATCTAATGATGAGAGGTCTTAGAGTAATATTATAACTTCATCCAACCACTTTGAAGGTCAATCAGAAAAAGCTGGGTCCCAATTAAACACTGTAATGTGTATGCTGGAATCCCTTCCAAGAAGGCGCTATTATACCCGTCGAAATATCAGGGTTCGCTTTTTGATCTTAATGCAAGTAAAATATTTGTTATAAGATTAAGTTTTTCGTATTTATTTCTTTCGTAAACCTACTATTTATGAGGGGCTCTTCTTTAATAAATTTTCTTTTATTTACTTGGTACCCAAACGTTACATTTTATTAAAAATTTATTTAATATGATTTAATACGATAGACGTATCATTTGGTATTCTCTAAAGACTCTAACGTATAAATCTCTATGACTAATATCAGTTCATCTTGTCCCATATATAAATCTCCAATAAATCAAATATTTTCACTCTAATATTTTACTATTAAGCAGTAAATGAGTGTTCCATGCCTGGTACAGTTGACAGTCTTACCAACAAAAACATAAGATGTGCCTTGTCCTCAAAGAGTACATCCGTTATGAAATAGGGGATGCTGGAAATCATATCATGTCACACACCCCTTGCAGTTTTTTTACCGTGCCGTGGGGGGGATATTCGCTCACATGTGATACAGAATTGTGTTGGATGCACGCGCCTATAAATCTGTTATGGAAATATCAATAACCCTGAACCGAGACTGTGGCATAGACTGATTAAAACAGGGTATGGGCCCGGCATATTGAATGATTTGAAAGTTTTTTAAATCTATTAATGTTGTGTTTATTATTTTATTTTTGTATATTAAAAATAAAGGAAATCGATATATACATAAATATAAATTACATTATATACCTTTACATTTTTTTAAAAAATATTTTTATTTTAAGCAAACCTTCGTAGTGGTTTATATAGCTAAAGATTTAAGATTATTAAAATCGTATAAAAAATCATTTTGTAGTATTGATTTCAGACTATAAATGTCTAAAAAATTTCAATTATTTTTCCAATTATTTATATCCAAAACAAGGATCACCGTTTTTGTAATTTATTTAACTTTTGCAACATCAATGTAAATACTCACCTAATCCGTGTAAGTCCATACTTGTAAAACTAAACGAGACACCCACGATTCACCCTCTCTGCCCCTCTCATTTCCCCTTTTCCAACAACCGATCCTTCTTCTTGTATTCTGTTCACGATTCTGTATTGTTTTATATGTATTATATAAATACAGAGTATATTAAAGATACTCAAAATGTGTACATTTTATAGAAATTATGTAGTATATCACGATCATATATACAGATCTGGAACTGAACGTGCTTTTAAGGTGGTGGTATAGAATTGTAAGGGTTTAGATGATGGAGAGTACCGGGCACAGATAACAATTCAATTTAAGCTTCAAAGTACGGTTATTTTCGGGCTCTGTGAATCCGTTTGATGTTGATTCATATACAATAATAATAATCGAATGTTATAGTATTTGTTATATTTACAGAAAGTTTGAGAATCTCTGGTTTATGCCATCAATGTACTTTATCACTTGAGTCTACGACTAAACTCTCCTAAGTTCACGACTTCAATTGTAAACTTATTTTTAAATTGATCTAATGGAATGGTTTTAAAATCGACAACAACCAATTTATTTTGCAATGATTTTGTCTTAGAGCTTGATTAATAATAGTAAGAGGAATATAATTAATTTATATCAACGATACTAAAACTGTAATAGTTGTTATCTTTCAGGTATAAATAATATAAACTGATGTAGTACTCATATCGCTTGTAGCAAATTATTTAGTTAATTTTAATTAAGTTTTTGCAACTGATAATTTAATTTCAAGTAGTAGTAATTTTACTTGGCTGCTACCATTCCGATTCGTGTACAACTGCATGTAAAAATTTTGTGGTTTTTTGCAATAACTTTTACTTTTCTTGATATAATCATTGCATATATACTGCGAAAGCAGTGTCGAATTAGGGCATGGTTTTAGGAATTATAGTTTGTAAATGTCTTGGCTGGAAGACTTCAAAATATATCGACGTGTGGCCTTAGAGCCTTAGCGAAATACAGCCCCTTGAAACGCAGCTGAGAGATATTTGTGCAAAATAGTAACAATTTTGAAACAGGCTGTTCTAAAAAGTACTGGAAAAATCAATGCTGTGATTCATTAAAATCATTAACATTATGAAGGGGAAGCAAATCACTAATGTTAATTAAAAAAGAATCTCATATACATATTTGTTTGTTTTGTCGTACTTAAAATTAACACAATCGAATATGATATCACTTAAATGGATGCAGCTTAGGTTTCACTATCGACGTTAACGAAACGATGGCTTAACTATGATTAACAGAATAAGTAGTTAGAGCTGTGCATTCTACAGTAGATGATAATGTGATTATATAAATGAAATACAAGTATAGAAACGACTCTACCTACAAAACATTAATTAATAAATAAACATGGCAAATGCTAGTTATCTTAAATATTGCCTATGCGGTTTCTTTTTAAAGAACAACGCCTTAGAACAAAATATTTCGATTTTTGGCAATAAAACTTTGAACACTCTTTGCAGAACAAAACAATACTTCGCCTCTCTAACTTCAACATTGGTCTAACTAACATTTAACATCTCTGTTTCTCCGGTGATGGAATCAGGAGTATTATCAAGGTTTCTGTAATGCAGTATGGAGAAAGCAGGAAACAAATTAACAATTATGTTGGGTATTATTATTATATTAAAATGAAAAGGGCAAAACTTCAATTTACAATAGAATTGTTATTATGTTTTAATATGAAAATAAGTATCCATTTTGTAACTGTCTATTACATTAGATAGTACATTAGATACTAATACCTATGTAATAGAATTTAATATAAAGATAATTAAAGTTTTTCTGCAGGTTTTTAACAACTTCTGTAATATACGTACCGTACAGCTACTTGTACTTATATGGAAATTTGTTATTATTTTATTTCTTGTTAAGTAATTCAATTATAAAACTAATTATGTTTTAAATATTTTGCAGTGATGCAGGTGCAGTTTTAATTGCTCAATGTATCAATAAAACAATAAAGATTTTATATATTCTTCTGATCGTGCAACCAGTGCCGGCACAAAAACTCTGTGGTTTTTGTTACTAAATGCTGTATTTAGATCAGCAGAATCAGAAAACGAGCACACCTACATGGATCTGCCACCAGTTGGAAAATATTCAAAGTATAATATTCAAAATAATGTTGTTCAATGTTAATTTGTTTTGTTTTACATTGTCTTATATAAATAAAGACACGGTCAATCATTTTGGTACGTGTTATACATCCCTATTTGTTATTTATCAAAAATAGAAAATTGTTGTAACCACACATAAAATGTATTTGCCTGTCACTCTTTTTACTCTCAATGAACACACTCACCCATTCAAATGATTAGAATTTTTATTACATATATTTAGAAGACATAACGGTCAAAAGATGCCACGTTTTCAGGATAGTTATATAATGATGATCTATATAATATTGATATCACGACAACCACGTACCTTTAGAATTGGACTGGTCAACTTTAAAAAAACCATGAAATTTTAATGTAATTCATGTATGACCACCAAAAATGTCAAACCCTTCTTAAAGAATTGAAATCATTTGAAGTACACGACAAGTAAATCACAAGTGACAACAACTAAGTTAAACAGCTCTCGTGAAATCCACGTCAAAGACTTTTAATTGCTTCTGTAGCTTTTAATTTCACAGAGCTTAAATCAATAACTAATAAAAAATTGAATATAAATTGGACATAAACTAAAAGGCATTATTAAATATTGATTTTGGTGGGTGAGTGTACTGCTGTCGGGGAATACACATCGATAGATTTTTTTGTTACATATTTGTCTATTGTACAAGTATGGTATACTGACTGTTTTTCAGAACCGTCTGGGTTCATTGTCAATCACGTGTTGGAGCTTTCTGTGATGTTACGTCACGCGATGTGATGCAAAAGGAAGGGACAACATGATTCTACTTCATAGTTCAAATTAATTGTTTGTTTATTTATTTACTATTAATTTACTTAGTAACTTCTTACTTCACACTTAATGTTTGACGAGCTTTTGATTAAAGTTGTTTAACTTTCAATATTAAATAAATAACTTTTCTAATTATAAAGTTAATTGGTGCACCTTTTTGTATTAGTTATGTATGAATATGAAGTTTTATGACATGATTTACAAATACCTAACATTGTCAAAATTAATTTCTCAACTGTAAGAATAATAACCTTTGATTGTCATCTGAGTGGATATGTTTTTTTCATGAAAATATCTCACTCTCTAAGTTGTTTGGTAATTTATTGATTTAAATTACAAATCAACAATAAAATTCGTGTGTGTGTGGCTAAAAAAATGGGTTTTCGCGTTGCTGCTAGAAGAAAAGTAATCTATAGCCATAAAATAGGATAATTAGGAAAATGGGCAATAACAAAACTTGTTTCCTACCAAGAAAGGCGAATAAACAGTGTTGGGTTTTTCCTGGGTTTATACCGGGTACTTTTGTCTCTCGTTATAAAGTATTTCAATGCGAAACAAGTCCAATACAGCTACTGAAAATAGTTCTTCATAGTCGGTGTTGTGTTACACACAACTGATCTTTTGAGTAGGGTATATTCTGCATTAGTACACTTTATCAAGAAATGTAACTTATTTTTAAAGCTTCTTAATACACCACTACGTTTTGAATAATACAAGTTCTCAATGTTCTCAAGTACTCAATAAACACGCTATATTAAAATATACATGTATCCATCTACGATCCGGATCTACGCGACACCAAGTAGATGGTAGTGCGACGCTTTGATCTTCAGACGTATAAACCATTAATAAACATTAAAATAGAAACTTAAAGTATATGTTTTTGTTCAAAATTTGCAAGGAGCAAGAAAATGGATTCAGTGTGAGTAGAGATCGAATCTTTCTAATGTGAGTTCAGTCTGAGGATGCGAGCACTGCTCCTCAATTCAGTGGATTTCTATTATTATATACAAATGAATATATATGTGTATGCGTATATACGAGTATGTATGAAAGCGTTATCTAACAAAAACCAGCATATAGCACGCGTATAATTACAATCCCGAATAAATGAAATACTTCAAACAGTCGATGTTTGTTCGGAAAGTAATCTATCCATTGATTTTATTAATCATAGTAACAGAACCCTTTCAGATACAGGTATATTATTACCTGTATAATTTTTGATACTCCATACTTAGTAAAACTATGCCATAATATATATTATTCATGACATTGGTCAATATTATTAATGGTGTACTGTCTGAGGTATTAAATATGTATGACACTGTTACAATGTTGCTAACATCAAACTTATCCATACATATTTCATTATAATTGACAACATTGACAAAATGGACTGATTGAAAGTGTTAACAGGACAATTCTGGGAAACTTATCGCTTGGATTTCTGTTTGATGAATATTTTATTTATATTTCCAAATAAGTTTCAATGTGAATATATATTTACTACTTTATAACTGAATTAATGAAAACTGTCTGCTGATCTTTTGGGTTAATACTCCTACATTCTGGTTGCTAACCAATCGTTTTCTTGCACACGTCTTGCCCTGTGTCCTTTTACTTGCGTGCATGTTTTCCACTACGAGAATTTTCTTTTTGTGGGTCTTTCATTATCTATACACACTAAGATATTAGTAAAAGACTTTTAATGTATTTAATGACAAACTTCTGTAAATATTATAACACATTGTTATGTAAAGAATATTATTTTAAATAATACATAAATTTACGCTTTGTGTTTAACAAATAACTATGGAAAACAAATATTATACAAGGACAAGAATTTTTCACTAAGTTTTCAAAAGTCATTTTATAAAACCTTCATTTTATTCATCTTATTTCTTTATCCACATTCTCCGAAATACTTTATCATGATTTTTATCTTTTATATCGTCTCACCTCTATCTTTATATCCTACTTCGCACTCTATCATATTAATATTCACTTTTACTACCTCTATATTTTTTCTTTATTGAATCTAAATCGCTACGCAGAAGCCAGTCTTTATTACTGGAGCATATAGGCTTGTCTAAGTATATGGTAGATCGTGGATACCCTCTATGTTTATTTTAGGGTTGGGCATATATCTATATGTATAGATAAATATCGATATATCAAAATACCAGCGTTCTTTGCTCTCAATTGGATAGTACTTCAGTGTAATTGATTTTGGTCATTTTTAATATGCAAGCTCAGTCGGATTAATGCATCGCTGTGGCTTGAGTAGTAGGAAACGGTATATTTGATGCTTCGACACCATAAAACTAATAATAAATTGTGCCCAGTCATATTTTATTAAGTTGAAGACCTATTCGATTATGTGACGTACCCCCGCATGGAAAACGGTTAATTATGTGATATAAATAGCACTGAGTTATAAAATCATCGACTATTTGTCGTTGAACTTTCTATGTGTATTATATCTATGTACACGTATGTTCAAATCTAATGTACTAGTGGTAGTTATCTTTATATTCTGGTTGGGGTTTTAAGCTATTAAATAACGTATAGGTATATATTATATAAAATAAAAGGGTTTGTTGCGAG
This sequence comes from Panorpa germanica, assembly GCA_963678705.1. Lineage (NCBI taxonomy): Eukaryota > Metazoa > Arthropoda > Insecta > Mecoptera > Panorpidae > Panorpa > Panorpa germanica. The sequence continues at coordinate 4,900,972 of OY783221.1, forward strand.
GGATGAAGTAGAGAGGGGAGTGGGAGACGACGTACATTACGCAACAGCCACCACAGCTTACGAATACAAATTGTAAATTACTCTAATATGTACAAGTCACATAGGATTCATTATACGAGTATGTATAAACCGTACAATATCGTCGTGTATTCAGTCTGTCGTCTATGCCCAAGCCCAAGCCCATGTCTGGGTGTCTTCTAGGTCTATGCACGACAACTTTGTCGGTAATATTTCATTTAGAATTATAAGTCGTATATTTATTTGTCATTGAAAGTAACAATGGGCTTGTGTCCTATGTCATAATTTCTATAAAAGTGTACTATATATTGATAAAGTGGGTTACTAGAATCTCAAATGTTCAATTATTTTTTAATAACTCCTTATATGTTAAAAGATATTAACAATTAAAAAAGTCATTTTGTCTCTTTAATTATTAAAGGGATTCAACGTTGTAGACATTCCAAATGCATGTGACATCACAATCCTTGTGTAAGGTTACCAACCTTACAGCTCTTAAATCTCTGCTATATGTATTTATATATCAAAATATCAAATATTATTTACATCTATTTCAAGGAACAATCAAATTTCAATATTATGTCTGCCGTAACAGGGTTAAATAAAATAAAAACTTATCATTCTTTGACTTGACTTGATTATTTGACTACCAACAGCTACAGAACATTACTACAGCATTGACCTACTCAACAAATAACTGACGTTAAAATGCATTTCACGTCATACAAATATGGCCGACCATTTCTAGCGCTAAAACTACAATTCAAATTTGTAATTGCTATATCTCCGCCAATATTTAGATATTTAATAAAATAGACACGCCAATACACATTTATTAACATCAATTTCAATCAACAATTAAAAAATCGACCACTAAAAAATGAGGACACAAGCCCATTGAAAAACTCATAGACGATTAAAAGAATATTAAAAAAATTACGTACTTTTCTAAAAAAATGTAATAACTCATCGATTAGAAATATCACAAAACATAAGTGTTACTTTAAGCAAATTCTAGTAATGCGTTGTATTTTTTCGCTATCTCAAAAGTCTTTAATCCTTAAGAAGAAGTTCTTAGAATTTTATAATCCTAAAAAGATTCTTAATAAGTTGTATAAGTATATTAATCCGGAAAAGAGGAGATATATTTATCAAAAACTTTACTGCTGGGTCACAAAGCGTTGTATATTAGATAAAATAGTTTGCTTTTGTTATGTTATATAAATATTAAATTAACATCAACTTATCAAGTAAATTATAGATGTCACAAATTCCAAATTTTACATAAATACTACATAACCGTTTGTTTGTGCTAACAAATATAATTTAAAGTACATTTATGTAATATCTAAAATCTTACATCATCATCATGATGATATAAGCTTTTACAATCAAATAATTTACAACTTAATTTAACAAACTGAAGTTATTCCAAGTGTAATAATTAATATCTCAAACAAAACAAAATATTTGACTTCCCCTTAATTCTCGGTTCGTATCACAAAACAAATAACCCTATATCTTCACTGACGTTTCAAATATTTCTCATTATAAAATTAATTATGATTTCATTTAATCGGACTGTACATAACTCCTTCAACACAGGTTCTGTTAATTGCGCAAGAATATTATCACGTACCCCTTTTTTACAGAGGGTTTATGCTCATTACTTCCCCTATTTATATTTTTTAATATTTTTCTCTATTGTCACTACAATTCTTCCCTTTATTTGTAGTTACAATTTAATATCTTGACATAAAACCCTTATTTAAAATGGGGTTCTTAACGATTCAGAAGGATTTAATTATTACATGGAAAATTTACTCAGTGATTTGTTTTGATTTGAGATTGTAGGGAGAAAAATTCTTGTACTCGTAAAATAAAAGTTATTTTCAATTCGCTGTGAAGTAAGTTCAGTTAGATTTTGTTTGTTGACACCTTGAGTAATTCCTGTATCGATCCAGACATGTTAAACACGAGTGTCAATCAAATATACTGTACTCGTCGTATATACGTGTATGCCCTCCTTCTCCCTCCTTTGGTACCCTTCCTCTTTCTCTGATGTATGCGTGAGCTTCAGACAAAAGCTTAAGCAAAAGCTGTGATACCCAAAACTCTGCTTCAATGCAAGTTTCAACCTGTAAAGTCAATTAAAAATGTATTTATTTTTTTCATTCATAATTATAATATTTCATTCTATTAATAAATTTGTAATGTTCAATCTATTTCATGATCCGTTAAATCTTCTTATCGAGAAGCTGAATGAAGTATCTTCTGGAAAGGAAACGAGGAAAATAATAAAGTTATTATTTAAAAATTAAGAAACGTATTTATGTTTCTTGTTTTGTTATAGTTAAGAAAAATCAATAAATAAATATATCGGAAATAAGTATGTATAATATCCAAAAAAGTAATATTTTTGCCGCGAATAAAATTATATTTCCTGATTTGGAAAATTCAAACGGATCCTATAGTAAAATTCAACGCTGATTTCAAATCTGCAATTTATTTTTTCTTTGGACTACCGGTTTTTGAGTTATCGGCATTCCGATTTCAATATGGTTGCCAGATATGGAATCAGCGGGAAGTTCTACGTTCAAGTACTTCTTTAAAATAAAAGGACTAAAGATATTTTCCATCTAGAAGTATTGTTTTCCACATAATAATCAAGTAGTGTAGTTTTAAAGCGTTGTTAACATATAAAACAGTAACAAAAAAGCATAAAGTATTCTAAAAATAATAATAATTGTCCTGTTTATTCCCTTCCAAATCTCCTACTTTATTATTATCAAAGTTCAAAGCTTCATGCGAAATGATGGAATGGAATGATATTAATGAAGTTTCAGAAGCAAACATTTAGCATACGACAAAATATTTTTTGACACGAAATGGTACAAAAATAAATGAGGGTATTTTAGAAAAGCAAATAAATGATTATTTAATATTAGAAAAAGTAAAGGGTTGAAATATTTAAATTAGATATGAATTTTGAAATTGTAAAAAGGGGGTTTCGTTTCACATTTACTGAAAACGTTTTATTCGTTAATTAAAACGGTGAATTTATCTTCATAAGGAGACGTAATTATACCATTAAAAAAAGGAAAAGAAAAAATAAACTCATTTCCCAGTGCAATAACGAAATGTAATAGTCAAAATTATTTATGATATTGTAGCGTAAATGGCCAATGGTGGTTGTACAATATGCAGATAAAACCTTAACATTAAAATAGTAAAGAAAAATAGTTGAATGGAAATTAAAGTTCTTAGTTTTTTATCAGCTTATATTCCAGCTTAATACAGATCTTAAAATGCAAATATTATTGGAATATACTTGTTACTTACTGTTAGGCATTCTACTCTTCTATATATTTCATTTCCTTCTAAAATTAACCTATAAACTAATGTGTATTAAAAATTAATTGTTCTGTCACCTTTTAAGTTTCAGTTTTACAAAGTTTAAAAGTATTAACCATGGACGAAATGATAACGCTTATTTCCTATTCTTGCAACTCGCTTAAGTTATACAAGACTTTATTAGAATTAGTTAAAATAACATAATAATTCATATGTTTACTACAATCAGGACCCAGCTACACCGAAATCTGACCACCCCTGTCTCTAATAATCCACCCGTGCTTAAACCAATCCGCTCTAACCATTTTAACGCCTAACAACACAACTAAAACACTATTTCGTGTTTCACAATTAATTGTGAATAATTAATACATTTGATTGTGCTTTCTTGCTTACTAATGTAATGTGTATACAATGTTTACTTATTACGAAATACAACAGTATACAGAACTAGGGTGGCAGGGGGTTGTACGGGGTGGGGTTACAGGGTGTAGTTTCTACTTCCACCAACCAACAAGTTATGTTCGTTTTGTGAGCTTGAGCACTAAAGGGTTATTAGCACGCACAATAAATGTCTGAACTAAGTTAGGCTTAAGGTTTAAGTACCTCCAGGAGAATCAGTACTCACTAATACTTAAGAGTAGTTAACATAAGTTATTAGAGTTTTTGTTTGTTTGTTTACTATTAAGATTCTAACAATATAAACCCCAGGATTTTGAAGCTAATTCAGTTGTAATTAAATTGCAGTATGTGTACTAGTAGAGCCCCAAATTAATAATATAGTTAACGACTACCAAGGTTTTTGATTTACCGCGTTATTACGCTTTCCATATTATTTTATAAAAAACTGAAACACATTTCTGTAATTTTTAAAATTTATTTTTAATAAAAATCTTAAAATGTTTGTAAGACGTTACAGCAGGTGCCAAGCAACTTCTCTAGACATTAACCTAAATTAAATTTATAGAATTCCAATTCAAATCCAATTGTCTAATCATACAAGCTATGCCATTGAAATTTAAATTATTTGGAATAATCTCTTCTTATTTTTTTCAATCTTTTACAGCTGTAAGTATTGATTTGTTCTAATTACTTGAAACATTTTTGTTTGCTTACCAATTGGTCGCTACATGCGTGACAAAAGTTGAAAATATGATTGAATTAATATTTATAAATATTTCAACCAATTTTATTTTAGAATACATCATTAACAAAATTATATCCGCTTTGCTTATTTATTAATATAGTTCTTCATTATTCCCAGAATCTTCACATTATCCCGTCGGAAGTATGTCTTTCTCTTTTAACCGCCCCTGGATTAGAGCTTTATGGAGCTTTAAGCAAATTTTTGTTTGGGAAGGCTTCCATTGCAATAATTTTAAAGAAATTACCTTTCCATCATATTTCAAAATCTATTTTACGTAATACACATTTTTCTCAGATATAAATATGATTAAATTTTATTTTGCATTTTGAAATTAGGGTCATTCATACAAGTAAAAAATAAAAAGGAATATGTAATACCACTCATTACACCAATTCAAATCATCGGACCTGTGAACGTTTCTTTATGCTCGAGGTTGAATATCCAGATGGAACAAATATTTAATATCAATAAACATACTATCACATTTTAAATAAATCTACAGAATGCTAAATTATTATATTAGATTTAAAGCGAGATAGTGGTTGAATCGGGAGTAATATACAAATTTGTGTTAAAAAAAATAATTAAGTAAGATTGTATTTGTTTGGATACATTTGGACTGGGTACACAGTAGCACCTGAAAGAAATTTGGGCACTTGCATTGAAACTATTTACAGAGAACTTTCCAGAAATAGCAGCTGGAGAAGTCCTTTTCTACAAAGTTGTGGGATGAATAACAACGCTCTTCATTGTATTGCATTTCTATTATATTACTAAAGCACAAATATATTTATAACAATTTTTATTCTATAAAACTAAGTTTCTAAATAATATCGACATTGAAAATCGAACTTAGACCTACTTTATTTATTAGTTAATTAATTGATGATCTCGACTAATTACCCGCATAAACTGCAATTTATATTAGTAGAATTTCCGATTGCTTAATTTCAGCGCACAAACTATGTCAAAAAGCAAATGTCATATAATTCCATACGTAAATTTATAACAAAGATATAACCTACTGCCTAGTTTTATATGATAATTAATAATACGTTTTATTCAATGTTAAGTTAATTATATTGTGCTAATGATAAATTTAGTAAATTAGTTACGTAAATGATAATCTGTTTTTGTACCAGTAGTACGATGTTGGTAATATACATGTCAACAAAACAGAAAATCATTTTGCTTAATTACAATGAATAATTAACTCTAGAATAGGCGTAGGCTATTCATTTCAGTGCTGCTCATTTTGTTTTATATCTATATCCGTGGAATGGGTTGGGATGGGGGACAGTGACAGGGAGGGTGGTGAGTGGAGGCACAAGGGAGTTAATTTGAGTTACTCTGCTCATATAACTGTTTACACAAATACACAATAGCGCTAATAACTTCAAGTCTAATTATCAATATGCGTGCTCTGGTTACATTGAAACTATAATATATATTTTTTGTTGTAACGCAACGTAATAAAATGCGTAATAAACAGTGACGTACGTGACGCATTTTGGGATACCAAAATATTTTGTTAAACATCTTTAAGAAAATTGCCTTTATTTTCAAAAGCCGTACTCACCTGCTGAGGTTTTGCGTTCATTAATTAATAATACGTAAACAGTAGGTAGGAATGGTGGTTTATCTTTTTCTATTGTTCATATATTATGAGTGAGCTTGTACCATAAGTACTACAAAATATGACCTGCAGTATTCCTCGTCTCTGAGTAATTAGCTTCCCTATCACCGCCGCCACTGGAACTAAAGCTATTTAAGCTAGTTCGGCATACATTTACATGGTCGCGATACATTTTATTAATGGAATGGTATAAAGAGATAATAGTAATATTTATTTTTATTTTGTAATAGTTGCGAAGGAAGCGTGACAATTTCGTATTTGATATTTCTTTTAAAGATTCAAATTGGATAATGTTATATAATAATAGGTTCAAAAAGTTGCATGTGTAATAACAATGATTCAAAATTGTGTCATGACATTATATTTGTGTTAATTTATTACAATTATACCTAAAAGTATAATAAAATATACTATTAAATATTATAGCGATTATATGTGAAGAAATAGTTATTCATATCTTAAAATCAAACATGCTTATGAAATTTGGGAACACATTTAAGCATGGAAAACTAGCGTGAATTGACAGAATCAAACAAAAGTTTTTGTATTTTTATATTATAGGGAAAATCTTAAACAAATAATATGTCTTAATAACCGTGCACTACTTTACTAGTTAATAACCCGTATCGTGACAATCTGGAAACATGAGTGTTCCACTTTTGATGTATGTTTATTAGGTTTAATCGCGTTACATTTAATACTTCTTGTACGTCTGGAAAATAGTAATAATATGACGCATTACATTAATTTGTGTCTTTTGAAGCAATGTTTTTCCTTTCTTCATTAGTTTCCTTTTGAAGTTAGTAGTTTTTGATTACTATTACCTTTCTTTATTGTTAAACTAAAAACATCACATGAATAAGTAATTGTAATTCATTTTCCACATTGATTATCCTAATGAATGTGCCCTGTTATTAGTTTTCACTTCAAAGTGTAACGATTTTCTAACCTTTTCTTTAGTTTCACTTATTAGTCTCACAGGTTCCTCGAATGACTTTCACCGTTAGGAAACATAGAGTCAATGAGCTTCACACCGACACCCCAACCAAACCATCGCACTTTCCTTCTTCTCCTCTCTGTTCCGCCCCTTCGCTGTGGAAGTTTATGGTGCGTAATTAAAGGGTTTTACTGTTGGTGCTACGAAGCTAGTGAATTTTTTTTTTTTTTTTTTTTGAGAATTTAACACAGAAACATTGATGCTGACGATTCTGTCAAATTATCTCTGTGTGCAATTAGGGAATTCTTTTACAACCCCTGCCTACCCCTTTTATTCTTTATGTGGAATTTATAATTTAGTTATGTACCAAGTTTTTAATGTGTAACGGTATTTATAAACCAGTGACGTCACCAAAATTAGTCTAACGAAATTAAGAAATGATATTTTCTAAATAATAAGAAATATAGAACCGTTAAAAATATAGAATATTAGAAGATTTGTAGAGAGTTCTTGAAAATCAAGGGGCCAAACATCCCCTAGATCTAATTTTAATTTCGCTATGAGTAGGAGGAAGAGGGCATTATCCGTGCGCATGAGAGTGAGTGAGACATAAATATTCATTACCTGATACCTGGAAATTGGCCGACTGGTCAAGGTAGTAGATGGGCATACGATCATTGCACATACTAACATTACTCAATCTTACACATTTTGTTCTTGGATCTTGGACTGTAAATAAACTGTTAAAATGTTAAATACACAGTTCATGTTCCATGAATACTCCTTACAATATTTCCTACGCCCCTGATTAAGTTCCCGGCCAGCATTTTTCTCGGTTTTCCAGTTATGCAGATTTGAATACAGCGACGGTGTTAATTATGCGTTTTGTATAGAGTAAAATGTGTAAAAAGCTTTTCGTATGTTACTTGGTAATTTAGTATTTTTGTTTTTTTGTCAGACATCTACATCCACATCGTTCTTTCACTATGACGTGGCATGCCATGCTGTTTTCTATATTACGTTGTATATTTTATCTCATCCTTAATATTTTGAAACCACCCCTACCTAGTGTATTATCTTTTTCTATGGGATTTAGACTTATGAGGGGTGAAAGAAGAGGGTATAGTACAACCATATCGGAGTATGACACTTTTATTATAATTACTATAATGCAGAGACGAACTGAACATCATTATGACAATAATATAGCAGGGGTTACTTTATTATGTAGCTATTTCTAGGAATACAAAAAAGTTCTTTATGTAGCATATATTATAAAAAATAAAAACACTTTTAAATATTATTATTATTTAAATACCAATTATTAAAAATTGTTTTTTATTTATTAAGTGTAAATATAAGAGTTATAACAATTATATAAATCTATGTTACAATTGTGTATTTGTTTCTACATTTATATATATATATTATAAACAAATTTGCGAGACAGTGCTTTTTCATTGTAAAGCACAACTTGTCTTAAGCATAATTCGAACTACACCAAAGATCCGTCTTTGGTCTGAGTATTTCACGGTTAACGTGTTTACTACTTTATTCAAGACGTTACATTTAAGATGCTGTTATTTTAGCATTCCTATTGTAGGACTGACAGAACTGCCAAAAGCCTAAGAACTTAACATAAAGATTTCTACATAGCTTAAGTCATCAAATAATAAATGAATAAAACAATCTATACTCGTATTTCTAAAGTACAATGTCTCCAGCTAACAATAAGTATTTCCATGGTATTACACTTTCTTGTATTTACTTCTTTTTAAACCTAAATATTAACGACAAGCACGATTTAACGATAAAGCATTGAATAAACCGTTTTTTTAGTAGAAGAATCTAATGCATATTTGATCTAGTTAACAAAACCTATTTTCAGAAAGAAAACTGAACTTTTGTAGTGATAAATGGTGTAAAATTGTTGTACATCATTTGTTAAAGTCAAAGTATATTGTTATCTAACTTTTTTATTGAATTTTGATCGTATTAAAGTGTTAATCTGAATAAGATTCCAGAGAAATGAATTAGTTTCAGTAAATGAAACAGCAAAGTATCTCATCGTGTTAAGATAGATTGTTTGCTACGAAGAGCATGCATTGATAATGTCCATGAAAATTGCATCACATGAATCATTCGTCGCATCGTTGTCGTTGATGATGTCGATGTCGTTATCAATGTCACATTATTCGCTTGTAAAGATTTAAAGCGTAGTACAACAAGAAAAATGGTACCGACAAATTTATCAAGCTTTATGGTTTGAAGAAACATCACAAGAAATTAATTAATTGAATATTGTATCTATGTTTGCTGCGTATAAGTACCATATAACTGATAAAAAGGCTAAAATAAGTTATCATTTTTGAAAAATAAAGAGCTTATGAATGATAAAGAGATCAATTCAAACTCTTTGGGAGATCTGAAAGGAAACACAAACGAATCCATCAATGAAGATCTTAAAACTCTTTACCCAACAAGATTAAGTTGAGAGAAATTTGTGTATAGCACTTATTTTGATATTTGTGGAGGGCGGAAGGAGAATGCTAATATTGCATTAACGTGTATTGTATTATTATTGAAGTCGCCTTCATTGGAAGAAATAAATCATTAATTTTCAACTCCTGATCATTCCGAGTATGATCTTGATTGAAACGTAAAGACACACCTTGATTGAAAAGTAAAAAGTACTTCAATAGAAACAGTAAAGTAGAAGCTTCTCTCATGATAAGCTGCGCTAATGCGAAAGAACATCTATACACCCTTATAAAAGTGTCAAAGATAGCCTATCGGACAGGCAAACTCAGCTGATTGCAGTTGGTATTTCATTAGACTCGCAGAGATTGTGTATACATCTTTCTTTGAGCTTTACTTACCCTGATTGTGTTACAGTTTCGAATTGCTTTTAGTTTAACCTCTGAAATTTTGAAATCAAAAACAAAAACACAGAAATTGTTTTATCTTCTTTATTTCAATTCCTTCTAGTAGAATTGTTATTACATTACCACATCGTTAAAGTTGAATTGTCTCTTCGTTCGAATCATATATTTTTCAATTTCTCACCCTTCTCTCGATGTACAAGAAATGTCATTTTCTATAATACTAACAAATCGATAAGAAAGAACCTAATTTAGCTGTGTCGCAACTGTCATAAAAGAACGTTATATTCATAATAGTTTTGACATATATTTCGATGTCAATACCATTATTACTAAAACTAACATAAAACTCTATAAAAGTTAAACAAATATTATGCATTTCATGTTATACCATCATATAGTCACCCAGGCACAGACAGTAATATAAAAAGTAAGCAATGCTATTCAAATGTACTGACTTGTCTCGTCACATCATGGTTGGGGCGCAGGGGGGCAGGCGCACGTCGTTCACCGGTTCACGGTAACTCAATGCACTAGGATACACGATTGACGGTAAGCGGTGCGGTTGTCCTTCTTCAGGCCGTTCCCCCTTCTGACAGACTAAGAGACACTCCGATGTGGATGTCTATGCACCCGATGTCTCTGGGCAGCCAAAACACTGCAAGAAAATGAAGTTGTAAGATGATAGTATCATTAGTATCATAAGAAGTATTATTAACACTGCATGTGAACACTATATTTTTCGAGACATGGGTCTTTGAGGGAACAGTTGAGTTTTTCGAGTTTTCTAAGCTTTCAAAAAATCTGAAAAAATTCTGGATTATTTCTTGAAGTGTCCATGGTCCAGAAGTTACCAAAGTCCAAAGTTTAAAACCGTTGTTAATAAAAATTCACAAATAGTGAAAAACGCGTAAAAAACGGAATATTGTTAAAAAATTCATAACTTTAGAACAAACAAATATTAAGAAAAACGGTTTTAGACTTTTTTATCTTAGACTATAAGCTTTCGAATGTAGTGTCTTTGGCGTGGGTTCCAAAAAGTTGAATTATTTGTTCACCTGAAAGTGGGGAATATTTTCGTAATAAATATCATAATCATAATAAACGTCATAAAGGTCATAACTAACGGAATGGTGATTATTCGGCACAAAATAAGTTTTTATTGATGAAAACACAAAAGTTATGAAATAATAATTCATAATATTTAATATTAATTAGAATCAAAAAGAGAATTTACGGTGCGCAACTGTTGAATAGTCACCCATCTTCAAAAACTTATTGTAGTAAAAAGATGAACTAATAAAAAAAAAATATGTACATAATCTAAGAAATAATACAAAATAAATAACATAAATCATGAAAATACTCAATACCATGAAAAAACTGTAAAACAACGAGAAAAGCAAAAAAAAAGTGCATTGGAAAATAATAACGCCGTTTGTACACTGACCCTTTTAGGGTTCCACAGAGGCAAGTTTCACTGGCTCGCCTTTGCCAAATCCAAACGCTGCTGGAACCTTAAGTCCCTACCTAGATGTGTTAGGGGGCATAGATGAAGCGCACTGTGTACTCATGAGAGAGAAATAGGAGTTTGAAATTTCAACTGTTCCTTAAAAGACCCAGTGTACACACGCATGGTTAATATCGTAAGAAGTATTATCAGTATCGTTACCTTTAGAAAGTTTAGAGTTTGCATACTTCCAAAACTAAAACATAAAATTAAAAATTAAACAAAAAATTATTAATAAAGTATTTCTTAATTTACCAACAGCACGTATATTTACAAGACGTGCCCTTCATAAAACAAACTGAGCTCAATTTTGCTTCAACAATCGAATATGAACATGGCATATCCATTACTTTCAATTCTATTTTATTTACAAAAATTCAATGATATAAAAATTAAACATTTTCAAGAACTAGTCCACAATAAAAATAGATAAGCATCAGCAAACACTTGCAAGAAGTCAGACATCAACATTCGTCATCCGCCACTGCAACACTTGCATCACTGCACTTCTTAAAAATAAAAAGAAAAAATATATTTATATACAGCATAACAATACAATACAAACACATATATTTTATTATACAAAATACATGCAAGTAATACATATACAATGATACATCTATACCTCTGGAACAAAATAACAATTTTACCACGCCTGAAAGAGTCAATTATTTTTTTTTAAGTCTGGAGTTTAAATATAAAACTAAAAGCAAAAAAAGTAATAATTGTCATTGACAGATTTATAGAGATGTTGGAGGAAATGCTGCATTATTATGGCTAAATTATTCTGAAAAAGATCTACAATGATCTGCAATGGAAAATTTTATAAATACTCCATTTCTTTTTATATACTTTTATATTTTTCTTTTTTTCTTTTAGAAAATATGTACTTGTCAATTAACTATTTTAAAATCAGCGGTAAAATGAAATAGCATTGAAGAAATAATGGCCTAATGCTGGGATGCAAGCGTCACAGAATGTGCGGCACATAAAGTTTTACAGTAACATTACTAATTGTTTCTTCGGTGCAATATCCTCCATACTCCACAGATTTGAATTAATTCGAAAAGGGTGTTCGTAACTTTTAATAATTTTTCTAAATATTCAATACACTACACTTGACGAATGTATTTATGTATATATTTATATGTTAATAATACTCTTAATAACAAAGAGATATAAATTGTTGACACGGAGTATTTTTTTGTTTCCGTTGATGTTTTAAATAGTACAGCAATTAAAATGCTATATGGTCTGACTATTAGTTGGCAGAATAACCGAGATTTTTCAAGTAGATTAACTGGAATTTGTATATTTTTAAATCTGTTAACACTTATTTATTCAAAGTAAACTTGCAAATTAAAAACTTACAAAAATAAATGTTTTAAAGTAAATAGCTTAAAGAAACAAATGCCACTTGTATTTATTTTATGAAACTAATTAATTTCAAAGCGTACATTCCTTACGAATAGTTCTTTTAATGATTACGAAAAACTTCAATTCAAAGTTATTCACTCGCTCCAGTTTTCTGAGCTTAAACATTTTATCTTATTGTAGTTATTTTTATTTATTTTTTAAATTTAATTTATTTAACGTGGATCTATTTCCGATGCTCAGTTCTATCACCGATGACATCAGCTTCTTGGCAGCTTTTATGGTGTCGAGACCTTATATATATTGAAGACACAGCTACCCAACAAGTTCTGTGAATGTGTATGTTAGTTTAAGGATTTAGTATATATTTTAAATATAAACATACTCAACCGTAAAACCATAATTAGAAATACCAGGGTTTAATGTGGAGCAGACTAAAATTAGCTTAGACATAACGTAAAGATTTATTTAGTAAATAATAAATGATAAGGATTAGGATGTGTTACCTGTATTAGTGATTAATATTAAGTGGAGTAGCTTTCTAATATTGTATAAAAGCATTGCGATCCTTGAATCACTCTCTCTCTTCTAACTTTGATTGTTATAGAGGAAACACGTGTTTTGTAGCTATTGAATAGTATAATTTGATAAATAATATAAAATTTATTCTTATAATAATAAAATAACTTTAATAATAATAAAACATTTTCTTAATTCTACATGTTTTTTAATAAAGAAATAAGCTATCGCGTATCTAGTAATTTATATACATAGTTAAACAATTTTGAAAAGGATAAAGTGACGTTTTTTCGTTCAGTTAATTTCCGGATTTGACAAAAAAGTAATTGAAACGTTTTGTATTACATACTGCTATGGCTAGGATAATAGATTTTCATTATAAGTAAATTTATTACGCTTATTTTATCACTGTAAGTAAATGATGTGCCCTCCCATTAAAAAACCTCACGAGCCGCCACTTTGCACGAGTAATATGCTTACGCTATTGAATAGTATTATCTACGGTAAATATCTTGACGTGTATACCACTATACCAGAGACCAGCATCAGAGATACATTTAACAATTGCAATTTGAATCGGACGTATTAAACGATGGTCGATTCAAATTGCTAAGTGGCATACAACTGCACGATGAGATGAAAACAGAATGCATATAATCATTTGAATCAGTGGTTTGCAACCTAAATCACTTATACTTATGTGCCTATTACTTTATCTAATTCAGGACATGTATAAATACACGTATTAAGGAGAAGAGATACAATTTTTAGCTATCTATATTATAACGCTTTCATGTTATTGTAAAATAAACCTAATTTATACCTGTTACAAGAATTATATATTGTGTTATGGAGTGCAATTTTAGTTGCCATAGGTTACATTCTTTCCAGCAAAGAAATACTGTTAATTACAGTCTTTTACTTAATGTAGAATATAAATTTAAAATTAAGAATTTAGACTATAACTCTAGAAATATGAATTTAGAATAACAAAAATACAATTTTGAGTTAGAACTTCTTGTCTCCTAATTAGCACATTTAAAATATAATATAAAACAGTAACATTGGACATTTATAAGTGTGGTGCAGGTGTTCATGTCGTCGTTATATAACAGCAACTTACAAAATGGAATGGAATCCTTTATAAGATGGAATGAACAATATATTTAAGGAAGGAATAAAGAACAACGCGAGAATTAGACAGAAAAAGAACAACACACGTAATTAATACACCAACTTTTGAAGTAAGAAGGCGGTATGTTATTTGTATCGTTAGTGGGGGAACATCTACATTTTAATAAACTTGAATACCGACCGAATACAATTCTGATTACAAGTCAACGTTAAAAGAAATATTTTACATGGCGTCATCATTTCTATTTCTGATTAATGTTGAACGTGCATTGCGTTTGAAGTTGAAGATCCTTCCTTGACAGAATTGAAGTCAACTCCATCCAATACATTCAAATCGTTTGTAATATTCCATCCATTGCATTGTCTATAGCTCTATAGGTGTATAGCTATGCGTATATAACAGAGTAGAGTTTACGCTTTGTGAAGCCTACTTGCCTACTTGTCACCCACCCATTGGAGCTTACTATTGCTTTGATGTGCGGATCTGCAACTACACAGCTTTGTCTTTTGAATGGGATGTCACCACTTACCGGTTAAGCGCTTAGTGCTTACCAGTTACCGCTTACCGGATATTATAGTATATGAGCTGACAATTTCTGCGTCTCCTTTATTTAATACAAGTTAAAAGACAGTCGTTGTTTTGTCCAAATTTTAATAAACTTTTCACAATTCAACTGAAAATGAACAACTAAATAAAGTTTTCGTCATTATTAGCTTTATTCACAATCAGCTGTCAATCGATATAGTAGCAAAAAACCCATAGAAAATGCAATTTTACATTTTATGGGCAACTTCTCTAGCTTTTCTTACCCTAAAAACCTTATTCAGACTATTACGAAAATAGCGAAATCGGTTGGACCGTTCTGAAGTGATGCGCTTACCAACAAACAGCATTCAATTTTTATTTATGTAGAAAATAGTTAGATATAGTTCAAATCACAATAGTTCGAGGCGACTTATTCTTAAAAGAGGTTATAAGAGCGGTATAATCTAATCTATAATACGATAATTAATTTTATCTTATTCGTTTCTATATACATTATAGAAAAATAAGTGAGTCAGTGTTTTTTAGTTATATCGACAGTTTATACACCACAACTTGTTTTAAATATGAGTCGCCGCCGAACTCTCGTAATTTGAACTATAGGTACTAGTTCCTACTAGACAATAGTTTCTTTAGAGATCACTACACCATAAAACTGCCAAGATATTAGAAGGTAGTCTAAGGTAACACTGAGAATCTGAAATACGCGACAAATACTTTGGTCAAAATGAACTACTTGGTCAAATGGTCAAGAAAAATGTAATTTCTATTGAAAAAAACTTCGTATTCGTCAGTGAGCAAAATTCACACAGAAAATAATATATCTTTCTATTCTGGTATATTCTATTATCGTCAGGTACGATGAAAATACCATACTTATGAATATTTACCATTTTTTGAAACATATGTTATTGCAATTTATTTATAGGCGGATTTATTTATATATTGGATTCTCTCAGTGCTTCCACCCAGATCTGGGTTTTCTTTATTGTCATTTAAGTCAATTATTATTACTGATTAATAATAAAATAGATTTAAATTTAATTGGTAACATTTAACAAATGTAAAAGGTTATTTCAGATAGCCTGTAAGTTAATTGTGACAAAAGATTTTGTATGGGAACTACAATTTATTAAAATTTGTAAGTACTACCACTGGTTTTTATTGACTAGATATGTATTTGATGAGCCTGGCATATTACGTCACAGACTGATTATAGTTCGTACTTAAGAAAAATTATTAAAGTAACAAAAACACTGCAGAAGGAAATCTTGATGAAATTAGGTAATATCACATGATGGTTAGCTCCTCGTCTAATATAACTTACTGGAGCTCATCGGATCGTCAGACAGATGGAGATGGAGATGGAGAAGGCTTATCAGTTCCATCGCAGACTTGCTTGGCACATATCAACCAACATTACAAACACAACACAGCACGGCACAGCACCGACGTATTTACGATGATATAGTAGTCATTATGTTAAGATTACAACTGGATTATACAGAAGCTGCAACTTTGTAAAATGCAAATTTGATGTATGTAGACATTTATTTATTATACTGTTGTATTAAATGTAAGAGTTTGAATAGAAGATGTAGAAAATATTTCTGTAAATGTAATTTATTATTTGTTGGGTATACATATTTAGTTCTTCTCTAACGATGTTAAGAGGATCAGTCGACGCTATCAGTGGCAAGTGTTAAGGTGACTTAACTAAAGCATAACACCTACAAATTGATATAACATATTAAAATTCAATTAAAATATCAAATATCAAAAATATAATTTATTTAATATAAATATTTTTATTTCTTTACTTTTCACAATCGCAACTTGTTCGATAAATTATGTACGTACATAATAGGCAGCGGTGATAGGACTTGGCATCGGAAATAGGCCGACGTTAAATAAATGAAATAAAAAGAAAAATAAGAACACTGTACCATCATGGTTTAAGTTTACAATTTCAAAAAGTTTAGACATAGAACTAAATTAAAATTAAAACGTATATACTATTCTTACAACTAAAATATAAAACCAAAACATTAGATGAGAATGATATTTAGCTTGTATTAATTTAATATGAATTTTAAACTCAATGGCATTTGTTTCGTCGGAAAGTAAAGCAATGTACGCGAGTCGAGTTAAAACCATGCATGAGTTGTTTTGTTGGGCGTGGTAGATGCAGTTGTCTCATTTGCGCCCACTCACACCTTTGTACTCTCTAATTAGCGCACTTTATGGTGCCACGTTGACAAATAGCCTGCTTATTGACGCGTATAATTAGAGTTTTACTGATGTTTTGCAATAGCACTTTCATCGTTTTTATTACTGACTTGGTTTCATTACTTGTTATTTATAACCCTATGCATTTGAATAACGATATATACGTAGTTCAATTTATGAGAGATCACCGTGACTCATGCTTGAAACAGTTAAACTATATAAATATACGATACAATGAAGTATCACTGTGTCACTCGCTTTACAAGTATACAATTTACACTCCATATGATATAATATTTATTAAAATCTATACATTTTTGCATGAAACAGCGTGCTATAAATGTGGGCTATAAATGGCGAAACAACTTCACCTTTCAGAATCTAAGCGGCGAAAAGATTGATGCGAACTACAGCAGGCATCGTGTTTTTAAATGCGGCACCGAAATTTATAACAGCAGTGGCCATGAATAGATCATTCTTCTTATCGGGATATAAAGTTTAAAAAAAAGTAGAACATTATTAGGAGCGACAAAAGGCTATGTGCCTAGGAAGCCCGAGAAATCATAATCAAAAAGGAGGCGTAAAATTAATAGGCGAAGAATAACTGTTTCTCTAACTCAAAATGGAAACGTACCTAATTTTTATATGAAAATGTAACAACCGTTACTATGGGATTCTGTATACACATATCTCAAGCTGTAAACAAAACTAATTACTCCACGAAAGTAAAGGCAAGTTACCGTTTACTTCCCCTATATATTTTCCAAACAATTTAAACAATGGAGACGACATTGTTATTGGCGTATTCGAACAGAACATGTCTATGACACTATGATGAGTCTCTCTGTTCAAATGGAAAAGTTCCGGGACCAGAAACAGAAACAGAACCAGAACTGTGAATGGAATAATGACTGGGATAGAATGAGATAGCAATATCAGTTAAAGTCCCAGTTCCTTTACGCTCTTCTGCACTTTCCTTGTTAATTTTCATTCAACCAGATGTAATTCTGACTTATTTTATTACCCCCGTACCGTGCGATAGATATACGAGTATTCCAGACTCTTCTGTAGTCAATTGTTACAAATTAACTTTAAATATAATTACTCTGAATTATATAATTGTTTTTGCGAGAGAAAGGGAGATAGGGAGACATAGATTATTAGAAACTAATGGAGAGACGAATCTAATAAATATATGTTTTGATACAACTTGTATTGTATTCGCATTATTCCAAATAAATCCTCAGTTGTTTTTTGCTCTCAGATAGGAAATATTCTTTTAGTGAAAGTTTCACCTTTGTTAGCTTGCCATAAGTTAATTCCAATATTCATTTTCTACTTAAGGTGTGGAATATTTAAAATAATGATTTTTCTGCTTTAATAATTTAATGTATTTAACATCAGTTTATATGCTGTGATAAGTCCTACCTCCGACGACTTCATATTATGTTGACAGTTTTTAATGTGTTATCAGTCGAACGCCTCTGCTGACCTTAAATATGAGCAATGCATCAATGCTAATCTTATGACATATATACCCTTACTCTCTAATCATTTTGTGAGAGGAAGTGTTCCACAAAATGTGACAAAACGTGATAAGAGAAGGAGGAGGGGAGGGTAGAGTAACATGTTTTGTGACGTCACATCTAATTTAAAATTCGGTTTCCAAAAGAGAAAAATACAAAACAAAACTAAGAAAAATATCTCGTTTTAAATTTGTGACGTCATAACAGGGACAATAGGGACGGGGGTTTAAGAAACTGTGAAATTTGTGTGATGTAATTTATAGATGGGGAAGTTCATTTTTCTATAATAATCATTTTAGTTAGAATATAGTCCTTTGTAGCTACGATCCCGTCAGCATAGCCAACACTACTTTAAAAGTCCAGTTAAACACTTTTTATTGTTTTAACATAGCGCAACCCTTTTTAAATGTCATAAACGTTCGGATAAGTATCTCTCACATTGTTATCCTTTACTGTAAAACTATAAAAGAAAAATAAATATGTTTCATTCAGAATCTTCAAGTATCTCGAAGGTAAAATTTAATTTTCAGCAAATCTTTTGTAAGTACTGCATAGGGAGACATAAACCACTAACTTTTTATAACTTAAAATTACATCTTTCTATATTTTTATTTTCTATTTTACTTGACTTCAAGTTTCTCAAAAACATAATTATTTTTAATGATCGAACATAATATTATAGCTGTAATACAATTGTATCATTGTTTTTCAACACTACTCCAAGAACTTAATTGTTCCATTTCTTTAACAAACCTATCTTAGAACTCCAATTAAGTAATTTTCGTGTAACCAGCCATGCGAAAATTTCCACATAGAAAGAATTGTTCATTATAGCAATGTCCATTCTATTCACTGAACACAGTATCTTTCAGGGACACTTTTCTATACATCTTCTTGTGTCTTCTTTTTTTATTAACTAAAAGAAGTCCCAATTCAATTGAGCGCGCACATTCAATGTCTTGTAGAAGAGTATACTAGACTGGTGGAGTATTGTACCTGCCAGTATAATAAAAATCATTGCAGTTTTTTACGAGTTTAAGAATAGCATACTTCTTTTCTGTAATGAAATTACAATGCTATGTCAGCTCTTAACTGCTTTTATGTTTAGTTACATTTATATTGGTCATGAACTGTCTCCAAATACTCGTAGGAATACTCGAAACGACCGTGACGAATCGCGACACGATGCGACGCGACGGGCATTACTATTGAACTGAATTGAATTTGACCAGATCCAGTGAAAACATATTCTTGAGAGTCTGAATGAATAACTATTAAATTTATAATTAAATTGTAAATATAGCCAATTTAAATTGATGCATACTCTTAAAGTTTTTTACTACTTTGATGAAATTACATTTAAATTAAGACAGATGGGCTGAGAACCATAACTTCATTTATATAAAACTGCATTTATATATTTAATTCGTAATGTTACAGAAATAGTTATTTTTGTCCCTTTTAGTAATTACCCCATCATTGCCATCGCTGTTGAACAACAAAGTGTAAAAGAGACGCAGAATCAAACGTCACAGCTGTTTTGGCAATAGTCTAGTGCTGTCAACGGCATAAGATGGTATGACGAAATTCAAATTTTAAACACCAGTATCTTTAAAACATTTTAATTTATGTATTAGACCCAATAACAGATAATAACCTCTTATTTACAATATTCAAAAAGAAATAAATATTTTTGCTACAGGCAGTCTCACGACCAAACCCTTCTGAATATTATAAAATTTAAATTCGAGAGTAGGTGTATAGCAGTCTGGTGTAAAGTAACTAGAATCTTAAACAAGAACAAAATAGTTCAGAATGTTTAAAATAATAAAATTAGTTCCAATGGCGGGGGTGAATGTGGAGCGGATGATTTATACAAGTAGTTGTGATCAGAGCAGGACGGGGATAATAGTTTCAATACATATATATAAGAAATCATTTTCACTGATTTTAGTCTTCGGTGATGTCCAAAGTATCTACTACACTTCGTTGTACTCAAATCTCTGGATCTGCCTATAAAAGTATCAAAGCGGGTATCGGGTTCACTAGAGCTCAAACCGTTTCAGCGCAATCATGTTGGCCTCGGCCCTGGACAGGTTCACCGGATGGTCAATTAATGGAGCGTGGGGCGTGGCAGGGTGCGGGGCGGGTGGTATAGCTCGACTCGGTCATTCATTTATTGCTCCTCAATATCACATCGAGAATTGACGTTGGATATCAAGCACAACTTGATAGACATGTTCACGTCCATATTAATATAAGACGTCATACAGATTCAGAACTGATTCATATAAAGACGAGGTACAGCGGTATCAAGGTACACCGTACAGTACATGAAGCCATTGGCTATGAAGATGACCATGCATTTGTTAAATAAAAACTGCAATATCATTTTGTAAAGTAAATGTGATTGCAGTGGCAGTTCGGGATGTTTTCTACGGGAGGATACATACTTTTCTCTAAGTTTAATGTTAGTATTTGCTATTAAGAACAAAGATGAAATAATATATTGACAAATATAACAATTCACCATTCTTCACCGCTACTGTAAGATCGATTCTTATGTAACAGTATTTGCATATTATAGCTGCTTTAAAATTCATGATCGACAAAATCGTTACAGAGTTCAAAATGTGACATAAATATATTTTTATAATGTGTATACTCCATCACGACTCGATTGTCAGAATTGTTGTTGACATGGAGAAGGCAGAAAGGGAGATGAAAGAGAAACTGCAGGAGGTTGTACTCGCAATCAACCATCAACGATCAGTGGTATGGGAAGCGCATTCGGTTATTCGATCCACATTAATCGAAGCGAGGACCATGCAACCGCGATAAAACCATACAGTCACTATACTGACTACTTATTCGGCGCTGATTTAAATCTGGGGTGCGCTGTGCAGTTAGTGGAACCGGAGACATTTCCGACAGAGCCAGACGAAGGAAGGAACTGAATTCTCTAAATGTCAAGTACAAAATTGCATACACATACATATGGACATTTATATTTTTTGAACCTATAGAAATTTGAATAGTGTATCCGGCTGATTTGATAAGTCAGTGATTTTTCGAAGAATGACTCTGTAGTAGAAGGTTTCCTTCCACCTTTCATCAATTTCATCTTATTTAGGCATTTATACATCGTTTTAGTAAATTTGTAGATCAGTATCTCTGTCACAGCAATTGGAAAGACACGAAGTTCGCGTGCTTGTACTATTAGAGTAGAATCCCATTAAAGAAACCAAAAAATTGCCAATAAAATCCATGTTATTCTACTGAAAGTTGACGAAACAAAGTTACAGAAGATTAAATAGACTATAAACATCTCAACTGAACAAGTATTTCATATTTTGCAGAAATCAGAGTTTGAAAAAGATATTAATAAGATAGTATTTGTATCACACTTAATCAAAGCGCAATCTTGCTTAAATACAACTGCAAAATTAGTTCGTTACGTTATGAATTATTTCCACATCTACTCTATTCTAAAGACTTATGGCCTGATTTTGAAGTAGAGTGATATTCATTTGTTTGTTAATGATATAAATTTATTTATATTAATTATTAAATAGAATCATAACCTTAAGTTACACTTTTACTACAATCTCATTTACCAATTTTAAATAAGTAGTCTAAGTAGATCTTCCTTAAACTAAGCCTAATTCCTGGATGTGGTTAGTTTTACTTTATCCCCTCCTAAAACCCCTTGAATATTAATAATAATGATATAAAAACTGATAACGAATTGATTATTAATCAAAAATCATTATAACATTCTGACTTAGATTTCATCCTCATCTACAGCTTACAAAGCATTATTTATTTCTTGAG
The DNA here is from genome assembly GCA_963678705.1 of Panorpa germanica. NCBI lineage: Eukaryota > Metazoa > Arthropoda > Insecta > Mecoptera > Panorpidae > Panorpa > Panorpa germanica. Next base: position 4,923,616 of record OY783221.1, read on the forward strand.
CAGTATACATCACGATAATTCTCATCCGACACGGGATTCTCATCTACACCTATATGTGGTTTCATCCAACTTTTCCCGATATAATCAAACTTAATTTCTGATTACATTTCTCTATTCATTACCACTCGCTGTCGGCTTCTTGACCATGGTCATCTCCATGAAGCCATGAAGTCGCCCTAGGAGGTGGATTACTTGATCAATTCACCTAGAGCCGTGCCTGATTTTGCTATATTGTTAAATTGTAATATATATTCCCAGTATCGTTCTTCCATACTGACCACCATGTAGGTCTGGTGACTTGTGTTTGTGTCCATGGAAACTGTGAACTGAAAGTAGGAATGGGAAGTGGAGGAGGGGAGGGTTGGGTGGAGGTGTAAAGAGAACTACTTTAGTGACTATGCAAGTCCCAATCATGTAAATTACTTCAACCCGCGTTGGTTAATTAAACTAGATGTCGTAACCAGTAACCAGTATCTAACGCTACGTTAAATTCTAACTGGAATCGTTCTTGTACTGGTATTGCAATATTACAAATTATTTACATTATTCAAAGGTTTTGTTAACAGTGTAGAATGTTAATTATTTACAGGATTATTAACAGTAGCGTGCTGTTTTAATGTAAGTGTGTATAGATCCGCGTGACTTTCATTAAACGTGTTGGATTCTATCCTGTGTAAAATTGTATTATTTACCTTTATGTAGATTAAAGTCCATTTGTTTATACCACAATCAAATGATCATAAACAAAAAACCTTGCAGACCATTTTTTGCAGATTGTTTTGCAAGTAATTCCAATGACACTGAGTATTAGCATAATAAAATGAAGCCATTAGCCCCAATCCTGACAATCATGCATTTATCTATTTTTATTTTAATATCTATTTCATATTTTTTATAGTTTATAACTATATTATAGTAACAAAGTCGATGGCTCACGATTAGCGACGAGTCCGAAAAAAAATATCCCAAGCAATTAGCAACGCAACGTGGTGGATAGCGTGAAATGCAACAGCCACAGCCGCAGCCCAACAACCCAACAACCCAACAACCGAGCAGTCGGGCTGCAAGCCCTAATGTCCGTAAAAATGCAATTACACTCGATGCTCACTGGACGATTATAATCAAGTAGCGCGATGGACAAAGTGTGGTCTTCAGTCTCAACTTGGATTATACAACATTAACATATATATTTGCATTAATCGGTTATGACTTAATTGCCACAAATGTACAAGCAGAGGAGTATGAACATTCTTTTTTAAGTGCTGAAAATATCGATATAACTTTTTTTTCAAGGTTATAACAGCTATAAAAATATGATACTATTATGAAGACATTTTTGCTTTCGTCAATATATGATTTTTCGGTTTATATATTTCACATTCTTTTTAATTTTTCTTATGAATGGGCTGACAAAACAATCGTAAAATAAAATCGCAACCCCCAAAGTTAAAATCTTAGTTATAAGTAAGATTAGTTAATTGTACTTAATCAAACGAGCTACTGAAGTGATTGTTAACGACTGTAGCGACTAAAGAAAGTGGAAATGAAAATAATAATATTTCCCGGATATTCCCGACAGCACCCGTAGGCTGTTGGCTTCTTCATATCATTCTAGTTCGAACTATGTGCAAGACAACATCAATACTAAATTCAACATTACATATTTGACATTCAAAAACATAATTCTCAGTTAAGTGTATTCTAAATTAAATAAAACACAAAAATAAAAATATACCAAACTGTATGTCTTTGATTAAAAAGAATCTAATTGTTTCACAACAAATAAAAGCTGTTGGCAAAGAAGCTTTGCTTAATTTAAAACACCTAATATATATTATATATCTGTTTAATTTAAAATGCATTGTATAGTATTTAAAAATGCACAATTTTTTTTTTGCAACGGCGCAATTGTTTAATTATAAATTTTATACCTTTATAATGGACGATTGGTGGACGTCGCCTACAGCAACCACGCGTAGTTAAACCGCGATAATGATCTCTTATTACGCATGCGCAACATGCAGATGAACTTCAAGGAAAAACTTACCCAGAACATACGTACGAGTATAGATAAACATCTGATGTATTATTTCGAATTGTAATTCTATCTTAATATATGTAATTGACAGAATTGAATGCAAAACGTAAATAATTACTTTGAAATAAAACGAGCTTTGTAAAATATCATGTCATTATAGGTTCTCGACGTAATATACATTACGAATAGCATTTTAAAACGTGTTGTCCTTTTTCTGCACATTATTTGACGTGAAATGCTAACATAGGAAGTAGGCCGACATTAAAAGTAAATTAAAAAACTTAACAACTTAAAAAATATTTTTTTTTTCCTTTTGAAAATATATTAATTTTCCTTAACTTCCGCATTTTTTTCAACCGCTTTAAATATGTGTTTTTAGTATTGTCTGTATATTAAGAAAGCGTTTAAGGAGCAGTGGTTCTGAGATGAACTGCTCACATTTACTTTAGTTTGCTCTAGAGTTTGCAAGTAGCATTTATTTTTATAAAGAAATGCATTAACATTATTACTAAAGCTGAAGATAGTGTAACTGCATTAATTCATTTTATTTTTATAAACGTAAACTTTTTTATAGATGTCAAGGTTACGGTAAATTATAATTTTTACAACTCATATGCATTTTAAAATAATGGTACAAAGTTTCGCATAGTTTTTTTTTTTAACGATCTCAATTTTATGTAAAGTTGTAAATCTTGAAAAGTTTTTAAAAATGTTACTCGAAAAAGTTGTTTAAATAAATTATGTATATATTATTAAATTTATTCACGTTCTGCATACATGTTGGTTTTTATTTTGTTTCATTTTATTTAATTTGTTACCGTGAGACATTATTTTAAATTTTCTTATTTGTATTTCTTCTTTTTTTATTATTATTAAATACAGTGAGACTCCTGTAGAGAGCTCTATTCTATCTGATAATCTTAAGTGAGCTACAGTTTTAAAGTTTTATCGTTCTCCTCAAGGATAGCGAGTCGAAATTTTTCCAGCTTAATCTTGTAAAAAAATGTCATAATTTCATTAACCAAAAAAGGAAAAAATAAACATCTTGGGTGCAATATAAATAAAAAATGTAGTACAAAAATGTGTACTACATATTCTATAAAAGTTGTTTAAAGAAATGTATACACTTTATAAGAATACAACAATACAGCCATCCGAGAAAAACACATCAAATGACAATTACAAGATGTCATGCCGAGGTTCTCATCAAAATACATATCTTATGAAATTTATAAAAAAACAGGGATCGGCGAATAAGACCTAGAAAACGCACTTTGGTTTATTTTTCTGTAACAATACATTAAAAGAAAAATAGGAGAATAACTTAATTATTTAACTGACCCGGGACTAGCGATATATAAAAATTATCGCTAATACAGCCCTGCTTTAAACACACAGTACAATGGTTTTCAATAATCCTATTTACTGTTCTATAAATAAATATACATTATTTACATAGAATTGTTATTTCAAGTCGGAAACTAAATAAAATCCAAATGTTTTAATTCAGAGCTTTTTGATTGCAATTTTCAAATAAAATAGAATCGTGTAATTACACTTTGAAATAAAAACAAAAGCTCGAACAGCGCAATAAAAATTTATTTGATTTAATCACAAAGCTTTCATTGCATCAACATTATTCTGTGTGTAATACTGGTGTATTTCACCAACGTAATCAATGATTAAAAATAGATATTTGCAAAAATTGTTTAATAACAATAAAATAATTTTTAGTTATACTGGGGGGTCCAAAACATGTCAAAAATTTAGTCGTTAGTAGCATTACCTATTGAATAAATACCAGAAATTCAAAGGGGTAGTAAAATACTCTAATTTAACCATTATTATATATTGAGAAGTTTTTTGAATTATTAATACGCCCTCCTAAGTCGTTGACCTCTTGAAAAAGGGCTTATATCCGCTCACCTCAAAGTGACGTGTTGTTTACAGCTCACAGACCTGCTCACTCATCTGTCCGTCTTCCGCCCCAGCCCTACACCCCTCCCCCTTCTCCTGTGGGTATTGTCTACCAACACATGTACATTTAAGTATACATATACATCCCGTCCGGAATAAAGTACTAGCATTTACTGGACAGTGGATCTGTTCTCTTGTCTGAGAGGCGATAATCACGAGGCGATCACGCGGTCACGCATTGATCAAAGCTTGATTATATTTTTACAAAATATCTATTTAAACATTGAGCCAATACACAGTCTGCTGCAGTAATATGATTCAGAGACGTATTGGCAGGGTGGGGGCGCCGGGAAACGCTATTGGAGAAGCGCAGAAGAAAAGTTCTTCTTTATTAAAGAATCATCCAGAAGAGTGGTATGATAATACGAGACAATTTTGTCTTCGGCATAGATTAAGACAATCTTTTTATTTGTGAAAATTTGAGGACACGCACACTTGCTCAGGACAGAATTATTAACGTTGGATCTGTTTATAAAATGTGCATAAATTAAGCTGTAAAACATTCCTTCTATTTTATCCTTCTAGAGAAGCCATACTTCAAAAAGCCTGCTATTACAATTTAATTGAAGTATAATTTAGTTATCTAATTTCGTCTAGAGGCCAATCAAATTTTTATCAATGATAAAACAATATAAATTAAAAGTTTGGTTATAAAATATTTACAACATACAACTTTCCTCCATAAAGTTTTTTTTTAGATTATGCACATCGTCGTTCCCTACACGTATGCAACCACACTCACACAATTATATAAAACAAGTGCATGTGTACTTACTTGGTATATTGATTTAATTCCCTGTGCAGGGTTCATATAACAACCGTCCATTAAACGTAGCTTTTATGTATGAAATATATATCAACCAGTAAAAAGTACAATTACCAAGTTTTAATAGAGGTTTTATTTATTTAACCGAGTACTGCCCTGCAATCAACCAAGCAAGCTAGGCTAGGCAGGCCAGGCGTAACGTTTCAGACAGATTCTGTATAAATAAAGCCGATCCAATGGCTAGTGAAAAGCTAATAAAAATATTGGCTTTTTGGCTAGACGGCTCTCTTGAACAACGCCGTCCACGTCCTGATGTGTAACAGATATTCTTAAAGTGCGGGTCGTGGCTCGTTATGGGGTTGAATAAATTAATGATGTAGACGCAAGGTTAAAAGCGATCAACGTGCTATCACCACTAATAAAATCGTCAATGAGACGTTAGTTTTGTGCCATTCAAAAAGAAGTTACAGAGTTGTAAATAGAAAGAGAGAAGAATTTTGGCTTTGGAAAGTAAAATTAATTGTAAGAAATCGTAGTGTAAATGACTAATATTTTACTAGAGCTAAGCGAAGTATACTTTTTCTTTTGAGTGATGTACTAGTCTTATATTTCTGTTCATATTTCTTTCCAATTTTTTTCGACATTAAGAAAAATTTCTTCTTTTTTTCACATTTATAGAATTACACCTCTACATATAGGCTAACAATATTGTATTGGGACTTTCAATAAGAGCGGTCATTTTAAATCAATAGAAAAACGAAATATTTCATTGACATTTGGCAGATATTGTGTTTCATTACTAACCTCAGAGTTTGTACTTTAGATTAAAATAAAAATATCACCACTTTTCACGAGCACTCTTGTTGAAGCATCTATAAAATGACCGCTCTTATTGAAAGACCCTATATATATATATAATGCAAATATCTACAATAATATACTAACATCATCAAAATATCTCTTTAAAATCCAAAGTTATACTATCCATAAGCTTTTTATCCATTTTCATTATTTACCTTCTAACCTCATAACTTTCTCTCTCTCTCTCTCTCTCTCTCTCTCTCTCTCTCTCTCTCTCATACACTAACCAATCCAGTTAACACGAAAAACGACTCAAGATATGCTTAATTTTTTTTGCAGGAATAAACAAGATTATTCACCTCATTACTCTTTGGAAATTATATGATTTCTAGGAATATCTTTCTGAGGTACTTTGATTAGGGGGCGATTTCAGTGGTCACTTAAATGTCGTTTCTTAAAAACCATGGTTGATTCTTTTGATTACCATCTGTGATTCCTGTTCCAGAATATAACCCTAGACCAACAAAACAAAATATGTGAGTTATATACTATGTTCGTTAACTGTTATCAATTTTCAACAAAACTTAACTTTAACGTTTAACGTTAATATCATAAGTGTAGTTTAACTGACTATTGAAAATTCGGACGTTAGCATTTATTTGAATAACTATTTCCTCTAAATTTGTCTGGGATTGCAATTCGAAAGAGTTTAGGAAACTCCGAGGTCTCGTAACGATATATTACATTGACTACCGTCGTTCTGTGCTATGTTTGCAAGGCTGATCCATTGCACTGTAAGCGCGGTGTAGCTGTGTTCCACTGTACTGAATGCGATGCAACCACGGACGTGAATATATCCATGAACATGGACGGGGTTTCAGACTTGTGGGCATTCTGTCTGCTAAAGTTACAACCGATTAGTTTAGGCATTGAGCATTACCCTTTCATGCATTAAGAAGTTATATTCACGGCCAACGTGAGTTGAGTTGTGTTCGTTTTACATCGTATCGTGTCCCTTTCCTATCCTATCCTATAGCCTATACTATAAAACCTGTATCAGTTTCAAATGGAATGGATTACCAAAGCGAGTAACTGCACATATATGGATTTACGTTATTGAAGTAATTATTAACAATTATATTGAACGGTGAAGGAGAATGTAGGCAGATGTTTATTTCTTCAAATCCTTGCTAAAGAATTCCGTAGAAACTTAATGCTATTTCAATTATGATGATTCAAAGAGTTCTTAGGAAACAAAACAACAAAAAGAATAATGGTTTAAACACATTACAACATGTCCGATACGAACACCACGGCATATGCATATCTGTATATGTGTATTCGAATTCCACAATACTTGCTACAGCTACAGAATCGTTAATGTCCTAAGAATCCTCCGCTAGTTCGCTTAGAAACCGTCGTTTTACGTGTTTCAAGTGATATACTTTTTCCTACAACTACGACTGAACCCAACCCCAAATTCTTCAAATTTCGTGAGACCAGCCACTTTCGCAAATCACTAGTACTAGATTTTTAAATGAAGACATCTTTCCAAAATTTTAAATATTTATTCTAGACATATTTATCAGCTTCAACCAGCGGATACCATAGCAAACGACTTAGCTAAGTAATAAATATAATAAAATATGTCTTCCTATAGTAACTTCTTTTCTAATTTCTTCTAATAGCAATTGCATAGAACTTTTATGAGCATAGACAAAGTAGTAGTTTCTAAATACCGAAATTGATACGACATAGAATGAAGTCGGCCACAAATTTACACTATAGAACATATTGAACTTGGATTTCCAACTTCTAAAATAGTTTCTTTGAAAATTTCTTCACAAACCACTTTAATTAGTTTGCAACAAATTCAACTAATTCATTCCTTTTTATATATGTATTAAATTAATCACCATTTTCTAATCATAATGTAAATGTTTTTATTTAAAAATTGAACTTATTTTGAACTGGCTCCGTTTGTATAAAATTTTTATTCGATTTTTAAAATATTTTCCATTTTTGCTATAATGTAATGAAATATAATATATCAACGGAAAATGTAAAGTGGCGAATCTTTTGCTTGTTGACAAAGCCAGTTGTACACTATATTTATATTATTTGGAAATGCAGAATTTATCCATTTAAATACTATACTTACACCCTAAGTAATATTTTTACATTAGGATAGTAGTACTATACAAAATTCTGTTGTGTTACATCATCTAAGCAGGCCCTGGCTCCTAGTGTAACGTCTGTAGTTGATCTTTTCTTCTAGTCAATCCTTTACTCAATATTCGACGCTTTCTGCATAAATCTTTGTTTAATTATAAATAGCTTTGAGCTTTAGAATAATTGTTCGTTTTGAACCTTTAAACTCAGTTACGTGTTATCTAACATAACAAAAGTAACCTCTTAAGTAAACCATTTTACAAAATATACAATATTTAACAAAATAGGTCACATTATTTTACTTCTCTTAGAAACTATGTGAACATTGTACCAGGATGGTTTTTGACAAAATCTAACATTTAAAATATAAAATTTAGGGACTATACTAATTTTTATTTAATGCTATAAGAATTGGGAACTGGTACATATTGTCACGTAGTAATTTTTACTCTATATTTATCACAGCGTACATTTAAATCTCTACACTGCAGGTTTAACTCACGATTGCCCTGTGCTTATTAGGTATGATTTATATAAGCCTAATTACTAAAGCTGATTTACAGCTAAAAATATTATTATTTACTAAGTCAGTGACAGTGTCCAACTGGCTTAAGTCAAGCGCCACGGTGGTCTTTGCTCGCTGTAAATCTAACTGAACCATTTGTCCAACATTTGCGATCACTAGGACAGCTAATATTGCTAATATATGCGCAATCCATTGTTGTTACTGCACTTACTGCATTACGTATTATTATATGCTACGACATATTAATGTCGGGTTTGTCAAATGTCTAATCTAATATAATCACTTATGCAATGCATTATGCACACAAAAATGCAAACGCAAACATATCGTTCTATTTGAAAGTATTCTACATACAAACAATACTTAATCAACAAAAATTGGATCAACAATTCCCGAATTATACAAAATTATACACTGACGACAACACTTTAATATTATCCGACTCGTTATCAGTCACACAGTTGTTAAGCAGTAAGGGAATCAATACAAAATTAGACAACAAAATTTATTAGGTCAAAGAAAAAATAAATAGGGAAATAGATAAGGGCCGAAATATTAACCTAATTTGGATACCGTCACATAATGGAATTAAGGGAAATGAAAAAGCTGACCAAATGGCCAAGCTAGCTGCTTCCTGTCATAAATATATTTCATATTTTATAAAATCAGATATGAAAGCTGAATTAGAAAAAAATGAAATGAAAAATTGGCAAGACAAGTGGGATAATTTTGATATAGGTAGAGAATTTTATAAAATACAACCAATACTGAAACGTAAGCCATGGTTTGCCAAATTAACATGGCCAAGAAGATTAATAACAATGACCTCAAGACTAAGAATGAATCATACTGAAGCTCCGAAACATCTAGCAAGAAACAAAATCATTCCAAACTCTAAATGCGAATGTGGTGAAGAGGAGGCAAATCCTCACCACATTCTATGGCAATGTAAAAATACAGCAATGGCAAGAAATGGACTCTAAAAGGCAGTGCTACAGACTTCGCAGACGCTTCCTGTTAACACCCCCTTTTTGATTGAGAAACCGAAATTTATAACTGCAGTAGCCATGAATAGATCATTCTTGTTGTCTGGATATAACGTATAAGAAGAGGCAGAACAATATTAGGGGCAATAAAAGGCTACGTGCCTAGGAAGCCCGAGAAACTATATAAAAAAAAAACAATACTTAATAGTTCTTATATTAAACTCTTAAGAATAGCTCCATAGACATTTTCACAGATACATTCGTTTAACATTAAACACAAATTATCTTTGCATAATTTGAATTACTTAATATCAAAGCAGATGTAACATCAGCAGTGCTTTAGATTAATAGGTGTATGTATTACACGATGCTACGCATTTTTAAAATGAAATATATGTAAATAAAAATATGCAATAACCATTATTTTTTAATGCAGTGTTAACATCTTTTTTGCTTTTACACATCACCATAAAAGAGGCATTATTTAGGTACGCAGCATAATGTAGTGTTGTAAATAACAAATATATATGCTGCAGTGTACTTACATGTTTATTATAAAGGTATTATGAGAAGCACGATCAAAAGCACGTGGTAAGAGCACGGGGGGGAGGTTGGGAGACACATGGTTATTAAGCATCGTCTGTTGAACCCATTTGCAACATTGTACGGTTTTAATATATTGATTGAATGTGACATTAAGGATACCTTGTTATATAATTATTGTTAATAAAAATCAATAAAATTGTACAGCAGCTATGGTACTTAAGTCCACTAAAGAAGCTGTATTAAAATTCCAAAATAAATTGGGGTTAAAGGTTTATGAAACCGTTAAAAAGTTTCAATTAAAATATATCGAATTTTTTCAAAATTTAAACGAAGTACATATTATCACAAATTCAACATTGTTTTCTTCCATACAATATGTTTTCTTATTTGCCTATTCGATGCTGTCTATTATTATCAATCCGCTCCTATAATGTTGACAGTTTCGCTATTATGGTGTCGAGGTCTCGTATATTCCAAGTGCATGTGACATCACAATCTTTGTGTAAGGTTACCAACCTTACAGCTCATAAATCTCTGCTATATGTATTTATATATCAAAATATCAAATATTATTTACAGCTATTTCAAGGAAAAATCAAATTTCATTATTATGTCTGCCTTAGCTGAGTTAAATAAAATAAAAACTTATTATTCTTTGATTTGACTTGATTATTCGACTACCAACAGCTGCAAAACATTACCACAGCACTGACCTACTCAACAAATAACTGACGTTAAAATGTATTTCACGTCATACACATATGGCCGACCATTTCTAGCGCTAAAACTACAATTCAAACTTTTAATTGCTATATTTCCGTCAATATTTAGATATTTAATAAAATAGACACGCCAATACACATTTATTAACATCAATTTCAATCAACAATTGAAAAATTGACCACTAAAAAATGAGGACACAAGCCCATTAAGAATACTTTATAAACTTTTAATCCCAACAAACGACTTCTTAATATTTTGTGATCTTTAAAAAGATGTTCCTGAGAATTGTATTATCAAAAAGATGTAAAATAGGTCACAAAACATTGATTTTTGGGTAACATTGTTTACGTAACAGATAACTTTTGTTATGGTAAATAAACCTTATATACTAGTAACTGTGTTTAGCAGGTAATTATAGTCTACAAGTTAATTTAATGCTTCAATTGTTCCAGAAATAAAACCTTTTTAAATATGAACCCCTTAATTGATGCAATCGTATTTCTCTGTTCCTAAAAATAATCTACGTTGCAGAAAAAGAAGGAAATACCTAGAATCGATAATTTGTAGCCAATTCGTGGTAACCTTATACAGACAGACAGTGCACACGATTTACCAGGAATTGATAGGAAACAATTATCAACCGGAAACCATTTGCATAGATGTTGTTAGCGTTCATCAAAGTGGAAAAAGCTTATTTAGTTTATTGGAGATAATTAGAATTTGCAGAAACTTACATTTACATGTATATACATATATATATATATATGTGCAATTTTAACTTTTGTCTGAACTTGCAATAAGAATCGTCGTCCATTGTTAATACAGTTCACTCACTATCACTATCTCCAACTCAATTGTCGCTATTTTTACCTCACTTGCACCACGTGACCATACGACCACGTCATTGCCTCATTGCATGTTTCATCTGCATAAAGCAGTCAATCTGTGCCACATAAATCCTGTACGAACGTGTTTTATCATTTAAATGTTAGTTACATTTTCCGTGACGTAGTTAACAATATATTCACTATGTTGTGACTTGTGACATTACATTCAGCAAATATAACTCACCAGTACTCACTTTGCAGTACAACTACAACTCGACGTGTACATACGAAATCTGTAGAACTTTAATGATCTACTTTGTATCTATGCTCAATGCTCTGATAAGGATAAATGCAGTATTTATGATCCTTACCATAAAACTATATACGAGTACGTATCACTACAGTTTCAGTTTTAGTAGAAGTGCTTATGCAATTTTCATAAAAATAACTCATAAAAAAAATACCTTAGTTATAAATTGTTTTAATTGCATATTTCAAGAATAGTTCAAAGTACGAGAGATTTGGGGTGACTCATGCTTAAAAGAAGTTATACGAGCCATACAAATCTATGCTGCTATGGTGAATTTTATCTTAAGGTTTGCATTGTATCATAGATTTATAGGACACAACTAGTTTAATGCAAAAGACACCTCCTAATTGTAACTATAGGTTAAATTATTTTGTAATAATAAATATCAAGTAAGAACTTTCACAATCTCATACTTCAACACTACTCAAGCAAGTTGTTTTGATCAGTGATGAATTTAGATCCTTAGGTTTTTCTTCTTGCATTGAATTTACTAGATAAATATTTTTTACTGTTTTTAGTCAAAAAGAATGAACGTTCCCACTATTCGTTTATATGAAAGTTTCTCAATTGATGATCTGGTGCTTAAGTTTAAACGTAAGTTTGTCTTGATAGATGCATATAAAGAGATTAGATACAGCGTGACATTAGAAATAACTAGTTAGAATTATTAAAAATACATTAGAGTTTTGAATATGTAACAGTGTTACACTTCATTAACATTTTTACTTTGAAAAAGTTAAAAAAAAACGTATATAACATAAATTTAAATAATTACAATATAGTGATTTGTTATTAATTTAGGGCGATGTCGTTTCAGCTGCTTTCTTTATTGTTCTTCAAAATTGAGATGCATGTTATCCCCCCCGTAAAATAAATTTGCTTTGTGCGCCTTTCAATAAATTTGGAATTAGATGTAATTGGAATTGTATTATTCCTTGCTTGCTACAAGCTAATTCTTAGATAGATATTATCATGTATAGGCGAATTAAGGGTTAAATTGCGTCGTACTTTCTAACTGGGCAGTGACCCTCACATATTAAACTAGTATACAAAACAAACTATAAGTAATGTAACTGTGCCCGTTTCAAACGACTAAATATTAAAGTGATTTCATATTTTCCCTAGCACCTCCACTAAGCCTGTCGGAACGAATGAAATAGGATTTGCGTTTTCCATGGAAGTAAGTCAAATTGAATGTTTTATAGAGTCGCATATCGGTTGAAAAAATGAATTTTTATGTTTATCTGGCTGAGTGATGTTCTTTTGGCATGCTTACATGTACTAAAACTATGCAAATGTTGCAAGCAAAAATTCAAGACAGCAACGCATTTGAGTTATTGTGTTGAGTATACCGTGGAAAATCGTATCATTGACTCATTATCACCACCATTAGCATGTAAACGCTAAAATGTTTAATAATAAAGAATAATTAACAAAATGTTTCTGCACGTCTGGCTACCATCATTAAACTTATGTTACAATGTTAGTGGGAAGAGGTTTTACAAAATGCCGTCCAAGCTAATCCCGTAGTTCTAATATTGTGATAACTTAGAAAGTTTGTACTTTACCGTGTTAATATATGAACTTTGAAGATATTATTCCTTTATTTTTTTCTAAAAAACATCCTGGATCTAAGAAGCCATTCAAAGTGTTATATATAAAAATAAATAAGAAATTGTAGTTACAAAATTCATTCTGTATATAGTAGTAAACAAAAATATGTATATTTAATGGTAAACAAACAAACTCTGACATTTCCATGAAGAAAATGTATAAAAACAACATATATTCAACAACAAAAATTATCTTATTTTCTGAAAAAACAATTTCTATTATATTCCAAATAATCCATGGTTTTATTATGTTTGTTATTTCGATTTCTTTTTAACTTTAATATTTCTTCCGTGAAATCCTCAATGCTGTACACAGTATAAACATCAAAGAAGAAATTCGATTGACCAGTTTTCTCATCCACTGCCTTTATGATGTTATTTTTTTCTAAGTTTAAAGCTTTAGCAATATTTCATCTTCAAGAGTAGTATCTATAAAGAGAATTCAATATACGTAGTTAAATCCAACGTGCAAAAATAATTTTAAGAAATAATAATGGTAATATTTCTTTATTTTTAAATTATTTACCTTTTATTGATTACACAGCAAATTGGTGTTTCTGCAGCTTATGCTGACTTATTCTAACGCTAGTCTGATATAATTAGCCTGTATTTCTCTCATACGATTAGCATAATCTCATACTGGAACAGACTACTTGTGACCTCAGACTTTCTCAGTAGGGTCTATTAGAGTTGCTTTGCATAATCACATTTTATCATGACAGGAAAAATTTATAGACTTTAATAAAATTCATTTATAATTAAGGAAATATGTGTAAATTTGAAAAAACTACTAACTATGTTGTATGAAAAATACACATGGAATACATCATTATCGGAGAGATGTATTCTGAAGTGACATGATAGAATGACCGAGAATAGGGTGTTTAAGTCTCAAATAACCATACTACGCTTTAATCCGACTCTGGTCATACACTAAACTACTAATCAAAATCGCAAAACATTTTCTCGCTTTGAAGGTGTATCATTTGAACTAACTTTTTATAAGGTAATATTTTTATCACATATAATCGTACATTATCACGAATCAATTGATTATAGGTGAATTTTTAAATGTGTATTTAATAAATGGGTGTTTAGACAATGGCTGGCAATAGCTATAAATATTATCTGACCGATATCTAATGATATATGGTATATCGTATAATAAGCATTAGAGTAATTATTTTTATTTCAAGGCACACCTTCTTACAGAAAACTTTTGTACTTTTGTTATTTTTATTCAAGGTAATAGCTACTTACGAGTACATTTATAACCTTTGACTTAAGTAATAATATTGTTAGCTTCTAGACCAGTGGTTCTTAAGCCACGTATCTTCTAGCACTAGTATGACGCGAAAAGTGTAAGGGAATTATTTTCGTCACAATATAGAAAATTGTAAATGCTGGATCATTCGTTAAATAAACAAATCTGTGTTTGAAGATAATTTTAATGTACTTTACAAACATAACTTTTTTTATTAAATTAATAATCGTTTAATAAGTATGAATGATTTGATTGGATGGAGGTAAAGCTGCAAAGAAATATGGTAAGGATGATGTTCATGGAGTTTATATTTGTGACGATTTGTTTGGCAAATTAGTTTAAATTAAATACCAATTTAATTTTAGACTGAAGTATATTATGATAGTAAATAAGAGTAAAGTAAATTATATTATTTGATTGATTTGTCATGAGAAGTATAATAAGTAAAGTATAAGTTTTGGTTGGCTGGCATGATAGCCACCAATCAGAGTGAAGCATGTGGTAAAGGTGCTAAGAAGTATGCATATACTCGTACATATATTTATGTCGTACCAGTTTCCATTTCTACAATAAAGAATATTTGGATCATAAACAGCGTTTGTTTGTTTTCTACGATCCAAATTACTAAATATAATTCTCATCATAGCAAGATGACAAGTCTTCTACATGCAAATTTTTCTTATATCCAGTATTCATATAAAAAAGAAATTTGTAATGAAATGGTATTATGAACAGTTGATGCTTTGATGTTTCTCCTCTGCTGCTACCCATGTTTCTATTTCTTTTTATACTCTATCATTAAGATTAATGCACAAACGTACTCGTACTACACTACGACTACCTACATGATTACCCTAGTGAATTTAAAAACTGATTACATTCTATATTTTTTTGTAAATCATGATTTTCTTTTACGTAAATATATCTTTTCACAAATTTGTTCTCTAATTTAAAAATGTATTCGGATATTCTCTTTATGATGACAGTTATGAAATATTTCATATAAAAGCAGCACTGCAACGAAAACAAAAAAAAAATGGAAAAAATACAGTAAAATGAAAATGTAGAGAAAATTCTAGGAATTACAAATAAAATGAATTTGTATATTAGTTTATAAATATTTTAGCTTTTACGAAAAATTGTTTTACTTTTCTTTGGCTACATGTTAATAAAAGCGTATCTAATTATATAAATAAGTTTATATAGAATCTTTCAAAATGACAAGATGTGTCATTTTAAATTTCACCATCTTTGAAGTACAACTATCATTGCGGTAACATCTGGCAAATTATAAGTTACATTACTAATCTCAAAGTTTATACTTTGAATTAAAAGAAAAATATCACCACTTTTCATAAAAATTATTCGATTTCCTGTTGATTTAAAATGACACGTCTTATTGAAAGACCATATATAAATGATCTGAAACAATTGCAATAAAGAAATCAGAATGATGTAGTATTCTTATATCCGTCATAATATATTAACCATGAACTTTTAAGCATAGTACTCATATCAACGTCAAAATGATCACAATTCAAGGACACTGAAAGTTCTGTTCTCTCTTCTAAAACTGGAATATTTGAATAACAAACATAAATAAGAAAGTAATATAATACCCGTATAACCTTTGATTTAATCACTTAAAATAAACAAATTAATGAATTTTGTTTTGATAATAAATAATATTTATAATTTTATGTTATTTCAATGACTATAATTACACTGCTGACTGCGATTGAACTTGTATAAGTACAAGCACACATGAGCTGTGATTTAGTAACTTGGCGATGTTATGCTCTTATAATCGCCCGTCCACCTTGTAACTTCTTATATAGTAATGTATAATGTAGACTTGAGTTCCTGTCCCATGACCGTGCATTTTACACAACTGCCATCTGTACGTTCAACAAGCTATACATATTTTTTATTTTTCTTGATTTAATGTTATTTAAAGATGGTGCAACTCCTATATTTTCAGTGCGTTTTTAATTTTATGAACAGTAAAACAGTTTAAATACTAGTCCTCTGTTTATCAGAGGTAGTTAGGTGGTGGACTCTAAGGCTCAGCTATATTTCGAATATAAATTTGACTGGAAAAGAAATAAACACACTCTAGCTAAAAAAAAAACAGTTCAAATAATTTTTAAATGAATTTATTTCATAATACAACATACCAGTTATATAACTACTAGAATAATTTAATGATTGCAGATAATTGAACAGATTTAATTACATTTAAACTAAAATGTTTGTTAAATATTTTTCTTTTTATAAAACTCAAACAAAATTAAATTAAATTTTAAAACAGAGGGTGAAAATATTTATCGAGCCCTGTTCATTGGATATTTTGTGTACAAAAGACTTTCATTAAGCCTCCCTTTACCCTTACCCGTTGTCTCACCCTTCTATAAAATTTGATACATCATTATCAATTTTTATTAACAAATATATCGTTATCTAAAAGATTTTCTTGTTAATATCATTCATGCTTCTACGCACCTTATTATTAACCCTATATTTGATTTAGAATTTCTCTAGCATCGTGTTCATCATACTTAAAAAGGTTCCCTAAGAAAAACAAGCCGATTGATCTTTCTAGAACCGTGTTTATATTTCATTACACTTTTCCTTTTCCTCGACTTAATGGTGTATCTCCCCCTTACCCTACTACGTATTTCCCCCTTCACCTTCTCATACTGTTCCGCCTCCTTGCGTGCTTTTCATCTTCATGCCTATACCTCATTCCAATTACGCCTTATACTTTTTCTTAACTTTTCTCATTTTTCTTTTATACTCTTATTCTTAAACTACATTATTGTTTTATTTTCTACGCAAGGTCCTGTCTGTTTTTATCCACTTTATAGCATGTTACATTTTACGGAGTTCAACCTGGTGCTGTTGCTGGCGCTGGTGGTTCTTGTGCTGGTTTAGTGTTACTACTATATTACGGCTATATCAAAAAAGTTTTCTTTAAAAAATGTCGTGATTAAATATAAAACAATTCATCCGGACACTGTTTTAGTCAATTTCAAGTTTTCTGGAAATATTAAAGGGCATTCAAAGTTTTTCTTCTGAGAATTCTATTAAAAATATTTATTCTTGTGTGCTCTTGCATAATAAAATATGCTACTAATGTTTTATTGGGTTATTATACAAATTGAGTTGATCAAATAAAATTATCTGCGTCACTTACGTTCGAAAGCAAATGGCAAATGGCAAACAAAACAATAAAATGGCGCTTCCATTGTCTATTTTTAAACAACGACAAATTAGTATACTACGACGTAAATAATAGGGCTGCATCCAATTATTTATTTGATGTTTTAAAAAAACTATACAGTATTTTGAACTAAATACACCCCTGATGTATAGACAACGTACATTCTTATTAGTTCTGTTATTATTATTACACGTAATATTGACAATAACGTCTATACGTATGCATTTTTGTTTACTTTTTTATAAAATCGTGCTCATCTGCATTACAAACATATCTTATCGTATAAATAGTTCAACTAAATTGACTGCAAACAAATTTGTGACCTAGAAACTGAATGCAATGCAATGCAAGTACATTATTTGTTCTGAAAAACAAACGAAACTGTTTTATAGAAACTACTAACAAATATCAATTGACTGATATGTTGCTATAGACATGTTATATTGTAGTGAAATAAAGATGAACAGAGCCGAATTGGAAATGTATTTGCTAAATGTATTAATTATTTTTATAAATAGAACTGTTTCAATTATTTTGTTACTTGCGTTACTTGTTTACGATAAAATTGCAAATATTACTAAACACGAATTTCAACACAAATCAGTTACATCACTTTAAAGTTAGACTGTAAAATTACATGTTACATGTATTTAAGGTTTATCTCACATAACCAAAGTTGCCTTTTACGTTAAAATTTTAATATACAATGCTTCTACATACTAATAAAAATTAATTAAAATTAAAATTAAATTATATTAAAAAAAAGGATTATAAAATCTTAAGAAAATCATTTTATTATTATATACTTTTAAAATAACTATTTTCAAGTTTATAAATAAAAATTATAGGCTGTTCGTTGGCTAACTTAGAAAAATATGTAATAGTCTGAATAAAGTTTTTAGAGAAAGAAAAATTGAAAAAGTTGCCCGGAAAATATGAACATTCTGGAAAAACTATAAATGCTTTTTTTTATGAGATTTTTGCTACTATGTTCGCAAATATATTTTGGCAGCTGATTGTCGAATTGTGAATCAAGCTAATAGTGACGAAAAATTAATTCAATTTCTTCTTTTCAGTTGAATTGTAAAAGGATTATTAATATTTGGACTAATAATAAAATAAGATATTTTGAGATGAAATATTACTAAGTTTGTTTAAGTAATATATTACATGAATGTAAAGCAACATTCACGTTCTCTAGCGGTCATTTTTACTTTTTAAACAATTAATTCTTATCCTTGACCTTGAACCTTGAGTAATATCCAACATTTAAAGGACCAGTCAAATCCTTAGAATGTGAACCTTTTAAATAGATACGTTTGACATGGGTGAATGTAATTTTTAATTAACTATGTTTCACGAGAGAATTTATAAATTAATTAAGCAAATAGAATATTACATTGCTGCTGTTACATAATATTACGAGTACATAATTAATTTTTCGATTATTAATTATTTATAGTTTAGATAATGTCACTATTTAATATAATTATAGAAAAAAACTACATTTTTCTAATAAACTTTTTACTCTCATATAAAACTTAGAGATAATTTATAAACATAGCTCAATATAATTAAAAGATAATTAAAACAATTATAACTATTTGATAAATCGTCTGACATTTCTCAAACATATTTTATCTACAAAACGTATAATAATTTATATGATATATCACTTGGAATAGTTTGTCGTTGACGTGTATTTCGTTTACAAGTGAATAGCTTTGTAAATCATTGAAGAACTAGGAGAGGTCCGCGTGGAATTGTTAAATAAACACAAAAGTTAATATGAATATTAAAAAAAAACTAATATGGCTATTGAAATAGATGGTAATAAGGTATAAGAAATCGAAATTTGACCTAAGAATGTAATTATATGTCAAAGACTGCATTTTTACTTAATTCAATACACAGGTCCCGTGTAAACGCAATTAAAGATAATAATTTTAGTGCAAATAAATTTGTCGAAAGCATACAACTCGAACATTTCTCTCATTTCTTAATTGCCAGTGCGTTAAAACATATTCTATGTTTAATATATAATTTATTTTCATTAAGTATCGTCCTTTGTAAACCTGTCACTCCCAATTAAGTACTACACTTTATCTGCCTTATTCTGCCACAGTCTGATTGAATATAGAGTGAAATTATTTAATGCGCTAACATTTGAATTAAAATAAATGTTTTAAAAATATAAATTCAACTTTTAATTTTAACAAAGTTTAAAACCAAACTTATCGAACAAATAATTTATAATTAAAACATCAGACACATATATTTTAATATTTGTTTATTATTCTTTTTTAGCCTGTTTATCAAAAAACCCTAAAAAGTTATATTCAATTAAATTATCATAACTTCCTTTTTTCTCTATAAATTGAAAAATATCTGCTGTTTCAATTCAAATTAATTTATTTCTGTAACAGTTTCACTTATACGAGTATTATTTTTTATCAGAATTATTAACAAATCAAATTCTAATAAATCGCTAAGTATATATAAATATTCATAGAATCTTTCTTATTAATTACAGTTTTTTAGCTGTTTAATAATTAATGAAACTCACTGTATGATAAGTTACTATGTCTTTGATTCGATTCCTATATCATTATAATATTCTCAAAGAATAATTATTCTCAATTTAATTTCAAGTATACAAGTAGAAATACTGTTGTTTCTTTAGTTGTGAATCTTTTTTTTTTTTCATTTTAAAACATACATAATTTACGTTGAAGAACATTAATCAAATTTTGGGAATATATATAAATACGAGACATGCGAGCTTGCCATCCATCGATGACTCACCCTTTGACTTAACCTATTACATTAATATTAAGTACATTTGGAACCTATTCTACTATTCTGAATCTTAATATCTATTTATTATTCTTTTGCAAAGGCAAATACTAAATTCATTAACTTTCAGTTAATGGCTCTTAAATTAAAAAAGATGTCTATCACTGGTCTAACTCATACATATATAGAAGCAAAGACTCTCCATCAGTTCTTTGCCATTGTAGAGCTGCTATATCTGTACAAGATATAGGGAAGTGTTTTACCCAATGTTTTATTTTCACAAGACGTTTATTAAGGCCATCAAGTCTCCATAATTGTAGTTTTGTTGTAAACTGGATGCTTTAGTTATTTATTCGACATTACTTGCCGAGTTATGTACAAGTCTTTAAAGTCAATTATATATATATATATATATATATATATATATATATATATATATATATATATATATATATATATATATATATATATATATATACCAGTCGGTGAGCTTCTGTGTTAAGTAACTTTGAAAATAAATAGTATTATTATTTATTATATTAATTGTGTGCCTTTCGGCTTTACAATCTACATTATTATATTTCTTAATGCATTTCATATAAATTCAAAGTTAAAACTAAACTTAAACTATTCTAGACTATTACTACTTCGAATAATACTTTCTGTTTCTTTTTCGCCTACTCTACCGTAGCTTCTTTTAAACATAAATGCCATATTGACAGAGCTACAGATGACGTGTGTAGTTGATTTTTTTTTTTTTTTTTTATTTATTTAGGCTTTGGCTTATTCAGCCTTCTTGCCATTGCTTTTATTTGTAAAATTATATAAAAATTTACATATAAATTATAATTGTTCTAATAAATACAAAACAAATTGATTCTTTTAAAAAATTAAACTTAAAATTAAATACATACTAAATAAAATATTTTAACTTAAATTACACTTCTATATTATTTTCTATCACAAAGTTTGTTAATATTTCCGCCGTTGCTTCACTTGTCATTAAACAGGACATATTGACTGGGAACTGTGTTACATTACATAAATCATTTAAAAGTCTATCAATTTTTGATGTTAAAAGATGACACCCTAGAATTATATGGTCCAAAGACCCTTCTTCTCCACATATACAATTTGGTGTGTCTTTTATATTTATTTTGTACAGATGAGCTGGACATCTAGAATGCCCAGATTTCATTCGACAATTTGTTGAAATATATCTTCGTGAATGGTTTTTATTAAACCATGTGGTTGTTGGAATTTTTTGATTCGCTGCAAAAAAATTTTTTCCAGTACTTTGACTTTTCTCATTATATATATTCTGCCATTCTGCCATACAATTTTCTTTAATTATTTTTTTGGAATCATTTATTGACCAATTTATTTCTATTATTTCCCCATCTACACAAGCTTCTTTGGCCAGTTTGTCAGCCATTTCGTTTCCTTTTATGCCTACATGTCCAGGAATCCAAATAAGTTTAACATTGATATCATTTTTTTCCATTTTTAAAAGATATTCTTTAATTGAACATATTTTGTTATTATTATTGTTTTTGAATTTATTGTTATTTAAAGATACACAAACACTACGAGAATCTGTGAAGATTAATATATTTTTATTGTCAGTTTTTTGTATTATTTCTAGTAATTTCATAATTGCTGTTATTTCTGTATTATAAGAATTTGTGATGTTGTTAAGTTTGTATTTATACTGTTGATCTGTATTATAATTGAAAATGCCAATTCCTCCAGTTTTAGAGTTTTTTTCGAATGAACCATCGGTAAACCATATACTCCAGTTTATATCATCTTTTGTTATATATTCCATATATTTTTGATAAGTTATTTCCTTACTGTCATTCTTCTTGAACAAATTTATTTCTGTATGTATTGTTGTCATGCTTATTTCTAATGGAAATTTGAAAAAAGGTATAATGTTGTGTACCTCTAAGTTCAAGTTATTATATCTATCAAAACTAGTTAAAAGTGCCGGTTTTTTATGAGTTGTCCAATATGGTTTATTATAAAGAACATATAGTTTAGATAATCTTGTATTTAAGGGGCCACATGAGTTATGTCTGTTTTTACAAAAGAAACTGTCTGATATTTGTTGTATTCTGATATTTACCGGAGGAATATTAGTTTGATAGTTGAGGATTTGGATTGGTGTTGAAACCATTGCACCTAATATTATTCTTAAACATTTGTTTTGTATAATTTCAATTTTTTTTAATCTTGAGTTATTTGCGGCGCAGATCATAGTACTAGAATAGTCAATATGCGGTCTAACAATAGCTTTATATATTTTTATTAAGGTTGTTGGGTGTGCGCCCCATTTGTATCCTGCTATACATCGCATCAAATTTAAGCCTTTTTGACATTTGTTAATAATATGTGCAATTTCTTTCGCCCAAGTGCTTTTCGTATCAAAGAATATACCCAGAAATTTGGTATTTGAACTAACAGTTATATTTTTATTTCTGATGGTTATTTTTGGACTGCAGTTTATTCTATGCCTTGTAAATATAACTATTTTACTTTTTTCTGACGATATATTTAATTTGATTTCCTTTAGTAAAATATCTAGTTTTCTTAATTTCGATTGTAATCTGTTTTGAGCTATATCTTGTGTATGGCCCATACTATAAATAACCATGTCATCTGCATACATCAGTACTGTTGTGTTGTTATCTGATAATGTTGTTAACTTTTCTGTGTATATGTTGAATAATAAGGGAGATAATATTGAGCCTTGTGGAATTCCGTGATTACATAGTATAGGACCAGTTAACTTATTATTGTATCTAACTGTTATTTCTCTATTTTGGAAGTAGTTTATAATCCAGTTGGATATTTTGGAAGATATACCTATGTTTTCTACTTTTTCTTTTAATATTTTTAGATTAACATTGTCATAAGCAGCTTCAATGTCAATGAAAGCAGCTATCATATAATGATTTTTACTGTATGTTCTTTGAATATCGATATTCAATATGTTTAAGTTATGCTGTGTACTTCTTGTTTTTCTAAACGCAAATTGTAACTCAGGTAATCTTTTATTATGTTCGAGATACCACTCCAGTCTGTTTTTGATGATGGATTCCATAGTTTTGCCCATACATGATAGTAAAGTAATTGGTCTGAATGATTCTTCTTTGTTTGGATCTTTTCCTGTTTTTAATATAGGAACAACGATATGTTTTTTCCAGTCTAATGGTATATCAGCAGTGTTTAATGACTGATTATATATTTGTGTAAGATGATTTATTGCATTGTCAGGTAAGTTTTGTATCATTTTGTAATTTATTCTATCAAATCCTGTGCTACTGTTTTTATTATGATTTAACGCGAATTTTACTTCATTTTTATTTATGTTATTATCTAGAAAATTATCTTTTACGATGGTGGTGGTAGTAATATTTAAATTGTTGTTCTGTGGAAATTTTTTTTTAATGAATTCTTCTATTAAATTTTCATTATCACTTATCCTTTTAGTACTATAGCTTTTATTGTTAATTTTTCTTATATTATTCCAGACAATGTTGGTTGTTGTGTTTGGGTTTAAATTCTCGCAGAAATTTTGCCATTCTATTTTTTTTCTGGCTCTAAAATATCGTCTGGTTTTAGCTTGATGTTTTTTATAATTTAAATAATTCGCCATTGTCATGTTTTTATTAAAAATAGTTAGTGCTAATTTTCTTTGAGCTATCATTTTATTGCACTCAGTGTCCCACCAAGACGGTTTTATTTTATTAGGAGTTATATTATACAATCTGGTAGATGGGATATGTATGTCTGCCGAATTATTAATAACATCTCTAAATTGGTTGTATTTGTTTTCAACATCTTGGGGATTACTTGTGATTCCATTTGTGCTAAGGTTTGAAATTCTGCTTTCTATTTCAAGGCTATATTTCTCCCAATCTGCTTTTCGGAAATTTCTCCTCGTTAAATATTCAGATGTACGGTAACGGTCTTTATTATAGTCATTCAAACAGAAAAAAATTGGGTAGTGATCACTACCTAAGCTATCTGCAAGAACTTGCCACGAAGTAATTTGTTGTGTTAACGTCATTGATACCCATGTGAGATCCAATATACTGTCCCTTGTACTGAGATTGCTTACTCTAGTTGGTTTATCCTCGTTGATAATATTTAGATTTTCGTTTTCTATGAAATCTAACAATTCGTTACCTTCATACTGACTACCTGGACAATTTATATCCCAAGCAAGATTAGTCGCGTTAAAATCTCCAGCAAGTATAACAGGAACATCTATTTGTTGTTTTATCTGTGACCAATTAGAATTAGATAGTTTATGATTCGGTTTAGCATAGATTGATAAAATACATATTACATCAGTTTCGTTATGTGTTAAAATTATTCCAACTATTTCGACCGAATTAAATGGGTTATTTAGCATTACTCGTTTATATTTTATAGATTTATGAATCAAGATAGCAACACCCCCGTGGGGATTATAGTTTGTATTCTGTATCCTATCTTCTCTTTCAATAAAATAACCTTTGATGTTGAAATTGAGATTTTTTGTTAAAAACGTTTCTGATAGTATGCATATATGTATGTTATGCTTCTGTAACATATGTTGTAGTTCCTCTTTAATATATCTGACTCCTCTGCAATTCCATTGAATAAAATTTATCATTTTAACTGTTTTAATTAATGATTAATTTTTATATCTAATGTCTTGTTTTTCGATTTATTTATATATTTTATTTTTTCTTTATGTTTATATAATTGTTGTTGATTTAATATTTTAGTAAATTTATAAACCGATTTGGTTTAGTGATGTGAATAGAGTTTTTATTAAAAAATAAACTTAATTTATATATTGATGTTTTCTTACGAGTTTGGCCATTGTACACTAGATATTTGTTTCTTGTAGCTTCTAAGAGATTGGGATGTAATATTAGGGTCTTTGTTTGTATCTTTAATTTTGTCATCATTATTTTTATTATATATTGATTTATAGCAGGTATCATTATCATAATTTTCCATTGTAATATCAGGTTTCTCTTGGTTGATTTGCTTTCTGTTTTTTTCTTGATTAGTTTTCTTAAGGAATGTGTCACTTTCTTCATTGTTAGGTTTCTTTTCTTCTCTTCTTCTTTTTGGAAATGGTTCTTTACTGGATGTCGTAGGTTGTGGTTGACTGTAAGATCTTTGTAATGAGTTACCTGTATTTGATTTATTCACTCTGGTATTGGTTCTTCTGGTTAAAGGGTTTGGTTTGTATGTTGGAATTATGTTGATACTATTGTATTTATTAGTGATATTTGGAAAAGTCTCATTGTAGTTTAGAGCTTCAAAAGAGTTTTGAGTTCTTACTGAGTATAAATAGTCTGTATTTTTTTCTGTTAATTCTAATTTTGCTTCATAAAAACTGAGATTGTGTTGGGCCATGAGATCTTTTATCTTGATTTGTCTTTTTTTTTCAGGACATTCATTGTCTGTAGCCTCGTGGTTAAGTTTACAATTTATGCATGTCGGATTAGGAGATGTGCATGCAGTACGTAAATGATCTTCACTTCCGCAGAATTTACATTTTGCTACTTTTGCTCTACATTTTGTGGCTGCATGTCCAAATTTAAAACAATTATAACATTGTATCGTCTGTTGTACAAATGGTTCACATGCTCGTCTCACTCTCCACATGTAAACATAAGCAGGAATAGCAAGTCCTTCAAAGAATAATTTCACTGTTGTACTGGGTTCATATTTTATAGCTCCGTCAACTCTTAGTTTTCGATTTAACCTTTGCACTCTCGTTACTTTAAAAGGTGGACACTCTATATTATTTAAAATTGTATCTTCCGAATATTCAATATCAACACCTTTTATAATAGCTACTTTTGTGCACCAGTAAAATGGGATAAACGCTTCATACCCATTGTTTTTCAGCAATGTTGATTTGGTAATTTCGTTAGCTAGTACTGCATTAGCACATTGAACGATTACTCTATTTCTTCCCACTTTTTTAATTTCTATTATATTAGATTTATTGCTAATTTTACAAATTATTTCTGCTAATTTAAGAGAACTAAAAAATGTATTTCCATCACTATTATTTTTAACTATCATTACTTTATACGAGTCATATTTTGTTTCTGTGTTGTATAAATTATTAAATATTTTTTTAACATTGTCACTATTGTTATTTAAGTTTTCTGTTATATCACTGGATGTTTTATCTGTAGGAAATGATTTGTTAGTCACAGAGTTGTTTTTATTGTTCGGGTTTTTATCGGGAGGTTCAACCTCCATATCCATATTGTTAATTAACCAGTGATAATTAAATAGAAGTTACTTCACTTCTTATTAATAACACTTAATAATAATATAAATTATAATTTAAATAAAAATAAATCACGAAAAAAAATATTATAATTTGCAAAAAAAAAAAGATCACTATTTATTTTATTGTTTTGTTTATTGTAAATACGTGCGCTCACCAAGAAGACTCGATGTAAACCGTGTGTAGTTGAGATGTGTTTATTTTAGTAAGATAGCGCCAGCAAGGTCACAAAACGTATAGTTAATAACATAATATAAATATTAAGTATCAATTTATATTCAAATAGATTTTAAGTATTATTTTAAATGAAAAAAAATACGCTGCCTTAGGCAAGCACAGCTTTCACAGCTTTTATGAAACGACCACGCCTAATATGTACACACTAATACCATTCCGAATATATATACATAAATCAATCAATAGTAAAACAAAAATATAAATTTATTTTTATAATATATTAAAAGCTTTTCGAGCTTTTATTATCAAATGATTTTTTCCAGTTCGTTTGTTCGCTTTTTTTAAAATAATGCTTTGACATGTTTTAAATATTAAGCGCGGAATTAAGCTCCAAATTTAATCTGCATTAACTCAACAAAAAGCGATGAAATGAAATGTTTAAAATGAATATAGATGTGTACGAGTACAATGTATGGTCTATGTACATACGTGTATATACATAGTGTATATGTATTGTATTCATAAATAATATATTATGCTAGTTTCTTTGCTTCAAATATAGATATCACATATGAAAACCGTTATACCATTAATAATTTTCAAAATGATTTGTGTTTATATTTTTGTTTTCTTTTTTCGTGAAAAATTTCGTTATCTTAATCTGAAGACAAATATTTATGGTATACGATTTTGTAATAATGTTACTGCGGAATATATTATCGTAATAGAATATATAGATAATTCAGATTTATATGTTATACGGTAGTAACAGGAATAATTCAAAAATGATAAAAATAACAATAAAAATGTTTGATAAAAATTGAATGGGATATATTTCTGGAATGTTTGTTTGTTTTACTACTATTTTAAATATATTTATTAAAATGGTTGAATTAGTGTAAGACTCCTGAAAATATTCTGTAAATATATTCCGATATATACAAAAAAATATCTTACACGTGTAACCTTTCCTCAGATTAGACCTGGTAATGTTTCATCGAGAAGAGTTTGCTTAAAACTGTTTTAAAAACCTTTAATTTTCATAAAGATAGGAGTCTAATGGTCCGAGTTTAACCTATATTATAATTGTGAATTGTAAATTGTATTATTTTCTAACATTCCCACTTACCTTTGTTATTTATTTTATATATGTAAAGTATTTGTTTCTATAGTTAAAATTCTATAACTCTAATTTTATATTCAGTCACAATTTGTTTCGACTTCTTTGTTCCGATTACCCTTACGGTCCTTTTTAGGACGACACGTGGCCTCAGCGTGGTAAGATTTAGGCGTTATCAAATGAGTAAAATATTCTTGTTTTACACAAAAATGAACTAACTTTCATATAGATAGAAGTATATTAAATAATAACACAGTGAGCCGATTTCAACAACTTTTCCAGTGCTGTAGGTAAATTGGAGTGACGGGATATTACTAACACATTGATACAAATTAAAATTTATTATGCAAATTTTGTTAAAGTTTTGTTAACAACATGAAATTTAAAATTACATTTTTTTAAGAGGGGCGTGGGGCAGAAGAAGAATATTGACAGTATAAAGATACAAAGATAGAACGTAATAACAATTTACTATGACAAAAATGAAAGTGATCAATGTCGTTTCAATGTGTTTTACGAAAGAGAGCTCTCTATTGTTCTAACAAAGTATTTTGTTAGTCACTGATGTAAAAGCTAATGTATGCACTTTAATTTCACTAAAACTTTTTATATTTCAGCGTTTTAATCAACGTTGTTTACAGGAATATATTTTCAATAAATATTCATGTATTTATAATAATGTGCACGTCAATTTAGCTCGAACATCAACAGCGACCAGGGACCACAGAGAGCAAGAGTCCTAGTCAATTCATTTCCCTTGTTCCCACTTCTGATCCCTATTCTAAACCCGAACCCGGTCTCAGTACACCGGGCATTTTGGATTGAAATTTGATTTTGAAATAAACGTAATCAGTAATGCGGGACACGCACTGAAGCGTGATAATGTTTTAATTAATAAATCGATTTTTAATAACCGTCCAGATAACGTAATTAAAGGTTCAGAGATTGCTTGTGGACTGAACTGGTCTGGTCCATGTTCGCGTTCATGTTTCATGCATCGAAACATCATGTTGTAAAGAGGGGATTTCCATTATGTCAATGGGTACGGTATGGGGAAAAGGGTGAGGGAGAGGATATATCGGCTGGCCGCATATTAATGTGAAAATTTACAAGTAATAAACGTTTATTTTTACATTTTCTATAAAGCTTATAATTACATCGTTATTTTTAAAAAATCTACATTATTTTTGTTTATGTTAGGTTTAATATACTGGATTACGGGCTACGGGTTGTTTGATTCCTCGAATAAGCCTCGATATAACGGCCCTCTATTTAACCGAATGCTGAGCATTTACGTTTTAGTTTAATGTCCATTATTTCCTTCCTGTTCATACCATGAACAAGTAAGTTATTTAATATCAATAAATGACAATAGATAATAGATAAAACCTAAGACTAATTGCAACGTGGTATAGCGCCAAACATTACGGTTCAATGAACCTATGTGTGTTGTGCTTTCATTAAGTGTTTTTTTGATTTGCGCGTACCTGATGGAACTCATTTAAATATCGATGA